>CM076575.1:1818133814-1818807235 GCA_034641835.2 Pinus albicaulis
GGTTACCTCGGGTATACTTTCCTTTTCCACAACTTCAAGGAAAACCTGGTGATAACGGGGGAGCCTTCGAATTTTCTCTTAAATATGATGTGATGGATGGTGGATGATATCCATAAAGTGCCATAAATAGGGTCATTTTTGCTGCAGTATGGAAGGAAGTGTTATACCACCATTCAGCGAGAGGTAACCACTTGACCCATTGTGTTTGTTTATCAGATACAAAACAACGAAGATATCCTTCCAAACATTTATTTACTATCTCAGTTTGACCATCAGATTGAGGATGATAAGATGAGCTATGAGCTAATTGAGTACCCAAACAAGAAAATAACTCTGTCCAAAAATTTCCAGTAAGAATGGGATCTCTGTCGCTCACAATAACCCTTGGGCTTCCATGTAGCTTTTCAATTATGTCCATAAATGTAGTAGCAACTGTACTTGCATTAAATGGATGAGATAATGAACAAAAGTGTGCATACTTGGTAAGTATATCAACTACCACCATGATGACACTCTTTCCTTCAGACTTAGGTAAACCTATGATAAAATCCATTGAAATCTCCTCCCAACGTTGACTTGGAATGGATAAAGGTTTTAGAAGTCCCGGGGTCTTAATTGTTTCCACTTTATTCTGCTGGCAAACCAAACATTCCGCCACAAACTTTTGAATATCAGATTTAAGGCCATCCCAAAAAAATTCTTTCTTCACCTGTGGTAAGTTTTTAAAAATCCTGAGTGTCCTCCTAAAGGAGAAGTGTGCAATTCCAGAAGAATCTTTTGTTTTAGTTGGGAATTCTTGCAAAGATATAAGCGATCTTTGTACCATAAGAAATCATTTTTCCAACTAAATGTATCAGATGTACTAGGATCTTGCTGCAACTTTTGAATGAGTGTCCATACATCTTTGTCCTTCTTCCATTCATCTCTTGCTTCAGTTATCCAATCTGGTTGGATAATAGAAATTTCACAAAGCAATACTTCCACCTCTTCATTATTTCTTGAGAGTGCATCTGCAACAACATTAAGCTTTCCTTTTTTGTAGATTATTTCAAATTCATAACCCAACATCTTTGTGACCCATTTTTGCTGCTCTTCTAAATATAGTCTTTGTTCCAAAAAGTGTTTAAGACTATCATGATCAGTTTTTACCTTGAAGTATCTTCCCATTAGGTAAGTTCGCCATTTCTTTAGTGCATGCAGTATTTCTAACATTTCCTTCTCATAAATAGGTTTCTGTAAATACTTTCCTTTGATTGGACGACTTTCAAAAGCAATGGGTCTTCCTTCCTGCATTAAAATTGCACCAATTCCATTTCCTGAGGCATCACATTCCATAATAAAGGTTTTTGTGAAGTCTGGCGTAGCTAAGACCGGTGCCAGGCACATTGCCTCTTTAAGATGTTCAAAGGCCTTAGTTGCTTCAGGAGTCCATGAAAATGCATCTTTCTTCAATAATGTTGTTAGAGGTGCTGCTATTCTCCCACAATTCTTAACAAACTTGCGATAATACCCTGTTAACCCGAGAAATCCTCGCAACTGCTTTATGGTTGTGGGAACTTTCCATTCCTTAATGGCTTTAATTTTGTTAGGGTCTACTTCAACACCCTCGTGAGATACAATATGACCCAGATATTCCACCTCTTGTACTCCAAAGAAACATTTGGATTTTTTTGCATATAATTGTTTCTCCTGCAATAGTTTGAGCACCCTGTCAACATGTTCAACATGATCCTTCCAAGACCCGCTGTAGATTAGTATATCATCAAGAAATACTAGCACACATTTTCTAAGGAAGGGTTTGAAAATGGAATTCATCAACCCTTGAAATGTAGAAGGTGCATTGTTAAGGCCAAAAGGCATGACCAAAAATTCATAATGACCCTCATGAGCTCGAGATGTTGTTTTTGGAATATCTTCAGTCTTCATTCTAATTTGATGATATCCTGAACGAAGATCCAACTTGGTAAAATAAATTGCTCCATGTAATTCATACAATAATTCATAAATCACAGGAATGGGAAATTTATCTTTAATGGTGAGCTTATTGAGCTCCCGATTATCCAGACACATTCGCCATGATCCATCCTTCTTGTGTACCAATACTACAGGAGCAGAGAAAGAACTTTGACTAGGTTGAATTATACCCGCCTCTAACATTTCTGCAATCATACGTTCAATTTCACTCTTTTGGAAGTAAGGATATCTATAAGGCCCGATGTTTGGAGGAACACTTCCTGGAATCAAATGAATAGCATGATCATGATCACGAATAGGTGGGAGTTCTTTAGGAGTTTCAAACACCTTGGAATGATTGTCCAAGACTTGTTGGAGATCTGCAGAAATAGATGATTTTGATGTCGGAACTTCTAGTGAGCATAATTGTGCAATTACGCCTCGTTGTTCTTTCTTTAGAAGCTTTGTCATGACATTAGAGATTATTATCCTTCCTGGCTTCCCTTCAATACCCCGTAATTCGACTTCCTTTCCTTCTGAAAAAAATTTCAAGAAAAGTTCTAGAAAATTAAAAGCTACCGTCCCCAAATATTGTAACTATTGTACTCCTAGTACAACCTCAGCACCTCCCATAGGAATGGAAAGCATTGGAATAGTCAATACATATTATCCCATGGTTAGCTTGATATTATGGCATTTTCCAGAGAAATTTATAGTTCCTCCATTTGCAACCATCACTTGACATTCGGGTGCTGGGTATAGCAAACAATTTAATTCCTTGGCTACCTTACAATGAATAAAATTATGGGTACTACCTGAATCAATCAACACTATTACCTTTTTCTTCTTGATTTGTCCTTCTATCTTGAGAGTTTGAGGAGTGGTAATTCCTGCCAGTGCATTACACGATATGGTCGGATTCATTTCTTCCTCTTCTAGGGCTGGTTCCTGGTGTATATCCTCTTGTTGTTCATTTTCTTCTTCCTCTTCACAATCTATGTAAAATAATTTCTTCTCAGCACACTTATGACCTTTAGTGTATTTTCTATCACAACTGTAGCAAAGCCCTTTTTCTCTTTTTCTTCCAATTTTTGTGGTGTCAACCTTGTAGGTTGTGGAAATCTAGGCGTAGCAACACTTCCTTCTTTATAGAATTGAGTGGTAGGCTTCCTTGTCGCCATTATTTTACATTCAACTTTTCTTGCCAACCTGAATGCCTTCTCCAATGAATATGGTTCCAAAACGCGAACTTCATGTTGGATGTTATCCTTTAAAGTGCCTATGAAGAGATCGATCCTGTGTTCCTCTGGAATATCAGTTACCCTTATATTCATTTTTTGGAAGTCCTCAATGTGCTGCCCCACTAAACCCTTTTGTTTGAGATTTATCAATTGGCTAAAGAAGGTGTTGCTCTTTGTATCCTCATAATGTGCTATCATTTCTTCCGTAAAAATTGACCAAGTGACAATTTTTTTACGGGAGCAAATCCATGGATACCATACAAATGTATTTTTTTCTAAATGTAAAGTTGCAATGTGTACCTTTTGTGTGTTTTGCACGTTATGGAGATCAAAATATTGCTCCATCTGTAGTATCCATGTTACAGGATCCTTTCCATCAAACTTCCTCATATCCATTTTTCGAATATGGTGGTTCTTCCCGCCAACATTAGAGTTTATGAAATCACGATTAACATTGATTTTTTTCTCATCATGAGGTTCTTCTACTATATTTTCACCATTAGGAAACATTTCTTGTATCAACTTTGTCAAACCTTCGATGTTGGTTTTTAGATCATTCTTCATGTTTTCCATCTTAGCTTCCATGCCAGCTTCCATGCCATCCATCTTAGCTTCCACACCATCCATCTTAGCTTGCACGCCATCCATCTTAGCTTCCACGACTTTCTTCAAAACTTCCATTTCATTTTTTGTTTCTCTTTGTGAGAGTGAAATTTGTTGCACTTGCTCTTGTAATTTTGATAGATCATGTTGCAATTCTTCATCTTCGTGAGTCATAGTAGAGCCTTATGAAGGCTTAATGGGTGTTGAATTATTTTTACGAGGCATATTTTAGAACCTAATACTGATATATATTCTACAATATGCCCTTGGAATCAATTCAAATTGATTCTTCAAACAAGACTTATGCAATTCGGAAAACAAATACACACCTTTTTCTTGCTTTTGAGGATCTCGATATTGAAATTGGATTATCTTTGTGATTGAAGCAATTCAATATTTGAGTTTCGGCACCAACGTATCCCTCTGAATTATATTTCGAATGCCACAGGTATGACCTAATTTGGATTCTCCAAGACAAAGTTGTGTCCAATCTCCCACAATGACCTAATTATGGACTAGTTCAGTGGAGCAAAATTGTACGACTTGCCACGTGTCACTGTTTCATCCTTCGTCTCTGAAATAAATAGCCAAGAAACTACAGTCCATTTACTTGTGACCACTTTTTACGGCACTCCAATCCGATGCCCAGAGAGAGTGTTATTGAAATTTTCCCACGATCACGTCTTTGAGATGAAATTCAGGAGCTTGAAAAAGCACTACCTTCCACAGATCATATCTCCAAAAATTTTGTGAACCAAGCTCTGAAACTTTTTGAAAAATATCTTCAAGATTTCAAATTCACACCATAAGAATTTTAGATTCTGAACCTTTTTAGACAAAACGTTATAGCGCAAATTCCACGATGACCTGTTTGGAGAAGCGAAACCCTAGAATCCAAAGCCTCTGATACCAAATGGTGTGTAACCAGCTCCAAAAGTAGAAGAAAAGAGATATCAACGCCTTATAAATAAGCCACTTCGAGGGGGAAACCACCAATACATTACATAAATGAACAATTCTTGGATGATACAATTTACAAAACCTCCTTTCTATATATAGGAGTCCATGGGGCCATAATGTAATCCTAGTGGGCCACAATGTAATCCTAGCCGACCTAACAATAATAATTTAAGGGCCAATAATAACAAAATGGGGGTTACAAGGGTACAATAATAAAAATAAGGGGGTTACACTAACAAAAATAAGGGACTATACTAGTAATATAGGGACCTAACATATAGAGTCATCGGTAAACTAGCGAGAACACCAAGAGGTTTACATTCTCTTCCATCCAACGCTTCTAGAGCATTTGGAGATGAATTCAGAGCTAGAGACCCGATGGATTTCCAGTAGGCAGACGACATGATGCATTTAGATGCACCCTCATGCACGACTACTCGATGAACAGTCATCCCATTAATCCAAACTTGGATGATGAGCGCAAGGTGGTGAGGGAGACGTTGGACGAAATTATTCAAGTCGAAAGTGATAAGGCTTGAATCGGTAGGATCAACACCACCGATGGCAGATAAAAAAGCCTTCCATTGAGACAGACAACTCTGAAGTAATTCAAATGCAGACACAGCAGATGGCACCTAAGCCAAATCCTCAACAATATTATAATGTTGAGCAGCACAGGCGTTAGTATTATAAGAAGGCTTACGGAGTACACCTTTGGAAGGTGGTCGTACAATGGGCTCAATACTGGGCCTTTCAATCTGAAGAGGGCTAGAAGCAGGCGGAGGAGGAGGACCATCAATGATCTCTTTCCTCACTTCCTGACGTAGTTCAGTATAATCTTTCAACCGGGTAGCTATGAAAACGGATGAAGAACTATTCATCATGAAAACCTGAGAGCCAAATGGGGCAGAGGAATGAGGTTGCTCTACCAAATGAGTCTGCTATGACAGAAACGGTTCTTTAAGAACAGCTGGAGTTCCTTCAGTGCCTTTGAGAAATCGACTCACTTCAACCCATCAAGGACAGTCCTTGGTGTAGTGCTCTTCGTCACAAATAAATCAAGGATACTTCGGCTTACGATGTGAACCATCATCAGCATGAGATTTATGAGAATCCTATTTCTGGGTATCGGCTTTGGCCTTTCCTTTACCCTTCTCTTTACCCTTGGAAGTTTTATCCACTGTATTGGCCTGAATAGCATTCACTTCCATGGTTTTACCTGAACTCGTGGTTGGTTGACAAGAAGTATTATCGGAAGGAGTAGATTTTTGCTTCCCAGGATTTGGAGGATTTTTCTGAGAAGTCTGAGACACAAAACCGATGATAACATCAACGGATGGTATTGCTAGTTCTTTGGAAGTTCCAGGTCTAGGAGCATCAGGCAAGAGATCATAAAACGTGCCAGATGGAGAGTTTCCAGGGTAAGTTTCTGAAGCCCTTAGCATTTCTAATTAAGATATTACTGTGTGAAAAGAGTATCTTGTGTAGCCTCACCAAATGAATGACCCCTGATCTGGACGAAAGTATGACACGAAGTGGCAAGTACTATCGAACCAACCAAGAAGGAAATAGGTTTGTCTACAGTCCAGTAAGGGAAGCAGCTGCGCAGAGTCCTCCCGGCACACCACTTTCAAATTAGCATACGAGTAAGAATTCACCTACACTTCCGCCACCACAGGAAGATGACATGGTTATGCACATGAAGTTTCCGACCTTTAACAGTGTGGGGGATGAAGATATGGATCAGTTCTAGTTTGTCGTAGGATCATTATGGACTGCGCAGAATGTAACTAGTGATGCAGTGAAGCGGGCACAACTATCCCTTGCCTTTGAAGGGAGAGCTTTGGACTGGTACATGGGATACATCAGCCAGCATGCGAACGCAAACATTGAGGAAATTAAGAATGATTTGAAGCAACATTTCAAGAAGCCTAAGTCATAATCTCAAATAGTGGTTGATCTAGAACATTTCAAGCAAGGGCCTTCTGAGTCTGTATGGGAGGTTGATCAACGACTCAAGAAGGTGCTCAGGGAAGGAGGATTTCAATATGATGACATACAACATACAGAATGGGTCATTTCTATGATGTTGCCTCACCTGCGCGTACCTATGGGTCATCAAACGTTTGAATCACAGGAGAAATCCTTGGAGGGTGCCATGAAGTTAGAAGCCACACCTCGAGATGAGACTGAGCTGGGCGTGCAACAGATCCAAGGGCAGCTAGAAGAAATACACGTGGAGATCCATAACCTACAAAAAGAGAGAGGAGCAAAGGCTAGCCCTAAAAGGTGGTGCATATGATGCAGGGTGAATGGTCACACCAAGAATAACTATCCTCTATTATCAGACTATATGCAGGCCGAGGGACATAACCTGTTACACCCAAGAGAAATTACAGGGCCAAGTGGGAAAACATTGTGGTGTGATGATTTCCGCATTGCAGGGATGCATGATACAAACCACTGCCCCCACCTTGCTACGTATGTCCCAGAGGTAAAACAGAAATGGTACAGGTTTTGTAGATTGGTAGGACATGATGAACAGAACTGTCGGACATATGATTTGATGATCAATCACAGAAACTTATATAGGGTACAATCAGACCCTATGTTACCAAGGTCCCCCACATGCATAGGTGGCTCCCCAGCCAAGGGTGGGGGGGAGGCCGAGGCGGAAGCGTAGGTCAGGGACGAGGGTAGCTAATCTATTATAATTGCGGAGAGGTCGGGCACTTTGCGAGAGACTGCAAGAATCCTATGAGGTAGTCCTGCCATTACTGCAGACAGCTGGATCATGCAATCGAACACTGTCCAATATTGATAGCAAAAATGCAGGAGAAGGAGCCAACACCTACACAGAATTTGCATAGGGTTAATGCTGAGCTGTGAGACAAAGATTCGAGCATAAATGTCGTAATGCATAGTGGAATAGCCACCGGAGGACCTGGGGAGAAGGCTATGATTGAATCTCTAATCTGGTAAGCTGTTATCACACAAGATGGTTTGGACCTCTGCAAGGAAAAAGAAACATTTATCGCAGCTCGCAAAGACATTGCTAAGATAGAGGTATCTATTTCTCAAACACCTACGAACCTTAAGGCAGACGAGGGGGTCAAGCCCTTTTTACAAGCATGTATGAAACTGCTGCTCAACCCAATGGCTATAGAGAATCTTTAGGCATTGATAAATAGCTGCATAGCATGACCTAGCCTACCTCCGAAAGTCAAGGATATGCACAAACTATACAGATATAAGAAACACACTGGTAGGGAGATGCGGTTGACTATGTAGATTAGTGACTATGAGATGGATTAGGTTATTTTGGACCTAGGGTCAGATGTGAATGTACTACCTAAACAGACTTGGCAACGAACGGGAGAACCTAATTTGGAATGGTCCACTATCCAACTGCGCATGGCTAATCAGCAAAAGATTATACCCTTGGGGAGACTATCGAAAATCAGGGTGGATATCGTAGGAGTAAAGGCCCAGGCAGACTTTGAGGTAATTGAGATCGTAGAAGATGCGGACCCCTATCTTGCGCTCCTAGGCTTGGATTGGGCCATCGATATGGGAGGTATCATTAACTTGAAGAAGAGAAGCATGGTGTTTGAGAATAACGGTATAAGGGTGATAGTGCCATTAGATCCCGCAGAAGGCGAACGATACACTAAGCCAGTGCATGACGAAGAGGATGTGGATCATATTTATAAGCTGACTGCGCAGGATGAATATTGGATTAACCCCACAGCTGACGGTGTACTCTGCTGGGAAAAGGACAGTGAATGTTTCTACGACTCTGATGGGGAGATGGAGAATTGGCAAGATCGGTTACATGATGTCTCTGCACTGCGATGCCTTTTGGTCACAAGGGACTTCCACTGCATTTCCTTAGAGGTGAGAGACCTATCCTATTTTTATGGTTCTGGTAATATCAGATACTTTTTTCAAGCATTCGAAGTTGAGTTCCAAAGAGGACGACGATTAGGGGCCCTTAATATAGCCATGCGTGAGACCCCTGCGCGGTGGTGGGACACACATAAGGAAGCCTTCCTGTTACACCATTTTTTGGTCATCTAGCTTATTATCATTAGATGGACCCAAGTACACCATGTAAGACCAATTTTACCCTAAGTAAAATTGCTTTCACTATGTGAAATAACTTGGTAAAACACCTTTATTAAGTTGTTTATGGTCTAAACAGGAAACCCCAAAAGGAAATAATAAACAAATCTATATTTGTTTATATTTCCTCAAGGAATAATAAGTTAAAACATCAATTTAATTATTATTCCTGGTCATATTTAACCCAAAACAAGGAGATCAATTAAATAAATATTTATTTATTTGATTATTTCCTAGGAATAAGTTATTTAATCATTATTTAAATAATATTCCTAGTTAAATTTGACAAAATCATTTATAAATAATTAAATAAATCATTATTTATTTAATTATATTTCCACCATTTCCTTAAAAATAATAAATAAATCATTTATTTATTTATTATTTACAAATAAAGGATTTTACCCAAGTCAAAATCCTTTTCCCTCCAACAAATATAATAAAATATTCCCAAAAGGTAGTTCTAGAAGTTGGTTAATAATATTTTATTCATGCACCGAGTTCTAGACCGCCCTAATATTTTGTTATAAATAGAAGGGTTTTCCCATTCATTTGTCACCTTTCATTGCATTAGATCAATCTGGATCTATACTCTTGGTCTGACTTTGAGCTATTATCATTGTCACATTTTCCATCATCTACTTTGTGAGCTCCCTTTGAGTTCTATGTTTGTCTGGGTTTTCTACACCAACAAGAGAGAGAAGTTTTAGATCTGAAATGCTGAGGACTTTCAAGAACCCATCCCATTGAGGAGAATTGGAAACACCTTTCTTGTTTTCCTCTCAAGTGCCCCTTTAATACAAAAATTATTTCAAATATATTGTTCTTGTCTTATCTATTGGATGCATGGAGCAACATTTTATTTTTACTGCTTAATGTCTTTTATGCATAGATCTGGATTTGTGCAGCTTTATTTGGATCAACTAACTACAGATTTAAATATATTGGCAGCCATAATTGATGTTAGGGCTATTTTTTATGCGTAGCTAAAGTGGTATTTTTCCGATGAAAGATTCATACTAACAACTGACGACTCCACATGGGTTTTATTTTGCGACCGCTGTCGTTTTATATATTCCTGCATATCCAGCTATTTCAGACCCTAGGGTTTCTCTTCAGTTTTTTATTTCTCCTATTTTTATGGTGTTTTTCATCTCTAAAACCCTCAAACATTAAAATTGTTAACTTCCGTGTGTTTCTGGCCCCATTGCGCAGGTGACAGACATCAGTCACAGCTGAGACGAATTTTTTTTCTAAAATCTGCTGCTGAGAGACCCGGATCTGCAAGTCGCACTTATCAGCGCAAAACCTGCGACCTGGACTGGAGGATGCACTTTTCTGCCTAAAAACTATGACCTGGACTAAACACAGGTCAGAACCTGCAACCTGCACTTTTTTTTTCACTTTTCCAGCAATTTTTCTGGGTTTTTCTGAAGCTTCTGTCAGGGTTTTCTAGCCTCTGTCTTCGCCCGTTTAGACCTGTTTCTGATCTGTTTTACTCAACTAAGTGGGAATCTTGCCCCTTAGGGCTTTAGTACCCTCCACTTTTTGTGGAAGATTTTTAGCTGTTTTAGACGTCTGAATTTTCAGATTTTCAGCCTTGTTCTTTTCAGATTTGATACCTCATTTTTAGATCCCTTTAGATCAGCTCTTCTCCCTTTCAAATCACCTCATATAGTTTTGTTTGGGTTACCTTTCAGGTCACCTCCTTGTCCCTTCTACCTTTAGCTAATTTTCCCCTTTGTTGCAGTGACCTTGCCTCTGCCTCTTTGTTGTTTTCTGCACCTCTTTTCAGCAGATTTCTCCTTTAGATCCCTGTCCCTCCTGACCTTAGATCTATTGGCCTCTTTTTAGCGTGTTTTGATTCAATTTTTTCCCTCTTTTAGACTAGTTTTGAGAGAATCTCCTTCTTTGGTTAGATCGATGCATTGTTAGCTGTTAATTTTCTGTTATATTTACTGTTCTCTGCAGATTTATTTTCAGTTACGTAGCACACCTTTTCTTTTACTCTCAAAATGGCTGGGTTAAAAATTAAAATTAATACATGCCACACACCGACCCTAAGCGAAGAAGAGCCTGGTTAACACCACCTGGCCAAGACTTTAAAATCAATTGACTTTGCACCTCTCTGCCTTTGTTTTGACATTGACCTCACTTGATTTTGCACCTCCCTACCTTTGTCGGTTTTTCTTCTTCCCGTCATCATTGCGCCTCCAAAGCATTTATCCCAAAGACTTCTTGGCCTTCACCCTTAGTTTTCGGTTGGTCGACTTACTCCTTCCCGCTGTCGCAGAGTTAGTCCTCCCCCGAGTCCGCACTCTGACTCTTCTTCTGATTCTTCGGGTTCTCCCCCTCCTTCTGGTTCTCCCCCTGTTACCTTCACCATTTCTAGTTCAGGGCGCTAACGCTAGCACCAACCCTAGTCCTACTGCTGGGTCCGTTTCTAGTGGAACCACTAAGGGAACTACCTCGACTGTCCCTTTGCTCCCTTATATGGCCGATCTCAGTCTCCCTGATTTCAATCAATTGATCAATCCGCCACGATGTTAGTTGGCCTGCTATGCCAACCAAGCTCCCCTATGACATTCCCAAGTTCGAAGGCCTTGCTAGTGAAGATCCCTCCAACGATATCTGATATTTCCACATGTGGTGTTCGTCCAATTCCATTACCAATGATTCCATCCATCTTAGATTGTTCCAACGCACGCTTACCGGCGAAGCTTCTAAATGGTATGTTGATTAGGCCACCTCTTCCCATACCACCTATGCGACCATTGCCTAAGCCTTTTTATCTTATTTCCAACTCCCTCTCCGATATGACACTGGTACAAAACTTTTGACTTCTTTCCGTCAATCCTCTTTGACCCGCCTTTCCGCTCATGTCCAGGAATGGCGGCGAAGAAGAAGCTTATGTTGAGCTCCCACCTTTGAAAATCGGGTTTATATGGACTAGTTCCTTCGCTCTCTCTTACCTCCCATTGGAAAAGATGTCGCATCCTAGTTCCCTCCAACCGAAGAAGACGCCCTCCAAATAGCCTTGAAATATGACCTTATCTATGCTCAATTTGGTTATGTTTATACCGTCCTTCCTGACCTCCCCAAACTCGGTGGCACTAAGGCCCCGGGGGCATCTCACTCTGCCGACGGTATCATTGGAGCTCTTTCACATACCTACACTCACCCTCCTATGGGCTATGGTTTCCCTCCGGGAGGGGCCAACACCTCAAGCACTTTCCCCCCTTTAGGTAGCATGTATCTAAGATCTGGCATGCCTCCTCCTTTTTCCCACCCTCCTGCTTACCTCAATGTTTCCCATCCTAACCCTTATCCTTTCCCACAGCCTGGTGTCACAGCTCCTCCAGCATTTGGACCTCTACCTCCCTTGCCTTCTCAACCCCCACACCAGCAACTACTACCCCCTCTAGGGCAAGTACTTGCACAGCAGGGCACGACTAATCCTCCTTCTTCTCAAAGAAAGAGGAAACACAATCAAAATCAATCTGTCCCTGGTAATCGTGGATCCAATCCTCCATGTATCGATTCTAACACTGCTAACTAGCCACAGGGCTCTCAGCCCAAGCCGGATAGGCCTCTTCACACCAATAAGCCCTATTCGTGTTGCGGTGTTTATGATCATTACACTCATGATTGTCCGATATTACCATAGATGCGGTAGAGGTGGGAGTCTCAGGCTACATTGCGGGGACAACACTCCTCCCCTACTGTTCTTCCCAATGCGGCTACTTCTCAACCCACCGTGTTTACCGATCCTTTCCCTCAACAAGGATTCATGGCTACTCAACCACCTCATGCCCCGGTAACCACTCAACCTTCCCCTTCTCGTTCCTCTGATTACCATATTCTCATGATGACTTCTGACCAACCTCTCACCATCGACCTTAACCTTCAAACTCGGTCTCGTCAGTACCCCATGCCTCCCGCTCCGTCTGTCCTCGAGTCACCTTCTTTAGGTCCTACAGAGCCTCTTTCGACACCAAATGGTCCTTTGCAGATCCCTCAACCCAAAGTTGAGGTCCCTATAAAGGCTCCTAAGGGCCCATTACGCCGAAATGCTACTTCTGGTCAAGCTGCTCATTCGTATAACATAGTAGATGATTTGGCACAGTCTCCTGCCGCCATTTCAACACTGGAACTCCTCCAGTCATGTCCTTCTCAAAGGAAGGCTCTACTATCCGCCATGGGCGCTGTAGATCCTGCTGATGACCAATTGATTGTTTTCGATGCCCATCAGTCAGATCATGCTCCCCTTCATGCTTCCGTCGCTTTCCAAATCCCAGTCAAAATCCAAAATGCTAACGTAGCTCGGTATATTATTGACGAGCGGGCATCTACTTGTGTGATGTCTACCTCGGTTTGGAAACAACTCAGATCTCCTGAGCTGGCCCCTTCCACCATCACCCTTCGTGCATGGGATGGCCATGCCTCCCAACCCATTGGCCTCTTCCGTAATTGCCCTATCACCCTTGCAAGCAAGACAGTTTGCATTGATGTTGAAGTCATCGATGCCCCTCTTTATTATAACATTATTTTGGGGCGTAGCTACACCTATGACATGTCTGTTGTCCCATCTGCGATTCATCGCAAGATGTTTTTCCCTCATAATGGAAAGATAGTCACTATTGACCAGTTGACATATCATGAGCCAAAATCTCAGACCTCCCCTGAGTCGGTCATCTCTTCGGTCGTCAATAAGCACACCGTCGATTCTTTGACTAGTGTCTCCCCCGGCGTTTACAAAGACTCCTCCTTGCTTGGCACCTTCCCTGGTCTTCCTCCCCCTCTTTTCTCTGATCCCAGCTCAGCGAATGTTTTCATGATGAAATCATCTCGGGCCGACCTCAAGCGGCTCGCTTCGGCTAGTTAGCAACCTCGACCTCGCCCACCGCAACCTGCTCCTAGCCCTTCGCCCCTGCCAACTGGACCTCTTCCTTCTGACCTGTCCCCTATAGCTGGTACCCATGAGCCTCTCTACCCTCCTGGGTCAGTTCCCCCAAGTCTCAACCATCTTAGTGGCATCCCTCCTGGCCATTACCCCGCTTGTCAGATACCCTTTCTTGCTCCCCCTCCCGAAGTCTATTTCGTCCCCATTATGGCCACCCTTTCCCTCCCCAATCTGACCCTGGGAATTCCCGTCTGGTACCTTGACCCTCCAACTGCTACCCCACCAGGTCACCCCAAACCATACCTTGCTTTAACACCAGTTCAACCGATTCCCTTAGCTTCTTCCAGTGCTACAGTGCCACCAGCACCTCAACAAGACCATCCTCCTGCTGTGACAGCTACAGGAAAGAAAGGAAAAGCTCGCAAGGGGGCATCCAAAGACAAGGCCACCTCGCCCGACCCTACCCCTCCTCCACCCGCTAAGCCTTGTGCGTTGTGTGATGGTGTTGGTCACACCACCCATACTTGTCCCGAGTTGCCCTATATAAAACCCATGGTTAAAGTCGCGTTCCCTGAATCTACGGTCCCTGAATCCTCTGTTTATTCCTCGTTAGCAGCCAAGAACCCAAAGACTCTTCACACCAACAAACCCTGTGCTCTGTGTGGTGTCCATGGCCATTATTCCCACCATTTTCCTCACCTCACGCATTACCAAGCCTCTCTAGAGGTCATTCGCGAGTACAAGGTTGAACAAAATCAATCCGCCTCTCCCATCCTCACGCAATATGCGTCCGGACAGCATGAGGATCCCCCTGCTACCATTGACATTCCTCCCCCTAATTTTGAGATGTCGGAACCTGCTACCCCCCTCCTATACCTATCATCATCTGTGCGACCCTTGGAGTACATTCCCCCTGAATCCACTCCGTCTGTTTTGCTTGATTCCCCTTCCGCAACATTCTTGGGCTCCACATCCTTTGACCATATTTTTATTTGTTCTTCTATCATCCCCCATGACAATACATATGTGAGCCCTTCTTCCCATGCTGATGATTTAGGTAGCTTTGCAGCGTCATGTGGTTTCCTCGACCTTTTCCTTCCCACCCATACCCAGGATGATACCATCGGTATCTATGATGTTCTCTGCAGCCTGAGCTCTAGCTATTCCTCCCATAGCCCTCATACATCACCCTCTAGTCGGTCTATGAGTCATAGACATCATACCCAGACTACTCCCTCCCACAGTTGTCATTTTATGTCTACCCTACACTCACGCTACCATCATTATTCTTCCTCCTCCGATTTCTTGTCTTGTGACACTATTTCGCCAGACCTTTCCTCCACACATTATATTGGCTATGCCGATGGGGCAAGTCGCTATTCCCGGAATCTAGCCTCGGCAGCTTGGGCCATCTTTACCCCCTTGCATACCCTCGTTCTTTCTAATGGGGTCTGCATTGGTAATGCCACCAATAATCAGACCGAATATGATGTAGTACATGGCCTCTTAGTCGATGCCCTCTCTTATCGCATCCTCCATCTGCACGTTCGTTTAAATTCTCTGCTTCTTGTCTTACAAATCAATGGTGTCTATCGTGTGCATAACCCTATTCTATTTAGATGATATTTACGAGTGAAACTTTTGATACGTGAATTTAGATTCATTACTTTCAACCATGTACCTATAAGTCAAAATCACTACATAGATAGCACTGCAAACCATGTTCTAGATTGGAATTTATCACACACAAGACAATAACATTTCACATCATCAACACAATGCATATGCATAATATATATCATATAATATGTTTTTAGAGTCCATCTACTCTGATACATATGACATGCCCATAGCATGTTACAAAAAAAAAAACTCAAAAACTAGGGGGCACCACCTACCCTACATCTAATCACTCTCTGGAGGATCTCAAGCCAATGGCTCTTCTCCCATAGCTCGTAGATCACGCACAGTCTGACCAGCCATCGCCATGCGCTGCATGATACCTCGCCATTCCGAGGGTAGCCCAGTACATAGCTCTATGTACTGGTCATCTAAGTCCTGCCAACCCCGCTCCGAAACATTGGTCAGCAGCCCCTCACATCTACGATGAATGTCCTCCAAAAGAGTAGTCATATCCTCATTGTATGCTGTTCTCGAGCCACTAGCACCTATAGTTCCTGCTACTGTAGGTTGTCCCATATATCTGACCGGTTTCACCGGAGCTACATCTGCATACCAAAAGTATAAGGATTAGTACCATAAATACTCTTCACAAACTTTAACATGCACATAACAGATTAGTTACTTTTCACTTACCATCAGACCCCCATACTCGACCAGGCGGAAGCGGCAAGTCCGGATCTCCCTAATAACTCATCCCACTATAGGGATAGTCGTCTATGTACAATGCCATCTGATCCCAATGGGAAAAAAACTCTGGTCGGAACACCCATCCGACTGCCCCTCCTCCTCCTCTGCACAGTAGTTGCCCCTACTGACACATCCTGGGTTCTCTCGGACCCCCATCAGGTAGTTGTATAGAAGGTCACACGGTCAGGATCTTCTCAAAAAAGAATGAGCACAATACAATCCCATAAGCACAATCATGGTTCACTTGCCGCTTACAAAGCGACAACTTTCATTTCAACGACACCAACATCATCTGGGCCCACCCATAGTAGGTCCCACTCAACAAACTTTCTACAATAATCATCTACCCTCTAGTGCTTTGATGGAGCACCTGGCTGCCCAAGATCCGCAACACTGCTGCCGCCACTGCACGGGTCTCCAACCTCTCTAGATCCCCAATCGATATCGGAGTCCCTTTGACTCGAACACTTGGTTGACAATGTCGCTCTACGAACTCCATGATGTTACGCCCCCACGGTAACACTGGCTGTGTATTTCCCACCATCCCTAATGGTGAGAGACCAGTCAAGAAATACAGATCCTGGACTGTCAGCTCAATCCTGTGCCCCTGCACTATAAAAACCTCATGATCTGGATCCCAATCACTAACAATCCAGGCCAACAAGGGCTCCCCAGCTCTCATCAGAGGGTTCTCCACAAATTTCAGAAGCCCAAACCTGGCCAATGCACGATGGACACCCTGATCCGCTTGGATTTCTGACCGTAATGTACCCAGGTCTCTCTCTCTCCACTTGATCCGTATATCTACCATATCTGCACAAACCCATCATCTTTGTCAGTCTATAGATAGGAAAACCTGCACTCAATTACACAAAACCTGAATCTCAGCTCACAACAGCACTAAAATCACCTCCCTTTGACAGGTCGCACCTTTTGGCCAAATCCTAGGACAGGTCGCACTTTTCAGGCCCAAACCTGCTTCCCAGGTCGTAGTTTTTGCCCCAAAAAGTGTGACCCGGCCGTAAAGATGAGGTAGGGGTTGTTCCTAAGATTTGGGGCCCTAATCTGAACTTTTAATCCATCAAAACCAAAGAGTAGGATTAGGCCTCTTACCTGCAACTGACGGATCTTGATTCCAATGGTCGGTTTGTCCGCTACTATCACCGTAAAATTTAGGGCCTTCTCTCCTCTCCACATTCACCACAGCTACACAAGAAAATTAATGTATTTGGAGGGAAAATGCCTTATTAGAAGAGAAACACCTGCTTTTTCTTTTGCCCGCTGCGACTAAACTGTAGCCCCATTTGACACACCATCTACACCGTTGGAAAGCTCTCATCGAGCACTCAAATGGGTATTGGTTAGTTTTTCATGTTTTTACACTTCACGAGGACACATTTTGTCCACGAAGGGTCTATTCACCTCTCCTCCAAATCGAATTTCCTCACTTTCAACACTTGTACTTGGGGCACCACTTTGCCTCCTTACTTGTCCTTGTTCGTGTTGATTTTTGTCATGAGCTACCCTATTGTACTCATTTTTTTATGGTCCCTCATTGGACCTTTAATGTGTGGCAGCACCATTGAGTCGCCCTTGTTTAGAGCATCCGAGTTGAGTCATCATCGCATTCATGGAGTCTATCCCGAGTCCCTTTGTATCCCGCTATAGTCCTCTATCCTTCATTGCTTGGTCCCTCTCTAGTGTCGCACATTATAGCCTTCAGTCCCATTGTTCCCTATCCCTCATGATATTGTGTTAGTCACTGCCAAGTCATTCATGCCCTTTATTCTCTAACAAGGGAAGTCGTCTATCCACTACTCAGTATCCCCCATTTCATCATCATCATTAGTGTCCATCTATTCGTCACTCTACTATTTTTCTCTCGTGCCTTAGTTGGGGATCCCTTATTACCTCACCTATGGCGGACCTCATTCTTTCGACATCAACTCATTCACTCCAGAAGATAGGTCCAGAGGGCGGTGTACCTTGGCTCCAGCTCCTTTCAACATGATCAAGCTCCGTATACTTGATGGTCCCGTAATGCAGCAACAGCTATTGGTGATTCCCGGGTGTGTGTGAGATGTCTCAACCCTCATGAGGGGGTGGCCCTACAGGTAGCCCCCCATATGCCCGGATGACCTCTTCATTTCAGCCTTTGATGCAGCTCCTTATATTTGATGATTTCGGCCTTAGCCGCTTGCAGCGCCTTTTCGATTTGCATGTATCAGTCAGATTTTCCAAGTCCGTCCCCGTTTACAGGGGGAATTTGGGTTGTATTTTTATCTCATGTACTCAAATATTATTATATAAGTCCTGGTTGTTATCCCAGGCACATCATGTATGTGGGATTCATCATTCTATTTTTCTGGATCATTTTTATGCCAGGATGTACTTTATAGTTCGGTTCCTTGTTTACTGAACACAATATTCTTTTGTACTTTGTCTCGGTGGGCATAGGTATGCCTCCCCCGCCGCCTTTAGCACAGTTACCATCTCATAAACTAGAGACTTGTTGCACCTGTAAGTCTCGTCTCCTTAGGGTATAGTCCTTTAGCACATTATACTACCTTACATTTCTCTCTTTGAATTCCCTCTTGATGTCTAGTGATTGAGTTCTTACAATGTACTTCGGTCATACGCTTTTCTCCTAACACTCGTACGCTAGGGGGCAATATGTTACACCTTTTTTTGGTCATCTAACCTATTATCATTAGATGGACCCAAGTACACCATGTAAGACCAATTTTACCCTAAGTAAAATTGCTTTCACTATGTGAAATAACTTAGTAAAACACATTTATTAAGTTGTTTATGGTCTAAACAGGAAACCCCAAAAGGAAATAATAAACAAATCTATATTTGTTTATATTTCCTCAAGGAATAATCAGTTAAAACATCAAGTTAATTATTATTGCTGGTCATATTTAACCCAAAACAAGGAGATCAATTAAATAAATCCTTATTTATTTGATTATTTCCTAGGAATAAGTTATTTAATCATTATTTAAATAATATTCCTAGTTAAATTTGACCAAATCATTTATAAATAATTAAATAAATCATTATTTATTTAATTATATTTCCACCATTTCCTTAAAATAATAAATAAATCATTTATTTATTTATTATTTACAAATAAAGGATTTTACCCAAGTCAAAATCCTTTTCCCTCCAACAAATATAATAAAATATTCCCAAAGGTAGTTCTAGAAGTTGGTTAATAATATTTTATTCATGCATCGAGTTCTAGACCGCCCTAATATTTTGTTATAAACAAAAGGGTTTTCCCATTCATTTGTCACCTTTCATTGCATTAGATCACTCTGGATCTATACTCTTGGTCTGACTTTGAGCCATTATCATTGTCACATTTTCCATCATCTACTTTGTGAGCTCCCTTTGAGTTCTATGTTTTTCTGGGTTTTCTACACCAACAAGAGAGAGAATTTTTAGATCTAAAATGCTGAGGACTTTCAAGAACCCATCCCATTGAGGAGAATTGGAAACACCTTTCTTGTTTTCCTCTCAAGTGCCCCTTTAATACAAAAATTCTTTCAAATACATTGTTCTTGTCTTATCTATTGGATGCATGGAGCAACATTTTATTTTTACTGCTTAATGTCTTTTATGCATAGATCTGGATTTATGCAACTTTATTTGGATCAACTAACTGCAGATTTAAAGATATTGGCAGCCATAATTGATGTTAGGGCTATTTTTTATGCATAGCTAAAGTGGTATTTTTCTGACGAAAGATTCATACTAACACTTCCAGGACTGGGAAAAGTGCCGGGATATGATGGTCTTGCGATTCGAACAACCCGATCACATGCATGTCCAAACATACATTGGCTCCGAAGACCAGTGTAGGTATCTGTTCGCATGGATGGAGAAATGGTGTGACAAGACTACAAAAGAATGGGTTCATCTGTTTATTCATGCCTTGGGACCACTTCCCACCGTATGGTATTTAGATGCGGAGCTACACCAGCATACCCGCCACTATGAGACATTGAAGGATGAATTTCTGGGGATATTTGGATTATTGGGTGGCACAAAAGTTCTCCATGCAGCTCTGCAAGAAATTGAAACTGTAGCATGGGATCAATCACACCTATATGTCACACCTGAAGGGCCCGCATGGGAAATGCAGGTAGCATGCATGGTTGATTACCGTGGTATAGCCCCAAAAGAAGGTAAGAATGATCCAAAAGCTGCTTCTGACTCAAAATTGGAATGGATGCACATGGTTACCGGGATGTATAGGCTGCGAATGGGCGGCATTGAAACACACCCTACGTTGGATAAGATTGTGGATGTAGGTACAGGAAGTAAAGTTATCATGTATCCGGCAACCCCTACAACCAAGAGACAACTGCGTTCATTCCTCGGCCAAGTAGGTTATTACAGGAAGTTTGTTCGACAGTACACACTAATCATAGCACCTCTGTGAAACTTGATTACGAAGGGGGTTCGGTTCTGTTGGGATGACGCATGTTGGAGGAAAATGCCTTTGGTTTCAAAGTTCCTAGGGAACGAGCCTGTGTTAAGGAAAGATGTTCAGGAGGTGCAGGCGTTTATTCTAAGCATAGTAGGTATGCTGAGTGCACATGAGGAGTGTTTAATGGCAGTTGGAACAATAAAATCTGGTAAAAAGGAAACGTTATTGTTGAATGGAGCGGGCGGCTGGAAATTAATGCAGAGATTCCTTGATATTTCTTTATCATTTACTTGATGGTAAGTTCCAAGTTACATTTACCCTACTGTTGGATGACCGCAGGCATTATAAAGTAGGAAGAATAGCTCAGACAAGGGTTCTGTATTACTTCTGTAACCCGTATGTATTTTCTCTATGCTACATGGTTCTCTAGGCATGTAGTGTCTTGTTCATGATGAATCGACCCACTCCTGCTACCAATAGTCCCCTAGAATCAAAATTCCCTTTTCACGCTAGAATGATGGATACTAACCCCGCGGAAGCTTCGGTACCCACAGAGCAAGAACTTGAGGAAATCATGGTGATTAGGTCGGGGGATGAAGAAATTGACAGGATAATGCTGCTTTGGCTACCTACCTGGAGGATTGGCTTCATACCTAGTAAAAAGAGCACCATAGGGACCTGCGTGACAAGAGTGACCCCCCTGTCGACCCTAAGGATACCGCAGGACCGAGCAAGAGGAGCTCGGATTCCACCATGGAAAAGGAATCACAGCTCCCACAGATCGTCGAAAAGGACAGCGAGGCCGGTTCACAGTTAGACCTGAGTATGCAACGGATGAATAAAAAAGATACCACCTCCCTCTAGGGTACGAAGCTGCCAAGCGATCCTGCAAAAGGGCCCTGAAAAAAGCAGTGCGCCCAATGCCAGGAATATGATGTGATGGTCACACTAACTGAAGGTGACCTTGAGAAAATCATGGATGCACTTACACTAGCTACAGAGGATAGGTGGGCAGCCATAGGGGAACAACATAAGACTGCAATTGACACCATTCATATCAAACTCTGTGCCCTCTAGTGGAAGACAAATACATTGCAGACCAGCGTAAGTCCGACATGGGCTCCCTTAGAAACCAGTAGTACAGTGCTAGCCACGGGATAAGGCCGCCTCTGCTCGTTGCCTAGTGCTACCCTTGTAGGAATCCAACTCCAAGAAAGTATAAGGATACAATTGGATCTAGCCTAGCTACCCCAAGAGGCACTACAGGGTCTCCACACCGCTGTGTTCTAGGAGATCCACCATCGAGACCAGAAAGTACACCAACAGCTTGATGTGGCCAAGTGGACCATCGCACGAAAGAATGCAGAAATGTCCCTTATTGTATCGCAGCAGGTGGAGCTTGAAACAATGATCCACCAGCTCTGCATGAAGGTTTCAAATGGGATCTCGGTTGCAGCTACGCCTCGGGCCAAAGTGGAAAGAATGGTTGTAGCATTGAAATTGTCTAGGATAGAAATTCAGGACATCAAGACATGGCTGGAGCAGCAAATCTCCAACTTACAGGACAAATTACAGCCTGCCACACCACCGAAGGTACGAGCCTAGCATGCTGCACTGGTGGGTGAAGCTACGAACAATGTCACTGGGAAAATTGCCCAGGGTGCCCAGTTGCTAGAGTCAGCCATGCAGCTCTGGACCACGGTCCAATTCAATCCTACCCTTCGAGAGATCAATCAGGACTTACGGCACAAGGAAGAAGCTTTGGAGCAAGTCGAGGCTACATTTCCCACCTTGGTGCCTGCCTAGTGTTTAGCACATTTGAGGACCAGCAGTGCTCTCCAGGACGAGATTGAGAAACTCCGGTGCAAGAAGCACGTCATCGAGGAAAAATTGAAACCGTGGGCTGCCACAGCCCTCCAGCTCTCACAAGATGCAGATGGCGTGGTCAAGCTACTAAACCAGAAACTGGATAGTGTCACCATGGCAACCAAAGGCCCAACATCCCAAATTCTTGTGGACCTTGCATAGAGCGCTGCTGCTCAAAGTCAAGAGGTGCTACCTCTACTAATCATAGCCAGCAATGCACTATGCACACAGGTGGATATCACGCCACTACAGTGACTCAGGATGAGTCAGAAGATTGTGTTGGGAGACTGTTGGAGTAAGGTCCTCGAGCGGCTACGAACTGGGACAATTTCGAGTATTTTGTATAATTTTGGCACATTTTGGTCTAGTGCAGGGGTTTTGGGGAGGGTCAAAGCCTCAAAAGCATTGTAATGTGTCAAAGGGTAGACCTAGAGTCTGCAAACCATGGTTTTTGGACCACAAGAAATTTTAGGCTATATTTTTATAAATAAGAGGAAATTTTGAGTTGTAAACAGAGGAAGGAATAGAGATTGATGCTAAGTGTGAACTAGTAGATCTAGTTAGGGTTTTTGGGGAAGGAATCCTACTGTTGTGTGCGCGTAGATTCTTTGTCCTGCTGTGTGCGGACCCTACTACTTTGTGTGCAGGTTGGGTTTTGGGGTCTTGTAAGGAGAACTGAAGGATTAATGAATGTGGAAGTATTGTTGAATATCTGAATCTATTGGAATTACTGTAATGTGAATCTGCGATGTTTGGTTAATATATGTTGTTGGGTTATTGATTTAAGCTAAAAGCATACTTGTGTTACTTGTTTAGACTACGTTCTGAGTCTGTTCTGTTGCACTTCATATAGAAATATCTGGAATAGCTGCGTTATCATTATATGATTTCATGAGTTGTTGATTAATGTGAATATCATTCCTGTTTTGCACGTGGATGTGAAGGGAATTTGTAGATCTAGGCTCTCTGATGTAAGATCTAGTCACTATAAGGTTGAATGCAGCTCTGCTTGACTTACCTACTCTCTCCCAGGAGTATAGAAACCTAGTTCCAACACCCACCCATACTACTTCGGGTGAGACTTTGGCCTGCGCAAGAAGGCCACTGCCGAAAGGGCCAGTATTATAGGGGTTTGTTGGCAAACCTTGAACCTCTGAACCTGGGTTATGACCCCTCGAGCCAACATTACCCCATTTATGGCACTTTATGGATATCATCCACCATCCATAACATCATCTTTCAGAGAAAATTCTAAGGTTCAATTAGTGGAAGATCACATAGAGCATCAACAAGAAGTTCTCAAACTCTTAAAGGATAGCCTAAATTTAGCACAAGATCGAATGAAACAACAGGCAGATCAACATCGCAACGAGCGAAATTTTGATGTAGGAGACTAGGTATTTTTATGGCTACAACCATAAAAACAAATGTCCCTCACGAAAGGTAAGAAGGATAATAAATTATTGCCAAAGTACTATGGTTCTTACAAGGTGTTGGTAAAGATTGGCACTATGGCATACAAATTGGAGCTTCTTGCTTCTTCGCGAGTGCATCCATTTTTCCATGTTTCATGCTTAAAGAAGGTTATAGGTGAAAAAATTCCAGTTCAAACAATATTTCCAGAACTTGATGAGGAACGAAAGATCATATTGGAACCTGAAGTAGTCAAGGAAACAAGAATTTGACAACTACGAAATCGATCAATTTCAAAGTATCTCATCAAGTGGAAGAACTTACCCACTGAAGATTCTACATGGCAGGATGAGAATTTTATACGGAAGCATCCGAAGCTACTCAAGCATTGAGGACAAAATTTTTTTGAAGGAGAGGGGCATGTTGGGTCCCTATATTACTAGTATAGTCCCTTATTGTTGTTAGTGTAACCTCTTATTGTTATTGTTGTACCCCTGTAACCCCAATATTGGTATTATTGTGCCCTTACATTATTATTTTAAGGTTGGCTAGGATTATGTTGTGATCCCATGGACTCCTGTATATAGAAGTAGGTTTTGTCATTTGTATCATCCAAGAATTGTTCATTTATGTAATGTATTGGAGCTTTCCCCCTCAAAGTGGCTGATTTCTAAGGCATTGATCTCTCTTTTCTTCTATTTTTGGAGTTGGTTTCATAATATACAGAGTATTAATGAAAAGGTATACTTTAACTAATCTAACATTTACTAAATATGCTTCACGTATCTGAGGAGATATTATGATATGTGAAATATCTAATGTTCATGAAATATTGAAATCTGTTGACACTTAATCCTAAGGGATTGGGTGAGATAGTTTATTATTGTAAAATATGAAATAAGGAAGGCCAAGATACATTGGAAAATGAATCTAAATAGTCTCACCTCCATGTATAAGTACATGCACTTCCTCCATCTAATAGATATTCAATTTTGCAGAGTTACCTCCTGGCCTGACATGGTATTAGAGCCAACTATATTTTTGGCATCCTTGCCCTTGTAACACCCTCCTGGCAGACCTACCTCTCTGTCTCTCTACCAGCACTTGGAAGAACTGCTCCATATCTGTCTTCTTTATCTTACAGTCTGTTGCCCATTATTCCTCATCAAATTATACAAATACATAATTTTTTTATTATCCAAAACAGAGGTGGGATCTCCGCCCTCTATCATCTCTCTCCACAATATATATCATTTTTTTTTGTTTGCAATAAATTTCAAATGGCTGCAACTCAGGCTCTGTGCACAATTGCACCACGCAGCTTAGCCTCCCTCACACTGTCTCCTACCTCATGCCTGCTCCGTCCCTAATGACTCGCATTGGCTCCACTCCCCACTTCCTCACGTCGAATCCTACGATCCCCTCCCCTACTCCCCCTCTCCTCCCTACAGCTTCCCTCCTTCGCACACAGCCTCCCTTGTTGCCTCTCCCCTACTCCCCATCCTTCTCCCCTACTCCCTCTCCCCTCGCCATGACTTCCCTCCTCCGCATGCAACCTCCCTTGTTTCCACTCCCATAATCCCCCTCCTGCTCCCGTAATCCCCCTCCCCTCCCTGCGGCTACCCTCCTCCACACGCACCCTCCCTTACTACCCACTACGTGCTTCTCCACCCACCACAACCTTCACGCAACCTCATCCTCCCTGCGTGCTGCTACCCACTGTGTTCTCTCCATCCCACTTCATGCTCCCTCACTGCCACTGCCTCTCCCTCCTTAGTATCATCCTTCTACACTTCCACTCTCCCTTCCCTACTTCCGCCCTCCCTCAGATAATACCTCCCCCAAATAATCCCTCCCCAAAATAAGCCCTCTGATTTTTTTCCGAAAAAAAAAAAATCCAAAATTTTTTTTGACATAATTTTTTTTTTGAAGTGCAGCATTTAAACCAGAATCGAGTAATTGTTTTTTAGAGTGGCAGAAAAGTGATTTAAAAAAAAAAAAATGCATTCTCTCATATATATTGTGGGAGTTGTTCTCTTCAAAAAGGAGAAATATCCTGAATGATCTCGAAAAATCAAGCACACTATTATTTTTAATGAGTTGTGGAGAGGAATTTGTGAAGGAGAAGGAGATGATCCACCAACAAAGATCACCTCAGACAAGGAGATCACCATTTGGGAAAATAAGAACTGCAAGGTCTATGCCTTGATTGTAGCTTTTGTAAATGAAGAGGTGATTCTTCATATTACACCATTTTCAAATGCCTATGAAGCCTTGCGAAAATTAAACTAACTCTATGATTCACATCCAGAAATTGAAATTGTTCAATTAATGATTAATCTATTCAAACTTGAATTGAAAAATGATGACTCTCTTGCTTTAGCATCAGAAGTAAGATCTATCATGCATGATATTAAGAATACTGGTGTAGAAGTTGTACCTCTCATAGTCTATGTTAAGGCATTGTATCCAACTTAATGACATTACCTTGAGTCATTGCAAGAAAGTGGAAACCTCATGAAAATCACCTTTGATTCCCTTGAAAAAAATTTTGCAAAAAGAGAGAAGGATTTTGGAAAGATGACAGCCCCTTTGTCTTCTAAAGAGGTTGTATGTTTCAAACAAAGAGAGAAGAGTCATGATCAGTATTTTTCCAAATAAAGAGGTGGCTGAAGAGGAATAGGAGAAGAAATTTTAGAGGAAGGGGGGGCAGACAAACTCAAACTGAAAAATATGATCTTCATTGCATATGCTGTAATAAATATTGGCATGATGCATCTACATGTCAGTTGCCTTGGGATAAAATTGAGGAGCAAAGAAATCAAGAAAAAGGTAAAACTCATGAGAGAGACAAAGGTAAAGAACCTGAATCCACTCATTCTATTGTAGCACATTGTAAAAATGGATTAAGTGAAGAGTTGTTTGATGTTTCATTTAATTCTTGGAGAAATGATAAGTTTCTAGATTCAAGAGCAATATATCATGACTTTTAGAAAAGATTTTTTTGAATAATTTACTAACAAAGTTGAAGGAGCAGTATACTTCGCAAATAAATCATAACACAAGCCATCGGGACTTGGCACAATTACGCTTAAGTTTCATGGTCTTCCAGATCATCTTCTACATGAAGTTCTATACCTCCCTGAGTTGAGGATAAAATTTCTATCCTCGATCCAAGTCCGCCAACAAGGGCACTCCATTCACATGTTTTATGGAAAGGTTGAGGTCAGAAATGCATCAGATTGCTCACTTGTCATGGAGGGAAAAAAATAAGGAGGATTCCTAAAGTTGCAAGGTTCCTCTGCTCATGCAAAAAACTTTTCATTCAGTTCACATCATGATGAAGGTAAATTCCCATCAAGTATTTTATGGCATGCTAGATTTGAAAACTTAAACTATGAAAACCTCTAATTTTTGAATAAATATCGTGTTACTTGATTTCCTACATTTCCTAGGAAACTCAAGAAATGTGAAGCTTGTATTCTAGGAAATCATAGCAAACAACCCAATCATGATTCACATTCCAGAGCACATAGAAAACTTGATTTTATTCATTCAGATTTATGTGGCCCCATACATGTTTCTTCTGCAAATGGAAATAAATATATGGTGAAATTTATTGATGATTACACCAGAATGTGTTGGGTTTACTTATTGAAGAACAAATCTGATGTTTTTCAAACATTCAATAATTTTCATGCATGGATTGAAAATGATGCACAAACTCATATTGGATCTTTGCACACTGATAATGGAAAAGAATACACTTCAAATGAATTTTAAAACTATCTTCACCAACATGGGATCAAACATCAAACAGTTGGGCCCTATAGTCCCCAATAGAACGGTGTAGCTGAAAGAATGAACAAGACAATTTTAAATATGGTTCGCTCCATGATGTTTTTTAAGAATGTAAAATCGATGTTTTTGGTTGATGTTGTTCTATGTGCCATGTACATAAAGAATAGGTTTCCTTCAAATTCAATGAGAAAAAAAAATCCTTATGAAATGCGGCATGGCCACATTCCTTTGGTAAAGCATTTCAAGGCCTTTGGTTCCACCTATTATGCTTTGATACCTAAGGTAAAAAGGAATAAAATTTGTGCTAGAAGTTGAAAATGTATCTTCTTGGGGTATCCAATACCTCCAAAGTATATCATCTCTATGATGAAGTCAATAAGAATTTTTTAGTAGCCAAAGATGTCACATTCCTTGAATATCTTAAGACTGACCATGTTGTTGAGCGGAAACTTGATTGCTCAGATATATTCACACATGAAAAGTATTTTCAAGAATTTGATAATCAGATTCCACATCTTGAAGGGGGAATTACTATACTAAATCATCTGCGGAATCATATTCCGAAGCACTCTCTCCCCCATAGGAAGAACCAACTACGGATGACACCTTGAACAATGTGTTTGACATAATTTGGAGATTGAATCTTGATTCAATTCCAACTCAGTAAAATTAGTAGTGTGGGCCGTCTCAAAAAGGTCCCCCAAGATGGCTGACAAAGACAATAGAAACTGTTCGTCCCGAAGAGGTTGGAAAGACGGGAACAAGAAGTTCCACTAGAAAAAATGGAGGTGACATAGATCATTCTGATTCACCTATTGATATGGATATTTCTTATAACTGTGAACTAAATTTGTCTGCAGATCATGAAGCAACTTCCTTCAAAGAAGTTGCTTCTCATGTTGAATGGAATGAAGCGATGCAAAAGGAGTAGGATGCCTTCATAAAGAATGTCACTTGGAAGCTGGTTGATCCTCCTTTGGGAACCAAACCAATTGGCTGCAAGTGGGTCTACAAGACCAAGTAAAATGCAGATGACACACTTGACAAGCACAAATCCAAGCTTGTGGAAATTTTTTTTTCACAGAAATAAAGGGTCACTTACGAGGAAATTCTTTCCCCACAGCAAAATGGGCAACCATCCAGACACTCGTTGCCCTAGCAGCTCAGAAAGGATGGAAAGTCCATTAGATGGATGTAAAAACCACATTTTTGAATGGAGATCTAAAGGAGAAGGTTTGTATGTCCCAGCCAAAAGGATTTTTTGTGAAGGGCCAAGAACACAAAGTATGCAAGCTTATAAAAGCCTTGTATGGCCTCAAGCAAGCACTCCGAGCCTGGTATGAGAAATTAATTGAGCATCCTCTGAAACTTAGCTTCAAACATTTTGATCTTGATGATGCAACATTGTTTGTTAAGAAAGTTGGGAAAACAATTGTATATCTTGTGGTGTATGTTTGAAGCTAATATGATATTTTGATGACAAGGAACAATGAGATTTATGTTGCATCCATAAAGAAAGAATTGAAGAAAGGTTTTGAAATGACTAGTTTGGGCTATTTTCACTACTATCTCGATATTGAAGTAACACAACACCCTAAATTTATATTCATTTCTCAAAAGAAGTACATTGGATATATTTTGAACAATTTTGGCATGTATGAATGAAATACCTTAACCACTCCATTGGAACAAAACTTGAATCTCACATTCAATGAAGGGAAGAAATTCGAGGATACAACGAACTATAGACATCTTGTAGGAAGTCTTATCTACTTGACTACTACCATACCAAAAATCTCATTTGTTGTTGGAATTCTCTCCGGGTTTATGCAAAAACCCTGTGAAGGACACTGTTCTGCTGAAAAAAGAGTTCTAAAGTACTTGAAGGGGACTCAATACTTTGGACTCAAATATACACAGGTGGGTGACTTCAGCTCTATCAGATACTTTGGTTCAGACTTTGATGGGGAAAAATAAACTAGGGTATATAATTCTGTCTATATCATGAGTCCTGGATCAGGATTTGTCTCATGGAGATCACATAAACAGTCAGTTCCAGGAGATTCCACAACTGAGGAAAAATATGTGGCAGCAGCTGAAGCAACAAAGGAAATTGTGTGTCTCAGGAAAATATTATAAGATTTGCAGATGAAACAAATGCATTCAAATCCACTCATGATCAATAATACTTTTGCAATAAAGTTCACCAAGAACCCAAAATTCCATGATCAAACAAAGCACATCAATACAAAATACCGTCTAATTTGAAATCAAATTGTGTTATGAAGCTAGCTCCAAAAATAGAAGAAAAGAGAGCTCAACGCCTTATAAATCAGCCACTTCGAGGGGGAAACCTCCAATACATTACATAAATGAAAAAATTCTTGAATGATACAAATGACCAAACCTCCTTTCTATATATAGGAGTCCATGGGGCCACAATGTAATCCTAGTCAAGCTAACAATAATAATATAAGGGCACAATAATAACAATATGGGGGTTACACTAACAACAATAACGGACTATACTAGTAATATAGGGACATAACATGCTCCTCTCCTTAAAAAAAGTGTTGTCCTCAACGCTTGAGTAGCTGTGGGTGCTTCTGTATAAAATTCTCATCCTCCCATGTAGAATATTCAGTGGGTAAGTGCTTCCATTTGATGAGATCCTCTGAAATTGATAGATGTCGTAGCTATCGAGCACTTGTTTCTGTGACTGATTCAGGTTCCAATATGGTTTTTTACTTCCTCATCAAGTTATGTAAATATTGCTTCAACTGGAAGTTTTTTCTCTATAACCTTCATTAAGCATGAAACATGGAAAACTGGATGCACTCGCGAAGAAGCCATAAGCTCCAATTTGTATGCCATAGTACCAATATTTTGCAACACCTTGTAAGGACCATAATACTTTGGAAATAATTTATTATCCTTCTTAGCTTGCTTGAGGGACAATTTTTTGTATGGTTGTAGCCATAAAAATACCCAGGCTTCTACATCAAAACTTCTCTCGTTGCGATGTTAATCTGCCTATTGTTTCATTTGATTTTGTGCCAAATTTAGGTTTTCCTTTAAGAGTTGCAGAACTTATTGTTGATGCTCGATGTTATCTTCCACTGCTTGAACCCCATAATTTTCCCTTAAAGAAGATCTGATGGACGGTGGATGATATCCATAAAGTGCCATAAATGGGGTCATTTTTGCTGCAGTATGGAAGGAAGTGTTATACCACCATTCAGAGAGAGGTAACTACTTGACTCATTGTGCTTGATTATCAGATACAAAACAACTAAGATCTCCTTCCAAACATTTATTAACTATCTCAGTTTGACCATCGAATTGAGGATGATAAGATGAGCTATGAGCTAGTTGAGTACCCAAAAAAAAAAAAAAAAATCCGTCCAAAAATTTCCTGTAAAAATGGGATCTCTGTCACTTACAACAATCTTCGAGTTTCCATGTACCTTTTGAATTGTTTCCATAAATGCACTAGCAATTGTACTTTATTTAAATGGATGAGAAAACGCACAAAAGTGTGCATACTTGGTAAGTCTATCCACTACCACCATGATGACACTCTTTCCTTCGGACTTAGGTAAACCTATGATAAAATACATTGAAATCTCCTCCCAACGTTGAATTGGAATTGATAAAGCTTGTAGAAGACTCGGGGTCTTAATTGTTTCAACTTTATTTTGCTGACAAACCAAACATTTCACCACAAACTTTTGAATATCAGATTTTAGGCCATCCCAAAAAAAATATTTCTTCACCCTGTGGTACATTTTTAAAAATCCTAAGTGTCCTCTTAAAGGAGAAGTGTGCAATTCCAAAAGAATATTTTGTATTAGTTGGGAATTCTTGCAAATATATAAGCGATCTTTGTACCATAAGGAATCATTTTTCCAACTAAATGTATCAAATGTACTAGGATCTTGCTGAAAATTTTGAATGAGTGTCCACACTTCTTTGTCCTTCTTCCATTCATCCCTTGATTCGGTTATCCAATCTGGTTGGATAATAGAAATGGCACAAAGCAATGCTTCCACCTCTTCATCCTTTCTTGAGAGGGCATTTGCAACAACATTTGGCTTCCCTTTTTTGTAGATGATTTCAAAGTCATAACCGAACATCTTTGTGACCCATTTTTGTTTCTCTTTTGAAGATAGTCTTTTCTCCAAAAAGTGTTTAAGACTATCATGATCAATTTTTACCTTGAAGTGTCTTCCCATTAGGTAAGGTTTCCATTTCTTTAGTGCATTTAGTATTGCCAACATTTCCTTCTCATAAATATCCTTTTGTAAATACTTTCCTTTGTTGGACGACTTTCAAAAGCAATGGGTCTTCGTTCTTGCATTAAAATAGCACCAATTCCATTTCCCGAGGCATCACTTTCCACAATAAAGGTTTTTGTGAAGTCTGGCATAGTTAAGACTAGTGCTAGGCACATTGAGTCTTTTTAGTTTCTTCAGTACTCCATGAAAATGCATCTTTCTTAAATAATGTTGTTAGAGGTGGTGCTATTCTCCCATAATTCTTAACAAACTTACGATAATACCTTGTTAACCCGAGAAATCCACACAACTGCTTTATGGTTGTGGGGACTTTCCATTCCTTAATGGATTTAATTTTGTTAGGGTATACTTTAACACAATCATGAGATACAATATGACCCAAATATTCCACCTCTTGTACTCCAAAGAAACATTTGGATGTTTTTTTCATATAATTTTTTCTCCTCCAATAGTTTGAGCACCCTGTCAACATGTTGAACATGATCCTTCCAAGACCTGCTGTAGATTAGTATATCATCAAAAAATACTAGCACAAACTTTCTAAGGGTGGGTTTGAAAATGGAATTCATCAACCCTTGAAATGTAGAAGGTGCATTAGTAAGGCAAAAAGGCATGACCAAAAATTCATAATGACCCTCATGAGTTAGAAATGATGTTTTTGGAATATCTTCAGTCTTCATTATAATCTGATGATATCCTAAATGAAGATCCAACTTAGTAAAATAAATTTCTCCATGTAATTCATCCAATAATTCATCAATCATAGGAATGGGAAATTTATCTTTAATAGTGAGCTTATTGAGCTCCCTATAATCCGGACACATGCGCCATGATCCTTATTGTGTGCCAATACTACTGGAGCAAAGAAAGAACTTTGATTAGGTTGAATTATACTAGCCTCTAACATTTCTGCAATCATACATTCAATTTGGACATAAGGATATCTGTAAGGTCTGATGTTCCGAGGAACACTTCCTGGAATCAAATGCATAGCATGATCATGATCACGAATAGGTGGAAGTCCTTTGGGTGTTTCAGACACCTTGGAATGATTGCCCAAGACCTTTTGGAGATCTGGAGAAATAGATGATTTTGATGTTGGAACTTTTAGTGAGCATAATTGTGAAATTACGCCTCGTTGTTCTTTCTTCAGAAGCATTGTCATGACATTAGAGCTTATTATCTTTCTTGGCTTCCATGAGATACCTCGTAATTCAATTTCCTTTCCTTCTGAAAAAAATTTCAAGAAAAGTTCTTGAAAATTAAAAGCTACCGTCCCCAAAGATTGTAACCATTGTACTCCTAGTACAACATCAGCACCTCCCATAGGAATGGAAAGCATTGGACTAGTCAATACATATTCCCCCATGGTTAGCTTGGTATTATGGCATTTTCCAGAGCAATTTATAGTTCCTCCATTTGCAACCATCACTTGACATTCTGGTGCTTGGTATAGGAAACAATTTAATTCCTTGGCTACCTTACAATGAATAAAATTATGGGTGCTACCTGAATCAATCAACACTATTACCTTTTTCTTCTTGATATGTCCTTCTATCTTGAGAGTTCGAGGAGTGGTAATTCCTGCCAATGCATTACATGATATGGTGGGACTCATTTCTTCCTCTTCTAGGGCTGGTTCCTGGTGTATATCCTCTTCTTGTTCATTTTCTTCTTCCTCTTCACAATCTATGTAAAATAATTTCTTCTCAGCACACTTATGACCTTTAGTGTATTTGCTATCACAACTTTAGCAAAGCCCTTTTGCTCTTTTTTCTTCCAATTGTTGTGGTGTCAACCTTGTAGGTTGTGGAAATCTAGGCGTAGCAACACTTCCTTCTTTATAGAATTGAGTGGTAGGCTTCCTTGTCGCCATTATTTTACATTCAACTTTTCTTGCCAACCTGAATGCCTTCTCCAATGAATCCGGTTCCAAAACATGAACTTCATGTTGGATGTATCCTTTAAAGTTCCTATGAAGAGATCAATCTTGTGTTCCTCTGGAATATCAGTTACCCTTATATTCAATTTTTGGAAGTCCTCAATGTGCTGCCCCACTAAACCCTTTTGTTTGAGATTTATCAATTGGCTAAGGAAGGTGTTGCTCTTTGTATCCTCATAATGTGCTATCATTTCCTCTGTAAAAATTGACCAAGTGACAATTTTTTTACGGGAGCAAAGCCATCGATACCATAAAAATGTATTTTGTTCTAAATGTAAAGTTGCAATGCGTAGCTTTTGTGTGTTTTTCACATTATTGAGATCAAAATATTGCTCCATCTATAGTATCCATGTTACAGGATCCTTTCCATCAAACTTCATCATATCCATTTTTGGAATATGGTGGTTATTCCCTCCAAAATTAGAGTTTATGAAATCATGATTAACCTTTATTTTGTTCTCATCATGAGTTTCCTGTACTATATTTTCACCATTAGGAAACATTTCTTCTATCAACTTTGTCAAACCTTCCATGTCTGCTTTTAGATCATTCTTCATGTTTTCCATTTTTTCATCGATCTTAGCTTCCATGCCATCCATCTTAGATTCCATGCCATCTTCCATGCCATCCATCATAGCTTCCATGCGATTATTCAAACCATCTATTTTAGATTCCACGCCTTTCTTCAAACCATCCATCTTAGTTTCCACACCTTTCTTCAAAACTTCCATGTCATTTTTTGTTGCTCTTTGCGAAAGCGAAATTTGTTGCACTTTCTCTTGTAATTTTGGTATGTCATGTTTCCATTATTCGTCTTCATGAGTCATAGTATGTTGTGAAACTAGCTCCAAAAATAGAAGAAAAGAGATATCAACGCCTTAGAAATAAGCCACCTCGAGGGGGAAACCTCAAATAAATTACATGAATGAACAATTCTTGGATGATAAAAATTACAAAACCTCCTTTCTATATATAGGAGTCCATGGGGCCACAATGTATTCCTAGTGGGGCCAAAATGTAATCCTAGTGGGGCCACAATGTAATCCTAGTCGACCTAAAAATAATAATTTAAGGACACAATAATAACAATAAGGGGGTTACACTAACAACAATAAGGGACAATACTAGTAATATAGGGACCTAACATGCCTCTCTCCTTCAAAAAAGTGTTGTCCTCAACGCTTGAGTAGCTCTAGGTGCTTCTGTATAAAATTCTCATCCTCCCATGTAGAATCTTCAGTGGGTAAGTTCTTCCACTTGATAAGATACTCTGAAACTGATCGATTCTAAAGTCTAGCGTAGCTAGGACTGGTGCTAGGCACAGTGCCTCTTTAAGATGTTCAAAGACCTTAGTTGCTTCAGGAGTCCATGAAAATGCATCTTTCTTCAATAATGTTGTTAGAGGTGTTTTTATTCTCCCATAATTCTTAACAAACTTGCGATAATAACCTGTTAACCCGAGAAATCGTCGCAACTGCCATATTGTGGGGAATTTCCATTCCTTAATGGCTTTAATTTTGTTAGGGTCTACCTTAACACCCTCGTGAGATACAATATGACCCAGATATTCCACCTCTTGTACTCCAAATAAAGTTTTGGATGTTTTTGCATATAATTGTTTCTCCTACAATAGTTTGAGCACCCTATCAACATGTTGAACATGATCCTTCCAATACCTATTGTAGATTAGTATATCATCAAAAAATACTAGAAAAAAATTTCTAAGGAAGGGTTTGAAAATGGAATTCATCAATCCTTGAAATGTAGAAGGTGCATTGGTAAGGCCAAAAGGAATGACCAAAAATTCATAATGACCCTCAGGAGTTTTAAATGATGTTATTGGAATATCTTCAGTATTCATTCTAATTTGATGATATCCTGAACAAAGATCCAACTTGGTAAAATAAATTGCTCCATGTAATTCATCCAATAATTCATCAATCACAGGAATGGGAAATTTATCTTTAATGGTGAGCTTATTGAGCTCCCTATAATCGGGACACATTCGCCATGATCCATCCTTCTTGTGTACCAATACTACAGGAGCAGAGAAAGAACTTTGACTAGGTTGAATTATACCCGCCTCTAACATTTCTGCAATCATGCGTTCAATTTCACTCTTTTGGAAGTAAGGATATCTATAAGGCCTGATGTTTGGAGGAACACTTCCTGGAATCAAATGAATAGCATGATCATGATCACGAATAGGTGGGAGTCCTTTGGGAGTTTCAAACACCTTGGAATGATTGTCCAAGACTTGTTGGAGATCTGCAGAAATAGATGATTTTAATGTTGGAACTTCTAGTGAGCATAATTGTGCAATTACGCCTCGTTGTTCTTTCTTTAGAAGCTTTGTCATGACATTAGAGCTTATTATCCTTCCTGGCTTCCCTGCAATACCCCGTAATTCGACTTCCTTTCCTTCTGAAAAAAATTTCAAGAAAAGTTCTTGAAAATTAAAAACTACCGTCCCCAAAGATTGTAACCATTGTACTCCTAGTACAACATCAGCACCTCCCATAGGAATGGAAAGCATTGGACTAGTCAACACATATTCCCCCATGGTTAGCTTGATGTTATGGCATTTTCCAGAGGAATTTATAGTTCCTCCATTTGCAACCATCACTTGACATTCTGGTGCTGGGTATAGGAAACAATTTAATTCCTTGGCTACCTTACAATGAATAAAATTATGGGTGCTACCTGAATCAATCAACACTATTACCTTTTTCTTCTTAATATGTCCTTCTATCTTGAGAGTTTGAGGAGTGGTAATTCCTGCCAGTGCATTACACGATATGGTCAGATTCATTTCTTCCTCTTCTAGGGCTGGTTCCTGGTGTATATCCTCTTCTTGTTCATTTTGTTCTTCCTCTTCACAATCTATGTAAAATAATTTCTTCTCAGCACACTTATGACCTTTAGTGTATTTGCTATCACAACTGTAGCAAAGCCCTTTTGCTCTTTTTTCTTCCAATTGTTGTGGTGTCAACCTTGTAGGTTGTGGAAATCTAGGGGTAGCAACACTTCCTTCTTTATAGAATTGAGTGGTAGGCTTCCTTGTCGCCATAATTTTACATTCAACTTTTCTTGCCAACCTGAATGCCTTCTCCAATGAATCAGGTTCCAAAACGCGAACTTCATGTTGGATGTTATCCTTTAAAGTGCCTATGAAGAGATCAATCATGTGTTCCTTTGTAATATCAATTACCCTTATATTCAATTTTTGGAAGTCCTCAATGTGATCCCCCACTAAATCCTTTCGTTTGATATTTATCAATTGGCTAAAGGTGTTGCTCTTTGTATCCTCATAATGTGCTATCATTTCCTCCATAAAAATTGACCAAGTGACAATTTTTTTATGGGAGCAAAGCCATCGATACCATACAAATGTATTTTGTTCTAGATGTAAAGTTGCAATGCGTACCTTTTGTGTGTTTTGCACATTATTGAGATCAAAATATTGCTCCATCTATAGTATCCATGTTACAGGATCCTTGCCATCAAACTTCCTCATATCCATCTTTGGAATATGGTGGTTCTTCCCGCCAACATTAGAGTTTATGAAATCACAATTAGCATTTATTTTGTTCTCATCATGAGTTTCCTCTACTATATTTTCACCATTAGGAAACATTTGTTGTATCGAATTTGTCAAACCTTCCATGTCTGCTTTTATGTCATTCTTCATGTTTTCCATTTTTTCATCAATCTTAGCTTCCATGTCATCCATATTAGCTTCCATGCCAACTTCCATGCCATCCATCTTAGCTTAAAAACCATTCATATTAGCTTCCACGTCTTTCTTCAAACCATCCATCTTAGTTTCCATTTCATTTTTTGTTGCTCTTTGCGATAACGACATTTGGTGCACTTTCTCATGGGCTTTTGATATCTCATGTTGCATTTCTTCATCTTCATGAGTCATAGTAGAGCCTTCTGAAGGCTTACTGGGTGTTGAATTATTTTTAGGAGGCATTTTAGAACCCAATACTGATAGCTATGCTCAATAGGCCTTTGGAATCAACTAGAACTATTTTTTCAAATAAGACTTATGCAATTTGAAAAAAAATACACACCTTTTTCTTGATTTTGAGGAGCTCGATATTGAAACTGAATTATCTCTGTGATTTCAGATATTCAATATCTTAAATTTGGCCCTGAAGTAACCCTCTGAATCTTCTTTTGAATGCCATAGGTCTGACCTAATTTGGATTCCTCAAGGCAAAGTTATGTCCAATCTCCCACAATGACCCAATTATGGACTGGTTCAGTATAGAGAACTTGTATGACTTTCCACGTGTCACTGTTTCCTCATTTGGCTCTGAAACTGGTAGAAAATAAACTACAGTTTGTGTACTTATGGCCACTTTCTACAACATTCAAATCCGATGCTCAGAGAGAGAGTTATGAATATTTTCCCACGATAACCTCTTTGAGATGAAATTTGGGATCCTAAAAACGACCTAACTTCCACAGATCATATCTCTATAAATATTGTGAAACAAGCTCTACAATTTTTTGACAATCTTCTTTCAGATTTTGGCTTCGCTCTCTAAAAATTTCAGCTTCTGAAACTTCGTATAACAAAATTTATAGCGCAAATTCTACGATGACCTGTTTAGGTTAAATTTAGGAGCCTCCAAAAAGCCCTAAGTTCCACAGATAATATCTCAAAAAATATTGTGAACCAAGCTCTGAAATTGTGTGATGATGTTCCTTAGGATTTCCACTTCGCACTCTCAAAATTTTAGCTTCTAGACCTTTGTAGAAAAAATTTATATCGCAAATGCCACGATGACCTGTTTGGGATAATGAAACCCTAGAATCCAAAGCTCTCATACCAAATGTTGTGAAACCAGATCCAAAAATAGAAGAAAAGAGATATCAATGCCTTAGAAATAAGCCACTTCGAGGGGGCAACCTCCAAAACATTACATGAATGAACAATTCTTAGATGATACAAATTACAAAACCTCCTTTCTATATATAGGACTCCATGGGGCCACAATTTAATCCTAGTGGGGCCACAATGTAATCCTAGCTGACCTAACAATATTAATTTAAGGGCACAATAATAAAAATATGGTGGTTACAAGGGTACAATAAGAACAATAAGGGGGTTACACTAACAACAATAAGGGACTATACTAGTAATATAGGGACCTAACATAGTAGAGCCTTCTAAAGGCTTAATGGGTGTTGAATTATTTTTAGGGGACATTTTAGAACCCAATATTGATATCTATTCTATAATATGCCCTTGGAATCAATTCAACTTGATTCTTCAAACAAGACTTATGCAATTCGGAAAAAAAAATACACATATTTTTCTTGCTTTTGAGGAGCTTGATATTGAAATTGAATTATCCCTATAATTGTGCATCCTTGATATCTGAAATTCGACCCTGTAGTAGCTCTTTGAAGCTTCTTTCAAATGCCATAGGTCTGACCTGATTTGGATTATTCAAGGCAACGTTATGCTAAATCTCCCACAATGACCTAATTATGGACTGGTTCAGTAGAGTGAACTTGTACGGTGTCCCATGTGTCACTATTTCCTCCTTCGGTTTTGAAATTGATAAAAATGAAACTACAGTCCTTGTACTTGCAGCCAATTTTACATAATTCCAATCTAATGCTCAGAGAGAGAGTTATGATGATTTTCCCATAGTCACCTCTTTGAGATGCAATTCAGGAGCCTGAAACAACCCTAACTTCCATAGATCATAGCTCCAAAAATATTGTGAACCAAGATCTGAAATTTTCACAAGAGGTTACTTGTGATTGCAAATTTTCTGTATAAAAAATTAAACTTATGAACCTTCGTAGATAGAACATTATAGTGAAAATTCCATGATGAACTATTTCAAGTGAAATTAGGGAGCCTAAAAAATCCCTAACTTTCACAAATCATATATCGTAAAATATTGCGAACGAAGATATGAACTTTTTACAAGAGGTTCCTCGGGACTTCGGCTTCGCTCTGTAAAAGTTTCAGCTTTTGAACCTTTGTAGAAAAAAAGGTATAGAGAAAATTCCATAATGACCTGTTTTAAGCAACGAAACCCTAGAATCCAAAGCTCTGATACCAAATGTTATGAAACCAGCTCCAAAAATAAAATAAAAGAGAGATCAATGCCTTAGAAATCAACCACTTTGAGGGGGAAACCTCCAATAAATTACATAAATGAACAATTATTTAACGATACAAATGACCAAAACTCCTTTCTATATATAGGAGTCCATGGGGCCACAATGTAATTCTAGCCAACCTAACAATAATAATGTAAGGGCACAATAATAACAATATGGGGGTTACAGGGGTACAACAATAACAATAAGGGTGTTACACTAACAACAATAAGGGACTATACTAGTAATATAGGGACCTAACATATTGAGGCAAAAACTATCCATATATGTCATTGTTCCACAAATGAGGAGACTGCACACATCTTCATCAAAGCACTTTGAAGAGAAAAGTTTGAAAATTCAGAATGATGCTTGGACTCACCAACATCCCTTCAGATTAAGGTTGGGAATGTTGACACCTAAACCTAAGTGATTGGTTGAGATTGTATATTATTGTAAAATAGGAAATAAGTGATGCATGAGCATTAGACCACCCTTAATCATAATTTAAATTCAAAGCTGCGGAAGGAGAGATGTGGACAACCATTTGAAAAGGGGGCTAATTTCCATGAAATTTGGTTAAAAATAATAAATTGTTATCTCAAAGGTGGAATCAATGCATCTAGAAGATATGATTAGTTTTAAACATCTGACATGTAATTAAAATAGAGTGATTTGAGGGATTAGTTAAGATATTGTGGGAGGAAATCGTGGATCTTAGATGATCCACTCGTTTTGTAATCTATTTTAAATACGAAGTCTATGTTGTATGAGAGGGGGAGCACAATGTAACCGCAGAGCGAATTTGTCATTCAGGCCCATAATGGCCTTAGCCTGTAACTCGAGCTCGAGAAAATAATGGAATTCATGTGTTTTTATGTATCCATGAATAATCTGGATTTTGTATTATCTGTGTGTTTGTTTAATTTCAATCTTGTTAAATGATAGGTTGTGTGAATATAAGTGGTGAACGAAGTTCCTATGAAATTCATTGTAAATCAAATTATGGCAGAACATGAGTTTATTGAGATGCAATTCTATCAATAGATATCAGTGTGCAGTGGAATGGATGGTCGTGATCAAGTCGCAGAAATGATAGTGAGAGATGGAGGGACAAGATTACATAAGATGGTTAGCACAAATCACAAGTTATATGTTGTAAGTTGCGATGCGAAAAGATGTGGGGCTTGCTACGCGATGCAATTGCATACCGCATATGATAAGGGATTTTTTTTTTTTTTTTTTTTTTTATCTTTTATTTTGTGCGACATGCGATAAGTTATTCACTACGATTTCTGAAATCGCAAAATCGCAAACATTGCGATATGGTTAAACTTGCGACATTGCGATGGGTCGATTTCCGATGAGTTAAAATGTGCGATGCATGATGAAGCTAAAATTTTGTAATCTGCGATCTATTTATAATTACGATATTGCGATCTGATGTAAGTAGTGGAAATGTTTGTGGGCCCATAACCCACAGGTCTACAGATTGTGTAAATATGCAGTTTTGATGCATCAAAGTGGTATCAAAGTAGAAAAGGATTCTGCATGCAAAGGAGGGAGGTACAAATATGTTGAGAATTGGTAAGTGTGTGGTATTTGTATTTTATGCAAGTAGTAGGAGGGGAATATTAGAATATTGTAGCAGGCTAGAGCTAGGAGTGCTCAAATGGTTCTAGAGGAGAGAACTAGAGAGATGCCGAAAGACTGAGCTTAGAGGAGAGAAGCTTAGTGAGGTATCGTGTAGTAAGGAGGAGACTTGTTACTGCAGAGTTTTTGTTGCAACTCATGAGTGCTATTACAAAAATATGACAAAGGAAATTACACAGAGAATGTGGGTAGAATTGCTAAGAGAAAGAAGACGAATTGGTACTAATAGCAAGTAGCAGACTTGTTACAGAGATCCAGAAGGCATATGACCAGGAGGTCATAAAATTTTTGTACCTCGGGATTCTGATGTAGGAGCATCAGACCACCCTTAATCATAATTTAAATTCAAAGCTGCAGAAGGATAGACGTAGACAACCATTTGAAAATGGGGCTAATTTCCATGAAATTCGGTTAAAAATGATAAATTGTTATCTCAAATGTGGAATCAACGTATCAAGAAGATATGTAGTTTTAAAAATATTCCATGTAATTAAAATAGAGTGCTATCAGGGATTAGTTAAGTGATTATGAGAGGAAATCATGGATCTTAGATGATCCACTCATTTTGTAATATCTTTTAAATATGAAGTTTGTGTTGTATGAGAGGGGGAGCACAATGTAACCTCAGGGAAAATTTGTGATTCAGGCCCATAGTGGCCTTAGCCTGTAACTCGAGCTCAAGATAATAATGGAATTCATGTGTTTTTATGTATCCAAGAATAATCTGGATTTTGTATTATCTGTGTTTTTATTTAATTTCAATCTTGTTAAGTGATAGGTTGTGTGAATATGAGTGGTGAATGAAGTTCCTATGAACTTCACTGTAAATTAAAATATCGAAGAACATTAATTTATTGAGACATGATTCTATCGATAGATATCAATGTGAGGTGGAATGGACGGTCATGATCAAGTCGCAAAAATGATAGCGAGAGATGGATGGACCAGATTACATTGCATTGGCCATAAGATGGTTAGTGCACATCGCAATGATCGATTTTTATATGTACAGGTTAAGACACTGCAAGTTAATTGTTATAAGTTGTGATGTGAAAATATGTGGGGCTTGCGATGTGATGCGATTGCATATCACATATGATAAGGGAACCTTTATTTTGCTATTTGTTATTTTATGCGACATGTGATAAGTTATTTTCTGCGATTTGCGAAATTGCAAAATCACAAACATTGTGATATGGTAAACTTGCGACATTACAATGGGCCGATTTTTGATGAGTTAAAATGTGTAATGCACGATGAGGCTAAATTTTTTTGACCTGCGATCTATTTATAATTGCGATATTGTGATCCATTGTAAATAGTGGAAATTTTTGTGGGCCCATAACCCACAGTTTTGCAGATTGTGTAATTATTTAGTTTTGTTGCATCAATAAGGAAGGCCAAGAGACACTGGGAAATGAATCCTAATATTCACACCTCCATGTATAAGTACATGCACATCCTACATCAAATAGATATCCCCATAGGATTCAAAAAAAATTCATAAGATTCTAGTACTGTGATGTTCTTAATGTACATTCAAAATATATAAAATATTGATATCCAAGTTAAAACTAGTACCCTAAGTTCAATGGATATGAATCTAATAATAAAAAAAATGTAGATATGCATGAAAAGTTAAGTCTTCAACTAAATGAAATTTGTATTCTACTAATTAACTAACATTTTTCCATGAAGGTATTATTCATAATGTATTTTACCTAGCTACAATATGACTCACATTTTACTTCCTAATTATCTTTTCTGGTCAGGGAAACAAGCAACAAGCACAAACCCATAATAATTTAAATTCCAAACCAATCTGACCTTGGTTTCATAAAGATCCCCTCCCCTGAAAGGTTGATCATCCTTCTGGGAGGTTTATCAACCTCCTAAATACCCATGAGGAGTTTTCCTTTCAGGGAATATGATGTACACCACCAAAATAACAAATAAATAATCTCTAAATAACCTCAAAGTTGAGCTCCCATAGTCCAACATAGTACGTCTTCAGTTCATTTGACTAACAAGGTTTCCTTATAGAAATTATTTTCCATATCCTTCAATGCATCATGTTAGGATAGTTTTTCTTCTTCACTCTTATGTTCCCATTGGGACACCTCACCAAGCCCTCTAAACCATAACCTCTTCCTAGAGGATATCATCTATCAATGCATCTATCATCTATCAATGCATCTACCTTTCACAATTCTTTATTATTCCAACCGGGAGTTTGTTGGAAGAATTAATTTTTATTGATGTCAAAGGGATGTCCAACTGAAAATAAATTAACATAGGCTTTAAAATATCTTTAATCTCTTTCTAACTATTATTTATATGCCTCATAACTCCTCTTCAATAAGGAGAAATTATTTTTTCAATAAAAAAAACCCTTATTAAACCCCTATCCATGTTGTCCCTTCCCCAATAGACATTACAGTTCAATGTGGTATTGAAATAGTATAAATAAGATCCATTCCTACTCCATTTATTCTAGAAACTTAGAGAAGACAAGACAAGAAGAGGAAGAGAATTAGGGTCGAGTCTGAGGAAGCTCTAGGCATCTCCTTCATGTTATAAAGTGATTCCATTACTTTGAAAAAACAAATCTTCCTTTCCTTTCACCTCAAACTCCACAAATGAGTCATATACACCTCATCTTCATAGATTCCATTCTATAACACACTCTTCACATACATGTTGTGGAAACTCCAAATGACTTACACTACCAAAGATAACACCAACCTGATTGTGATAGTCTTCATAATTTATGGAAACATCTCAAAATCAATCCCTTCTAGTACCTATGATTCAAACTCACACTTTCATTTCATCTTGTATTAAAGTCTTATAAATACAAGTTTGTGCATCGGTTGTTTTTATGAATAGATGTAATTATATTTTGATTTATTCAAAGTTGGTAATTCTTTATCAATTTTTTTATAGGTGTACCATTCACTAGAAGAGCCATAGAAGATGAAACATTATTGACTAAATATAGAGGCTTGGAAGCTACAATATATTTATATTGAGACGGGGTAGTAAAAAAAACATCTCCACCAAAAACGGAATCTCAGGACAAACCATTTCCATCCGCAGACATGATTTTCACATCACTTAGTCTTGCATACAAGCTAGATTTTATGTTATCTTGTAGGATTTTTGATGGTACATATAGAATTAACTCTACTTGAAAAGTTGAACTTTCGTGCCTAATACCATCTTTCTTGAGTGACATGGGAGAATCCCCCCTAACTTGAACATCCTACATAGCAGAAAATTTCAAATAGGTCCAAAGAAGTTGGCCCAACAATCCTTGAATGAGGCGACTCTATCAAACTAAATTTATGGTCACTGACATATTGCACCAATTCCAGGAATTCCCATGGAAGCTCCCTGTAAAGGGGTTGGTGTTGGAATTGTTGTTTAAGACACAGGTCATAAAGACTGATTATTCCTTGGAGGCACATACTATTGAGAAACTCCCACACTCATTTCTATCATGGGACTGCTAATGCCCACTAAGGGAAGAATAGAAGATGGTGTATCTACAATGGGTGATGAAATTTGAGGTGCAATAATTTGAGATGTTATTTTTTCGAAAAAAACCCACCCTCACAATATCTTTTGTCAACTCATGGCCACTCTTGGCTATTGTGACTAGCTTTAAAGCATTGTAAAATTGTTCCCTTCCAAGGAATTTTATGCCATTATGATAAGAATGCATCCATATTTCAAGAGTGCATAGACATAATGATAAGATAATAAAAAAGGAAGAGATATAATCCAAATTTATATTCATCTATGCATGTTTCTGGCACAATTGTGACAGTCAACACATCTCTCTATTTCTCAACATCACATTCTAAGATCTTAAGATAATATCCAAAAATAACACCAATTTGATTCTACGCAATCAAAGAATCCTTGAACAAAGAGAATTTAAGACCTATAAATGAACTGAATTGCAAAATTGAGGATCAAGTTTTTCATTAGTTCTTACGATAACTGTGTTATTTTGAAGGTGCAAATAGTGAAGTCTACTGAGTTAGTGATCCGATCATGTATATACTAATGGTCTATGTACTATTTTCATTTCCATTCTAACTCTATAAGTGATTGAATCGTATGATATATCCAGCTGAAAGAAGGCTTAGAAATTTCACTCAAAGGGACAAGGACAAAGAACATTATGCTCTCACTACTTTTCAAATCCTTAAATTAAGATTATAAGAAAGTGAATTAAACCAACTACACAATCAAAAAAAAAAATCTTATTTGGTATGCTACTAGAATTATATAAGAGTTTAGCCTATATTTAATATAAATTTCATTACCAATAAATTAATTGTGTAGGTAGTGAATTTGAAGCTAAATTCATGAAAATTCTAAACACAAATATCCTAGTTTAAGGTCAACTTCAATGAATCATATTTTTTGGGGGAAATATTAAAAAGTGGGTAGAATATTTGACGCAATAGAATTCGAGGAAGGAATTAAAGGAGAGAAAGGGTACATGTACAAGTATCTTCTTAAGTAAATTAGCCCCTTAAAAGAGGAAAAAGCATTTGAAATCACATATCCTGTCATTGTGGTCCAAATCAACCCTACGAAAATAAGCGTCGAACAAATCGATGTTTTATGGGGCAAGTTATTGAAGAGATCCTCGCCGATCCGCTCATCCCTCAATGTATCCAAATTCAACCCTAAAACCTTAATTTTATGTTAATCACTTAATAATTTCTTGTGAAAACATAGAATAAATTTGGAGCTAAGGTGTTAGATTTCAATCAATTCGAAGAATGGGAATTGATCTAGAGATCCTAAAGATCGATCTAGCGACCTGTACCTATTTGCCTATATTTGTAGGGAAGATTGGAGATCGATATTGATGCAGAGCTGTGTAGAACCTTTTTTATTTCCTTTCCATTTTTACAACTCTTGGGAGGGTTGGGCTTTGTAGCTTGTTCACCATTCATTATGACTTCCCCTCTACCCAGAGTTGTGGTTATGTCAATTTGGTGCTACTTTGTTTTTTGGGTGTGAATAAGCTCATGGTAAAAGATGTTTAACAATGTGCTCAATTTATAGCAAAGTGTGTTAAATTATGGGATGGATATATTTCAATATTTTCGACATTTGTTTTCTTCTCGACTTTGTTATTTCTGGCATTTGTTTTCTTCTTTTATTTTTATTTTTTAATTTTTTAATGAAATATAATTTTTTTAAGTAATTTTGTAAAATAATATTATTGACTATAATTTATTCATAATTTTTTTTTGTAATTTTATTTTCATTTATAAATGAAGTTGTCTATTTTTAATTCTACATAATGTTATCATAAAAATTATATTAATATGGTTGAAGGAATAGCTAAATTATTTTACCTTTAGTGTTGATATAAAATTATGATTTTCTCAATTGGTATGATGTTGGATTCTTTTTTCTTTTGTTATCAATAAAATGATATTTCATTTTAAAAATTATGGGGATTCGGTATGCATTGTATAATGGTTGACTCAAGTATTCTGTATAGCTATTCAATTTGAGTTACTAGCAGGACAAGTTATTGGTATTCAAGGAAAGGTTCCATTATTTCACTTTCCAACATATTTAAAGGAAATGTAATACAAGGGTGGACTCCTTATCTAAAATAAATATTACCTCGGATTCTAGAATGTCTTCTTTGAAGAGTGGCAGTCCACTAATCTAATTGAAAGAGACATTTTTTTGGCTAACTTTAACAAAAATATAATAAATATTTAAAAAAAAAATTGTTTAGGTTGTTTAATCTATAGAATCCTAGTGCCCCACAGGTTTTTCAGGTTTCTAAATCCATGTATGCATTGAAAAATGTATTGGAAACAACAAAAAATCATAATATTTCTTGAGATCGTATAGTTCGATTCCAGTGAAAAGGTCATTTCGTTTATAAGTTAGACTACACCAATTATAATTTTATATGTAACTCATCTAAATTTTTTTCATAAGTGTGAAAATATTTAAATATTTTAGCCTAACTATAACTAAAGTAAAACCATATGTAGCGGTTGAAGTCATATCAGAGAGGATTGTTACCCATCGTCTATTCTCATGTAATTTATATCAATCCTTGTTCACATTATCTTTCATCATGTGGAGACCCTCTAACAAAACCAATGCTACCAGGTCATGCTAATTTTATGCCTTCATAGAAGATTTTCAAATTTTCATGAAAAAATGAATCTGTTAAATGGTCATGAAGAGAACATTTAATTAGGTTTGAGGGTACATTATATACGTATCATAATGTACATTAGGGGAGGAACTACTTTTCACTGCTACTGATAGAGTCGCAAAAAAGACCCCATATATTTTTTCTTTTGGATATCCCCAAGATTCAATAGGTAATCCAAAGTGAGAGGATTAATTGCTAAGGTGATAGTAGAAACAACCCTATAGTGTTAAAATTTAGAGAAAAAATGGTATTCAAAATCTAAACACTATATATGGATTCAGAGACGCCATTTTCTCTAAATTTTAACACTATAGATGGATTCAAAGACCCATTTAGTGAAATGGAACACTTCAGTATCAAAATTGCAATTTCCATTTCCGAAGTGACACAACTAAAAATAACTAGCATAACTTACTAATTCATATACTGGTTGTACTTGTTATATTGTCATATTTTATTCTTGGACTATAATATTCATTTAGGTTAATCATTACTAATTTTGTCACTTATTCTCTAGTTGTATATTTTAGTCCTAGACTAAATCATTCATTTTAGTCAGTCGCTTTTGGTTTAGCCACTTATTATCTAGTCATATTATTTATCCCTAGACTAAATTGGTCATTTAAGTTAGTCATTTTTAGTTCAATCAATTAAAATTGCTCAAATTTAGTAACAATTAACTTGAAATAATTGCATTCACTAACGTTTTTAGTCACCTAATCAATAATATCATCATTTTCTAGTAGTGAATTGAATATTTAGTCGAAGAAGACAAGCACATTAAAGAAAAAATCACATCAATTCTTGAATGGGAAACATAGCTTCAAGCTAACAAAATTTCCAAAGTCTCTAAAATGGATAAAATACTAATGCTTGCTTCTTTGATTCAATGAATATTTGAGGCCATAGAAATGAAATAATGCATCAAAAGGACTACTAAATATTCCCTATAAGTATGGGAGATGGGAATATATTTACAGAATATTTTTATTTATCAGGATCTAAACCATTAAAAGAAATAAAACATTGGTCAATGGAACATCATCTCAAATACAACACAACAAATAACCAGAAAGTCATAGACAACCTTATAACCTAGAATCAAGAAAAAATTATGAGATTTTTGCAGTTTCCCTTCAACTGAATCAAATTTATTTCTAAATTTATAATCAAATAAAAGAAAAAAGAAAAATCTCATACTTTGATATCAATGTGCCAAGTTAAAATCAGTCATTTTCATCCTTTCCACTTCATAGAAATTTCTTAGAATTACTCAGATTGGGCCAACTATATCCAAACAAATGCACCACATTTTCTCAACATGGATAAATAAGGCTCCAATGAGGAGGCAAAAGCTTGAACAACTTGCCATATTTCCCTGGAGGAAATCATTTAAATAAGGATTAAAATTTCAAAGAACAAAATTTTATTTTTGCAGAGAAATTTTGCAACTTTTCTGATTTGACACAATTAAAAAAAAATATATTTTCATTATTATTTCTATGACCTCTTACGTTGGAGTGAGGGTCCATATCTAGATGAAGTTGAAGACTTTTATTTTACAAACTAATTTTTAAGTTAAAGGTTTTTGAAGAAGAAAACTCAGAGTTGAATGAGTGTTGAGCTATGACATTCATTTCCTTTGGTCACTTTAATTTCTTAATGGATTTATATGCTACTCAATTATTAATTTTACTCATGTTTATCTCTAGTTTAATATTAACATATTTTTCTCAACACCTATTGGGATATGCTACACCTTTATTTTATTTCTCAAAGTAATTTTTTATTTTTTGTCATTACATATATTTTATATAGTGAGGCCTGATATTGAAACTACAGTGGAATAAAATTCTCTCACTTTCAACATAGGTTATTTTCAAGTTGTCTATTTTTGGGCTTACATCCAAATATGTTTTTCGAAAACCTATATTTCCCAAGAAATTTTGCAACTCAAAGTTTTTTTCTTTTAAAAACTCCAAGTTGGATGTGTATTGAGCTATGAAATCTGTTGGGGTTCCCATATTTTGGCCAGATTGGCAAGACCAAAAGATGAGACAACATCAGAACCACTTTGGGGCCCTAGGATCTAGCCCTCCTGGACCCGGAGAGGGATTTCTCCATAAAACAAAGGATGGTATATCTTTGAAGGCTCAAATGAGATGTTAGGCTAGTTATGAAGCACAAAGAGGGTTTTGAAATGATTAGGTTGGTTGGTTGTTGGGTTGGTCATGAGATCATAGACTGAAAAAGTAATGGGAGGAAAGTAACAAAACAACAGGATGTTTCAGCAAAGAGGATAGGTCAAGAAAGCGCCATCCATTGGGCTATGGAGTCATGAAAGGGAATTAATTGCAACAACTAGCCAAAGCTTTCAGAGGGAAAATCATCTACACTAAAGGATATTTTTAGATAGATGGTGGGATGGAACATTAAGGATTGAAAGTTAAATAAGGAAAGTAGCCCAATTTCTATCTATAGATCAGGTCAAGGGTCATTTAACTCCAGACCTGCTTGGACATACTCTCAGGGAGGTCACCAGGGGAAAAAACAGAGATAAGTTTGACAGAGCCCGGGTCTATAGATCATAGAAGGACTTTGAACCTTCACTGCTTTGACACCAGCAAGAGATCTTAGAAAAGGCCAGCTGGTCGCACAAGGATCCTAGTGGACAGGGCTAACTCTAATCCCCAGTGTTCCCAAATCTTCCAGCTTAAACCCAACAAGAACAAACTAAGCAGAAGAAAACATTAAAGGCAAGGAGAGCAGAAACATAGGGTACCTAACAAGGGTAAATCCTATGCCAATATTCTGATGCAAGCCCAGAAGAAACTGAAACAGTATGGAAATGTAATAAGCAGAGTTAGAAAAACATCACCAATAGTAATAGACTAGGATCCTGTGAAATGTTCTTGATTAAGTGATGCAAAACCAGTCACATACACTGATCTCAATGGCTGTTACAATCCAAACTTCTCCTCCCAACCTAATACATAACAAATATTCTACTACTCTCTCCCAAACTATTCTAACAGTCAAAACTGAATCCCTCTAACTACAATCGGCAACAACCGAACAACAACCTTTACAATATTTTCTTCAGGATTCTTATAGCTCGAGTGGAGTAGAGAAGGTAGGTGGAAAACTAAATGCAGCATTAAAACTTAGACAAGGCAATGAAGGCCGAGGCTCCATTCAGTTTAAATTCTGGAAATTTATCTTTGGTACTCATTGGGTGATGGAGTGGTCTTCGTTAGGTTTCCATTTACTCCAGGTATGTCTCTGGTGTACTGAAAAAAATGCAGAGTGATGATGCTAGGGTTTACCATACTTTATAACTAATGCACTGGTAGCATAGGACTACTGTCAGGGCTGAAAAATCTCCCTAGAACACGGTATAGAGTGCAGGCGATATGGGCACCTGTCCTTTTATGGAAGAACATTCTGCTGATACGGAAACCTTGATAGTATGGTTTTCTATGCATTGGACCTTCTAAGCGATCCACGAGGTCTTTAATTCTGGTACCTTTGCCTTCTAAATCCCTGAGAAAAGGCTCCAAAATTTTCAATTACGTGCCTTGTACCTTTTTCTGTTCCACGGATACTCTCTGTCTGCAAAGTCTGTGTTTAATGGCTCCGGGAGGTTTGACAAAGTTTTAGCTCCGTTCTTTGAATGCACATCCTGTCATGGTTCCTTCCCAGGCTTTCTTCATAAATTCAACCCCTGAAAATGGTCCTTTCTTGCGCTCTGTGCCACGGTAACAGTGACTGTGAACCATGGTGGTTTTCACCACTCGAAACCCTGCAAAACATGTAAATATGTTAAGAAAATCCATGCACGGGGAGGGTGGCACGGATGACTGAGAAAATGGCAGCATGGCATGAACGTGGACAATGAATGCCACGGTTACTGTGGAGGAAAACCATGGAACAACAGAAAATGCATGGGAAGACGTCGATATAGATATTTTGACGTAAAACATTAAACTTTTACCTATGAATGGAATATATATAAAGGGACAGGCGAAAAATGTGATGGGACACATGGAAAGGATGACGTGGCGGGACCGGTCAACGGTGGGAGGGCGATTGAATCTGGACCATCCGATCTCGGGAGGAGATCGACGGGGGAAAACGTATCGGAGGGCGATGGATAGTGGGCTAGGGGTACGGATTTCCTTGGTTAACTTCTGCACAACTTCATGGAGCGATGACCGTTGGATGGCCCGCCACAGATCAGACGGTTTATATGCATATCGCGCTGTATCAAATGATGAACAATAACGCGCGATGGGTGGGTGGTTTTCAAACAGTGCCGCTGCCATGCATCGTGCGATGAATGGAATCGCTGGCCAAACGATAATTACTGCCCATCTCCAAACGCGGTGCGATGGAAACTAGTGGTTTATGAACAGTGTGCATTAGCGTGGGGACCACCAGGTGGGTAAACTCTGGGCCGTCGGATCCACGGGTGAATGAACGGTGGAGATGCGATGAACGGAGTGAACGGGTTGAACGATGACCATTGTGGGGATCACGACAACCGTCCGATCTACACAGATCGACGATCCAAAACTCTCTCGATATATAATTGTAGTAAGCGCCTTTATGCCTTAGCGCCTGGTTTTGGCATGAGGTCATGTGGAGGGAAAAGATAAGGGGGCTAGCCTGAAGGGGCTAAGACCCATATATGTACAAATGTGGGTTTTGGCTCATTTTTAATGCATTTTGACGGTAGGGAAAGGCAACGATAGAGGAAACAAGGGTTAATTAAACCACACCAGGGATGTTTGTATGGTTTAGAGGGGGTTCATTGGGAAAGTTTAGAAGGATTAGGGGGGGGGATTTTGGGGTGAAAATGGGGGACTTGAAAAAAGGAAAAAGGGATGAAATGGAGAATTCCGCAGGGAACGAGGGGCAAATGTAGACTTTTTGGAGCACAACTTTTGCAATCAGTGAGACCTTATGAAGGGAGTCAACAGAGGGAATTTATCAAAGGCAAAGGCACAAGAGACTTCAAGGATGGTGTGTCTCCAAGGGAGATGCATTCCTTGAAGGCTCAAAAACAATTTAGCCTCCTGTTTGCTTGTCAAAAATTTATAGGGGATGGCTTCTTCTTGAAGCAGTCAAGAATTCAGAAAATGATCTTTGGTGTAGGCCAGATGCCTGCTGCTTGAGCCACCTTTCTTCTTTGATTTTCAACTGCCACAACATGGTAGATCAGCATAAACATTCCCAAACAATCTACCTACCCATCCTACAATCCTAGCATTTTCTTTTAGGGTGCATTTGGACTAGAAGACCCTTTACATCATTTGTTTTTACAAACAGAAAATAAACCTATTCTAAATCAACCCTTATTACTCCATGAGACCAGATTAGACTATTGGCCTCATAGCTTCTCTACCTAATCTAATATCTGCTAGGATTAAACTGTCTAGCAGATTTCTTCTCTACATTCTACAACAAAAATTGAAAACAGTCAAGATAGGATTAGACTGTCTGACTTGCTGGACTTTGCAGAAATTAAAAACAACTGACTAAATGCTCATAGAATGAGCTTTATTAAGCTTTTCCTACCTACCCTACTCATAACTATAATATTTACAAGTCTATCTTACAAACATTTTCTTCCAATGCAACCAGTCTATCAAATGATCCCATGGCTGGTCTCTATTGCTCAACTCCTTGAGCAGGCTAGATAAGCAAGGCAACTCCCACTCTTTTGGTTCCACAACAGCAGCTTTGGAAAATTTTCTTTCTGTTTGCAACATGCTGCTCATAAAGACCTTTGATCCTTCCTCAAATGTTTGCAGGAAATGAGCATAAGGATCATGAAAAGATACCTGGCTATGAATATTTGGCAGGCAGGATTCAACCAGGATCTCTTCTTCTTCCACTGGATCAAGAAGAAGACTCTCTTGAGAAAGAGAATCTCCCTCATCTTCTTCATTTTCTGAACTGGAGGACTCATCATATACGGTAGTGTTGTCCTCTTGGAGCTCTGATATGTTCAGCTTTGATGTGTTGAGCTCTGTGAAAAGATCTGAGTATTCTTGAGTAGTGGTTTGTTCCATTGCTTCCTCTTTTTCAAGAGAGGGCCCCTTAATTTCAATCTGTTGAAAGATCTCTTCCTTGTTTTCCTTTTCATCTTTTGAAATGAAAGGCTGCTGACCTCCAATCATGTGAAAACCATTACTGATGAGTTGTAATGGAGTGAAGCAAAGATCTAGAGATCTGTCACCCTCTTCTGCGCTCTTAAAGCTTTCTTCATCAGTATCATAAATAGCCTGCATTGGCTCATTACTCTCTAGAAGTAAAGGAAACTGATTTTCCTCCCATAAATCTACTAATGATGACCCTACAAGATCATCTTCTCTTTGGAGAACATCATCATCAGATAGATCAAAAATAGGGGAATCATGAATGTAAGTAATGTTACCAATCAGATATACTGGATTGTCAGCAGATTTTTCTTCATTCTGATTTACATGTGAGCTTTCCAAATCTGTACAACAAAGCTCATCAGATGAATGGAAAAGGATGTCTGATCTGTAAAAAAATTCAAAGGTTGGCTGTCCATTGATGATCTGATCTATTTCTTCTTCTGTCAAAGGGGAAGATGGTCCTATGTTCCTTTGTGCAGAAGTGCAACAGCTCTCTGTTTCCTTTGAAGACTGGAATCGAGGCAGGATGTCATCTTGAACCTCAACTACAAGGGATGATAAATCAGCATCTGAGTTCTCAGGAATATCATGAAGAATGTCTACAGTCTCTTGAATATTTTCTTCCTCGGCTGATTCATCCATGTTCTTGTGATAGCTAGGATGCATATGAAAATCTTTAATGGTTGTTAATAGATCTTCAGGAGGCATATTAACCAAATCCTCATCAATATCTAACAGATACTGTATGATATTCTGAGATTGATCACAACAATCCCATGATAAGGATGGAGAGTTTCCTTTATAATTCTTGTAAAATACTTGGTGCATGTATTCATACCAGACCCTAGCTTAAGGAAAACAGACTCCAAGGTTCTAACCATTCATACCAGACCCTCGATTTTCCTTCTAACGTTGCCATGAACATTTTCATTAAGAAGTCTTCATGCCATTCAACTTTAAATTTCCACACATGTATATGAAACTCGATGAGATGTAGCAAGGGGTCATCAATGTTTTCATCCTGAAAGATAGGCAGGTTTTTTAACCAGTCCATTTCAGGCATTTTGTGTGGGAATCCGGGGATATGCTCCCTACTCATTGGGGCATATCTTCTCTGTATGCATGGAAGCATGTTTTTAAATTAGAAAGAGGTCACTGTATCTTCACAACCAGTTCAGAGTCTTCTACCAGTGGAGTCATTTGGTCTTTGGGAGTTATGGAGTGTGGAGTCGCCAGGTGGATGTATATGAGTGTTTGAAGCAGGTTGGTATCCACCATCAGCAATTGAATGCCAATCTAACTAGAGATCTTGGGTCTTTTGAGTGCCTAAGAATGTTTAAGGTGAAATGCACTCAATCCATAGCGGAGTCTCCATTATCTTGGTGATGAAAATGGGAGACAGACAAATGTCATCAGTTTAGGCACTCAGATTTTTTCCCCAGCGGAGTCGCCATTATGTTGGGGTTCCCATATTTTGGCCAGATTGGCAAGACCAAAAGATGAGACAACATCAGAACCACTTTAGGGCCCTAGGATCTAGCCCTCCTGGACCCAGAGAGGGATTTCTCCATAAAACAAAGGATGGTATATCTTTGAAGGCTCAAATGAGATGTTAGGCTAGTTATGAAGCACAAAGGGGGTTTTGAAATGATTAGGTTGGTTGGTTGTTGGGTTGGTCATGAGATCATAGACTGAGAAAGTAATGGGAGGAAAGGAACAAAACAATAGGATGTTTCAACAAAGAGGATAGGTCAAGAAAGCGTCATCCATTGGGCTATGGAGTCATGAAAGGGAATTACTTGCAACAACTAGCCAAAGCTTTCAGAGGGAAAGTCAACTACACTAAAGGATCTTTTTAGATAGATGGTGGGATGGAACATTAAGGATTGAAAGTGAAAGAAGGAAAGAAACCCAATTTCTGTCTATAGATCAGGTCAGAGGACATTTAACTCTAGACCTGCCTGGACATACTCACAGGCAACTCTCAGGGAGGTCACCAGGGACAAAAGCAGAGATAAGTTTAACAGAGCCAGGTTTTATAGATTAGAGAAGGAATTTGAACCTTCACTGCTTTGACACCAGCAAGAGATCTTAGAAAAGTCCAGCTGGTCGCACAAGGATCCTAATGGATAGGGCTAACTCTAATCCCCAGTGTTCCCAAATCTTCCAGCTTAAACCCAAAAAGAACAAACTAAGCAGCAGAAAACATTAAAGGAAAGGAGAGAAGAAACATAGGGTACCTAACAAGGGTTTCCTATGCCAATGTTCTGATGCAAGCCCAGAAGAAATTGAAACAGTATGGAAATGTAATAAGCAGAGTTAGAAAAATATCACCAATAGTAATAGACCAGGATCCTGTGAAATGTACTTGATTAAATGATGCAAAACCAGTCACATACACTGAGCTCAATGGCTGTTACAATCCAAACTTCTCCTCCCAGCCTAATACATAAAAAATATTCTGCTACTCTCTCCCAAACTGTTCTAACAGTTAAAACTGAATCCCTCTAACTACAATTGGCAACAACCGAACAACAACCTTTACAATATGTTCTTCAAGATTCTTATAGCTCGAGTGGAGTAGAGAAGGTAGGTGGAAAACTAAATGCAACATTAAAACTCAGAAAAAGCAATGAAGGCCGAGGCTCCATTCAGTTTAAATTCTGGACATTTATCTCTGGTACTCGTTGGGTGATGGAGTGGTCTTTGTTAGGTTTCCATTTACTCCAGGTATGTCTCTCGTGTACTGAAAAAATGTAGAGCGATGATGCTAGGGTCTGCCATACTATATAACTAATGCACTGGTAGCATAGGACTGCTGTCAGGGCTGAAAAATATCCCTAGAACACGGTATAGAGTGCAGACGATATGGGCACCTTTCCTTTTATGGAAGAACGTTTTGCTGATACGGAAACCCTGATAGTATTGTTTTCTGTGCATTGGACCTTCTGAGCGATCCACGAGGTCTTTAATTCTGGTACCTTTGCCTTCTAAATCCCTGAGAAAAGGCTCCAAAATTTTCAATTACGTGCCTTGTACCTTCTGCTGTTCCATTGATATTCTCTGTCTGAAAATTCTGCGTTTAATGGCTCCGGGAGGTTTGACAGAGTTTTAGCTCCGTTCTTTGAATGCACATCTTGTAATGGCTCCTTCCCAGGCTTTGTTCATAAATTCAACACCTGAAAATGGTCCTTTCTTGCGCTATGTGCCACGGTAATAGTGACTGTGAACCATGGTGGTTTTCACCACCCGAAACCCTGCAAAACACGTAAACATGTTAACAAAATCCATGCACGGGGAGGGTGGTGCGGATGACTGAGAAAATGGCAGCGTGGCATGGACGTGGATGATGAATGCAGCGGTTACTGTGAAGGAAAACCATGGAACAACAGGAAATGCATGGGAAGACATCGAGATAGACAGTTTAACGTAAAACATTAAACTTTGACCTATGAATGGAATATATATAAAGGGACAGGCGAAAAATGTGATGGGACATGTGGAAAGGATGATGTGGCGGGACCAGTCAACGGCGGGAGGGTGATTGAATCTGGACCATCCGATCATGGGAGGAGATCAACGGTGGAAAAAGTATCGAAGGGCAATGGACAGTGGGCCAGGGGTACGGATTGCCTTGGTTAACTTCCGTGTAGCTTCATGGAGCGATGACCGTCGGATGGCCCACCCCATATCAGATGGTTTTTATGCATATCGCACTGTATCAAATGCCAAATGATAACATGCGATGGGTGGGCAGTTTTCAAACAGTGCCACTACCACGCGTTGTGCGATGAATGGAATCGCTGGCCAAATGATAATTACCGCCCATCTCCAAACACGGTGCGATGGAAACCGGTGGTTTATGAACAGTGCACATTGGCGTAGGGACCACCGGGTGGGTAAACTCTGGGCCTTCGGATCAACGGGTGAATGAACGGTGGAGATGCGATGATCGGAGTGAACGCGTTGAACGATGACCATTGTGGGGATCGCGACAACCGTTCGATCTACACAGATTGACGATCCAGAACTATCCCGATATATAATTGCGGTAAGTGCCTTTATGCCTTGGCGCCTAGCTTTGGCACGGGGTCATGTGGAGGGAAAAGATAAGGGGGCTAGCCTGAAGGGGCTAAGACCCATATATGTACAAATGTGGGTTTTGGCTCATTTTTAATGCATTTTGAGGGTAGGGAATGGCAACGATAGAGGAAACAAGGGTTAATTAAACCACACCAGGGATGTGTGTATGGTTTAGAGGGGGTTCATTGGGAAAGTTTAGAAGGATTAGGAGCATTATTTTGGGGTGAAAATGGGGGACTTGAAAAAAGGAAAAAGGGATGAAATGGATAATTCTGCAGGGAACGAGGGGCAAATGTAGACTTTTTGGAGCACAGCTTTTGCAATCGGTGAGAACTTATGAAGGGAGTCAGCAAAGGGAATTTTATCAAAGGAAAAGGCACAGGAGACTTCAAGGATGGTGTGTCTCCAGGGGAGATGCATTCCTTGAAGGCTCAAAAACAATTTAGCCCCCTGTTTGCTTGTCAAAAATTTATAGGGGGCTAACAAAATCTATTCCTTTTTACCACTTTAATTTCTTAATGGATGTATCTAGTACCCAATTATTAACTTTATTCATGTTTACCTCTAGCTGAATATTAGCACATTCTCTTCACTCCTTAGGATATGACACCGTTTATTTTCTATATCAAACCAAATTTCTTTGTTTTCTGTGATTGCATATCTATTTTACTGTGAAGTGTGATGTTGGAACTATAATCCAATAGATTGCTCTTTTTTTCAAGATATGTTGTTTCCAACTTATTTATTTATGGAATTACAAGAAAACATATTTTTGCAATAGGACTTGTATTTCGTGATCAATTTTTTAATTGTTTGCTTTTTGAAAAAGAAAACTCGGACTTGAATGTGTATTGGGCTATGGCATTGATTTCTTGTCATAGATTTAATTTCTTAATGCATGTATCTGGTACTAAATTCATAACTTTATTCATGTTTATGTATGGTTTGATATTATGATATTCTCTTAAACACTTCTCAGGATATGTTACTCTTTTTTTTCCTTTGAAAGAAAATTGTTATATGTTCCGTCAATGCATACTTGTTTCATAGTGAAGCTTGATATTAAAACTAAAGTAAAATTAATCGTTATTGTTTTGAACATAAGTTATTTTCAAGTAATTTATTTTTGGAATTACATGAAATTATATTTTTGAACCAAAATTTGTATTTCCAAAAAAAAATTTGCGGTGAAAATGTTTTGTACAACAGAAGTCTAAGTTCAATGCGGACTTAGATACCACATTGATTTGTTGTGATCACTTTAATTTCTTAATGGATTTATTTTGCACTCAATTTTTATCTCAATTCATGCTTACCTATGGCAAAGTAAAAGGATAGTATATTCAAAATTTGTTAGGATAGCTTGCAGTTTATTTTCTCTATCAAATAAAAGTGTTATTTTATCTTTGATTGCAAGTGTATTTGATAGTGAAGATTGATATTCAAACTAAAATGCACTTGATCATTCATATTTTAATCCTAATGTATTTTCAAGTAAATTATTTCTGACATTAAATGCAAATATGTTCTTGAAACTGTTGGTTGTGGAGCTTCATTATCTTGTTTATTTTGTATCACAGTGTTGGACCCTTGTACCTTAATGGGGCGGCAACACCGCCCGTAATTAAACATTGCTTGGGGGCTCCATGGGGGGGTGGATGCGACTTTATGGAGCGCCCCCTTGGCGGGGGGTTTCAGGGGCAGCGGCCCCGAAGCTAAAAACAGATGTAAAATTGCCTTGTAAAAGTATAGTAATTTCTAGTCAATATGGGCCGTTCATTAGGCGGATGATCTGATGGTAGAAGTCATGTTTATTTTAGGGTTTTTTGTTCTAGAAGGCAACCCCTCATTTGTATGAGGGTATTTTTATAGCAGTTGTGTATTGTATGTGTATTCGCAGAGCGAGAAACAGATAGGGAGACTATGAGAGAGAACATAGGATATTATAGCAGATCTGATGTAGGTTGTGCCTCTTCATTTTGTCGGATAATAGAAAGGAAGGATTGGTTGTTTAGGGTGGATGTAGCCCAAACTGGGTGAACCACGTACATCTGTGTCTCTCTGGTTCTATGTGTTTTGTGTGCTTGTGTTTTCCGCATATTTTATGTGTGGAATTACTCTGTAATATATAATTTTCTAACAACTAGTATCAAAGCTGAAGGTCTGTTTGGCTGATAAACTCGCAGGACATAAGGGTTCCTGGTTCAAGTGGGAGAAATGGAAGAAGATGGCAAATTTAGGGTCGAGAAATTCAATGGCCAAAACTTCCCACTGTGGAAGATGCAGATGGAAGATTATCTGTATCAGAAAAATTTGTACCTACCATTGAGCAGAAAAACAAAGAAGCTGACAACTATGACATATGAAGAATGGGATATTCTCAATAGAAAGGCACTTGGAACAGTAAAGTTGTGCTGCACGGTGTCGATACCCTTCAATATTTCAAAGGAAACAACAATAGAGGGTTTGATTAAGGCATTGGCAAAACTATACGAAAAACCCTTGGCCTCAAACAAGGTATTTCTTATGAAATGTTTATTTAATATGAATATATCGGAAGGTGGATCTATTGTAGACCATTTAAATAATTTTAATACAGTTACCAGTCAACTAAGTTCTACAGGGGTAAAATTTGATGATGAAGTTAGGGCTCTTTTATTTCTGTGCTCATTGCTAGAAAGCTGGAATGCTTTAGTTATGGCCATTAGTAACTTTGTCTCTGGATATAGTACTTTAAAGTTTGATGATTTTTCCGGTGCTATCCTTAGCGAGGAAATGCGACGGAAAATCTCCAGTGAGACATCGGGTAATGCTTTGAGTGTAGATTCTAGGGGAAGAAAAATGGAAAGAGGAAAGAGCTCAGGATATCGCAGTAAATCAAGGAAAGGCATATCCAAGTCTAGATCATGGATAGTGTGTTGGAAATGCGGAAAGAAAGGACACCTGAAGAAATATTGTAGGTCTCAGAAAGGAAAAGAAGGAGACGCACAACAAGAAAACAATTATGAAGAAAATGTGATAGGTGATGTGTTACAAGATTCTTTGATTCTTTCTTTCGAAAATTTTACCAATTCCTGGGTGGTAGATTCAGGGGCTTCATTCCCTGCCACACCTGATAAGAAATATTTTCATGAATATGTTCAAGGAGATTTTGGACAAGTTCGTTTGGGTGATGATAAACCCTGTAAAATTGTTGGAATGGGTAAAGTTCTTGTAAAGCAACAGAATGGAAACCAATGGCTATTAAGGGAGGTAAGGCATGTTCCAGTTCTAAAGAAAAATTTTATTTCGACAGGGCAGTTAGGCGGTGAAGGTTGTGTGACAACTTTCACAGATAAAACTTGGAAGGTCACCAAAAGAGCCCTGGTAATAGAAAAAGGTGAAAAGGTTGATAAATTGTATTTATGCAATGGTATTTCTAACTCTGTTAATGCTTTAAATTCCAAATGAGAAAATGCAACATTATGACATCATAGGCTCGGACACATGAGTGAGAAGGGGAAGAATATTCTTCACTCAAGAAATTTGTTTTCGGGTTTGAAGAATGCTGATTTGGATTTCTATGAGAATTTTATTTATGTAAACAGAAGAGAGTCATATTTCTCAGAGTTCGGAAAGAAAAGAAGAGCGAAAAATTAGATCTTGTGCATACAAATGTATGGGGACCTGCTCAGGTATCATCTCTCAGTGGCTCTCGTTATTATGTTACTTTTATTGATGATGCAACTAGAAAAACATGGATTTATTGTATCCAGAATAAATCTGATATATTTGATACTTTCATTAAATGAAAAGATTTGGTTGAGATTGAGACAGGAAAGAAGTTGAAGTGTCTCATATTAGACAATGGAGGTGAATATTGCAGCAAAGAGTTTGATAGGTATTTTTCAGAGCATGGAATTTGCAAAGGGAAGACAGTTCCATGAACACCACAAGGAAATGGTGTGTCAGAAAGGATTAACAGAACAATCATGGAGCATGCAAGGTGCATGAGATTGCATGCAGGATTGCCTTTGAAATTTTGGGCAGATGTTGTATATACTGCTATTTATCTAATAAATAGAGGGTCTTCAAGTTCCTTGGATGGTGGTATTCCAAAGGAGGCATTGACAAGTAAAAGGGTAAACTACTCTTTTTTAAAGCCTTTGGGCTATGAGGCCTTTGTCCATATTAATAAAGAAAACATAACAAATCTTGAGGAAAAATCAAAAAAATGTACCATTATTGGATATGGTGTTAATGATTTTGGTTATCACTTATATGATTATGAAAATCACAAAATCATTAGGAGCAAAGATGTAATATTCAATGAAAATGTCTTGTATAAGAATCAGATGCAGGAAAATAAACAGGAAAAAGAAAACAAAGAATACACAGTTCTTGATGAGATCACAGAAAAGGTAAAGGTGCCTGAAAATAATAATAATCAATAGCCACAACAAAAACAACCACCACAACAGCAACAGGCACCTCAAACACCTAAAAGTGGTGTTAGAAGATCTACCAGGATAAGTAGACCCCCTGAACGATACTCTCCTTCATTATATTATTTATTTTTGACTGATTCTGGTGAACTATAATGTTATGAAGAAGCAATGCAAGTTGAAAGCAGGAATAAGTGATAGGTATCCATGGAAGAGGAGATGGAATCCTCAATGCATAACTAGACTTGGGACTTAGTGAGGTTGCATGTAGGTAAAACAACATTGCAGAATAAATGGATTTACAAGCTGAAGGAAGAAGATGGAGGAAAATAGAGGTACAAAGCTAGACTTGTGGTGAACGGGTTTACACAGAAGAAAGGTATTGATTTTGATGAAATATTTTCTTTTGTTGTTAATATTACTTCAATTGAAACTATTTTAAGTCTTGTAGCAGTGGAAGATTTACATCTTGAACAGTTAGATGTAAAGACAACATTTATCCATGGATATTTGGAGGAAGAGATCTATATGAAGCAACCAGAATGATATGAGGTCAAAGGGAAAGAAACATTAGTGTGCAGGTTAAAGAAGAGGTTGTATGGCTTAAAATAGGCTCCAAGGTAGTGGTATCTAAAATTTGACAGGTTTATGTCTGAACAAGGTTATATTAGATGTCGTTTTTGATCATTGTGTTTATCTGAAAAAGCAAAATGATGGCAGTTGTATTATATTGTTATTGTATGTAGATGACATGCTTGTTGCAAGGTCTAACATGCAGGAAATAAATGTGCTCAAAAGAAAATTTTCAAATTCATTTGCAATGAAGGATTTGGGAGTTGCAAAACAAATCCTTGGTATAAGAATAACTAGAGACAGGAAAAATCGCAAATTAACACTGTCTCATAGTTAGTACATACAAAAGGCGTTGAAAATATTTAATATGCAGTATGAAAAACCAATTAGTACACCTTTTCCTAGCCATTTCAAACTTGGTAAGGAGATGTGCCCCAAGACCCAAGAAGAAATGGACTATATGTCTAAAGTTCCATATGCATCAGCAGTTGGAAGCTTAATGTATGCAATGGTCTGTACAATGGCTGATATTGCACATGTAGTGGGAATTGTAAGTAGGTACATGAAAAATCCATGAAAAGAACATTGGATGGCAGTGAAATGGATTCTCAGATATTTGAGAGGTTTCCACAAATCAAGCATTATGCTTTGGTGGTTCAAAAATTGCTCTACAAGGATTTGTTGATGCAGATATGGCAGGTGATAGAGATAACAGGAGGAGCACTACAGGATATGTATTTACTGTAGGTGGAACAACTTTCAGTTGGGTTTCAAAAATCCAAAGTGTTGTTGCACTTTCAACAAGAGAAGCAGAGTATGTTGTTGCTACAGAGGCTAGTAAAGAAATGATTTGGTTACAAAGGTTTATGGATGAATTAGGTAAGAAGCATGATATGGCCACATTATACAGTGATAGCCAAAGTGCCATTCATCTTGCAAAGAACTCAGCATTTCATTCTAGGACTAAACACATACAGATCAAGTACCATTTCATACGGTCAGTATTGGAAGATGGACAGTTGAAGCTAGAAAAGATACACACTAGCAAGAATCCTGCAGATATGATAACAAAAGTTGTAACTAGGGATAAACTAAGAATATGCTCAGTTTCAATTGGTCTTCAAGAATGACGATGAAGATGAGAAACAACGAGGTCAAAAGTGGAGTCATTGTCCAGCAAATGAAGCAACGATGAAGGTGTTACAATCAGTCTCAAAGTGGGAGATTTTTGGGCGTGGAGCCTGATTATCTTGTTTATTTTGTATCATAGCATTGGACCCCTAGACCTTAATGGGGCAGCAATGCCACCGGTAATTAAATGCTACTTGGGGGGTCCAGGGGGAGGGCTAAAAACATATGTAAAATTGTCTTATAAAAGTATAGTAATTTCTAGTCAATTTGGGCCATTCATTAGGCGGATGATCTACCGGTAGAAGTTATGTTTAGTTTAGGGTTTCTTCCCTAGAAGGCAACCCCTTGTTTGTATGAGGGTATTTGTATTGCGGATGTGTATTTTATGTGTATTCTCAGAGTGAAAAACATTTAGGGAGATTGTGAGAGAGAACAGAGGATATTACAACAGATCTGCTATAGGTTGTGTCTCTTCATTTTACTAGATAATAGAAATGAAGGAATGGTTTTTCAGGGTGGACGTAGCCCAAATTGGGTGAACCACGTATATCTGTCTCTCTCTAGTTTTATGTGTTTTTTGTGCTTCTACTCTCTGCAAATTTTATGTGTTTCATTGCTCTGTAATATATAATTTTCTAACAGAAACAATATTTGTTTTTCCCAATGAATTTTTTAAGTGAAAGTTTTTTGTAGTGAAAAACACTTAGTTGAAAGTCTATTGAGCTATCCCATTCATTTTTTGTCATCACTTTAATTTATTAATGGATGTATTTCATACTAAATTTTTAATTTTATTCATGTCCATATATGGCTGAATAAAATGATACCTTTTTCAACACTTCTTAGGATATATCACAATTTATTTTCTAGGTCAAAGAAAATTGTTACATGTTGTCTTATTACATATCTATTTCATTGTGAAACAAGGCATTCAAATGAAAATGAACTTAATTTTTCTCCTTTTGAGTGAACGTTAATTTGAAGCAATTTATTTCTATAATTACATGTATATATATTTTTGAAAATATATTGTAATTAAAGAAAATAAATATGTTACAATGATATGGACTTTAATCCTTCCTACCATTTCTTCCTAAGTGTGACATATGCATTGTTTTTCATTTTAGAAAAATTCTGAAAAGAAAAAGGTGGTGAAATTCATAGACCATCTAACGATTTCACTCTTGATATAGTTATAAATGTCAAACTGTGCCTCTCTTTATCCCCTATGTCTATATTACTTCATTTTAAAGTCACCCCCCTACAATTTGTGTATAGTGAAGGCCCATGCCATTTTTTAATGAATATGTTTAAGATTCTCTCTAACAATAGGTGTTATGGGCATAAGGTATGAAAACTTCATATCAAATGGAACACTTCTATGCTTTTCAAAAATAATTTTATCGAACATGGAAGTTCATGCGGCTTCGAGCCAGACATATAGAAGATATCTTCGATATATCCAAGCACACCATTAACCAACCCAGCTTTAACCCACAAATTACATGTCAACATGACACACTCTCCACGACATAACAACACTTCATGCTCCAAAACATCATCATTGTTTTCAACTATTTATTTTATTTAGGGTGCTCTCCAATACACCTCACAATTGGACAATTTGATTATTTTAGCATCTTTTGATTGTGCATGTTAACTAGATTATTCGTCGAAAACAAGTGAACCAAAGAATCAAATAAATAGTTTTAATCTGGATGTAGGAAATTCTTATCACGTGACACGAGAAACTCACAATAATGTAGAAAAGGGTTTTCATTTCTGATATTAGTTGAGATATTGCAAAAGGACGCTTGTCTAGGATCATTGCCTTGTTGTCTGAATATTTTATCCAAAGTCACAACAATATTGAATCTTTCTCACAACACTTTCCCTATTGTTCTACATACATGAAATTTTTTATCCTTAACATGAGGTAGTTTCCCAAGGTCACCCACAAGATGCATGGACCTCCCACCAAAATGAGGATCCTTGTTTTCAAGAAAGGCATCTCACAAACATGAATTTATCTGTATAAAAAACCTTGGACCTATAAATTTCATTTCATCAATCATAACATAATGAATGTGCCTCATTTCTTTTTGAAAATTTTCTAGGGCTTCCCCATTCAAGGAATTCATATATTTTATAGGAATTTTTAAATTTGAGTGTATTTTTTTCCATATATATTAAAAGCAGCAATGTGAGTAGGATCAAGCAACAATAGTAGACTTCTACCATCCGTTATAGAAGAAGAAATAACATGAGAAATTCAATGAATAATAGGACACTTTCCAATTCCAATTGTTCTTGAATAATCATTTTCAAAGAATCATTACTTCTAGCATCAATGGAGTGGCATAAAATGATTTCAAAAGTAGCTCGTTGTTTCTCTGATAAAGAGAAAGGTGCCACTATTGTCTCACCAATTGAGTCAACATTAACAATGCCTGTGGACTTTTAATATTTTATATAATGAATAGAATGTTCTACAATTTCATATGGAACCATTGTTTCCTGCAAATTATAATGAATATTTTAATCCCTTCTACTAATATTATCAAGGTTAGAAATGTTAACATTGTCTGGAGCAATAATTCAGAAAATAACCTGCCACTCTTCAGAGTCTCAATCAACATTATATTCATGAACAAGGGACTTGAAATCCTCTTCATTACTATCATTTGGAAAGGTACCTTGATCGACATGCCATGCACGATATGTTAGATCCCTCTAATTCTCAATGATAGTTTCACTTGAAGTCATATATCTAAACAAATTTCACGAAATGGCTTGTATAAAAGAAACTCAATCCAGTAAAATGTTTCAAACTCTTACGACTCCTCGTTAGGAATAGCATAAATCCTGGCAACACATGAATAATAGCATTCATATTTCGTCGTCTCCATTGTTCTTGCCTATGTCTCGCACAAAAACGCCATGATATTTATTTTTATTTAAAACAAAATTTTTGAATAAAATGCGGTTTATTTTGATAAAGCTGAAAAAAATTATTCTCACATGAAATTTCATCATATTACACTAATAGTTTTTGGAGTAATTTCTTTCCAACATTCAAGGAATCTAATTTGTGACTACACATAACAAGAGGCAACTTTAATAACATATGGCATGTTTCTTATGCTCCAATGTCATGCTCAACAAGTGTTTCTACATGAAACCTTCTATATGTGATAACGCAGCAGTGTCAGATCCACCCACACTTGCAACCCTTGTCAACATTTCATGATAACTTTCAGATCTTCTTTTTACCTTTGAAGCAGGTTTTGCAATATATTTCGATATTGCATGCCGAGAAACAAATACTTGACAATCAAAATTTTCTCCCCACATTATCGGAAGATCAACATTGTTAACATTTAAAAGATTATCGTTTTGTACCGCTTCATATTTATTTATCCCTTTTTCATCTACCAACATTGCGGACTCATCACTGACATCCCATGGATCATCATAATGGAATGAAATAATCGACCCATTTTTCCATAAACAGGAACCAAAATTGCATTGTGTTCATCTTTTCACTATGTTCACCAAATTCTCATAATATTCATATGGATTGCATGAAAAGAATTGTGATATTTTCAAAATGGACAGGTCATCATTAACACTTGTAGGAACCATGAAATTTCAAAAGTTGATGTCACATGGATTATAGTTTGTTATATATTTTTCAAAGTAGCACTTTTCTCCATCAACATTCAAAGTGTTGGACCAATCTAGTGTTTCCATATTTGGAGTTTCTAGTAGCCACAAGAAATCGTGGATGTGCAATGAACTCTTGTGTTGCCACTCATACCTAGAAAAAAAAAGCTTGTCGCTAACATATAAAAACCAACCAAAATAATGAATGCATAATTCCACATCCATAAGAAATACGACAAAAGAAAAAAGCACAAACATATACCTAAAGTATTTAGCTCCAAGATATTTATCAATAACCAACTCACGAAATATATTAAATATTTGGTGCATATAAATAGCAACTATATATAGGTACTAAATAACATTTTCATTTTTTTCACATTTTCATTTTGTGGATGACAACATGTGTTTGAAGGAATAAGAAAATGAAAGTTAGACGACTTAGTGTCAACCACGCTTAACATAAAAACCAAATTTGGGAAGCCCAATTGTGTGATCATGTCAGTGAGTTCAAATTAACACTTTGTCTAATATGCCCTTGTATCTCTAAGACAAGAACCAAAATCAATTTATTTTTCAGCTAATTTATTGTTAGGAAAATCCTCGATTTGTTGAGGAAACTCTTGAACAATTGTAGGTGCATTATCATGGATATTCTTTTTAAAAAATAAATAATTTTTTCCCTGCTTATGATGGAATATAATCATATTCAACGGGAAATATTGAAATGGCTTCCAAATATTTGATCACAAAACCTAAGTAGATGTAAACCATATTCATGCATTTCAACATTTCAAAAACGTGGATGCAACCAATCAACATCACGAGTGGGAAACAAATTTTTAAATTCCATGTTTATCAACTATTCAATGTTATATTCGTTGACAAGAGATGTGTCAATATCTGGCCATTCCACAAGTTCATCAGCTCTAGCATCTACGTTTTCAATGGATCTTCTTATATGTTCCACCTCCTTGAATTCATTTGGAATGCGAGAGATAGACGATGATTGATGCCAGTGAAAACCATTGGCCCCAATATTTTAATCTCCTCATCAGCTCTTCATGTTTCACCCAGATCACTATCTACATATTGTAGCCTGCTAGACATATTAGTAGGCCATTATGGGAGAACAACAACAAAATCCATATTGATTCCAAAATCCTTGTAATATTTTTCCATCTAAATTTTGTAAATCAATGCATATACGACACACTATCTCTTGACATAACATTCATAATATTTCGACTCGGCACAATCTGTTTCGACAGTCATAAAATTGAGCTATTCTACACACCATGGAAAATTATTTTCAATCAAAGATATATCTTGTGGAAAACTAATTGAATTCCCATTATATTTATATTGGCCAACATGACCATGTGTAACTTATTGTATTCACTCGTGCCATTAGAATTTCTGTAACCTGTGTCAAAAATCTTCGAACCTTAGGTTTTTTACCACGATCCATGTTGTTAAATTGAGAGAAACATTGAGTTCCTTTCTCATTCTTACATCTTTTATATATAGGCCCTTCATGCCATCTCACAACTTGTATACCAGGATAAGATTCATTACATACTTGGCACATTTGCACAACAAACAAGTTATCAATATTGCAATAAAATTTTTGACGCACCTCAATAATCTCTCTACTAAAATTATGGTTACCACTTTTGTTTTCTCTGCCAAACAAAAATCCAGATCGAGCATGATTCGAAACAAATTGTTGAATTGGAGCATTGGCTTCAACATTTGTTTCCATAAAATGATGGGAATCCATTCTTCTCTATTTCTTACATTTGGGTTCGTTCTTCTTACATAAATTGTAAATAATAATGCCAAAATGAAACATATAAAAAAATCAAAGTCAATTTTTTTAAGTATGTAGTAAGTTAAAGATACAAAACACATGCATTTTCTTGCCAATTGCACCATCCAAGTTGAACTTGACCAAGTGATAAAGGTTTCATTGGTTGTGAATTTATTTCTCCACTAGTATTCACTCACATATTGTTCTGCAAAAAAATATGAATCAAAATATGCATTACTAAATTACAAAATATATATATTCAAGTCCCACGAAAATAAATCCACTTGCAGCACATGTTTTTTTCCGACAAGGAGTATGCATAGATTCTATGAAAATAACTATATTGTATACAGACTTTCCTCTAGAAAATCTTGTTCCCACATTCACAATGGAATCTCAAAAAATTTCAACCATCCCAATGAACATACTACTATCAGCAAAAACATCAGATGTTGCAGATTGTTGAATCACAACATTGTGCCTTTTTTGCATAATTAAATATCTTCCATCATTTATGAAGCACTAGTCATTTCCACTTCAATGAATGGTATTTATGTAAACATAATGTTCCCAAACAAGATTAATACCGGTAATATTTTCAAAACATGAAAAAATAGGAATGCACAACACCCATGGAAACAAACATTTCAACGAAATGTTCTTCCTGCGAAACACCCCAGTTTTGAAAATTTCACTTAAAGAGTTCAGTGCTCTCACGATTTAATGAAGTTTGGAATTTAAATGGTCTAGGTTGAACTTGATCAAAAGATAAATCCTTTGTTCCTTCCCATTGTATTTATGTACCAATATTCATCAAAACATTGTTCTGCACAAAGTAATTAAATTAGAAAAACATACAATAATTAATATATTCCATTCAGATTTCAAAATCATATCTAAACAAGAAATACATCAATAATTTTTTTCCCCAAGATATTGAATGAGCATAGATTTTGGAGGACTAATAATATTGACTATATAGTTTCTAGAAGGAATTTCGTGTCCCACATTGCAAGAAAAATGGCCAAAATTCCCAACCATGTCACCAACCATATTGTTATCACCAGATCAACATGATGCTACAAATTTTCCATTGTGTCCATGATTATGACCATCTTCCAACACTCCATTTCTTGCATTTTTTGCAGAGGACCCTTGGTTCTCGCTTGCATGGCCATATTCTTTGTAAACAAAATGTTCCCAAAAAACACTATTGTCTGAGATTTCAATTTTCAATCTTACATCTCTTGTTGCATCTTCAACAAGTTCAAGTTTTCATGCTCACTCACTTTATACATCAAGTAAATTTCAATACTAAATAATTTTAAATACTAACAATGAACATTGGATATTACACACACACACACACATAAACAATATTTCAAATACTAAAATACAAAAAGAGCCATCATTTGTGCAACTTCATATAACCAATAGCCAAAGAATCTGTATAATCCATATATACATAACAAAAATTTACATTGAATTTCATTGTTCGATCTACAAAATAGGATATCAACGCAAGTAATATCCAACATAAAAATGAAAAATTGACATGACTATGTCTTAATTAAATAGCCCAAATTCCTATTATAGTGATCTTCAAAATATCTCTGCAAAGATAAAAAAAAACATGACATCTACAACAATATCTACCAAAAAACTTCTTGAAGCCTCAAAGCCCAAATTACGATATCCATAGGCACTAGTGGTATATCAACAATAGAATTTGTATTGGGAAAAAGTGAGAAAACATTTACATTTTCAATAACAACATTGAAACCTTCAACCTACTACACATGGAACCTAGATCTTTATAAGAGGGAGACACCATCCAAAACTACCATTGTGCATAATCTAGTCACCAAATCATATAGCTTTAGTTGCAATTCCATACAACCTAAAAAAATAACCTTTCTTTCAACTGCACAAAAAGGTAAGTAGCTTGGGTATTTACTATTTATTTCCATTGAGATAGCATGAATCAATATCCATTTAAACCCTAGTCAAATTCAAAATATTCAAATCTTCGTCTATTTAAAGCTTTCCCAAATTCAAAATTTTATATCTTTTCAAGTGACCAAACAAAGGTAGAATCGCTGTTGACAAGATAAGCCAACCGGTTCCCGTAATTTCCTAAAACTACAAGGAAAATACCTTCTAAAAGTGGTTTTTATTGAAGCCTCGATAAAAATAGCCAAAAAATCCATTTGTAACAGAGGTGGGTGGGTAGAATTTTTAGGGGATGTTTTTTGGACGGTGCATCTAAAATATACAAACACATTAGTGTAATACTATCCACACAAGTATTGATGCTACATATAACATGGTGCACCGTCAAAAAATTATTTTTATAAAATAAAATAAAATAAAAACGATGCGCTAAATAACATAATGCATCGGTACTTGAATAGTCAATACTATTGGTTCCATTTACATATTAAAACTTCTCAGTGAATACCAGTAAGGAGCACCATTATAGTTTTATATTTCAAAGAAATGTGGTGTTATTATCCAACAAAACCCTAGTGCGATAACAAATAAAATGCCCTGGGGCATCTTCTAATGAGCATTGCTAGGCGGTTTTTAATTTCTAAAATAATAGTGGCGCTATAATAAAAAAATAGCATTGGTTTGGTATCTATAGTGGAATTCCCTGGGTGTTACAAGAAAAACCACCACGATATTTTTTAATTATAAAAAAAGTGGTGATTTTGGATATATTGCGCATTGATGCATTTGGAGAAATTCACCAAAGGAGGGTTAAATACAAAGAACCCTTCGAGCCATAATTTTCATTTTTAAAATATATAGTGTAGGAGATCTCTGAAGCACCGATGCCACTCTTGCCACATGAAAGCGCCCTAAAGTTGGTGCTTCTCTTACTCCCCATCCTTCAGTACTATGCTCACTGTTTGAGTTTTCAATTTTTTTAAACCATCCTAAAATTACTTTTTGTCCATTACATTTCCATAATGCCTCCCCAAAAACCAAATGTCCATGTAATGTTTATGTTTCTTTGTAATTTAATTTTTTAGCAGAATAGAATTGTAAATTAGGCTAAATTTGGAATTTGTTTCAAAAAGAAAAAATAACCACGTGGTGCGTTCGATATGTTTGTCTCGCACCGATAGCAGTGTGCCCTATAAATTTATACCGTGCACCACAATTCAGTGTGTAAACATAACACACCATCGTTGTTGTGGTGTGTTTTGTAAATTAAAACACACTGGGAATGATGTGAGAGATTATATGTTGGTGCATCATGCCCAGTGTGTTTATATTTACAAAATGCACCAAAAACTTAATATTTAAAAATATATCCATATCTCAGTGCATTTGATAACTTGAATGTTCTGTACCGACATGAAAAGGTTATCCATGTGCATCGGTGCACAATTTTTCCACATGACTGCTATAAAATGTTAAAATTGTTAACCAAATGTGCAGTGTCATACTTATATGCACACCACTATCGGTGTTTTTATAGTTGAAAGCACATCGACGATGGTGCATTATTGTGTTTTGAGTGCACCAATAAATTTTTTTTAATATAAAGTTATTTTTTCGTATTTATAAATGTATGTTTCATTTAATTTTAAAAAATGTATTTTATATTTGACGATGATGTATTTTTTATGTCCATCATGTATTAGATACGTCATCATAGGGACCACTACTAGGAGCAGGAGTAGTAGGCAGACACATACAATATGGTCTGAACATGGAACGCTAGAGAGAGGGAGATGGATTTATACCCTCACCCTATAATTGCAGCGACCTAAGTGCCCTTGAGGAATGTAGGCCTCCTCAAGTACTATGATGAGGCTACATCCCTGGGGCCTGAAGGTGCACTATGTATTATTGTTGCATTTGATTCACTGATGAATTGTCCAGGAGCAAGCTTTCCATGTCAGTCTTAGGGCATGATATAGGAAAATCAAGTGGATATAAACGTTATCACTAGCCTATCGAGGATAGGGGAGTATTTTCCCCAGTTCCTTGATGTCCCCCATGGGGTTGTAGTTGATATTCAACTTGTGTACACTCTATGATATGTTAGGCATCATGCGGTCCATCCATTATCTTTTCAAGTTTGTGGTAGATAACTATGAATTTCTTCTTTTGCTATAGAGGAGGTTAGGTGCCTCGCGTTATTAGTCGCCACCATTACACACTCTAGTATTGATGGGAAGTGTATTAGTTGCATTATTTTGTATTATGTTTTTTCTTTGATTCTGGTGATCTAAGAGGATCTAGAAGTACAAGTTGATTTGAAAATAGCTCAAAACAAATTTGTGTATGGAAGCGAAAATAGGACCATATCGTGGTGCTCGTCTCCCTAATTCCAACAATGTGAATGACACTCAAATCCATGTTCATATGGTAAAGTTCTATCTGTTCAATTTTTTGGCCAAACTTGGCCAAGTGACATGCTTAAGGAGGCAACGAATTGATAGGAACTTGACCCATAATATCCGACCATCGGAAATCAATGATTTTTTTCAATATTTAATTGGGCCAATAACCCTTAATTTTGGAAAAGAGAAAAAAAATGAAAAATTTGTTTAAAAAATGGTGTTGGACCCGGTGTCAGACCCGTCCACCCCACCAAGCATATCAAATAAAATATAATATAATTGTGGTGGCAAGCGATCAAATCTCGCCACCCCCGGTTTTTTTTTGTATTACATATTATATATATATATTAACCGAGAGTCTTATCATATAGAATCAACACCAATTTCAGGTTTGGCAGGGCTTGAACCCGCCCGACCCACATGGGTTAGCCCCCATCAGGCAACCCCAAATAAATTATATAAGACAAATAAAGAAACCGCATGTATTAAAAATACCTCGCCGACAGTTCAAACAAATGTTATGTATTGAGTGGGCAAGGTTTGAATCCTTCTCGCCACCACGCTATCCACCAAATACAACCAATATTCCAATGACCTTGGGTTGGAAAGTCTTCCCAAAAACATACATATAAACATTTCATCCTATTCAACTAGGCAAGGAAGTTGGAGAGCGATGGAACTAGGAGCAGGTTTAGGTTTGGAACCCTAAGCACGGGCATCAAACAAATTCATTGAATATTCCCTAAGAGGGCCAGAGGAGACATTTCTAGAATTGAGAAAGCTTGTAGTCGATTTTATATGATTTCTCCCCAGGAATTCAGGGCTGGCATATTTTTCTTTAGCTGAGCTCTCCCTTTTCAAGCCATCATCTAGATTGGAGGTATAAGGCTAATTTTTTTGTAAAGGAGCTTATACTTGATTTATTTGATTCCACTTAATAAAAGGAGGTATCCCCACTGTTGAGAAGGGCCTAGAGATGTAGCCCACAGTGGGTGAAATCCATATTCAAATTTTTTTGTCTTGATCTCATGTTTGCTTATGTTTTTCCGCTTCATTTTCATGTGGTTTAATTTACCTACTTAATGTGCTCTATTATATGTAATTCTTAATGAATATTTAAGAAAAATATCTTGGATCAAGTTTGGTATCAGAGTAGGTCTTTTTCTATGTGAATTTCATGATTATATGCTAACCAGGAACAAGCTCCAAATAAGTGAAGGAAAACTCAAATCCTCGGAGCGAGGCGTGCACCATGAACACATAAAATGTCCAATAATGATGCACGAGATGAAGAAGAGAGAAATTATCACAAGATATTATTAAGCATGGGATACAAAGTTTACAATTTATTTTCATAATATGAGAAGAAAAGCAAGCACGAGAATAAAGAGCCTGAGGATCATGAATCGGTACACCATGAAAGTGGAGGAGGAGATCCTCCTCCCTCTGTATCCACCAATGAAAGTTCTTATTCTTCTTCCTCTTCTCATCAATCTAATAGGAATCATAGGAATGCATCTAAGAAGCCATTTTTCACGTTGGATGTCAGGTTTGGTTTACCTGTATTCAATGGAGAATCTAATGTAGAAAATTTAGATAAATGGATAATACATGTGGAAGTGTATTTCCGTATACAATAAATCAAATAGGATCAAGCCAAGATCCATCTAGCATCTCTTCGATTGAGTGGCAATGCTCTCGTCTGGTGGCAAGGCAAGCTGCAACAAGGTGGTAATAATATTCATAAATTTCTTTCATCTTGGTCTGAGTCTATTTCTACTTTAAGGGGACAATTTTACTTATTGGGTTACTGACAGAAATCCATGATGGAATGGAAACATTTGAAAAAAAGTAATGGTCAAAATGTGTTATGAAACTAGCTCCAACAATAGAAGAAAAGAGAGATCAACGCCTTAGAATTTAGCCACTTCGAGGGGGCAACCTCCTTTACATTACATAAATGAAAAATTCTTCAATGATACAAGTGACAAAGCCTGCTTTCTATATATAGGAGTTCATGGGGTCACAATATAATCCTAACCGACCTAGAAATAATAATGTAAGTGCACAATAATAAAAATATGGGGGTTACATGGGTACAAAAATAAAAATAAGGGGGCCACACTAACAATAATAATGGGATACACTAGTATTATAGGGACCTAACATGCCCCTCTCCTTCAAAAAACTATTTCCCTCAATGCTTGATTATTTCTGGGTGCTTCTGTATAAAATTATCATCCTCCCATGTGGAATATTCGACCGGTAAGTTCTTCCACTTGCTTTGATACTCTGAAATTGATCGATTTGGTAGTTGGTGGGTTCTTATTTCTGTGACTACTTCAGAACTTTGTTCCCTGCGATTTTGATCTTCCTGATGTTTTATTCGATTATGTAGCAAAGTTAGGTTATCCTTGGAGAGATGGATAACTTTTTTTTGATGCTCGATGTGATCTTCCACTATTTTATCATCCATATTATCTGTCATTTGATCCTTCAAACTGTTGGGTATGTGTTATATTCTTTCCACAACTAAGCATGCGTGGGGGGGTAAGAGGGGGGGTGATAGCCCCCTCTTTACAGGGGGGAGGTAGACCCCCCTGTTGGGGTTCGGGGTAGCGCCCCGGCAAAAAAATTTGGTCCTTAATTTCCGGTGGGTAGTCCATGCCCATGGTTTTGCACATGGTTTTGGGGTATGATGGTTTTCGACCCCTGGTATTTTTGTAGATCCAGTCAAGGGAACTATAGTTATGTTCTAATCTAGGGTTAATGGATTGGGGTTTATGTATGCTTCGGCATGTATATATATGTGTTGTAACACTAAAAGGAATATAATGAAAAATCAAGATGTTCGTCCTGATTTGGGATCCAGGGGAAAATCTCTGTGTTTATTTGTTTTATGTTTTATGCTCTTGCTATTTTTTATTTCCTGTTATAAGATTCATGTGTAGATAATTTCTGTTCAGGGTTAAAACCTACATTTGGTATCAGAGTTGTTTCAGCTTCAAGGGGATGCCTTTTCTGCTGAGGGTTTTTTTCTCGGGCCTGAGGTAGTCCCTGTTCAGTGGGAGATCTGCAGGATCGATTCTTGCTGTGAAAGATGATGGCGAGCGGCAGGAAGATAGAGATCGAGAAATTTAATGGTCAGAGTTTTGAGTTATGGAAGCTCAACATGGAGGATCTGCTGGTGGATAAAGATCAGTGGATCGCGGTAGATCCAGGTACTAAACCAACAGAAATGTCAGATGAAGATTGGAATAAACTAGATCGGAAGGCTAAGAGCACAATATGATTGTGTGTCTTAGATTCAGTATTGTTGAATGTATCTAGGGAAGCTACAGCGAATACCTTGTGGGACAAGCTAGGGACTTTGTACCAATATAAATCTCTGGTGAATAAATTGTTCCTGAGGAAAAGGTTGTATAACCTGAGGATGAAGGATGGAGACTCAGTGACAGAGCATCTGAACGCCTTCAATACTGTGGTAAGTTAGCTTTCATCTGTTGATATTAAAATCACAGATGAAGATAAGTGGATCAGTTTGTTGTGTTCTCTACCAGATTCGTGGGACAGTCTAGTTATTGCAATAGGTAGCAATACAACTACCTTGAATTTTGATGACATTGTCTCAGCCTTGCTGTCGGAGGAAATGAGATGGACAAATATGGAGGGTCATAATGGAGATGCCTTATCTGTATGAGGAAGGTCCCAGAACAGAAACAAGAATAAGGTTTCAAGTGGGAGATCTAAATCTAGTGGGAGATCTAAATCTCCTCAAAAGTTAGTAAAGGTGTGCCGGAAATGTGGAAAGGAAGGGCACTACAAAAAGGACTACAGATCTAAAGCTCCTGAGAAAGGAAAAGGATCTGATGATGCTCCTTCTGCAGAGGAAAAAAACACCTCGGATGAAGGTGGGGATGTGTATTTGGCTTCTTCTTCAAATACACATGTAGATCATGAGTCATGGTTGATTGACTCAGGTGCATCCTTTCACTTCACTCCCCATAGGCAGTGGTTCTGCGAGTATGAGAAATATGATGGTGGTGATGTCTTCCTAGGGGATGATAGGAAGGCCAGAATCATCGGACGTGGAAAGGTCAAGCTGAAGCTGTAAGGTGGAAGGATTAGAACACTTCCTGGTGTTCTGCATATTCCTGCATTGGCCATAAATCTGATTTCTGTAAGCAAGATGGATGATGCAGGTGTAAAAACAATGTTCGAGAAAGATGCCCGCAAGATGGTTCGGGAGCACCGGTATTAATGTGGGAGTTCGCATCGGAATCGTGGCAAGCTACAAGGTAGCACCGTTATCAAGGGTAACAATTCTATGGTTCTGATATTCCTCGAAAGTGGAGTGGTCATACCGTTCTCTAGAGAAAAGACCATGCTATGGCATCAAAGGCTTGGACATATTGGAGAGAAGGGCCTTTGGATACTGCATAGAAATGGTATGGGAGAAGTTATGTCTAATTTCTCTCTATATTTCGATTTATGTGAACATTTTGTATATGGGAAGCATTATCGGGTGATTTTTCCTTCTGGTGGTAAGAGGGCAAACAAGATATTAGAACTTGTGCACAGTGATGTGTTTGGACCTGTGTCAGTTCCATCACTGGGAAAGTCTGTGTACTATGTTTCATTCATAGATGACTTCTCAAGGAATACATGGATATATTTCTTGAGGAAGAAATCTGAATTTTTTGACAGATTTAAAGAATTTAAGGCTCTGGTGGAAAACCAGACAGAGAATAAGATAAAGGCACCGAGGAAAGATAATGGTGGGGAGTTCTGCAAGAAGGAATTTGAAGAGTTCTGTAAGAAGTGTGGTATAGCACGACAGAAGACTAATCCATACACACCTCAGAAAAATGGAGTTGTAGAAATAATGAATAGAACACTGATGGAAAAGGCAAGAAGCATGCTCAGTGGTATCGGGTTAGGACAAGAATTCTGGGTAGAGGCAATGGAGACTGCATGCTATCTGGTTAACAGATCACCTTCATCAGTGTTGGAGGATAAGACTCCACATGAGGTATGGACTGGTAAGAAACCCTCTATTTCACATCTAAAGGTATTTTGATGTGATGCATATGCACATTTTCCAAAGGATAAAAGGACCAAGTTGGACAATAAATCTGAAAGGTGCATCTTTATTGGGTATAAGGATGGTTTAAAGGGTTACAAGCTTTGGAACCCGGAAACAAGGAAGGTTGTGTACAGTCGAGATGTGGTGTTTAGAGAGGTGAAATATGTTGTTAAACATGAAGTCATACCAAAGGAACCTGAGAAGATAGCGTTTGAGCTAAAGGAGGATGAATCAGACTCTACAACAGAAGAAGATTCAGAAGAGGAAAAGCCACAAACTGCAGCTGTGAGAAGATCGGCTCGGGAAAGAAGGAAACCAGAAAGGTATATTCCATGTGCTTTCCATTCAGGTTTTTCCTTAACTATAATTGATGATGATCCCAGAACTGTCAGGGAGCCAGTATATTCAGAGGATGGAAAACTCTGGAAGGAGGCCATGGTTGATAAAATGACATCCTTGCACAAAAATGAGGCATGGGATCTGGTGGAGTTGCCAGCTGGAAGGAAGCCCGTCGAGAGAAAATGGGTGTTTAAGAAGAATATGAATGTAGAAGGCAAGGTGGAGAAATAGAAAGCTCAGTTGGTAGCAAAAGGTTATTCCCAGGTGCCGAGAATTGATTTTGGTGATATTTTTTCTCCTGTTGCCAAGGTTACTTCTATCAGATTACTTTTATCTGTTGCTGCTACATTTGATTTTGAGATAGAATAGATGGATGTGAAGACAAAATTTCTTCATGGGGATCTAGAAGAGGAGATCTACGTGAAGCAACCTGAAGACTTTATGGTGAAGGGTAAGAAAGAACTGGTATGCAGGTTGAAGAAGTCTCCGTATGGGTTAAAACAGTCACCAAGGATGTGGTATCAGAAATTTGATACCTATATACGGGGACTTGGCTTCACCAGAAGCAAGGAGGATCAATGTGTTTATTTTAAATTAATTGGTGACCGTGTTATTTATTTGGTCTTGTATGTGGATGATATGTTGTTGATTGGAAATGACAAAGAAATTATCCAAGATTTGAAGACCCAACCGTTCTCCAAATTCGACATGAAGGATCTTGGTGCTGCAAACTATATTTTGGGCATGGAAATTAAGAGAGATCAGGCAAAGAGGAAGCTCTGGTTAAACCAGAGGAAGTATGTCGAAACTATATTGCAGAGGTTCAATATGTAGGATGGTAAACCAGTGAATGTTCCTATTCCTGTAGGTGTAAAGTTGTCTACTGAACAGTGTCCCAAGACACAAGAAGAAGAGGAGTATACGTCTCGTGTTCCATATGCAAGTGTAGTGGGTAGCCTGATGTATGCAATGGTCTGTACTAGGCCAGACATTGCACATTCAGTGGGAGTATTGAGCAGGTTTATGTCAAACCCAAGAAAGGAGCATTGGACAGCAGTGAAGCGGGTTTTCAGATATTTACGTGGCACTAGTGATTATGGCTTGTGCTACTAGGGAAGACCAGGATTGGAAAGAATGTTGGACATTCGTGGTTTTTTTGGTGCAGACTGGGCTGGAGATCTGGACCAAAGAAGATCTACAAGTGGGTATGTGTTTAGCCTATTTGGAGACGCAGTCAGTTGGATGAGTAAAAGACAGTCTGTAGTGGCTCTTTCAACTATAGAGGCAGAATACATAGTAGCCACTCATTCAAGCAAGGAATCATTTTGGTTGCAGAGATTGTATTCAAGTATGGGGTTGGTATAGCAGGCTATAAGGATATACTGTGATAGCCAAAGTGCAATTTTCTTGGCTAAGAACCCTTCTTATCATTCAAAAACAAAGCACATTGATGTTCAATATCACTTTGTTAGAGATATGGTTGAGGCTAAAAGGGTGTTTCTGGTAAAGGTAGACACTTTGAAGAATGGCAGATGCATTGACGAAGTCTGTGAGCACTCAAAATTTCTCTTGGTGTAGAGAAACAATGGGTGTTGAAGAATTGGGCCAATGACTAAGCTCTCTTGTGGCCCCCTGTGGAAAGAAAACAACATGTGGGAGAATGTTGGGTATGTGTTATATTCTTTCCATGACTAAGCACGCACGGGGGGGGGGGTAAGCGGGGGGCCGATAGCCCCCCCCTTTGCGCTGGGTGCAATGGGGGGGTCACAGGGGGGGCGGTATCCCCCCCTGTCGGGGTCTAGGGCAGCGCCCCGATGAAAATTTTTGGTCCTTAATTTCTGGTGGGTAGTCCGTGCCCATGGTTTTGCACATGGTTTTGGGGTATGATGGTTTTTGGCCCCTGGTATTTTTGTAGATCCGGTCAAGGGAACTATGGTTATGTTCTAATCCAGGGTTAATGGATTGGGGTTTATGTATGGTTCAACATGTATATATATGTGTTGTAACACTAAAAGGAATATAATGAAAAATGAAGTTGGTCGTCCCAATTTGGGATCCAGGGGAAAATCTCTGTGTTTATCTGTCTTATGTTTTACGCTCTCGCTATTTTTTATTTCCTGTTATAAGATTCGTGTGTAGATAATTTCTGTTTAGGGTTAAAACCTACACAAACCATCCCACCTAGTCTCTATTTTTACTTTTAAACCATCTGTGTAATCTTTGATTTCTCTTTGTAAGATTGAAATTTGTTGCACTTGGTACCATAATTTTGATATATCATACTGCAATTATTCCTCTTCATGCATTATAGTAGAGATTTATGAGGGCTTAATGGGTGTGGAATTATTTTAAGGTAGCATTTTAGAACCCAATATTGATATCTATCCATCAATATGCCTTTCGAATCACTTCAAACTGATTTTTCAAACAAGACTTATGAAATTTGGAAAAAAATACACACCGTTTTCTTTCTTTTGAGAGCTCAATATCTAAAATTCAGTCCTGTAGTAGCCCTTTGAATCTTGTTTTGAATGCCACAGGTCTGACCTGATTTGCATTCTTCAAGACAAATTTATGCCCACTCTCCCACAATGATCTAATTATGGACTGATTCAGTAGATAAAACTTGTATTGTGTGCCACATGTCACTTTTTCCTCCTTCAACTTTGAAATTGATAAACAGGAAACTACAGTCCGTTTACTTGTGGCCAATTTTTACAGAATTCTAATTCAATGCTCAGTGAGAGAGTTATGATGATTTTCCCACAGTCACCTCTTTGAGATGAAATTAGGGAGCCTTAAAAAACTATAACTTCCACACATCATATCTCCAAAATTATTACTAACCAAGATCCGAAATTGTTACAAAGCGTTCCTCATGATTTTATCTTCGCTTTGTAGAAATTTAAGCTTATGAAAATTTGTAGAAAATAATTTATAGTGAAAATTCCATGATGGCCTGTTTAGGTGAAATTCGGGAGCCTGAAAAAAACCCTTACTTTCACAGATCCTATCTCTGAAAATATTGTGAACCAATATCCTCAGGGTTTCATCCTCACGTGATCAAAATTTCAGCTTCTTAACCTTCGTAGAAAAATTTTTATATTGAAAATTCCACGATGACCTATTTGGAGCATCAAAACCATAGAAACCAAAGCTCTAATACCAAATGTTATTAAACCGGCTCCAAAAATAGATGAAAAGAGAGATCAAAAACTTAGAATTCAGCCACTTCTAGGGGTTAGCCTCCTTTACATTACATAAATGAAAATTTTTTGGATGATACAGGTGACAAAGCCTCCTTTCTATATATAGGATTCCATGGGGTCACAATATAATCCTAGCTGACCTAACAATAATAACGTAAGGGCACGATAATAACAGTATGGGGGTTACAAGGGTACAACAATACAATAAGGGGGCCACACTGACAATAATAAGGGGATACACTAGTATTATAGGGACCTAACAAAACGATCAGAATTTTACAGAGGAGTTTAGGAAACAAGCACTAGAATTGAATGTTACATTAGACACTCCTAAGCCATTGATGAAACTTATATCAGCTTTCCGCATAGTTATTTGTGCCATTCATTATTATTATTTGAACATAATACTCTTGATGGAGGTAGTGTGAAGGTGTTATGTAGACTAATACCTCCTACGAAATAGAGCGATCTCTATATATTCCTCAAGTGAAATAGAATCAAACAAACAAATGAATATCTCTTTCCCTGAGCTAACTTCGTTTAAATCATTAAAACAAGAGAATGAGAGTGGTTCTCTTACCTATTTCTTGTTGAAGATCTATGATCCATTTTGATGTAGCTCTGCAATGCTTTGATAAGACCTACAAACACAAACATAAAAGGGATTAAGGGCATATGCAATATAATGATTCAAAACAATCTTAATCTAATGATCATGAGATTAAAAATTGAAATTGTCTTAATGAATACAGAAAAGAACATAAACCATCCATAATTTAAATAAGATAATGAAATGGGAAAAAGGGTTAAATTTTATTAATTCGGAGATAAAAGAAGAGCCTTACAACCATGCCTTGATGTCATTAGGTCCCTAACAAATTCCTCAAATCCTCTCCTTGGATGATAAGCTTCCCAATCCAAATTTACCAGCATAATACTACCTTTTTTGAATTCCCCTAACCCTATAGCCTCTACTCAATTTATAGGACAAATAGAGGGGGTTTCAAATCCACAAAAGAGGTATGAGATCTATTAAAATGGGATTTGGGTTTCTTTAGCAAAGGGAATTAACTCCATGTTCTGAGGGGTTTGGCTCGAATAGATATGACCAAGAAGCTTATAGTTAGGGTATATTCGCCCATAAACGTTTCTAGAATTTAGTTTTTACTTATTGAGTCATGTGCACAATCTATAATAGAAGACAAAGCATAGTCTTGCACGGGTTTCAATTGAAGAAGTTGTGCATGAATAGAAACTAACTAGGAAAAGTGCACAAGTCATGCTAAATAGGATATAATTCCATTTTACCCAAAATTGATGATTTCTTCAAGTAATTTATATGTTTTACTTGCAAGGGAGTGCATTAAAACATGTGTATGGATGGCGAGAGATCCATTATAACCGTAAAGTTTCATGGTGACAAAATGACGCGTAATAGATCACCCGCAAAAGTGCGAAGTCTAGAAACTCATTGAAATATTGAAGAAATTGATCATGCCAAAGATTGGATCAGAGATAATGGTCGGAAACCTGCAAAGAGCATTCAAGGATTACAATGAAAATATGTATAAAATCATCGTTGAGGTAGGAATTCCTATACTCATAGTAAAAATATCTCAATGGATAAGTACAAAAATATCCTAGAATCATATCAATAGCAGAAAAAGTATGGACACAACCATATATTATGAAATTTTCTATATAATCATGAATACATAGTTCCTCGTGGCCTAGATAGATGAAACTAGATCCAGGGTCTTGATATCCATCTCTCGATCTGTAGTATGAATATGACCACGTGAGAATTTTTTTTTGAAGTCGAACACAAAAGATACCACTTTATTACCGGTCAATCATGTGAACCATTAACAAGTTCGAGAAAAACAACCAATAATATCAATGGATCTCAAGGTACTCTCAGTACAATCCATGAAGTGTGATTAGGTGATCTGTAGTCAAACACCCATAGAATTGCTCGATCAAAGGTCAATTATGAGAACCTGTCATCGAAGGTGAGAAACCTTCCATTAAGGCATTTATGCATCAAGGTACTGAAAATGGTTTCTAGATCAACTTCCTCGATAATGAGCCAAAGTTGATAGAAAGAGATCCTTCACAGGAGGCCCTATGTCATGAAAATTCATGTCAAGTTGAAGAACTATATTGCAAGGACTGACTCAGGGATAGACGATGCGAATGAGTGCTAATATTTTCAATGGAACATGAAATGAGCTTAAAATTCTCCTGAACACATGGTTACATGAAAATTGAATTAGAAGAATTTGACTCAAAGATAATACCCAAAACCATTTGAAGACTTTCAATGAGGTTCGATTAACTGTAAGACAAATGGATTACCCAAGGCATACATAAGTGTGATGGAGTGTCATGTTCAAGAGCAACATACTACCTTTAAATAAATGAAAAAATTAATATATTTTCCCAATTTCCCCCCACCATTACTAGAAAGTCCCTCTTTAGTGTTTTCAAGCTTGAGGAGGATAACAATTTCTTGTCCTGTAAGCTCATCCTTCAAATGATTCCTCTAAAGTATTTTTTACGAACCCTAAGAAGCAGTGGTTTGGTCCCAATGATTCGTGCATTCTTTAGTTTTACGAGTCCAGTGTAGGGTTAACTCGATGTTTTTTTCATGGTTAAAGAGTTTGAAAAGATGCAAAAAGAAAAAGAATTCAATTCTTTAAGCGTAAATTTTCAACGAGCCTAGAGAAAGTAAAACTTGGTGTTTTTTAGTTTTAGGGAGTCATAAGAAAAACATAATTAAAATCCAAATTTTCTTTTTCATAAATTTAGTCCCTCAAGCCTGGAAAAGTATAAAATGATGTAGGAGGAACCATATTGACTTTTCTTAGTCAATTTATATTTTTTTCCTAAATAGTCTAATTCAATCTGTAAATGGGTTAATCTTATACTGAATAGATGACTATTTATTCATTTTTACGAGTTCGAATAGTCAAGTACTTGATAATATTTTCATGTTTAGAGAGTATGAAAAGGGCTTAAAAGAGAACTCTATGGTTTCACGTTTTTGTATTTTTCGAGAGGCCGAAAAAGTGATAAAATCATCACATAACATTTGATAAATCATCATAGATGCTCAAAATTATGGTCAAAAAAATCAAAATTTGACTTTTAAATGGTTAAAGGCATAAAAAATAAATTTTTATTGACCAAAAAACTTATAAAAGTTGAAAAATTAATTAATTTTTTACCATTTGAGTTTTTAACCAATTTGAGAGTAGAAAGAGGGTTTTTACCCCAAAAATTCAGAGGTTGATTCTAAGAAAACTAGTGCACCAATCCGTGAACCTTTTTCTCCACGTAAAAAATTTATTCCATCTCTTTATTTTCATCCATTTAAATTTCATTTTTTACCCTTAATGTGATTTTTGGGGGCTGTTATAATTTTGAAAATCCACCCACGCATGTGTGCGGTTTTCCTTCATTAGGGCCACACACATCAGTAATTCATTACATACTGAAACACATGATTTGGACGATTTTATACTAAGAAATCGCACAAATGCACTCTATCTATAGAGAAAAACCTCGCAAGTCGCCGAGGGCTTTAAAAAATAAATAACTATTAGTTTCATATATTACTAGTGTATTCCCTTACTGTTGTTAATGTAGCCCCCTTATTGTTATTGTTGTAGCCATGTAGCTCCCATATTGTTATTATTGTGCCCCATAAAAGCCACTATTGTTATTATTGTGCCATTACATTATTATTGTTAGGTCGGCTAGGATTATATTGTGACACCATGGACTCCTATATATAGAAAGGAGGATTTTTCATTTGTATCATCCAATAATTGTTCATTTATATAATGTAAAGGAGGTTTCCCCCTTGAAGTGGCTGATTTCTAAGGCATTAATCTCTCTTTTCTTCTACTTTGGGAGCTGGTTTCATAACATTTGGTATCAGAAATTTCGATTCTAGGATTTCATTTCATCAAAATGTCCATTGTGGAATTTGAAATATAACTTTATTCTACGAAGGTTGAGAAGAAAAAAAAAACCCATTTAAGAATAAATCTAGAGGAACGTCGTGTAAAAATTTCAAATCTTGGTGCACAATATTTTTGGAGATATGATTTGTGGAAGTTAGGGTTTCTGTAGGGTCCCAAATTCATCTCAAAGAGGAGACCTTGGGAAAATTGTCATAACCCTCTCTTTGAGCACAAGATTGTAATTATGTAAAAAATTGCCAAAATTGCACAAACTGTAGTTTCTTGTGTATCGATTATAGAGCCGAAGGAGGAAAGAGTGACACGTGGTGCATCGTACAAGCTCTCTCTACTGAACTAGTCCATAATTAGGTCATTGTGGGAGATTGGGCTTAAATTTGTCTTGAAGAATCCAAATCAGGTCAGACCTATGGCATTAGAAAGAAGATTTTGAGGGCTACTAAAGGACTGAAGGTAAAATCTTGCGGATTATAAATTATAGAGATACATCAGTTTCAATACCAATCTCCTCAAAAGCAAGAAAAAAGTGTGTATTATTTTTCAAACTGCATAAGTCTTGTTTGAAAAAAAAGTTTGAAGTGATTCCAAGGGCATATTGAAGCATAGATATCAGTATTGGGTTATAAAATCCCCCCTAAAAATAATTAAACACCCATTAAGCCCTCATAAGGCTATACTATGAATCATGAAGAGGAAGAAGTGCAACATGATATATCAAAATTACAAGAGCAAGTGCAACAATGTTTTCTCTCGCAAAAGTAACCAAAAATGAAATGGATGGTTTGAAGAAAGGCATGGAAGCTAAAATGGAAGGTTTGAATAAAGGTATGGAAACTACGATGAATGGAGTGGAAGATAAGATGGATGGTTTATAGAATGACATGTGTTGGTCTCGCAGAGGTGGCTTATTATAGGCAACCTTAGTGCTTCTCATTTAATTTTCAACCTGAGGTAAGTCTTCTTATTTCAAGAGTGTAGGCACAATTTATGCAAGTGAGATTGAATGATAGTTATTGTATGTTGCTTATGAAAAAGGATTATCTAATCTTCTGAATTCAATCAACTCGGTAAATTGTAGCTAATTATTTTGTCTAGTTTATAAAAAAAAACCTATGATTGAACAATAGAATGACGGTTTGGACAACAATCTTAATGAACTAAACAACAATCTAAATGAATTGAAAAAAATTATTAATGAGTTGAACAACAATATAAATGAATGGAACAGAAATTACTTATATACTTTTGCAATGGAATTCTCTTTGTAAACTGACTAATTTACATTAATCAAAAATTGGACGCCTTACTGTGTTGAAAGAAAAATTTAATCCACAAAGACAAGTAGCATCGAACAGTAATTATTCTACGATTTGTAAATCGATTGCAAGTGAATTGGAAGAAATTGGAAACATTTAACAGCGGTGAAGCACTATTACAAACCAGAAGATGCGAATAATATTACACTAAATCAAGAAGCACAAATACTAAACTATTCCAAAGGAAGAAAAATTGTAACTTTATTGAGTAGAAAAGTATTTTACAACCACATCAAATAATCGGACATTGATTCTATAACTAATGCAAAAAACAGAAATTTGCATGGAAACTCCTAGGGGTTGGGCCCAGACCACCAGAAGCTTTAACGCAATGAAAAACTCAGAAGATAATTGTTCAAAACATCAAAACTCTTTATTAAATCAAAGGATAATACAGGAATCCAATTTGACAGCTTTGTCCTGATGCATTGATTACAGAAGGAAAATTCCTATTCGACTCCCTATCTAGTTTGTCCTTGGCCCTTTTAAAGGAATTTTCATGCAATGAGATAGTATTATCCAAAAGACAGCCCACTGCACGTGGTTGTTGTTTGAGTCTTTGAGCTCAAATCTATCTTTCCTCCTTCTTCTAGCTTCTAGGAGTTACTGAGATTCCATACGTTCGTGTCTATCAGTTGTCTTCATTTTGTCATTGGTCCAGCTACTCTGCCTTCCGGCATAAAGAGATATAATAAGTCAAATTTATATTATAGAAACATTCCTTTTTGTCGTTAGCCCAATTTCTCTAATTTTCATAGATATTTTCTTTCTTTATTGTCAAAATGAGGAAGAATTCCTAATACTGTGTCATAATTCGAAGTAATTATAGGGTGAAATCATACCCTAATTTCGGCCCAACATATACTCCCCTGCTTACCTAATTTCATGTCCTCATGCAAACAAATGGTTGAGATGCAACTGCGTTAGGGAATAGGCGGGGTAGACCCTTTCCTTGTATGTTCTGAAACCCTGTTTTTATCTCATTATTGCAAAGGCAGCGCTTGCGTGCCCTTATGTTAACTCATAATTATGATTAAAGTCCTTAGGAGAATACCAGAGAAGAGGGCTTCTATATCTACAACCTAACCATGCAAGACCCATGCTCAAGACCAGCTTACTGTATGTGTTAGTATGAATCCTTTGTCGAAGTGTACGAAAAAGGACCACTTTAGCTACGCATAACTAATAGCCCTAAAAAAAAAAGTGGCTGCCAATATCTTCAGATCTGCGATTAGTTAGACAAGAAAAGAGCTGCAAAACACCAGATCTATGCATGGAAAGACATTAAGCAGTAAAAATAAGGGTTTGCTCCATATACCAATAGACAAGACAAGAACAATTTTTGAAAGAATTTTTGTATTAATGGGGCACTTGGGAGGAAAACTAGAAGGAGTATCCAATTCCCCTCAGTGGGATGGGTTCTTGGAAGTCCTCAGCACTTCAGATCTAAGATTTCTCTCTCTAGTTGATGTAGAAAACCCAATGCAAAGAGTAGAGCTCAATGGGAGCAAATAATGGAGATGTGTGACCAAGTGTATAGATCCAGAGTGATCTAATAGGCAACAAAAGGTGAAGAATGGTAGGAAAAACCCTCCTATTTATAACAAAATATTGGGTCATTCTAGATCTTGGTGCATGATTAAAATAATGTTAACCACATCTAGATCCACCTTTTATGGAATATTTTATTATATTTGTTGGAGGGAAAAAGTATTTGACTTGGGTCAAATCCCTTTATTTGTTAATAATAAATAAATAAATGATTTATTTATCTTTTAAGGAAGTGGTTGAAGGATAATTAAATAAATAATGATTTATTTAATTATTTGTGGGTGATTTGGTCATATTTAACAAGGAATATTATCTAAATAAGATTTAAATAATTATTCCTAGAAAATAATAAGATAAATAAAGGTTTATTTAATTAATTTCTTTGATTTTGGGTTAAACATGACTGGGAATAATAATTAAATTATGGTTTAATTAATTATTCCATGAGGAAAATCAAACAAATATAGGTTTGTTTAATATTTTCTTTTGGGGTTTCCTGTTTTAACATAGTGAAGGCAATTTTACTTAGGGTAAAATTGGTCTTACATGGTGTACTTGGGTCCATCTAATGACAATAGGTTAGATGACCAAAAAATGGTGTAACAGATTGCCCCCCAGCGTGCGAGTGTCAGGAACAAATCGTATGACCGAAGTACGTTGTAAGAACTCAATCACTAGACAACAAAAGGGAAGTCAGAGAGAGAAAGGTGAGGTAGATAGTGTGCTGAAGGACTAGACCCCGAGGAGACGAGACTCGCAGGTGCAACAAGTCTCTTTTTATGAGAGGGTACCTGTGCTGAAGGCGGCGGGGGAGGCATACCTATGCCCGCAGAGACAAAGTACAAAAGAATAGTGTGTCCAGTAAACAAGGGACCGAACCATAAAATACAGCTGGCATAATCATGAGCCAGATAAAAATACAATGAGGAATCCCACATACATGTTGTGCCTGGGATAACAGCCAGGACTTGTACAATAATATCTGAGTACATGAGATACAAATACAACCGAAATGCCCCCTGCAAATGGGGAAGGGCTCACAAAATCTGACTGATACATGCAAATCGAAGAGGCGCGGCAAGTGGCAATGGCCAACATCATCAAATATCTGGAGCTGCATCGAAGGCTCCAAAGAAGAGGTCATTCGGGCATGTGGGGGGCTACCTGTAGGGCCACCCCCTCATGAGGGTTGGAACATCTCACACACACCCGGGAATCATCAAGAGCTGCGGCTGGATCACTGGACCATCAAGTATACGAATCTCGATCATGCGGAAGGAGCTGGAGAAACAATCAAGCCAAAGGGAAAGGAGATATCCCTTTGCCTGATCCGAGGCACCGAGCAAGAGTGGAAGCTGGAACCAAGGTATACCGCCCTCTAGACCTGGCTTCTGGAATAAATGAGCTGATGTCGACAGAAGGAGGTCCGCCATAGTTGAGGCAATGAGAGAGCCTCAACTAAGGCACGAGAGAAAAGAGTAGAGCGACGGACAGACTGACACTAATGATGATAGTGAAGTGGAAAGGACTGAGTAGCTAATGGACGACTTCCCTTGCTAGAGCATAAAGGGCATGAATGATATGGCAGCAACTGACACAACATCATCAGGGATGGGGGACAGTGGAACTGAAGGTCATAATGTGTGACACAAGAGAGAGACCAATCAATGACGGATGGAGGGCTATAGTGGGGTACAAAGGGACTCGGTATAGACTCCATGGAGGGAATGATGACTCAAATTGGATGCTCTAAACAAGGGCGACTCAATGGTGCTGCCACACAGTAAAGGCCCCAATGGGGGACCGTGGAAACATGAGTACATGATGGGAACTCATGACGAAAATCAACACGAACGAAGACAAGTAAGGAGGCAAGATGGTGCCCCAAGTACAAGTGTCGTAAGTGAGGAAATTCGATTTTAAGGAGAGGTGAAGTGACCCTTCTTGGAAAAAATGTGCCCTGGTGAAGGATCAAATCATAAACATAAAAAAACAGATGCTGGCTATCTAAAAGAAAATAAAACATGCATTTCAGAAGGGAAATGCTAAGGGTAATATTTCTTAAGATAGAGTGCATTGCGAGGATTAGGAAGGGGGTGGCCTTCGAAATCCTCTAAGAGGTATGCCCCCTTACCGAGATCCTTACTAATGATGTAAGGGCCTAGCCATAATGAGTTAAACTTCCCATGACCAAGGACATCATGGGCCTGGTCATATACTAGAACAAGGTCACCTTCGTGAAAAGTGCGAGGCTAGACTTTGCGGTCATACTGAGCTTTGGTGCGCTTTTTGGCCGCTTCCATGGTTTGCAAGGCAACACGACGGTCTTCGGAAGCGCGCTCGAGCATGATAAGTCGTTGTTCTAGAGGTTGGGTGTCAGGGAGAAGTTCAACGGCCAGATGTAGGGAAGGAATTTCACACTCGATCGGTAAGACTGCCTCCTCTCCAAAAACCAGGTGGAAAGGAGTAAACTCGATGGCGGTTTTAACAGAAGTTTGATAGGCCCACAAACCAGGGAAGAGCATGAGATGCCAGTTGGTTTTGTGTTTATTCACCGTTCGTTGAAGCATAATTTTGAGGATTTTGTTGACTGCTTCAACTTGGCCATTACCTTGGGGGTAATAGGAGGAGGAATATTGGTGCTCAAAACCCAACAGTGAGGATAGCTCACGCCATATCTCATCTTCAAAATGTTTGCCATGGTCGGAGACCAGTTGTTTGGGAACCCCGAATCGAGCTATAACATGGTTAAAGAAAAAGAGGGCCGCGGTAGCTGCCGTGTTGTTGAAAGTTGGCATGGCCTCGGCCCATTTGGTGAAATAGTCGACCGCCACGATGATATACTTATGGTTACCAGCGGAGGGCGGGCGACACTCCATAAAGTCGATGGCCCATTTACAGAAGGGGCCGGTTGAGACGACCGGATGGAGGGGAGCTGGTGGCGATCGCGCCTTAGGGGCGAAATGTTGGCAATTGGGGCAGTGTTTAACTGCCTCAATGCAATCACTGAAGAGAGAAGGCCAAAAATACCCAGTGCGCATGACTTTCTGGGCAGTAGCAAGACTGGAGAGGTGGCCACCGCAAGCGCCAATATGGCAGGCATTCAGGACCTGTTCAGCTTCAGCGTGTGTGAGGCAATGACGAAGGATGGTATCAACCCCGCGACGATATAGGTCGTCACCGATAAGGAGGTATCGGGGGGCTTGGTGTCGGATGCGTCGGCGAGCCTCACGATCAAGGTGAAGGTCGAACTTTTGGGTTCGCAAGTAAGTAAGAATGTCGCCATACCATGGGTCATCGGCAGTAATGGAAAATAAGTGTTCATCAGGAAAATCATCATTAACTGGGGTGTCTTGCGCTCCGGTAGGTAATTCAGAGATGAGCTCAGCGAGGGCTAAGCCTTTCTTACTCTTTGGTGTGACGAATTCGAGGTCGAATTCTTGGAGAATAACGACCCAACGGGCATATTTCCCAGTGAGGATATGACGACTCAATAGGAAAGCCAAGGGGTTGGAATTAGTCACAACCTTGGTGGAGCGCATGAGGATATAATGACGAAGTTTTTGGACTGAGAACACTACAGCCAGTGCTAATTTTTCTTCAAGTGAGTAGGAAATAGGGGGTCCTACAAGGTTCTTACTGACATAGTAGATCACATGCTCGATACCATTGTCATCTTCCTGGATAAGGACTCCAGCGACCGAATGGGTGGAAGCGGAGATATACAGGATGAAGTCCCGATCAAAGTCGGGAGGGCGGATCAAGGGAGCAGATGTGAGAGCCTGCTTGAGGGCATCGAAAGACTCGTGAGCATGGGAATCCCAAACGAAAGGGATAGAAGATTGGAGGAGTCTAAGGAACCCATGTGCAGTGGTGGCATAGTCGGGGACGAACCGTCGAAGAAAATTAGCTTTGCCTTGGAGACTTTGGAGCTGGCGGAGGGTACGTGGAATGGGAAGTTCAAGAATGGCTTGAATTTTCAAAGGGTCAAGAGTAATACCATCCTTAGACACGATTAAGCCTAAGAGACGGCCGGCAGGAATGCAAAAGACACATTTCAACGGGTTAAGGCGGATATTATACTTGTGACATCAGAGGAAAATGGTACGCAGATCGTGGAGGTGCTGCGCTCGATGCTTAGAACATGCAGTGAGGTTGTCTAAATAAGCAAGGATAATGTGAGCTAAGTCATGGAAACAATAAGACATGGCCCGTTGAAAAGTGGCGCCGGCGTTTTTGAGGCCGAAAGGCATGACCCGGTAAGCAAAAGTTCCCCACGGACTAATGAACGCGGTTTTGAGTTGATCGGCAGGACGGATAGCAATTTGGTTGTATCCAGAGAAACCATCCATAAAGGATAGAACCTCATGCCCCGCACACTCGTCAATGATTTGGTCAATGAACGGTGTGGGGAAGTTGTCTTTGGGACAAGCTTGGTTCAAGTCGCGAAAGTCCGTGCAGACACGGATGGTGCCTCGTTTCTTGAGAACGGGAACTGGGTTGGATACCCAAGTGGTGTATTCAATGGGATAAATGAAACCAGCCTGCTTGAGCTTGTCGATTTCAGCTTTGATAGCGTCACGTCTGGAAGGATGAATGGGTCTCAACTTTTGACGGACCGGTTTGGCGTCGGGCCATGTGTCGATATGGTGTTCGACAATGGTGGGATCGAGTTCGGGCATTTCAGAATAGGACCAGGCAAAAATATCACGGAATTCTTTGAAAAGCTTGGTGTAAGCTTCGATTTCTTCCGGGGTGCATTGAGCACCTAAGGTGATATATTCTTGGATACCTGGGGTGACTGAAATGTCAATTTTGATGGTAGGAGAGATATTGGCCATGTTTCCTTCTTCGAAAGCATCGGGTGCAGGGATGGGGTTTTTGAACCAATCGACTGCATTGGGGATGAAGTCTTTGGTTTCCACAGCAAATTGGTCATGGGACTGTTGTGGGAGGAAGTATGCGCGATGGTGCATATCGTCCCATGGAAAGTCCGGGTTAGTCATGGCTTCCATAATGTCTTCATGGGTCTGGAAGATGGGAGGACTGGAGGAAGAAAGGTTACCCGAGGAGGTGGTGGTGTGGGACGGGTCATCAAGAGGAGAAGGGCTCAGATGTGCGATATCAACAGATCCAAGGTCGGCTGAGGAGCCGAGAGGATCGGCAGGTTGAAGGGCAGGTGAACTATCTCGCAAGGATGATGACAGGTACAAAATGGTGGTTGATGGCTCCGTTGGCTCGATAGCGGGAGGAGGAATGTGAATGGGAGTAGGAAGGTCCTCTGGTCCTAGCGAAGTGGCCTTGAACTGGCGGTACATGTCCAAGGAGGAACGATACTCGTCAAGGCGAGGACAGCGGTGGGTGTAATGGCCGTGAAAATCGCACAAGGCACAAGGGTGGTTTGTGCGCAAGTTTTTGAGTTTCGGGATAGAGTCTGGGATAGTGACGTAGACTTCTGGGATGTCAGAGTCGGGAAACGTCTCGTTGACCAGAATCTTGAGGTGCGGCAATTCAGGACCATATGGGTGGCGTGACTGACGATATCACACAAAGCGCATTGGATGGCGGGCTTTGGTGGTCGCAGAGGGGTAGGAGTTGTCGAGGCAGCCTGGTCCTGATGGGTTGCCCCCTTAGGAGCTTTGCCTTTCTTTCCAGAGGCTGGCACCACAGGGTTAGGGTCCTGTGGAGGTGTTGGGGGCCCGAAAGAGGTGAGGGGGACCGGTTGGACCGGTGTCAAAGCAAGGTAAGGTTTGGGGTGACCGGGAGGGGTAGCAGCTGGAGGGTCAATGTACCAGACAGGTATGCCGAGGGTCAGGTTAGGGAGAGAGAGGGTGGCCATGACGGGGACAGAAAATACTCCGGGAGGGGGAGCCAGGAAAGGTATCTGCCCAGCAGGGTAATGACCAGGAGGGACGGCTCCGAGGTGGTTAAGGCCAGGGGGAACCGTTCCGGGAGGATAAAGGGGTTCAGGAATACCAGCTGCAGGGGGAGGGCCAGAAGGAGGAGGTCCGGCTGGCTGAGAGGAATGGCTAGGAGCGGGGTGCGGAGGGCCATGTGGAGGTTGCTGACTAGCCGAGGCAGGCCGCTTAAGGGCAGCCTGAGACGATTGCATCATGCAAATAGATGATAAGCTGGGATCGGTGACAGGAGGGGGGGGAAGGTTAGGGAAAGTTCCAAGCAAGGAGGAATCTTTGTAAACACCGGGGGAGACACTGGTCAAGGAATCAACGGTTTGCTTGTTGGCTACGAAAGAGATGGTCGTCTCAGAGGAGGTCTGAGATTTTAGCTCATGATATGTCAGCTGGTCAATGGTGACTATCTTTCCATTATGGGGGAAAGACATCTTGCGAAAGACCGCGGATGGGACAGCAGACATAGCATAGGTGTAGCTTCGCCCCAATAGAATGTTGTAATCTAGCGGGGCGTCGATGACTTTGACGTCAACGCAAACAGTCTTACCGGCGAGGGTGATAGGACAATTACGAAACAGGCCAATGGGCTGGGAGGCATGACCGTCCCACGCTCGAAGGGTGATCGTGGAAGGGGCCAGTTCAGGGGATCCGAGTTGCTTCCAAACCAAAGCGGACATCACGCAGGTGGATGCCCCCTCATCAATGATACACCGGGACACGTTGGCGTTCCGGATTTTGACTGGGATTTGGAAGGCGACGGAAGGAGGAAGAGGAGGATGGTCCGATTGAGTGGCATCGAAAACAATCATTTGGTCATCAGCAGGATCTACAGCGCCCACGGCAGATAGTAGAGCCTTCTTTTGGGAAGGGCACGACTGGAGGAGTTCCAGTGTGGAAATGGCGGCAGGAGATTGCGCCAAATCATCTACTATGCTATATGAATGGGCAGCTCGACTGGGAGCAGCGTTTCGACGTAGTGGGCCCTTAGGTATCTTGGTATGAACCTCAACTTTTGGTTGAGGGATATGTAAGGGGCCACTGGGTGACAAAAGAGGCTCTGGAGAACCTAAAGAAGGAGGCTCGGGAGCAGACTGAGCGGGAGGCTTGGAGTACTGGCGAGACCGAGTTTGAAGGTGAAGATCGACGGACGGGTTAGGATCGGAGTGCATCATAAGGATCTGGTAATCAGAGGAACCAGAAAGGGAGGGGGGGCGGCTACCTGGCTGTCGGGCGGTTGTGTAGCCACGAATCCTTGTTGAGGGAAAGGATCAGTAAACACAGCTGGCTGGGTAGTGGCCACATTAGGAGGAGCATGAGGGGAAGCGTGTTGTCCACGCAATGTGGCTTGAGACTCACACATCTGCCGCATCTGGGGTAATAGGGGACAATCGTGGGTGTAGTGACCATAAACACCGCAACACGAACAAGGCTTACTTGTGTGAAGCAGCCTATCCGGCTTGGGCTGAGTGCCCTGTTGCTGGTTGGCAGTGTTAGGGTCCATACCAGGATTGGGTCCACGGGTACCAGGAGCAAATTGGTTTGGATTGCCTCTCCGCCTTCTTTGAGAAGAAGGAGGATTGGTCGCGCCCTGCTGTGCAAATACTTGCTCTGGAGGGGGCTGTAGGTGCTGGTGCTGGGGTTGAGGAGGCAAGGGAGGAGGAAGCGCATATGCTGGAGGAGCTGGCGCACCAGGCTGTGGATAAGGGTAATGGGTAGGTTGGGCAACATTGAGGTAAGCAGGAGGTTGGGCAAAAGGAGGAGGCATGCCGTATCCTGGATACATGCTACCGGGAGGGGGGAGAGTGCTGGAGGAGCTGGCCCCTCCCTAAGGGAGACCATAGCCCATAGGAGGTTGAGCGTATGGATGGGAAAGGGCTCCAACGAGACCGTCGGCGGAATGAGATGCCCCCGGGGCGTTAGCGCCACCAGGCCTGGGGAGGTCAGGAAAAACGGTATAAACATAACCAGATTGAGCGTAGATCAAGTCATATTTCAAGGCTATTTGGAGGGCGGCTTCTTCAGTTTGAGGAAAGTGAGAGGTGACATCTTTGCCGATGGGAGTGGGAAGGGTGCGAAGGAACCAGTCCATGTAAACCCGATCTTCGAAGGGAGGGGCTCGACATAAGCTCCGTCTTCTTCACCATTCCTGAACATGGGCGGAAAGGCGTGTTGAAGAGGATTGCTTGAAGGAAGTCAAGAGCTCCGTGCCAGTATCGTATCGGAGAGGGAGCTGGAAGTACGACAAAAAGGCTTGGGCAAGAGTCTCAAAGGTGGTATGGGTAGAGGTGGCTTGTTTGACATACCATTTAGAAGCTTCGCCGGTGAGCGTGCGTTGGAACAAACGAAGACGGATGGAGTCATCGGTAATGGAATTGGAAGAACACCACATGTGGAAAGATCGGACATGATTGGTTGGATCTTCGCCATTAAGGCCCTCAAACTTAGGGATGTCGGAGGGGAGCTTGGTTGGCATAGCAGGCCAATTAGAATTGTGGTGAATGGGGTCATTGATCAACTGATGGAAATCGGGGAGGCTGAGGCCTGCAATGTACGGCAGCACAGGGGTGGCCGGGGTAGTTCCTGTGGCGGTTCCGCTAGTAGTAGGGCCGACATTAGGGCCGGGAGAACCGCTAGCGTTAGGCCCTGGACCAGACATAGTGAAGGTGACAGGGGGAGAACCTGGAGGAGAAGGAGGACCCGATGAATCAGGAGAGGAGTCGGAGTGCAGACTCGAAGGTGGGCTGGCTCGACGACGGCGGTGCGGAGCAGGTCGATCAACCGGAAACTGAGGGTGAAGGCCAAGAAGTCTCCGGGAAAGGCGCCTTGGGGGCGCAATGATGACAAGAAGAAGGAAACCGACAAAGGCAGAAAGGGACAGAATCAAGAAAGGTCAAGGGCAGATAAGGTGCAGTGACAATTGATTTTAGAGTCTTTGCCAGGCGGTGTTAACCAGGCGCTTCTTCACTTAGGGTCAGTGTGTGGCGTGCGTTAATTTTAATTTTTAAACCCTTTCCGTTTTGAGAGCAAGAAAAAAGTGTGCTGCGTAGCTAAAAATAAACCTACAGAGAAAAGTATATAATGCTGAAATAACAGAAAAATAACAGCTACTTGTGCATCTATCTAACCCAAGAAGGTGGGTCTCTCAAAACTAATCTGAAAAGAAAGGGAAAAATCTATGTAAAACACATGGAAAAGGGGCCAATAGATCTAAGGTCAAAAGGGACAGGGATCTAAAGGATAAAGCTGCTGAAAAGAGGTGCAGATCACAGCCAAGAGACAGAGGCAAGGTGGCTGGAAAAAGGAAGGAAATCAGCAAAAACCGAAGGGGGCAAGGTGGAGGCCTTCAAAGGAGGTCCAAACAAAACGACGGGAGGTGATTTGAAAGGAAGAAAGGCTGATTTAAAGGGATCGGAAAGGGAGGTAACAGATCTGGAAAAAAGGAGGCTGAAGCTCTGAAAAATAGACGGCTGAAATAGCTAAAACTCTTCCACAAAAAGTGGAGGGTACTAAAGCCCTAGGGGGCTAGGTTCCCACTTAGATGAGTAAAAACAGATCAGAACTTGGTCAAAGCGGGCTGAGGCGGAGGATGGAAAACCCTGACAGAAGCTTTAGCAAAACCCAGAAAAATTGCAGAAAAACCACTGAAAAATTGGCAGGTCGCAGGTTCTAGCCTGTTTTCAGTGCAGGTCGCAGAAAAGAGGTTGAAAAGTGCGACCTGAAGGTCCAGGTCGCAGGTTATGGGCCAAAAAGTGCGACCCCCCGTTCTGGTTCTCTCGGCGGCAGATTTTCGGAAAAGTTGTCGTCTCAGTTGCGGCTGGTGTCGCTTACCCGCGCAATAGGGCCAAAAACACACGGAAGTTAGAAATTTTAAAGTTTTAGGGTTTTATGTGAGAAAAACAACATAAAAATAGGGAAAATAAACAGCTGAAAAGAAACCCTAGGGTCTGAAGTAGCTGGATATGCAGGAATATGAAAAACGACAGCGGTCATAATTTAAAACCCGTGTGGAGTCGCCATTTGTTAGTATGAATCCTTTGTCGAAGTGTACGAAAAAGGACCACTTTAGCTACGCATAACTAATAGCCCTAACAACAAAAGTGGCTGCCAATATCTTCAGATCTGCGGTTAGTTAGACAAGAAAAGAGCTGCAAAATACCATATCTATGTATGGAAAGACATTAAGCACTAAAAACAAGGGGTTTTCTCCATATACCAATAGATAAGACAAGAACAATTTTTTGAAAGATTTTTTGTATTAATGGGGCACTTGTGAGGAAAACTAGAAGGAGTATACAATTCCCCTTAGTGGGATGGGTTCTTGGAAGTCCTCAGCACTTCAGATCTAAGATTTCTCTCTCTAGTTGATGTAGAAAACCCAATGCAAAGAGTAGAGCTCAATGGGAGCAAATGATGGAGATGTGTGACCAAGTGTATAGATCCAGAGTGATCTAATAGGCAACAAAAGGTGAAGAATGATGGGAAAAACCCTCCTATTTATAACAAAATATTGGGTCATTCTAGATCTTGGTGCATGATTAAAATAATGTTAACCACATCTAGATCCACCTTTTATGGAATATTTTATTATATTTGTTGGAGGGAAAAAGTATTTGACTTGGGTCAAATCCCTTTATTTGTCAAAAATAAATAAATAAATGATTTATTTATCTTTTTAAGGAAGTGGTTGAAAGATAATCAAATAAATAATGATTTATTTAATTATTTGTGAGTGATTTGGTCATATTTAACAAGGAATATTATCTAAATAAGATTTAAATAATTATTCCTAGAAAATAATAAGATAAATAAAGGTTTATCTAATTAATTTCTTTGATTTTTGGGTTAAACATGACTGGGAATAATAATTAAATTATGGTTTAATTAATTATTCCATGAGGAAAATCAAACAAATATGGGTTTGTTTAATATTTCCTTTTGGGGTTTCCTGTTTTAACATAGTGAAAGCAGTTTTACTTGGGGTAAAACTGGTCTTACAAGGTGTACTTGGGTCCATCTAATGATAATAAGTTAGATGACCAAAAAATGGTGTAACAGTATGAGAGGAATCTGGAGGCAACATCCTTGAAATTCCTATAGCCAAATGGCTCCCTATTCTTTACATTGTTCGTGGAGGCCATCCATATTTATTTAGATGTTGTCGAGGCTAATTCCTGAATTTCTTCAAAGTATTCCTATCCATTTTATATAATTTCTTTATGGATGGGCCCCAACCTAGTCCTTACGCCTTGCCTTCGAATGAATTTCTTGTGCTGGATAAACAACTGCAGGGGTTTTGTAGGTTCTCCTTTAACCCACAATTCTAGGCCATGTTCTCTCTTTTGGAAGATGTTATAGGCCTTGGCCCACCTAATCTAGTTCTTGGCGAATGAGAGGAAGGCCTAGAGCTGAACATCTCCTATAAAGGGGCTAGGATTGTTGTTCGTGTCCTCCTCTAGAAAGAAATTGTGCATGTAAAGTTCACATAGAAGGTGTTGGACCTGTTCATATTTATCATTAAAGCAGTGGAAAAACTCTTCTATGTATCTAAATGTTGTGGACTTTCCTGTCCTAACAGCCTTGACCTTCAATACTAAATATCATTCTGTTAAGAATAGGGCATTGTTGGTGGCCGGTGCCTTGCATGATAATGCATCATTATACAAAGAAAAAATTGTAGCAATTTGTTTCTTGGCTTGCTCCACCTGCTCTTGTGCCCTTTTTACCTTTTCCTATTGCTCTTTAAGCTGGGAAAATGTCTCATCTTCTGTGGAGGAGAGGTTTGCGAATTTCTTTAGTAGTTCTTGGTATTATTGTGCTGGCACCACCTCCTTCCTACATTGTGCTAGCTCATGTTGTGTGTGCACCAGTTAATTGTGTAATTTCTGATTAATATCTTTCTCTACCAGGTGGGCATAGGCATGGGCTTCCTTTCTTTGGGTCTCCTTCTCTTCTGTAGTTTTCTGCTCAGTTTGTGTATAAGCTTCAATGGTGTTTGCTAGTTCTATCTGAATTTCAGCCTCAGTAGTACATGCTTGGTCAGTCTGTATCTCAGTCTCAGCAGTATCGGTTAATTTGGTTTGCACCTCAGCCTCTATAGTAGCTACCAAGTCGGTTTGCATCTCAGCCTCAACGATGTCAACTAAGTTAGTCTGCATCTTGGCTTCAACAGTGTTTGTCAACTTGGTGACTAATTATGTTTGATCTCCTGCAGTAGTGGTTTCCTACTTTGGCTTTCGGGTCCTTCTTTCCTCCTTTATTTGTTTTCTCAGATATTTCACCATTTTCTTTAATCTTCTACAGGCCCTGCTGAGTTTATTAATCTTCTTTTCAGCGGAATTCTCACCTGACCTTATTTCAGCAGGCAGTGGAGGAGCGGTATTCCCATTTTCGGTAATGGTGTTGCCAACCTCAGGGTTTCCTGTGATGGTGTTTCTTATTTTATCTTCAGAGCTTACTTCTGTATGAGGGTCCAGATGGGGTGGGGCAGTGCTACCTCCCGGTGTCAAAGAGATTGTTTCTATGTTTATGTTTTGCTCCAAAAGGACGGTGTCACCTGACCGATTTTCTGATTTCGTTGTCCCCTCTGCCTTCCCTTCACTTCACCTCATAATTATCAAGAGGAGACATAGCCCCACCATCCTGTGATTCCTCTTGGTAGGGTAGGAATACAGTGTGGCTAGAATTTCTAGCATTTGTAGACTTATCTATGGGTACCTCTTGCTCTTCTTCTTCCGAAAGGTTTCTAGATTCGTAGTCTTCCCTCATTTGCTCTAGGACTCGAGCCATTTCTTGCTCGAAGTCTTGCAAGGGTACATTTTGAGGGCTTTAGGGTAGAGGACGGGATGGTCCTGCCTCCTCTATGAGGTCCAAGGTTCCTTGAAGTTTTTTGGACCGTTTTTTCCTACCTGGTTCTAAGGTTGCAGTTCAGGTCCTTTTTCTTTTAGGTATATTTACCCTCGAAAGCTCAATTTTGGTTTCTCCAGGGTTTATTTCAGGTACCTGTGCAGCAGGGTTAAAAAAATTGTCCCAAACTATCTGTTGCTTATCCAGCACATGTATGATGAATAGTTTAATTAGCCCGTGGTGACAGACTACTGCTTGGCGATTTTTGGCTCTTCTTAATCAAACAACAGTGTCATGAAATATAGAATTTAAGAAAGCAGGCAGGTTAACTGAAATATTTTTCTTAAGTAAAACTAAAATCTTAAGCTAACGAGGTTTTACAACATCTTGACATCCATCACATGTAATGAACCTTTGGATGAATGTCGTCAGTTCCTGCCATGGTTGGTGTAGAGAGGTAGGGTTAATCCCTTTCCCTTTTCACTTCAATGGCTCCTCCGGATCCTGATATGCTGCTACTGCCTCTCATAGGAGGAGATGTCTCTATTTCCATCTTTCTCCTTATGCTGGTATTCCGGAGACTCCAGCAATAATTTCCTTTGTGACTGGTATGATTCAACCCTTGATTCTGGTCTGACCTTCTTGCATATTTTACAGAAAATCAATTCAAATTTCCGTATCAAATCCTTGTAATCAGTGCGCATATGTCAGCCAGCCGGCTTGCTGGAGGATGGCGCTAGCTGCATTTGAAATTGGAAAGTTTGCAAGCTCATTCCAAAGGGAATTTCCTCCCATAGATGGTATGTTTTCCTGGGCCTCTTCCTCTGATTGTATTCTCTCTCAGCTTTGTTGCTTAAAATGAATGTTGCATGCAGGCGAAAAAGAGATTGTGGTTCTACACAAGTAACTTCATGCCTTAGTTACAATGTTCCTCTGGTCTTGTTGATGTATCTAATGGGATTTGTGTAGAAATTTTGCATGCTTGCCAATTTATGACTAATTACACCCCCTCCATCGAGGTCATCGCACCCACGTCCTCAAGTACGAGAGGGATTTGACCAATCATGAATGCGAATGGGGAATGTCAGGATTTGATAATAATGACCTGTACGTGAAGGAGAAGGTAGTGGATTTCAAGTTTCATGGGGTTGAGTAATTACGATCATACGCGGTGTAAAGGTCGGATTTGGAAGTTTTTCCATAATTGCATCTTGTGCGGAAGTGACTGGAAAGGAAGAGAGAACATTATAACTATTATTATGATATGATGTCCTTCTTCAATGAAAAGGTATGACGGAAGCAATACCAAGACAGGTAATTATTGGTGCTGTCATCCCGGGGTTCAAATATGTAAGCATATCTCTGTTAGCTATTCATGTGGTAGATTATAATTATCACTAATTCGAATAATAGCTTATGGAAGAAGAATGGAAGATAAAGTATATATAGGATTAATTGGTTATTGATGAAGCATAATTTCATACCATAATCAGAGCCACTACTACTAGCAGGCATTCATAGCCTCAATAGGGTTGCTATTTTAACCAAAAAGAATGAGCCAGGATCCTTATGTAAAAATAGTTATTCTACCAATTTTTTAGAGAGATCCCCATGCTGGTATGATAGCCAGATAACCATAGTGCCACTCACCAGAGTTGTAGCAAAGTGATCAAGTCGGCTCGTGATGAGACCTCCTATCCTTCAAGAAGATTAGAAGGTCATTACCATAGTGTGGTGGAAATTGTGGGCATGTCACTTGCTAAGCTCTTATGAACATGGTAGGCTGGCTCATGATGAGACCCCATATGATCTCTTGAAAATTTTCATGTAAGCACAGTACTTCTTTTTTAATCATAAAAATTTGATTTATAAGGAGGTCACTGTGATGGTGTGGTAGCCAGATAGTCACAGTGCCATTCACTAGGATTGAAACAGAGTGATCAGTCTGGCTCGTGACGAGATCTCCTATCCTTTAAGCAGATGAGAAGGTCATTACCCTAGTGTGGTGGCCAATTTGGGCATGTCACTTGTTAAATCCATATAATCATGGTAGGTTGGCTCATGATGAGACCCCCTATCCTCTCTTGAAAAATTGAAATAACGCATAATAGTTTCTTTTGTACATGAAGGGAGGCTCATTAACTCCTTAAGAGTTAGGGATGGTGAGAGAAGTAAAATAATGCTAATACAATTAATACCTCTTATTCCCATTTCTTCATATTGGAGGAAAATACTACTCGAATAGTGTATAAATATATACCATCATAGGGCCATGTATTTTATGATAACATATTTGAAATGGGGAGGACTTAGCCTTTCATTTCATGTATGTACAATGTCACCTTCCTGTTTAAGGATTATAGTGCCAAGGAATCACCATATTGGTAATTTTACTTTTTCCCTCTCTTCTTCAACTGCCATTCCCTACTCAGAGATGCCTTTTATATCTTGGGTGTAGATTAGGGAAAGGGTGTTGGATAAGGGGAATAATAGGATGTAAAAAATAAGGTTTTTCAATTTGAATAATAGCTATTCAATAGGATTGACCAGTAGCTGTTCGGAGAGTTTAAATGGCAAGGAGAAATAAAAACGCAAAATACGGTTGTTCAATTTGGTCGAACAGCAGCCATTCGAGGATTGAAAAATATTCATTCAAGCATTGAACAATGAGAAAAATGAAACTCATGGCTATTCGACCCGATTGAACAATAGTTTTTCAATTGGATTGACCAATATCCGTTCAGGGATTGAACAACAAGAAAAATAAAAATGCAAAAACACGACTGTTTAATCCAGTTGAACAACAGTCATTCGATGATTGAACAGTAGCCATTCAAGGATTGAATAGTGAGAAAAAAAATGCAAAAACACAACTATTCAATCCGATTGAACAACAGTCGTTCGACAATTGAATAGCATCTGTTCGAGAATTGACCAGCGAGAGAAATAAAAATGCAAAAACACGGTTTTTCAATAGGATTTACTAGTAGTCGTTCGAAAATTGAACATCAGTTTTTCGACAATTGAACATCAAGAGAAAAAAATGAAACTTACAGTTGTTCGATCTAATTGAACAGTAGGCATTTAGGGATTGAAAAACAAGAAAAATAAAATTGCAAAAACACGGCTGTTCAATCCAGTTGAACAGCAGCAGTTCGACGAATGAACAACAGCCATTCGAGTATTGAACAGTGAGAAAAATAAAAACACAACTCACAAGAGGATGAGAGGAGAAAAATTTTGAGCCAGAAGAATGTACAACAAGGTAAGGATTTTATATACATTATTGACAAATGATGGTAGCAAACTTCTCATGTACTTGAGTTTGTGGGGTTATCACCCCCTTGTGCAAAAACTTGGATGGTGGGGTCGTTTCATACCTGTTGGAAAAAATATTCTTTCATGAGAGGTTTGCGATAGAGGTGTAATATATGCCTGTTGACTGGAAATGTTGAACCAGACCCATCTATGGTGGTCAAGGTGAGTGTGCCATTTTTGTGTACTTCCTTAATCTCGTATGGACCGAGCCACCTTGTTTGTAGTTTTCCTGGAAAATCTTGGAATCTGGAGTCACAGAGGAGTGCCCAATATCCTTTTTGAAATACCTTCTTCTTAATAAGTTTGGCATGCCACTTAGCTCACTTTTATTGGATGATCGTTGTGCGTTGCAGGGCTAGTAGTCGTATTTCGTCTAATTAATTTATTTTTTGGAGTCTTCTAGATTGGGCTTCTGTTAATACGAACCCCACCTCCTGGGCTGTCTTTAGAGTTTTGATTTCAAATTCAACAGGAAAGATCATTTCTCTCTTAAATACTAGATGATATGGTGAATATCCAGTGGTGTTTCACTGGGTTGTACGATAAGCCCATAAGGCTTCTGGTAATCGAGTGGCCTAGTCCCAGCGATGTGCTGATACAGTTTTGGCAAGGATTGCCTCCAGAACTTTGTTGGTGCTGTCGACCTGCCCATTTGCCTGCGGGTGGTAAGGATACCTAACTCTATGGATGATATGGTGATTCCTTAGGGTGGTTGCAATTTTATTTCCTATGAATTGTGCCCCCCCCATCAGTTATCACTTCCCGTGGCAAACCGTATCGCATGAACATCTCAAAACAAAAATTAATCATTGATTCTTCCATGGCTCTTGACAAGGCCACTGCTTCTACCCATTTGGTTACATATTATATGGCAACCAACATGTAGAATTTCTGGTTTGATGGTGGGTTGAATGGTCCAACGAAGCCCAGTGCCCATCGTTCGAATGGTTCTACCACCAATTGTGGTTGTAACGGCCTTTCATCAGCTTGGCCTATGCATCTCATTCTTTGGTAGCTATCACAGGCTTGGACATATTTTTTTGCATCTTTGAAAATTGTAGGCCAATAATAGCCTAATTATAACACTTTATGCCCCGTTCTATGTTCTACGAAATGGCCATGACAAGGTTCACTGTGACAGGCTCATAAGATGTCATAGATTTCTTCCTCTCTTATGCATATGTGTATGTGCATGTCGGCCCCTATATGGAAGAGGTATCCACCGATCCAGGAGAATCATGCATTGTGTTGTACAATCAGTTTCCATTCTCTTGATGTTAAATTGCTGTGCAGCTTCCCTACTTCCAAGTAATTTTCTACGTCTGCATACCATGGTGTTTTTACTGCTACAGCAAACAGATGTTAATCAGGGAATTGATCATTGACGGCTAACGTGTCATCTATTTTTGGAACCCTAGACAGGAAGTCTACGAGTACGTTTTCCTTTCCTGGACGATATTTGATTGCTATATAGAATTCCTGCAATAATAGAAACCAACAAGTTATTCTCCCCTTCTTGATTGGTTTATTGGCTAAATATTTAATGGCAGAGTGATCACTATACAAGAGTACTTGATAGCTAGTTATATAGTGCCTAAATTTGTTAATAGCATAAATAACAGCTAGGAACTCCTTTTCAGTCACTTTGTAATTTAATTCAGCAGGAGTGAGGTTTTTTCTGATATAATAAATGGCATAATGTTTTATGTCTTCTTCTTGGCCAAGGATTGCCCCTATTGTTGTGTCGGATGCATATGAAGAGATGTGAAAAGGAATTTTCTAGTTAGGCCCTCGTAGAATTAGTGCTGTCGAGACCAGTTTCTTCGAATCTGTAAAAGTGGTGTCACATTTATCAGTCTAATGGAATTCAACATTTCTAGTTAATGCATACAAAGGTACGGCTATTTGTGAGAAATCATTTATAAATATTTGATAATATCCTACATATCCCAAAAACCTGTGTACCTTTGTCTGTGTACAGGGTGTAGCTAATAGAAGGATTACCTCTATCTTAGCTGGATCTACCTGTATTCCTGCTGCAGAAATGTAGTGACCCGGGATCACTCCCTCAGTCATCATCATGTGACATTTTTCATTTCTTAGACATAACCGAGTAGCAATACATCGCTCCAACACCTTTTCTAGCGTTTCTAAATCTTGGTCAAAATCCTCCCCATATGGTGTGAAGTCATCCATATAGATTTCAAGCCCCTCATTTATTAAGTCAAAAAAAATGTTGATTATGGCTCTCTAAAATGTCACTGGGGAATTACATAACCCAAATGGTAAAGATATATAAGAAAAAGTACCCCATGGGCAGGTAAAGCTTGCCTTATCCTGGTCCTCAAGGGCTATCTAGATTTTATTCTAACCACTGCAACCATCGAGGAAGGAAAAGAACCATTTCCCTGCCAATGTGTCTAGGACATGGTTAATGAAGGGGAGGGGGAAGTGGTTTTTCAGCATTTCTTTATTCAATTCTATGTAATCCACACAGATTCCTCATTTCCCATTCTTTTTAGGGACAACTAATAGAGGGGAGACCCATTTGCTATCTAAAATAGGATAAATGAAATTTACATCTAATAGATTTTGCGGCTCCTCTTTTACAATCTCTTTTAAGTGTGTGTTTAGCCTTCACTGAGGTTTTCTAATGGGACGGATTTCCTTATTGGTATAAATTTGATGAGTGCATAGCTGAGGTTCCAAACCCTTCATGTCTAGGTAATCCCAAGCAAATTCCCCTTGATACTTCCGAAGGACTTTTATGAGATTTTGTTTTTGGTCATCATCCAAATTTCCATTAATATTCAAAACCTTTCCTGGCTCAATCTCAGTAGGTATGCTGTTACGTACAGAAGTTGTGGGAATATGTTGATCCACAAGGTCTGTCACGGGATCTTCTTGAGCTTCATCTACAAGGACTTTTTTCAACATCTTGAATTTTAAATTTCCAGATGTGGGTGGCTGACTCATAAAATTATTGATTACATCGTCCTTAGTTTGATCCTTAAATTCAAGAGCTTCCACTAATGTCAGAGGTGAACGAATGTTTTTCTCCCAGTATTTACATTGATGCTTGTGATTTTTCACCGTGGGTAAGCATGGTTTTGTAGGCAGATAAATAATGATTATTTTTATAGAATCTCCTCTAATGATAGTCATGCTGCATATTCGGCAACCTATATAAGCATCGGTTGTGGCCAACCAAGGTCACCCAAGAATCAATGCATGCTCGTCCATCATGTTCTTTGTATTAATAACTAAAAAATTAGATGGATATTCCCATGAGTCCACAGAGATGAGGATGTCTTGCACTATTCCTTTCAGTCTGAAAATAGACCTATCAACAAGTTCCAACAGTGTAGCTGTAGGTTCTAGAGCTGATATACCCAGTTTTTCATAGGCCCCTATAGTTAGGATGTTAATGGCTTCCCCTAAGCCGACCAATGTGTTTGGAAATGAGTGGCCAGATATTTGTACACTCACAATAGGATTTCCCGGGTCTTCATATTTCACGGGTGGTTCCCTACCCAGTAACAAATCAGATAGTGCCCCTACCACATGAACAGTGGGCGCATCCTTTATTTTTTTTTACTTGATTTTTCCCACATAGCTCTTTAATTGTCTTTACATATATGGGAATGTCTTAGATGGCCTGGAGAAGAGGAATTTTTATGCAAAGGTTTCTCAACTCCCCCATGATGTCAAATTCTGGAGAGAGTATCGGTCTGGGCAGAGTTAACCTTTCATGGAATTAAGGTGAAGATATGCTATGCTCTTCAGGCCCCTGTTGGTCAATCGTTTCTTTATCTTTGCCTACCTCTTTCCTCGTTATATTTTCTTGGATAGGTTTTGTTTAAGTCCCAACTCAAAACTAAGGTGGATTCATGGCTTCTACTGGTAAGATAGTATGTCCTGATCTCAGCCTTATTTCGTTGCACTGTTTCTACTCAGCGCAAGATTTGGAGTTTCTATTATCTGAATTAGTCGAACTAGTCTATTATTGGGAGTAGGATTAGGCTGGGCTGGTAATTGGGGGTGTATGACAGGCTATGGGTTATGCTAGATTGGGTATGGAACTAGAAACGTGGGTTGATTCTGAGTTCCCACTCCCATTGGTAGGTTGGTCATTCCTAGGGGTCGCTGTTAATTCAAAATAGTACTTTGAGGAGGGGGGTTTGGCCACTGGTCTTGATATGGAACATTTTTCCAATAAGGGGGAGAAAAAGAAAAACTTGGCCAATTGTTCCTTGATGAAGGTTGTGTAGGCCAGGGTGGTATAGGAAATGACTGGTTTGGCCAAGTATAAAAAGGATTTTGATTCTACCAACCTATTGCAGGGTTTTTCTGGTTGAACTGTAGAGAAGAAAAGAACTGAGGAATGTATTGTGGCATACCTGGTCGTGCCTGCCATTGTCGACGCTGATTCATTAGGTAGAATGGTTCTGTCTCTTCCTCTGCTTCCTTGTAAACTAATTTCAGCCCATGGAGTGAATGAAATTTGTCTGTGGTATGATCCTTAGTGCAGATGGCACAAGTCTGAACCATGTCTAAAGTGCATTCCCTTCGGTTGTGCTTCTTCCAACATCATGGGCAAAAGACGACCAATTTCTATTCTACTATAGCTTGTTTCTGCTTGGATTTTAAAACATTGAGTTGTGTTGTCAAAGTACCCAAAATGCTAGTTTTTAAATCTTCCAAAATATTTCCAAACTCTGCTCTAGTTACATTTCCATTAGACTTCTTAAGATCATTTTTTATAGAATCACACCCATTTGGCTGATTTCGTGCACTACCCCGAGATCATATAATACACAGGGAAATATTCTCATCATATTCTTCCTAGTAAATGTCTCCTTTTCCCATTATGTTAAGCATTTCAACCCATTCTTCCTTCATTCCTCTAATCATCGTGGCTTTTAAGATGTCTTTGGATAGTGTGGTATATGGAGACCTTTGTAAATTGTATTGAAATATTTCTACGTAATCTTCTAATGTCTCATTGTTTTTTGTATACATATTGAAGATTTCATCTTTTAGATCTCGGGTTCGGCAGTAGTCTTGATAGTTGTTAAGGAAAATGTTCTTCATTTGGTCCCAGCTATTGACGGTTCCCCCACCTAGTCCCATGAACCATCGTAGTGTTGTTCCCTTTAAGGTAGAGGGAAATAGTTTCAGTTTTTGAGGATCCGTGGTGTAGTCATACCCCCTACATAAGACATAAAATTCAAATAGGAATGCATCAAGATCTTCCATGGTCAAACCATGGAAGGTGGGAATGTTGTGCAAGGGAATGGATTTCATAGGTGCGTTTGCATATTATCAACAATGGGATATTCCAATGTTGATGTCTGCCTTTGATTCTGATTTTGATTATTTTTCATTTGATCAAAGAGGTTCCATAAATCTTTGGGGATTTCTTATTCTGTAGGAGTAATCCTGGTGGGTTTGGGAGGCGAATTCAGTGGTGGATTTACAGCGCTTCCCTGATCTGGGATCTTGAGTATCTCTATCTCGACCACTCTTTCAGAGAATTTAGGCTTTGGAGCTTCTGTTTTAATCACACCACTAGTTTCTCCTTCCCCTTCTATTAAATTACAAGAACCTCCCTCTCTCGAAGGGTCAATGCCTATATGATCGATAGTCTGAAGGCTTCACTCAGATCCTTCTTTTTCGCAGTGAATCTCAGCGTGGGATACAAATGGCGAGGTTGTCGCCTAAGGGAGTGTGATAGGACTTTGAATAGTTCTAGGTCCTATGGATGCCTCAGATTCACCTTTCTTAATGATTTCTTCTATATATGTTGTTCTTTCAAGGATCACCGGTCCTTGAGATTGTGAGGATTTTTTAGAGTTATTTTGAATTTCTTCTATCTTTTTCTTCCTTGTCATAAAACAAGAGCACTTATTCTACTGGTCTTGTACAATTTTGATGAGAAGCGAGCTAAGGAGCAAGCATTTTGCTTGCCGGTATGTAGGTTCTTACCTCTTGTTTTCAATACCCAATTCTTCACAAAAATGAAGAAAGATGAATAAAGGATATCACTCTTAACACTCTCCCCAGAAATGGCACCAAAAATTTTGGTCTCACAGAGGTGGCTTATTATAGGCAACCTTAGTGCTTGTCATTTAATTGTCAACCTGAGGTAAGTCTTCTTATTTCAAGAGTGTAGCCATAATATATGCAAGTGAGATCAACTGATAGTTACTCTATGTTTCTTATGAAAAAGGATTATCTAATCTTCTAAATTCAATCAACTCGGTAAACTGTAGCTAATTATTCTATCTAGTTTAGAAAAGAGAAACATATGATTGAACAATAGAATGACGGTTTGAACAACAATCTTAATGAACTTAACAACAATCTAAATGAATTGAACATCATTCTTAATGAGTTGAACAACAATCTAAATGAATGGAACAATAATTAATTATATACTTTTGCAATGGAATTCTCTTTGTAAACTCACTAATTAACATTAATAAAAAATTGGACGTGTTACTGTGCTAAGAGAAAAATTTAATCTGCAAAGACAAGTAGTATCAAATAGTAATTATTCTATGATTTGTAAATCGATTGCAAGGGCATTGGAAGAAAATGGAAACATATAACAGCGGTGAAGAACTATTATAAACCAGAAGATGTGAATGTTATTACTCTAAATCAAGAAGCACAAATACTAAACTATTACAAAGGAAGAAAAACTGTAACTTTATTCAGTAGAAAAGTATTTTAAAACCGCATCAAATAACCGGACATTGATTCTGTAACTAACGCGCAACATGGAAATTGGTGTGGAAACTCCTAAGGGTTGGGCCCAGACCACCAAAATATTTAATGCAATGAAAACCTCAGAAGATAATTGTTCAAAAAACCAAAACTCTTTATTAAATCAAAGGATAATACAGGAATCCAATTTGACAGCTCTGTCCTGATGCATTGATTACAGAAGGAAAATTCCTATTCGACTGCCTATCTAGTTCATCTCTGGCCCTTTTAAAGGCATTTTCATGCAATGAGATAGTATTCGCCAAACGACAGCCCGCTGCGTGTGGCTGTCATTTGAGTCTTTGAGCTTGAATCCATCTTTCTTCATTCTGCTGGATTCTGGGAGTTACTGAGATTCCATACGTTCATTTCTGTCGGTTTTCTTCCATTTTCCGTTGGTTCAGCTACTCTGCCTTCCTACATACGAAGATATAATAAGTCAAATTTATGTTATAGAAATGTTCGTTTTTTTCATTAGCCCAATTGTCCTGATTTTCATAAATATTTTCTTTCTTTTTTGTCAAAATGAGGAAGAATTCCTAATACTGTGTCATAATTCGAAGTAATTATAGGGTGAAAACATACCTTAATTTCGGCCCCACAGTATGGATGGCATGGAAGCTAAGATTGATGGTATAGAAGAAAAAATGAAAGACAACATGGAAGACATGAAGAAACATCTAAAAGTAGACATGGAAGGTTTGAAGGAAAGTTTTACAAAGTTGATAGAAGAAATTATTCCTAATGGTGAAAATATAGTAGAGGAAACTCATGATGAGAACAAAATAAATGTTAATCGTGATTTCATAAAATCTAATGCTAGATTGAAGACCCACCATATTACAAATATTGATATGAGGAAGTTTGATGGAAATGATCCTGTAACATGAATACTACAGATGGAGCAATATTTTGATCTCAATATTGTGAAAAACACACAAAAGGTACACATTGCAACTTTATATTTAGAAAAAAATACATTTTTATGGTCTCAATGGCTTTGCTCAAATAAAAAGAAAAAAAAAATAACTTGGTCAATTTTTACAGAGGAAGTGATAGCGCATTATGAGGATACAAATAACAACACTTTATTTAGCCAATTGATAAATCTCAAACAAAGGGTTCAGTAGTGGAGCACATTAACGACTTCCAAAAATTGAATATAAGGGTAATTGATATTCTAGAGGAACACACGATTGATGTCTTCATAGGGACTTTAAAGGATAAAATCCAACATGATGTTTGCCTTCGGGAATATGATTCATTGGAGAAGGAATTTAGATTGGAAAGAAAAATTGAATGTAACATTATGGCAACAAGGAAGCCTACCACTCACATCTATAAATATCGAAGTGTTATTGTTCTTAGAACTCCACAACCTATAAGGTTGTCACCATAAAAATTGGAGGAAAAAAGAGCAAAAGGTCTTTGCTACAATTGTGATAGAAAATACACTAAAGGTCATAGTGTGCTAAGAATAAATTATTTTACACAGATTGTGAAGAGGAGGAAGAAAATGAAAAAAAAAATCAAAATAAGAGGATATACACCAGGAACCAACCGTAGACAAAGAAGAAATGAGTCCGACCATATCCTATAATGCATTGGTAGGAATTACCACTCCTCAAACTCTCATGATAGAAGGACATATCAAGAAGAAAAAGGTAATAGTGTTGATTGATTCGGGTAGTACCCATAATTTTATTCATTGTAAGGTAGCCAAGGAATTGAATTTCTTCCAATACCCAAAACCAGAGTGTCAAGTTATGGTTGCAAATGGAGGAATTATAAATTTCTCTGAAAAATGCCATAATATCAAGCTAACGATGGGGGAATATGTATTGAATAGTCCAATGCTTTCCATTCCAATGGGAGGCCCTGATGTTGTACTAGGAGTACAATGGTTACATTATTCGGGGACGGTAGCTTTTAATTTTCAAGAACTTTTCTTGGAATTTTTTTCGGAAGGAAAGGAATTTGAATTACGGGGTATTGTAGGGAAGTCGAGAAATATAATAAGCTCTAATTTCATGACAAATCTTCTAAAGAAATAAAAACGAGGTGTAATTTCACAATTATGCTAACTAGAAGTTCCAACATCAAAATCATCTATTCCTCCAGATCTCCAAAAAATCTTGGACAATCATTCCAAGGTGTTTGAAACTCCCAATGGACTCCCACCTATTCGTGATCATGATCATGATATTAATTTGATTCCAGGAAGAGTTCCTCTAAACATCAGGCCTTTTATATATCCTTATGTCCAAAAAAGTGAAATTGATTGTATGATTACAGAAATGTTAGAGGCTAGTATAATTCAGCCTAGTCAAATTTCTTTATCTACTCCAGTAGTATTGGTGCACAAGAAGGATGGATCATGGCGCATGTGTCTGGATTATAGGGAGCTCAATAAGCTCACTATTAAACATAAATTTCCCATTCATGTGATTGATGAACTACATGGATAAATTTATTCTACCAAGTTGGATCTTCATTCAGGATATCATCAAATTAGAATGAAGACTGAAGATATTCTGAAAACAACATTTCGAACTCGTGAGGGTCATTATGATTTTTTTGTCATGACTTTTGGCCTTACCAATGCACCTTCTACATTTCAAGGGTTGATGAATTCCATTTTCAAACCCTTCCTTACAAAAATTGTGTTAGTATTTTTTGATGATACACTAATCTACAACAGGTGTTGGAAGGATCATGTTAAACATGTTGACAGGGTGCTCAAACTATTGGAGGAGAAACAATTATATGAAAAAACCTCCAAATTTTTCTTTGGAGTACAAGAAGTGGAAGATTTGGGTCATATTGTATCTCAAGAGAGTGTTAAGGTAGACCCCAACAAAATTAAATCCCTTAAGGAATGGAAAGTCCCCACAACCATAAAGTAGTTGCAAGGATTTCACGAGTTAACAAGGTATTATCGCAAGTTTGTTAAGGAATATGGGAGAATAGAATCACCTCTAACAACATTATTGAAGAAAGATGAATTTTCATGGACTCCTGAAGCAACTAAGGCCTTTGAACATCTTAAAGAGTCAATGTGCCTAGCACTAGTATTAGCTACGCTAAACTTCAAAAAAACCTTTATTGTGGAATGTGATGCCTCACAAAATGCAATTAGTAATTATAGAAAGTTATTTTTGAGAAGGAAATGTTGGCAATACTACATGCACTAAAGAAATTGCGACCTTACTTAATGGGAAGACACTTCAAGGTAAAAATTGATCATGATAGTCTTAAATACCTTTTGGAAAAAAGACTATCTTCAGAAGAGTAGCAAAAATGGGTCACAAAGATGTTGGGTTATGAATTTGAAATCATATACAAAAAATGGAAGCTAAATTTTGTTACATATGCACTCTCAAGAAAGGATGAAGAGGTGGAATAATTTCTTTGTGCCATTTATATTATCCAACCAGATTGGATGACCAAATAAAGGGAGGAATGGAAGAATGGAAAACAAGTGTGGACACTCATTCAAAAGTTGCAGCAAGATCCTAGTACATCTGATACATTTAGCTGGAAAATTTATTCCTTATGGTATAAATATATCTTATATATTTGTAATAATTCCCAACTAAAACAAAATATTCTTTTGGAATTGAACACCTCTCCCTTATGAGGACACTCAGGATTTTTAAAAACTTACCACAGGGTGAAGAAATAATTTTCTTGGGATGGCCTTAAATATGATATTCAAAATTTTGTGGCAGAATGTTTGGTTTTCCAACGAAATAAAGTTTATACAAATAATACCACGAGTCTTCTACAACCTTTATCCATTCTAATTCAACGTTGGCAGGGAGTTTCAATGGTTTTTATCACAGGTTTACCTAAGTCCGAAGGAAGGAGTCTCATAATGGTGGTAGTTGATAGACCTACCAAGTATGCACACTTTTTTGCATTATCTCATCCATTTAAATCAAGCGGTGTTTCTACTTCATTTATGGAAACAATTCAAAATCCACATGGAAACCCAAAGATTATTGTAAGTGACAGAGATCCCATTTTTATTGGATTTTTTTTGACGAAATTATTTTCTTATTTGGATACTCAACTAGATCATAGCTCATATTATCATCCTCAATCCAATGGGAAAAATGAGATACTGAAAAAATGTTTGGAAGGATATATTCATTTTTTTGTATCTAATAAACAAACATAGTGGGTCGAGTGGTTACCTCTGGCTGAATGGTGGTATAACACTTCCTTCCGTACTGCAACAAAAATGACCCCATTTTTGGAACTTTATGGATATCATCAACCATCCATCAAATTATCTTGAAGATAAAATTCTAAGGTTTAAGCACTGGAAGATCACATCGAACATCAACAAAAATTTCTCCAACTCTTAAAGGATAAGTTAAATTTGGCACAAAATTGAATGAAACAACAGGTAGATCAAAGTCACAGCAAGAGAAGTTTTGATGTATGAGAGTGGGTATTTTTATAGCTACAACCATACAAAAAAAATGTCCCTCAGGCAAGCTAGGAAGGATAATATATTATCGCCAAAGTAATATGGTACTTAAAATGTGTTGCACAAGATTGGTACTATGGCATACAAATTGGAGCTTCCTGCTTCTTCTCGAGTGCACCCATTTTTCAATGTTTCATGTTTAAATAAGGTTATAGGTGACAAACATCGAGTTCAAATAATATTGCTAGAGCTTGATGAGGAAGGAAAAATCATATTGGAACCTGACTCAATAATGGAAACAATAACTCAAGAGCTATGAAATCGATCAATTTCACAGTATCTTATCAAGTGGAAGAACTTACCCACTGAATATTCCACATGGGAGGATGAGAATTTTATATAGAAGCATCCAAAGCTACTCAAGCGTCGAGGACAATATTTTTTTTAAGGAGAGGGGCATGTTAGGTCCCTATATTACTAGTGTAGTCCCTTATTGTTGTTAGTGTAGCCCCCTTATTATTATTGGTGTACCCCTGTAGCCCCCATATTGTTATTATTGTGCCCCATAAAAGCCACTATTTTTATTATTGTGCCCTTACATTCTTATTTTTAGGTCGTCTAGGATTATATTGTGATACCATGGACTCGTATATATATAAAAAAGGTTTTTTCATTTGTATCATCCAAAAATTGTTCATTTATGTAATGTAAAGGAGGTTTCCCCCTCAAACTAGTTGATTTCTAAGGTGTTGATCTCTCTTCTCTTCTATTTTGGGAGATGGTTTCATAACAACAACACACCAAAAAAGCCACAAATTTATCTCAATCAATCTTCTTTACTCCTAAATTTCCAATTTTAGGACTTTTCAGCAACCATGTTGGAGTGGAGACAAAGAGAGAACATGAAACTCATGATGCAGAAGCTATAGATGACCCAACAACTCTGCAAGCTTTGAAAATTTGTGGTCTCTACAAATTTTTGGTCATTCCAGGAATGAAATCTTAGTTAGAGCTCATGACATGGTTGGTGATGGCCTCGGATATCCATGAAAAATGTTCCATCATAGGGGATCACTACCTTATCATTGATGTCAATAGCATGTAATTTTTTACTTGGTTTTCCTATAAAGGACTTGACATTTCAATATTTGGCCAGAGACCAAGTGGGAAAACTATTGCTTCATACTGAGGAGATATTGTGTCGCTAATTATGTACTTAAGGATGGCAGGATATATATCAAAACTATCCAGCAACTTGATTTGAGGACTATCTCTTTCACAATTTCCAAACTATGTGGAAGCGTAGCACCTCATGTGGCCACAAAGGCCCACATGTATATTATAGTGGAGTGTTCAGAGTCCACCATTTAAAGCTGGTGTGAAGGAGTGGTTTTCAATATAAAAGGAAAAATAACCTGAGAAAATAATGGTAAATTGAAGAAATTTGGTTATGGTTCCATTCTTATCCCATTTTCCCTATAGAGGATTCCACTCCTCCTCCCACAACATATTCTTGTTGATGTGACAAGACCCATAGATTCACGTATGTTGAGGTGGGTTTTGTTGATGTCTCACCATGGTGGCGATGATGGTCTGATAGAGATATATACTCCTCAATGTTTTTTTTGGCTGAGAAACTAAATTTTCATGATTGAGGACTTCCCATATGCAGGGATGGACTACATGGGTGACCCAAATATACCACTCTGAGCTGGAATGCAGTGCAGAGATCTCGGTCAAAAAAAATCATTTTGATGTTTTGATGTTTTTAAATTTATTTATTTATTTACCATCCAATGTTATTTATCTGAAATTCTAATGTAGATGTGGTCCCAGCTCAACCAGTAGAGCTACAATGATTTGACAAGTGACCAGCCTGTAGCAACTGTAGTACCCCATTCAAATGTAGTAGAAGCGTTGACTGAGTTGGAGCACAACTTAGAGATGATTACTATAGATAACCCAAAGACTGGGACTCGTGATTATGAGTACTACAACTAGCACCATTAGCAAAGCGAATGTAAGTCTAATGGAACGTCAACATCTGCAAATCAAGAGTAATTTAAGATAAGCACAAAAGGTAGTAGGAAATCACAAAAAATAAAAATCTACAACACACACTCATAAAACAATATCTAGTGTACAAAAAATATCTACAAGATAAATAACGAATAATATCTTTTCAGGTAGAGACCATTTATGGGCTCTCCTAAAGAAACACTATCATAATCAACTAATTCATAGGCCACTTTAGCTAGTACACATTTGAAAATATAAGGACCATGCCACATAGGTTTGAATTAGCAGCGCTTAGCTTATCATGTGCTTTATCATAAACCAATACTAGGCCACCTTTTGAATAAATGTGATGATTAACGTTTCGATAATACTGAGCCTTAACACGTTTCTTATGAGCCTCGATAGCTAGTGCAACATTACGACGAGTTTCATCTATTTGTGATAAGTACAAAAATAATTCTTCCTCTCGAGAGGTAGTTGGTAACAACTCAATGGCTAGTTTTAATGACGTAATTTCACACTCAATCGAAAAAACTGCCTCCAAATCGTAAACTACAGAGGTAGGGTATGCCCACAAGGTTGAGAAAAGCATGGTATGCCATTTTTGTTTATGAATATTGACAATATGTTTGGTCATACTAGTCAAAGCTTTGTTTACAACTTCAACTTGAGCATTCACCCACGGATAATAAGGAGTAGAGTTGTCATGGCACAAGCCAATCTGAGAAGAAAGCTAGGTCATCATAAAAGTTTGAAAGTGTCTACCATGGTCCATAATTATGGCTTTTGGTACAGTGAACCTAGGAATGACATGATTGAATATGAAAATAGTTGTGGTTTCATCGTCGTTCTTGTATGTATCCATCGCCACAGTCCATTTCATAAAATAATCTACTACGAGAATAATATACCCATGCCCCCCAATTGAGTTAGGGTTACATGTAACAAAATAAAAAACCCCATTTTGAAAATATACCGATAGCTATGATTTGCTGAAGAGTAGTTAGAGGAGAACCCATCTTATGATAAAATTTTTAACAATTATGGAATTTTCTCACCACAGTTATGCAATCTTTATAGAGTGACAGCCATAAATAACCAACGCGCAATATCTCTCGGGCAGTGGAAAACCCTGACATATGACCACCACATACTCAAGAATGGAAGCCATTTAATGCCAATGTTGCTTCCTCATGGGTTAAATAACGTTTAAAAATAGAATAAGCAGCACGACGATAGAGAGTGTCACCAGCAATAGTATATCGTTGGGATTGGTACCAGATTCTACAACAATCCATTCATGATAAATTAGGCTGAAAAGTTTGAGTTTGAAGATACATAATGATATATTCATACCAAGGATCAGGATTAATGATAAGAAACATGGATTCATCGGGAATGCGATCCTCTGCCATTGTTTCAAATTCAGTATAGGGAAAGTCACATAATAATTCAACAAATACCAATGAATTATTAGATTTAGATTTTTTGAAATCCAAATCAAACTCTTGCAGGATAACAATCCATTTAAATTAATTCCCCCCTAGAAAATTTTTAGTCAGAATGTAAATCATACATTTGCAATCAAATATTACAGTTGTTTTGCATAAAATTATGTATTGACGAAAATGTTGGACAACTTGAACTGCTGCCAAGGCCAATTTTTCTACATGTGCATATTTGATTTCAGTTTTCGTGAGATTCCTACTCAAATAGTAGACCACATTTTTAGTGTCATACTCATATTCTTGAACTAACACCAAGCCAATGGTGGCATCAGATGTAGATAAATATTGAACTTAATCCTGATGATAATCAAGTAGATGGAGTATTGGTGCATGGGTCAACGCGTTTTTTAGTTCATAAAAATATATTTTAGCAAGCTCGTCCCAAAATAATGGAATTCCATTTTCAAAAAGTCAAGTAAAACCTTTACTTAGCTCGGCATAGTAGGAATAAATCTACGTAAATAAAAAATTCCCTTGAAAATTTTGGAGTTGGCGAAGATTCGAAGGAGGATGAAGATTGACAATAGCCTCGACCTTGAGTGGATCGACACAAATCCCTTCCTTTGAAATGAAAAATTCCAATAATCGTCCGGATTGTACACAAAATATGAACTTATGTGGATTCAAATGAATATTGTAACGCCTACATCAAATCAAAATAACTTTCAAATTCATAGGATGATCTTGTCATCTCAATTAGTGAGTTGGTAATTCATCTAGGTAGGGTTGCACAATATGTTTGATATCGTGAAATGCATAAGAGATGGCACTCTGAAAATTTGCACAAGTATTCTTCAATCCAAATAGTAGTTTGCGATACAAAAAGGTTCCGCATGTAAAAATGAATGCAGTCTTGGGATGATCGGCAGGAAGTATGTTTATCTGATTATATACAGAAAATTCGTATATAAATGAAAATTTTTCGTTTATGGCACAATCGTCGACAATTTTGTCAATGTAAGGGGTCAGATAAGTGTCCTAGACAAGATTTATTTATTTCCCTATAATCAAAACATATTTGAATAGTCCCATGATTTTTTTTCACTAGAACAATATTGGATACCCAATCAATCAGGGGAGCAAGGTAAATGAAACCAACTCTGAGTAATTTTTCAACTTCAACCTTAATAGTAGCAGCATTCTGTGGATGAACTGGATGTAATATTTGTCTAAAAATTTTAGCATCTAGGTATGTCTTAATTTCATGAATCATAATATTGGGATCAATTATTTCCATTTCTTGATAGGAAAAGGAAAAAAAGTTACGAAATTCCTGAAATAGGGCCTTATACGTATTGATTTCATCAAGAAAGAACAAAGCACCTATATGAATTTTTTCAATAATTTCGGTTTTAGCTAAAATTTCAATTGCCTATATTGTTGAATATATGTTTCCTAGATTTGTTTTTGAATCCAAATGAAGGATTGACAAAGGAAATTGAGGACTATAAAAAAATTTAGCCGAAAAGATGGATGAAAAATCATTCTCGATTTTATCAAGTTTAGGTAGAAAGGACGAACGATGATGATGATAGTTCCATGGAAATTTATCGAAATTCATGAATTCCATAATACTCTCATTAGTTGGAAAGGTTTTATCGAAAGGATCAAGAAATGATATCAGTATTAAACTTGATAATTGAGAATATTCATCATTGATCACATTCACTTGATCAATTTTAGTTGAAGGTGGGTTGGAAAGTGATTGAACTGCTTGGTAAGCCAATTCAAATGGATTAAGGCCATCTCACTGCCATATATGGCCAACTCAGACTCTGAAGGTATAATCCCAGGATCAGGCCATGGAACTGTGCTTTATGTAATCATGTTGACGTGGGAAACATTATGAGGAAAATTTGGTGGAGGCATGAAAAATTTTCCCATCAGATATTAATCGTTAAGAAAAACCACTCCAACATCTTCATATGGAGTAATCAACTTTCGAACAAAGGGTATACTACTTGTAGAGGTTGCGTTTGAAGTATAGTAAGATAGTTGGTATACTTTTACAATTCTCCCTTTATGGGGAAACATTATGATTCAAAAATATGATGAGACTACTGCTGACATAGCATAAGACCAACTTCATCCGAGTAAAAAGCTATAGTATAGTTGAGCATCAACAACCTCAACAACAATCACAATTGTTTTACCTTCTATATTTATAAGTAGATCATTGAGAATACCATATGGGTGAAAATATATTCCATCAAAGGCTTTCAAATTTGTGGGGGGTTGATTTATTATTGGGGAACCAAGGGATTTCCAACAAGAAATATACATAATACACGTAGACGCGCCTTCGCCAATTACCGTGCAAAAAAATCGTGTGGTTTTAACGAAAATTGGTATTCAGAATTCCATTTGGTGCGAAAGTCTAGGTATATAATTGTCTAGATCGAATATAATTAGTTTAGAATATTGAGGGTCAATAGCTCCTATAGATAAAATAAGAAATTTTCTTTGTGTTGGACAAGTCAGTGGCACTTCAAGGGCCGACATCGTTAAAGGTGGCATAGCCATATCTTCAACAATGTTTTAATTTTGAGTAGCTCGCACATGTGGATTGAAATATTACCTTCAAAGAATGCCTTTAAGAGGCGGTTAAATCACCGAATTGGGTTTCTCAATCTATTATGTTTCATGAGCAAGAGGGATTGACGTGGAACCTTGACTGAGTGAACTAACATCATTTCCATGTACAGGACACTTAGATTTGTAATTTTGAGATATCATAGCAACCATAACTTGAGGAGACATCATCATGATATCTGTTGATGAGATGGAAGAAGAAGAATTGTGAGAGACCAACTTATTGTCTTGAGGAAGAAATGGATACTTAAAAATAGCAAGGGTGGGTGAACCTTTCATGAATTTATTAACCTCTACGTGATGAGGACACTCTTTGGTGTAATGATCTTCATCACAGATTAAAAAAGGATAACGAGGCCTTTTCTTCTAGTCAAATGGTTTGGTATTATCGGTTGTCTCTTTCATGGAATTTTTATATTTCACTTTAGGCTTCCCCTTCTTCTTATATATGGTTGATTTATTTTTACTAGTAGATTAATCTATCTCGTTAATCTCAAAATTATTTCTTTTAGGTGAACCGGATAAATTTATAATCGAAGTATTATATTTGGAATGCTTATTTTTAATCTTTGATGAAATAATAGAACAAGCTACATCATATGCATCGTGAGAGACGGAAGGAGTTGTGGTTATATGACTAGGGCGAGGCAAATCCAGAATTTTGTCCTACAACATGCCAGACTATATGTAAACTAGGTCTAGATATTTGGCATGAGAGATAAAATTTTCTTCCGTTACAACACCTCCCTTGGAACCATATTAGTAAAGACTGGAAGTAAATACTTGGTAAAATATTCCACCAAAATTTGATATGTAATGAAAAATTTAACCGAACAATGTCTACTTCTCCATTCGTGGATATGATAAAAAAATATAGGTAGAAGAATTCTGTTTTAATGAAGTTAAAATTTCGGTACCATTATCACAATGGATGGGTAACTGAAAATGGGTCAAGAAATTAGTAGCAAAGGCATTTAAATTGTGAAAAGAAGCTCCTGGTAACTCAATGTACCATTCTACAACTAAACCAGTTAAGCTTACTTGAAAAAGTAATAAAAAAATGGAATCATCGATTAATGAATTGGATGTGCACCAAAGATGATACGTCATGAATGGTAGGAATGTGCACCGCTTCCCCGTGTGTTTCGTGACAGGGACTAACCGCCTTTCGTGGATTCTTACTCTGGAGATTGTAGCAGAGATTACGCCTGCGGGTTTTGGTCTAACAGCAATCGTGATTCCAACAGAAAGAACTGGTCTTCAAAAGGTTGGCTTTGAAAATTTGTTTGGAAAGTTCTTATGGCACGTTTTCCCAAAGGAATTTTAGGTATAGACTATATTATAGGTCCCTCTTGATAAACTAATGTCTAAGTGATAACATGTGTGATTGGGTAATTGGAGTATAAATTTGAGACACTCCTAGATTTGGTGTTTTAGGTGTACTAGGTTGTTTAACAGATGTTTGCACAGTAGATTGGATAGGATTATGTGGACTACTCGAACCAAGTTGCTGACATTGCTGCTGAATAAATACACGTGAGTTAACTTGAGGAACCCCCTAAAGAGGTTGTTGGACTTGAGTAAGAACAAGTTTTCTAGTTGGATGAGTAGGTTGGTAAATGGGTATCTCTAGAGTAGTTTGCAAATATTATTGAGAAAATGAAGGATTCTAGATAGTATTCATCCCTCCATAATGGGTGCTTACTAAGGGTTGTGACACAAAGGATTGGCCGAAAATAGCTTGACGTAACAGACCATAACTTTGATATTCTCTGAATAGAGGTTGTCCTACAACCGTAGGATACAAACTAACAAAAGGTTTCCCTCCAGGTGGAGGTTGTTTTTCCCAGGCAGATTATAACAACCTATCGGGTTAACTTGAGGATTACCTATACCACTATAAATCATATGAATGTACTAGATTGAGATCAAGTTTTGGGTAGTAGAAGTTGATGAATCAGTTGATATAGTAGAAATTTTAGGAGAAGGAGACACTCATGAAAAATTCTTAGTAAGTGACTAATATCCAGCATAAAATGATAGACCGCCATATAACAATGTTTCTAGAGAAATTGAAATCATGGATGTATCAATAGACATACTTCCAGAAGCCATTTTTGATATATTATTTCTAGGAAAAGAGTAAAATGGAATTCGATGACGTGTATGGTTGTAACCAGATGAATTTACAAAGTCAAAAGGTGTAAGGTACCAAGAGTCTGGTCGAAAAGGATAAATAGGAAGGTATAGAGGAAAGGCACGTTAACTAGTAAAAAATGGACTACTCGGAGTTTATTTTTCATTGTCTTCAGTAATATCTTCAATGCTAATGTGAACAGGAGGAAGATTCTCAGTAATAATAATTTCTACTTAGGGTGAATGTGGAGCAGGAGTAGATGATATATTTTTTGAAGGAGACTCAGGTTCTAAGACATCACACTCAGGCTCAAAAATTTCGGGCTAAGTTAACTATGTGTCTGAGGCTTCACTAGTGACAGATTCTACCATAATAGTTTCAGTAATTACTAGTTCATTTTGTTCTAAGTATGTTTCAAACCCATGAGGTTGATTCACTTCAGTTTCATATTGTACCACAATAGATGTTTTAGGTTGATCTGAAGGCTCAAATCCTATTGATTCTTCCCTTTCAACCTTAATTTTATCTAATTGACTTATTGTATACTCAGGGGGTTTACCCTGCATTATCTGTGAGTGTCCTGGTATTTTAGCCACGATTAATTTTAATGAATAAATCACATAATATCAAGAAATCAAACCTAAATCCTCTAAAAAGTAAAAACATACAAATTAACACGTGCTAGAAAATCTAGGAGACAAACCACACAAACAAAAATTTTCACAATGAAGTCAATAGTTGGCGATGAAACCCAATGTCACAGAAATAAATGTGAAAATATAGTGGATGGAACTAGTTACCCTGACAACCTGATCAATGAAATAGTATGGTGCAAGTAGCTCCACTTGTGCCATCTCAAGTGAATATCACCCTCCAAAAATTCCAAGTGAGTCTACTCAATGTCTGTTCTAGGTACAATAGAGACCTTCCCTCTATTTTCACCTCGGTAAAATCCCCTAATATTATGGTCACTAAGTTTACCAATGATCAAAATTCAACATGGGGGGACAATCGTAGGCCCGACATACATGCAAGGAAAAAGTAACTAAGCTCAATACCCTAGAAATCTCCTCAACATGGTAAATCTGAGGTTTACTTCCAGGTGACCCCAAGTACCTTTCATCACCATTTATATTGTGTGAAAATATTATACCATAACCAATGAAGCAGGTATGTTTACTTCATTGGGTCCAATATGACCTCGTTCTTGAGTCTTGTGTAAGAATAGCTTCGCAGAGAAAAACTATAATAACTGGATTTACCCCCTACTGCATTATTCTACAATTTTTTTATAGTTTTGGAAAGTTTACTGACTTCCCTATTCCAAAGCACTAACCTGATCTATGTTGGTGGAATGAGCTCTAAAACTATAAAATTTCTAGATTAATTTTAATGAACATTGTGTTATTTGGCGGTTACTTACTCAGTGGGTTATGGAGGTAAAGATGATGATATTTCGACTAAATCTGTTGTGAAACCAGCTCCAAAAATAGAAGAAAAGAGATATCAACGCCTTAGAAATAAGCCACTTTGAGGGGGAAACCTCCAATACATTATATGAATGAACAATTCTTGGATGATACAAATGACAAAACCTCCTTTCTATATATAGGAGTCCATGGGGAAACAATGTAATCCTAGCCCACCTAACAATAATAATGTAAGGGCACAATAATAAAAATATGGGGGTTACAGTGGTACAAAAATAACAATAAGGGGGGCTACACTAACATAATAAGGGACTACACTACTAATATAGGGACTTAACATGCCCCTCTCCTTCAAACAAGTGTTGTCCTCAACGCTTGATTATTTCTTGATGTTTCTGTATAAAATTCTCATCCTCCCATGTGGAATCTTCTACAGGAAAGTTCTTCCACTTGCTGAGATACTCTGAATTTGATCTTACTTTTCAAGTTCTTATTTCTATGACTGCTTCAAAACTTCTTTCGATGTGATGTTGATCTTCCTGTTGTTTCATTAGATTCTGCACCAAAGTTAGGTTTTCCTTTGAGAGTTGGAGAACTTGTTGTTGATGATCGATGTGATCTTCCACTAATTTATCGTCCATATTAGCTATTATTTGATCCTTCAAACCATCCAACTTAGCCTCCATTTATGCTTTTAAACCATCTGTGTCATCTTCAATTTCTCTTCGTAAGATCAAAATTTGTTGCACTTGGTACTATAATTTTGATATCTCCTACTGCAATTCTTCCTCTTCATGCATCATAGTATAGATTTTTGAGGTCTTAATGGATATGGAATTATTTTTTTGAAGCATTATATAACCCAATACTGATAAAAATTCTGAATTAGTCCCTTGGAATCACTTCAAACTACTTTTTCAAACAAACGTTATGCAATTTTAAAAACCAAATACACACCTTTTTCTTGCTTTCGAGGAGCTCGATATTGAAATTGAATTATATCTGTGATTGAGGATTTTAAATATCAAAAATTTATTCCTATGGTAGCACTCTGAATCCTCTTTTGAATGCCATGGGTCTGACGTGATTTGGATTCTTCAAGGCAAAGTTATGTCGAATCTCCCACAATGACCTAATTATGGACTGGTTCAGTAGAGCGAACTTGTACAACTTTCCAAGTGTCATTGTTTGCCCCTTTGGCTCTAAAATTAATCGACAAGAAACTAGAGTCTGTGTACTTCTAGCCACCTTTTACAGAATTTGAATTTGATGCTTGGAGAGAGAGTTATGAAGATTTTCCCATGATCACCTCTTTGAGATGAAATTCGAGAGCTTGAAAAAGACCTAACTTCCAAAAATCATATCTCTGAAAATATTGTGAACCAAGCTATGAAATGTTGTGAGGCTATTCCTCAGGATCTCATCTTTTCTATGTGAATTTTTCTGCTTCTGAAACCTCTTAAAACAATATTTATATTGAAAATGTGATGATGACCTGTTTAGGTTAAATTCAGGAGCCTTAAAAAAGCCCTAACTTCCACAGATCATATCTCTAACAATATTGCGAACCAAGATCTGAAATTTTTGGAAGATGTTCCTCAGGATTTCGGCTTCACACTCTAAAAATTTTTACTTCTGAACCTTCGTATAAAAAATGTTATATCGAGAATTCCATGATGAGATGTTTGGAGCAGCGAAACCCTAGAATCCAAAGCTTTGATACCAAATGTTGTGAAGCCAGCTCCAAAAATAGAAGAAAAGAGATATCAACGCCTTAGAAATAAGCCACTTTGAGGGGGAAACCTCCAATACATTACATGAATGAACAGTTCTTAAATAATACAAATGGAAAAACCTCCTTTCTATATACAGGAGTTCATGGGGCCACAATGTAATCCTAGCCAACCTAACAATAATAATGTAAGGGCACAATATTAAAAATATGGGGATTATAGTGGTACAACAATAACAATAAGGGGACCTACACTAACATAATAAGGGACTACACTATTAATACAGGGACTTAACAGACTCAAAATAATCTAATGCCTTCATAAATGAAATTGTGATATTTTCATTTCGATGAAGTCCCAGTTAAGTAAAAGTGAGAGGTTCTTTGTTTTTTCAAAAGAAATGAAAAAATCAAAATCCAAAAATTAATTTTTTTCATGAAATTCCAACTTTGCTTTGAAAAATATTCAATCAAATGAAAACTTCAATTCGCTAAAGTCAAATAAACATACAAATTCTCTTTCACAAATAATCACTTACAATTCTTCAAATTTTGTCGAGAAACTACTAAAACTCTAAGAAAATGAAAATTTCGTCATGAATTCTCTTAATTAAAGATGCCTACAAGTGCAATTATAAAAACTTCAAACTAAAAAGGAATCATTCTCTTTGAATATTCAAAAAACAAAAGGAATTTTTCATAAAAACATTACTTATTTGAGAAAACCCTAAATTTCACTAATCTAGAATATCCTTCAAAAATAAGAAAAATATTTTTCTCAAATAAGTAATATTAATAACAAATTTGCCGTATTTGACAGAAAAAGATAGGGAAACAGTGATTTTAAGTAGTCACTTGTCCTTTTTTTATGAGTCCACAAATTGTCCAGACAAAAACCTACTAAAAGATGTGAACAAGATTAATTCCCAAAAATGTTTCCAGTTGGCACTCAAACAAAATCACAAAAAGATTCTGAAGATAAAATAAACAAAATGACCATTCAGAAATGTTGGAACACCTAATCCTACATGGGTAGGTGTGGAATGCGGAAAGTCACAATGGAGTCCAAGTGACCTTGGAATATGAAACCAAGATTCACACCATTGTACTATAAATATACATCTTTGTATAATGGAAAATAAGAAAGCCTCATGCTTATCCTTCATTGTGTGTTGAGTATCTTGTGTGTGTGTGTTCATCCTTCTCTACACCATGTGTTTGTTTAACATGGTGTTTAACATGGTATCAGAGCATAGGTCACGAGTTCGATCCTCACCAAGCTCGCAATGGGGGGGAGATTGTTGGAAATTGGATAAATTAACGCTCCTCGTGTGTTTCGCGACATGGACTAACCGCCTCTCGTGGATCCTTTTCTCCGGCAATACGATCGTTGACTAACACCTGCGGGTTTTGGTCTAACGACAATCGTGATTCCCAACAAGAGCTGATACGTTCATAATAGTTTTTCTACAGCAGTGTTTTTGCCGCATTCATCAAGCTATTTGCAGCATTCAAAAATTTGCATTGAGAAGAAGTAGCATTCAGAAATTTTGTCTTGAAGAAAAGCATAATTTGGGAGGCATTCTGCAGGTTTTCTCACTGCACATTATTTTTCAAATTCTGCCTATTAAATTCTACATTTTGAGCTGCTGGAAAATAGTTTAAATAGGGTTTCTGAAGAATTTTCTGGTTTTTATTAGAAAAATTTCTGAGTTTTTACTGGCGAAAAATTCCACTCTGCTGTATATCTGTGAAATTCTCCAATTCTGCTATAAAATATATGTTTCTCCTGTTATCCCTCTACTCTACTCTGTTGTTTTAATTTAAAAAATAAAATAAAAATAAAAATCTTTGCAAGTAGGCCTTTCGGCCCCCCTGCAACCTGCGTTTTACCCTCACTCAACACTCCCTCACATCCTACGCTATTATAGCTCACATACCCACACCATTACACCGCCCCCTCTCCACTCTCTCAACGCTCACATGGCCCACTCTCTCTGCTCCACTTCCCACAACCCACGCTCACACCCAACTCATCTTCCAACACTCGGTCCTCACAACGCATTCAACTCCCCTCCTTACCTGCATCCCCCATTCCACTACAATCCCAACCCCCTCACCATGGCCTGCACTCATCGCTAGCCCCCTTACTCTCCTCACACTGACTCTACCCTTCCCCCTCTCTACGCACTCTCCTCCCTATGGCCCACTCTACACCCGCTCTTACTAGCGCCACGCTCTCCCTTCACCCCCTCACTTGGTCACTCAACCCCCCTCTCCAATCTGCTCTACGAGCTCTACGCCCATCCCATGCATCTGCTTAATGACCCATATGACCTCATCCCACGGCCTACCCCCTTTCACCTTACAGTCCCTCCCTACCCACTACGCCCTCCCCATGGCTGCACTCTCGTCCCCCTCCTTATTACTCCGCCTCACCTCATAACGCCCTCCCTACGCCCTTGCATCTCACGCTCCTCTCAACGACTCCCTTACGGCCTACCACCCACTCCCACTCACATTCGACTCTCCCTACCCAATACACAACCACACTCGACCCTTGGCACTCTGTGCTAAACCTTCCAAACCAACCGCCTATCTACACTTACCCCCTCCCCTCTCATAACAAATACCACTCTCCCATATAATGAATACCGCCCCCCCATTTACCATACTGCCTTTTCATTTAATTTTTAAAATTCAATTTTTTAATTTAAAATCCTCCACCCTCCCCCTTTTTTAATAAATTTCCCTTAGTTTTTAAACTCCCCACTCTCTCACCCCTTTTAAATTCCCCCTCCCTTTTAATTCCCCTCCCCTCACATTTTTTTAAATTTCTCATAGTTCCCCCTCTTCTTAATAAGTTTTCCAATTTCATTTTTTTTAATTTAATTATTTTAAATTTAAAAAAAAAACAGCAGAGAGAGAGGAAGAGAGGAAGAGCAGAGAGAGAAAATGAACAACAAAGAGGAAGAGAAAATGGCATGTGAGAAAATGGACTAAATACACAAAGAGAATTGCAGATTTGCATTGTGATTTGTGGCATTGATTTGAAGGGTGAGTTTCTGAAGAAATTGATGTGAAGATGAGTTGTTTTTGGTTTCAAACAACTCTTTGAAGAAAGAAAAATCAGTTGCTTTAAAGGCTTATTGCACGTAGTTTCCAGCTGCACATTTACAAAAATATTTTGCAGAAATATTGTATTGAACTGACATTATATTGCCTCTTCATTCATCGTTGGAATCAGTGAATTTGAGTTGTTGATGTAAGTCATTTTTTATTTTCCTCCATCATTTGAGTAGCAAATTTTGTACTTTGAGATTTCCATAGTTGGAAGTTCTCTTGAGTCATTTGTCTTTCTTGTTGCATCACATTGTAAACGGGTGCATTTTCGGTTGAAGCTGACACCCTTTCATTTTTTGAGCCTAAGTTGTTGAAAATGGCTAAATTCAATGAGGCATTAGAGTTGTTGAATAACCTCATTCATTCCAATGTTGATGATATGATAAAAATGAGAAAGCATGCTCTTTGTAATATTCAAAGTTGTTTGCAAGATGCACAAGAAAAGATTGAGTTTTTGTAGTTGGAATCTCAGCTCCAACAAGATGAAATTCAGCAAAAGAGTCACCATTCTGAACCTGTTTCTGTTCAGAACATTGTGAAAGACTCCTATCAGCAGCAAGTCAGTAAATTTGCAGTTGATTCCCATTCAGTTCCTTGTACAAGAGAAGATGTACATGCAGATGCAGTAGCTCAGCCTGCACTTCCTAAGCCCATAATCAAACCTTGGGAAGAGCTTTTCCACAACAAGAACCGAACTGGTCTTGGATATGACAAGGATGTGTCCTTTCATATTCCAAACTACACCAAGCCTATCATATTTCAGAGTGCCGGATTCTTGTATGACAGTTCACCTACAGTTGTTCCATATTCTGCTCCACTTCCACAACGATTGAAAAATTCCAACACTGTGATCGAGTTGGCCATATGAAATATCACTGTTTTGATCTTCACCCATGTAAGCACTATGGTTGGCACACCCATTCTTCAGACATATGCTTTAGAAACAAGCCTCCTGCAAGAAAAAAGATTCATCTTGGATGGATCACTTCTTGGAAATGGGCATCAGCAACCAAGAAGATGTTTAAGACACATGTCAGAACTTGTTCACAGATATTGAGCAAACTTGCAGTTGATTTTTCGCCATCATCTCACCTTGTCCCTAATAGGGGGGGAAATGGTGGTCATGTACAAGCTTCGACGTCAGATCAAGCGAGCCTGAGCCACCATCTCTCATTCCATGTTTAGAGTTGTAGCCAGAGACACAACAGTTCAAGCGAGGCTGAACCACAATCTCTCATTCCATGTTCAGAGTTGTATCTAGAGACACAACAGTTCAAGCGAGCCTGAGCCACAATTCGTCATTCCAGATTCAGAGATGTAGCTAGAGATACGGATTCCCATGAGCATGCCTTTGGTTGGTGGACAACCTTAAACCATCATCTTTGGTTGGTGGATAGCCTTAAACCATCACAGGTTGTATACCTCCCTTCTTTTAGGTTGAAGGTCTCCCTTTCATATATGAGGGACACTTCCTCTAGCAGAAGCCTTCAGCTTCTTGCCAGCTTTGGTTGAGTTCTAGGAAATGCTTCAATCATTCCAGAGTTATTGGTAATCCTAAAACCATCACAGGTAGTAGACCTCCCTTCTTTTAGGTTGAAGGTCTCCATTTTTATATGAGGGACAATTCCTCTAGCAGAAGCTTTCAGCTTCTTGCCAGTTTTGGAATAGTTTTGGGAACTGCAACAAGTATTGTGTTCCAATGTTGGTGGTCATCCTTAAACCACCTCCTTTTTCCAACATTTCAGAGAGTTGATTCAGCCCAAGTGCTGCCATGCATACTTTGCAGATTTGTATTACAACTCTTTTCTTGGACTCACACATACCCCTTCGGATTAAGGGGGGATGTTGGAACACCTAATCCTACATGGGTAGGTGTGGAATGCGAAAAGTCACAATGGAGTCCAAGTGACCTTGAAATATGAAACCAAGAGTCACACCATTGTACTATAAATGTACATCCTTGTATAATGGAAAATAAGAAAGCCTCACGCTTATCCTTCATTGTGTGTTGAATATCTTGTGTGTGTGTTCATCCTTCTCTACACCATGTGTGTGTTTAACATGGTGTTTAACAAGAAATTAAAAACTAGACTCTGATTAGAAGAAATATCATTTTTTTTTAATGCAAGGGCTTGCGTAGGTGGAAAATTAGGTCTAGTGCACATGCATACTTTTTATGAAATAAAACTACGCAAATCTATGATCTGCTATGGAAATAGAACCGCGTAGGTCAGGGAAAATTCAAAAATAAAATAAAATCAAGGCTATCAACTCAGAGGATCCAAAAATTCATAATTTTTCCAATTTTTAAATACAGTCAAATAAGAAATATTTGAAAGAAAAACCAAGGAAAGGGAATAGGACTAGGATTTTCCCCAAAGGAATCGCCAATACTTTATGTGGGTTAATCCCTCTTGCATACTGTTAGCCCCCTATGAATTTTTTTTGACAAGAAAACAGGGGGCTAAAATTTTTTTGAGCCTTCAAGGAATGCATTTCCTCTGAAAACACATCATCCTTGAAGCCTCCTTGTGCCTTTGTCTTTTGATAAAACCTCACTGTTGTTTCCATGAGAAAAGCCTCTCTGTAGTGAAGAAGAAAGCCTAAAGGCCTCCATTTCCCTTATTTTCATCCCCATTAAACCTCACTTTTTACCTCCTTTTCCCCTTTAATTTCTTCACTTACCCTTTAAATCATCCCCAATCCCCTTTTAAACCCTTCAAATACCCTTTGTTTGGTTTAATAACCCCTTATTCTCCCTACCAAATCTCTTTTCTGGCCTTAAAAAGAATTAAAATTGGGCCAGAATCACTCATTTTACATATAGAGGCTAAGCCCCTTTCGAACAACCCCCTTAACCACTTCCCCTCCATATGCCATGTGCCTAAGACTAGGTGCTAAAGGCCTGGGCACTAATCACAATCGGAAGAATCACTGGGAGCACAATTTCTTTGTTAAGTTTAAATCCGCTGATGCAAGGTATTTTACCCTATAAACCCCCGTCAGGATCTGAGTCGTCGATCTCTTAGGATCCGACAGTCAGTTCTTATCTCATGATGCGCCCATTTCCTCTCTCCTATCTCCCTCCGATTTCCTGCCGACCGTCAATATACCACCCTGATCCAATGGATATCGCGCGATCAGAGCACCGCCAATCGCACCAATCCCGCGCTACCCATCCCTCCCGATTGGCGTGCCCTGATTGCATCTCCTCCATTCAATCCCTTAGATCCAACGGCCCAAATTTTTGCTCATTCCGCCGTGTGTTCCTTGATTGGTCACTCCTGATCCAATCCTGACCATTGATCTAAAGCCGATCCAACGGTCCAGAGCCAATCGCTTTAAGAGCCCATCAGAGATTTGGCCCCTGCCTCCTCCGCTTCCAATTAGATCTTGACCGTCCATCCTGTCTGATCTGACGACTCATATCACTCTCTCCCACTAACCAATTATCCCACCTATGTTTCTCTTTTTCAGATCTCAACCGTCCATCACATAGATCGAACATCCCACAATGAAACCATCTTCCATTGTTCCCCACTCTACTGTCAGCGCACATTCCTCATATCGTGATCCTCCACTGTCATCAGATCTCATGGGCCCAGATACAATGGCCCACATCAATATCACGCAAGTTTCACGTCTGAGCTTTAACAGTTAGAATTTACGTGATATGGGCGGTTTTCTGGAGCCACGTGTCAGCCATGGACCCATATCGCATTCAAAAAGTGAAAACAACCTACCAGCCTTTTTGTCGCACAATATCGGTGGTTTTCATTCCTGAAACCACTTTCCTCCTTTTTCCCCACAACCTCCATCAACTAATCTCAGTCGTCCATTGATCCCCGATCAACGGTCTATATCGCAATTCGTGTTCCATTCATATTTTTCATCGCGCAACCATGGCATCACATCGGATCATCGCAGCCGTTGATCTCTTCCTGAGATCTAATGATCTGTGTTGAATCACCCTCCACCCATGACTGGGTCCCACCATATTAAGCCAATTTCATAGGTTTATGTGCATTTCCTTGGTTTTTCGATTCAAAGGTCCGAAACCTATGTTTTGCACTAAAAATTATATCATTCCGCTCACATTTAAAACTTTAATGTTTTACATTAAAGTTCATTTCATTTTTTCCCAACCTTCCAAAGTCATTCTGTTAATTAATTCCCACCGACGATCATTGCCTTTAGATCTGAACGAACGGCCCATAATCGTTCCTCCACCAAACTTCCATCTGCAGCATTTTTTACCATTTCCCCCACTACAGCCATTGTTTCCACAGTTGCACTGCCATTCCTCCAGGCCTCCACATCATTGTTTCTGCCACCCCTTGGATTTTATAATTGGTTTATTTTATTGTGTGGGATACACAGAGTGATGAATTCACTCTAATTTCTGTAATCACAGCCACGGTGATTCAGAACACAGAGAGGCCATTACAGCAGTGGCCATTGTAACAGTAGAAACAAATTAAAATGGATTTGGGCCTGTTAATTGAATACGTAGCACCTAATCCCGTGTTCAAATAATTAAGGCGTAGTTTGAAGATTGAAAGAGCACATGAAACAAGCCACATTTTCTTTCAGCATCAGCAGTACATTTTCTCAGACATTACACCTCCGAAAGTAGTCTCCATGCCTCCCCGAGCTCCCGAAGGCCATCTCTCTAACAAAAATCTTCCAAATACTGTCAGGACATCAATAATGGACGTATGGAAACCCAAAAGACCTTCAATCACGTTACTTTCTTCAGAAGACAGAACAGAGTGCCTTACAGCCAGAAAGAACTTTAAAGAAACATCTGAGGTCAATATCGACCTGACAAAGACTCCAAAACAGACTACAGAGTACAGCGTAAAGCTATTAACCAGAGTGGGAGCGGATACTTCCCCCACTCTGTCTTAATGGATACATTTAATTCATATATACTTCCACAATTACTTATTCTCCTATAAGAATCCTCGAAGAACATATCGTAAAGGTTGTTGTTGTTTTTGTAGTTGCTGTTAGAGGGATTCATTTTTTACTGTTAGAACAATTTGAGGGAGAGTAGCTTAGTAGTTTGTAATGTAGTAGGCTGGGATGAGAAAGTTTGGAATGTAAGCAGCCATTGAGCTCAGTGTATGTGACTGGTTTTTCACATCAATTAATCAAGCAAATTTTACAGGATCTTGGTCTATATTACAGGTGATCTTTCTCTTATTGCATTTTTTTATTACATTATTCATGTTGTCCATTGGTCTTTTGATAAGAATCAGTAAATCAGGCTTAGGATATACCCTTTTTTGGTACCCTAATTCCCACTTCCCTTCTTATCCTTAATTTTTTCTGCTGATAGTGAATCTAAGACCAAATTCATGTAATTTAACTAGTGTAGTAGCTGTTATCCACTGCTAGCTAATGTGTGAATTTTGGGGTTTGCTGCTTAGTTGTTCTTGTTGGGTTTGAGCTGGAAGAATTGGGATACTGGGGATTTAGTGTGAGCCCTGTCCACTGGGGTCCTTTTCAAAAATATTGGCCTTTCAAAGATCTCTTGAGTTGGTGTCAAAGCATTGAAGGTTAAAGGTCCTTATATGATCTTAGTCCTAGCTCTGTATTTAACTCTTAAGTGTTTTCCCTTTGAGAGTACGCCGAAGTAGATCTGGAGTTAGATGACCTCTGGTCTGATCTTAAGCTACCCTTTTTGTCTCACCTTTCACTCTTTATTGTTACATTTCACCATCTATTTTAAAGACCCTTTAGTATAGATGACTTGCCCTATGGAAGCCTTGCTTATTTGTTTACAAGTAATCTCCTTTCATGACTCCATAGCCCAATGGATGATACATTCTTAACCTCTCCTCTTTTACCGAAACATCCTACTACTTTGCTCCTTTCCTTTCATTACCTTCTCAATTAATGATCTCATGACAACCCAACAACCAAACAAATCATTTTAAACCCTCCTTTGTGCTTCATACCTAGCCTAATACCTCACTTTGCGCTTTCAAAGATATATCATTATTTGATGTATTGGAGAGATCCCTCTCCGGGTCCAGGAGGGCTAGATCCTAGGGCCCCAAAGTGGTTCTGATGTTGTCCGGTCTTTTGTTCTTGCCAATCTGGCCAAAACACTGGAACTCCAACATAATGGCAACTCCGCTGGGGAATTGAGTGCATTTTATTTCAGATACACTTAGGCACTCAAAGGATCCAAAATCTCTGGTTAGGTTGGTATCTGATGCTGATGATGGATAGCAGCTTGCTTCAAACGTCAAAATTCATCCACCTGGAGAATCCACACCCTATGATTCCAAAAGACCAAATGACTCCACTAGTAGAATACTCTTAACTAGTTGGCAGTGACCTTCTTTGTAGAAACATGGATCCAAGCATGGATAGAGATGCAAAGCTAGATGCTTTGGCAAACAGATTAAACAGAATTGTAAACATGTTTGGTGAAGTGGTGGAGATGTATACGGCTAATTTAAATGAAAATGTTGATTATTTAGAACAGCCCATGCATTCTCCAGAGCAAGGGCCAACTCCAGACCTAGACGATGAGAAAGACATGTATGATGGTCCGGGTCTGGAGTTTCCTCTTGCTCTGGAAAGCACTCAAGAAGAGGCTCAATAATATATCTCGCCTCTAGTTCATTTCGTACAAGAAGCAGAGAAATGTTGTTCTTCTATCTATGTTAAAAAAGAAACTCCTCCGTTGACAAAAGAAGAGATGGACCGAAGATTAAACACGCAGTCCTCCTCTGAAATATTTTATAGAACATATATGCTTGCTCATTCATTCGATGAGCTTGCTGATACAGATCCAGAAAATTCCTCTGCGGATCAAAATGAAGAAAGACCTGCTGAGAATCTGACAGGTTTGATTGGTCACATTGCTTTCGATTATGATTTTCCTAGTTATGATCTGTTTGATGATAATTGTTTCCAGAGGAAAGCTGAGCTTACAAGACCATCATCGGTAGATTCATGAGAGGAAAATCAGGGCTATCAACTTCAGAGAAGCAATGAACCAGGTCATCCTATCTATGACACTGATGAAGAAAGCTACGAAAGCCTGGTAATAGATGAATATTCATTGAATTTTCACTCTGTTACACTTCCGACCATCAGTAGTGAATTCCATGAATATGGAGACCATAAGCCTTTCACTTTAGAGGATGAGGAAGAAAGAAAAGAAGAGATTCTTGAGCATGCTGAAAGTAAGGAGCCTTCTCTTGAAAAAGAGGGAGAAATGGAACATACCCCTGCTCAAGAATACATGAATCTTTTCACATAGCTTGGCCCATCAGAGCAAAATATATCAGAGCTCCAAGAGGACACAACTGCAGTATATGATGATTCCTCTAGTTCAGAAAATGAAGAAGATGAGGGAGATTCTCTTTCCCAAGAGAGTCTTGTTCTTGATCCAGTGGTAGAAGAAGAAATCCTAGTTGAAGCCCGCCTACCTAATATTCATAATCAGATATCATTTCACGATCCTTATGTCCATTTCCTGCAAACATTTGAAGAAGGATCAAAGGTATTTTTGAGCAGAATGTTGCAGACAACAAGAAAATTTTTAAAGGTTGCTTTTGAGGAACTAAAAGAATGGGAGTGGCCCTGCCTATGCAGCATGCTCAAAGAGCTGAGTAAGAAAGACCAGCCATGGGATCACTAAATGGACTGGTTGTATTGGAAGATAATATTTGTAAGCTAGACTTGTAAATATTCCAGTTAGAGTAGGGTAGGTAGGAAAAGCTCAATAAAGCTCAGTATGTGGGCATTTACTCAGTTGTTTTAATTTCTGCAAAGTGTTAGCCCATGCGCAGTTTTTTCCTTATGCCATGGCCCACAACAAGCCAGACAGTCTAATCCTAGCTTGAATGTTTTTCAATTTCTGTCTTAGAATGTAGAGAAGAAGTCTGCTAGACAGTTTAATCCTAGCAGACATTAGTTTAGGTAGAGAAGCTATGAGGCCAAAAGTTTAATCTGGTCTCATGGAGTAATAAGGGTAGAAGTAGAATAGGTTTATTTTTCCTGTTTGTAAAAAATTAATGATGTAAAGCATCTGCTAGTCCAAATGCACCCAGAAGAAAAAATGTTAGGACTATAGTATGGGTAGGTAGTTGATCAGGAGAATTTTTCTGCTGATATGATGTCTTCATGATTTGTGGCAGCTGATCCAAGAAATAAAATGGATGTGTCAAGTACCAGGCATCTGGCCTACTCCAAAGATCATTTTCTGAATTCTTGAAACCTTCAAGAAGATGAAGATGTCATCCCCATGTGGAGCCACTATTAGCCACTTATGAATTTTTTTTGACAAGCAAATAGGGGTCTAAAATGTTTTTGAGCCTTCAAGGAATGCATTTGCTCTGAAAAAAAATCATCCTTGAAGCCTATTTGTGCCTTTTTTCTTTGATAAAACCTCACTGTTGTTTCCATGAGAAAAGCCTCTCTGTTGTGAAGAAGAATGCCCGAAAGGCCTTCATTTCCCTTATTTGCATCCCCATTAAACCCCACTTTTTACCTCCTTTTCCCCTTTAATTTCCCCACTTACCCTTTAAGTCATCCCCAATCCCCTTTTAAACCTTTCGAATACCCTTTGTTTGTTTTAATAACCCCTTATTCTCCCTACCAAATCTGTTTTCTGGCCTTAAAAAGCATTAAATTTGGGCCAAAATCACTCATTTTACATACACAGGCTTAGCCCCTTTCATCCAGCCCCCTTAACCACTTCCCCTCCATATGCTCTATGCCTGAGACCAAGCACTAAAGGCCTAGGCACTAATTGCAATCAGAAGAATCACCGAGAGCGCAATTTCTTTGTTAAGTTTAAATCCCCCGATGCGAGGTCTTTTACCCTGTAAACCCCCACCGCGATCTGAGTTGTCGATCTCTTAGGATCTGACGGTCAACGCTTATCCCACGACGCGTCCATTTCCTCTCTCCTGTCTCCCTCTGATTTCCTACCGACCGTTGATCTACCACCCTGATCCGACGGCTATCGCGTGATTGGAGCACTGCTAATCGTACCAATCCCGTGCTACCGATCTCTCCCGATTGTCGAGCCCCGATTGCATCTCCGCCATTCAATCCGTTAGATCCAACGGCCCAGATTTCTACTCATTCCACCCTATGTTCCCTGATTGGTCACTTCCTACCCAATCCCGACCGTTGATCTAAAGCCAATCCAATAGTCCAGAGCCAATCGCTTCATGAACCCATCAGAGATTTAGTCCCTACCTCCTCCGCTTCCGATTAGATCCTGACCGTCGGTCCTATCTGATCTAATGGCTCATATCACTCTCGCCCACTAACCAATTCTCCCGCCTGTGTTTCTCTTCTGCAGATCTCGACCGTCCATCACATAGATTGAACGGCCCACAATGAAACCATCTTTCGTTGGCCCCCACTCTACTGTCAGCACACGTTCCTCGTATCACTCTCCTCCACTGCCATCGGATCTCACGGGCCCAGATCCAATGGCCCACATCAATATCCCACAGGTTTTGTGTCCGAGCTTTAACATTCAGAATTTATGCGATATGGGTAGTTTTCTAGAGCCATGTGTCAGTCGTGGACCCATATCGCGTTCAAAAAGCGAAAACAACCTTCCAACCTTTTTTCCGCGTGATGCCAGTGGTTTTCCTTCCTGAAACCACTTTCCTCCTTTGTCCCCGCAACCTCCATCAGCTAATCTCAATCGTCCATTGATCCCCGATCAATGGTCTATATCGCATTTCGCGTTCCATTCATATTTTTCATCGCGCGACCATGGCATCTCATCAGATCATCGCAGCCGTTGATCTCCTCCTGAGATCTAATGGTCTGTGTTGAATCACCATCTGCCCATGACCGGGTCCCACCATCTTAAGCCAATTTCATATGTTTATGTGCATTTCCTTGGTTTTTCGATTCAAAGGTCCGAAACCTACGTTTTGCATTAAAGATTATATCATTCCGCTCACATTTAAAACTTTAATGTTTTACATTAAAGTTCATGTCATTTTCGCCCAACCTTCCAAAGGCATTCTGTTAATCAATCCCCACCGTCGATCATCCCCTTCAGATCTGATTGAACGGCCCATTATCGTTCCTCCACCAAACTTCCATCTGCAGTGTTTTTTACCATTTCCCCCACTACAGCCACTGTTTCCACAGTTGCACTGCCATTCCTCCAAGCCTCCACAACATTGTTTCCACCACCCCTTGGATTTTATAATTGGTTTATTTTATTGTGCAGGGTACACAGAGTGATGAATTCACTCTGATTTCCGTAATCATAGCCACAGTGACTCAGAACACAGAGAGGCCATTACAGCAACGGCCAGTGTAATAGCAGAAACAGATTAAAAGGGATTTGGGCCTGTTAATTGAATACTTAGCACCCAATCCCGTGTTCAAAGAATTAAGGCATATTTTGAAGATTAAAAGAGCACATGAAACAAGCCACATCTGATTTCAGCATCAGCAGTACATTTTCTCAAACATTACACCTCTGACAGAAGTCTCCATGCCTCCCTGAGCTCCCGAAGGCCATCTCTCTAACAAAAATCTTCCAAAGACTGTCAGGACAACAATAATGGAGGTATGGAAACCCGGAAGACCTTTAGTCACCTTACTTACTTCAGAAGACATAACAGAGTGCCTTACAGCCAGAAAGAACTTTAAAGAAACATATGAGGTCAATATCGACCTAACAGAGACTCCAAAATAGACTACAGAGTATAGCGCAGTGCTATTAAGCAGAGTGGACCCGGATACTTCCCCCACTATGTCTTAATGGATCCATTTAATTCATATCTACATCTACTTCCACAGTTACTCATTCTCCTATAAGAATCCTCGAAGAACATATTGTAAAGGTTGTTGTTATTGTTGTAGTTTTTGTTAGAGGGATTCATTTTTTACTTTTAGAACAGTTTGAGGGAGAGTAGCTGAATAGTTTGTAATGTAGTAGGCTGGGAGGAGAAATTTTGGACTGTAAGCAGCCACTGAGCTCAGTGTATGTGACTGGTTTTGCACATCAATTAATCAAGAAAATTTCATAGGATCCTGGTCTATATTATGGGTGATGTTTCTCTTATTGCATTGTTTTATTACATTATTCATGATGTCCATTGGTTTTCTGATAAGAATCAGTAAATCAGGCTTAGGATATACCCTTGTTTGGTACCCTAATGCCCACTTCTCTTCTTATCCTTAATGCTTTCTACTGATAGTGAATCTAAGACTAAATTCATGTAATTTAACCATTTTAGTAGCTGTTATCCACTACTAGCTGATGTGTGAATTTTGGGTTTTGTTGCTTAGTTGTTCTTGTTTGGTTTGAGCTGGAAGAATTGGGATACTGGGGATGTAGTGTGAGCCCTGTCCACTGGGGTCCTTTTAAAATAGATTGGCCTTTCAAAGATCTCTTGATATGGTGTTAAAGCATTGAAGGTTAAAAGTCCTTCTCTGATCTTAGGCCTAGCTCTGTATTTAACTCTTAAGTGTTTTCCCTTTGAGAGTATGCCAAAAGAGATCTAGAGTTAGATGACCTCTGGTCTGATCTTAAGCTGCCCTTTGTGTCTCACCTTTCACTCTTTATTGTTAAATTTCACCATCTATTTTAAAGATCCTTTAGTATAGATGACTTGCCCTATGGAAGCCTTGTTTAGTTGTTTGCAAGTAATCACCTTTAATGACTCCATAGCCAAATGGATGATACATTCTTAACCTCTCCTCTTTTACCAAAACATCCTACTGCTTTGCTCCTTTCATTTCATTACCTTCTCAGTTAATGATCTCATGACCAACCCAACAACCAACCAAATCATTTTAAACCCTCCTTTGTGCTTCATACCTAGCCTAATACCTCACTTTGAGCTTTGAAAGATATATCATTCTTTGTTGTATTGGAGAGATCCCTCTCCGGGTCCAAGAGGGCTAGATCCTAGGGCCCCAAAGTGGTTCTGATGTTGTCCGGTCTTTTGGTCTTGCCAATCTAGCCAAAACACTGAACTCCAACATAATGGCGACTCCGCTGGGGAATTGAGTGCATTCTATTTCAGATACCCTTAGGCACTCAAAGGACCCAAAATCTCTAGTTAGGTTGGTATCTGATGCTGATGGTGGACAACAACCTGCTTCAAACGTCCAAATTCATCCACCTAGTGACTCCACACCCTATGATTCCTAAATACCAAATGACTCCACTGGTAGAAGACTCTGAACTGATTGAGAACATGCAGTGACCTTCTTTGTAGAAACATGGATCCAAGCATGGTAAGAGATGCAAAGTTATATGCTTTGGCAGACAGATTAAACAAAATAGTAAACATGTTTGGTGAAGTGGTGGAGATGTGTATGGCTAATTTAAATGCAAATGTTGATTATTTAGAACATCCCATGCATTTTCCAGAGCAAAGGCCCACTCCAGACCTAGACGATGAGCAAGACATGTATGATGATCCAGGTATGGATTTTGATCTTGCTCTGGAAATCACTCAAGAAGAGGCTCAAGAAGATATCCCACCTCCACATTAGTTCGTACAAGAAGCAGAGGACTGTTGTTCTTCTGTCTCTGTTAAAAAAGAAACTCCTCCATTGACAGAAGAAGAGATGGACCAAATATTAAATAGGAAGTCTTCCTTTAAAATATTTTACAGAACAGATATGCTTGCTCATTCATCCGATGAGCTTGCTGTTACAGATCAAGAAAATTCCTTTGCGGATCAAAAATAAGAAAGACCTACTGAGAATCCGACAGGTTTGATTGGTGACATTGATTTCGATTATGATTTTCCTATTTATGATCTATTTGATGATGATTGTTTCCAAAGGGAAGCCAATCTTACAATACCATCATCAGTAGATTCATGGGAGGAAAATCAGGGCCATCAACTTTAGTGAAGCAATGAACCAGGTCAGCCTATCTATGACACTGATGAAGAAAGCTATGAAAGCCTGGTAATAGATGAAGATTCGTTTAATTTTCACTCTGTTACACTTCCGACCATCAGTAGTGAATGCCATGAAGATGGAGACCAGAAGCCTTTCACTTAAGAGGATGAGGAAGAAAGAAAAGAAGAGATTCTTGAGCATGCTGAAAGTAAGGAGCCTTCTCTTGAAAAAGAGGGAGCAATGGAACATACCCCTGCTCAAGAATACATGAATATTTTCACAGAGCTCGACCCATCAGAGAAGAATATATCAGAGCTCCAAGAGGACACAAATGCAGTATATGATGAGTCCTCCAGTTCAAAAAATGAAGAAGATGAGAGAGATTCTCTTTTGCAAGAGAGTCTTGTTCTTGATCCAGTGGTAGAAGAAAAAATCCTGGTTGAAGCCTACCTACCAAATATTCATAATCAGGTATCATTTCACGATCCTTATGTCCATTTCCTGCAAACATTTGAAGAAGGATCAAAGGTATTTTTGAGCATCATGTTGCAGAAAGCAAGAAATTTCTTAAAGGCTACTATTGAGGAACTAAAAGAATGGGAGTGGCCCTGCCTATCCAGCATGCTCAAAGAGTTGAGCAAGAAAGACCAGCCATGGGATCACTTGATGGACTGGTTGTATTGGAAGACAATTTTTGTAAGCTAGATTTGTAAATATTCAAGTTAGAGTAGGGTAGGTAGGAAAAGCTCAATAAAGCTCAGTTTGTGGGAATTTAGTCAGTTTTTTTAATTTCTGCAAAGTGTCAGTCCATGAGCAGTTTTGTCCTTATGCCATGGCCCACAGCAAGCTAGACATTCTAATCCTGGCTTGACTGTTTTTCAATTTCTGTCTTAGAATGTAAAGAAGAAGTCTGCTAGACAGTTTAATCCTAGCAGACATTAGTTTAGGTAGAGAAGCTATGAGGCCAACAATTTAATATGGTCTCATGGAGTAATAAGGGTAGAATTAGAATAGGTTTATTTTTCCTGTTTGTAAAAAATTAATGATGTAAAGGGTCTACTAGTCCAAATTCACCCAGAAGAAAAAATGTTAGGACTATAGTATGGGTAGGTAGTTGATCGGGAGAATTTTTCTGCTCATATGATGTCTTCATGATTTGTGGCAGCTGATCCAAGAAAGAAAATGGATGTGTCAAGTACCAGGCATCTGGCCTACTCTAAAGATGATTTTCTGAATTCTTGACACCTTCAAGAAGATGCCATCCCCATGTGGAGCCATTGTTAGCCCCCTATGAATTTTTTTTGACAAGCAAACAGGGGGCTAAAATGTTTTTGAGCCTTAAAGGAATGCATTTCCTATGAAAAAACATCATCCTTGAAGCCTCCTTGTGCCTTTTTCCTTTGATAAAACCTCACTACTGTTTCCATGAGAAAAGCCTCTATGTTCTGAAGAAGAATGCCCAAAAGGCCTCCATTTCCCTTATTTTCATCCCCATTAAACCTCAATTTTTACCTCCTTTTCCCCTTTAATTTCCCCACTTACCCTTTAAATCATCCCCAATCCCCTTTTAAACCCTTCAAATACCCTTTTTTTGGTTTAATAACCCCTTATTCTCCCTACCGAATCTCTTTTCTGGCCTTAAAAAGCATTAAAATTGGGCCAGAATCACTCATTTTACATACACAGGCTTAGCCCCTTTCGGCCAGCCCCCTTAACCACTTCCCCTCCATATGCCCTGCACCCGAGACCAAGCACTAAAGGTCTGGGTGCTAATCGCAATCGGAAGAATCACTGGGAGCGCAATTTCTTTGTTAAGTTTAAATCCCCTGATGTGAGGCCTTTTACCCTGTAAACCCCTACCACGATCTCAGCCATCAATCTCTTACGATCCGATGGTCAGCGCTTATCTCGCAACGCACCCGTTTCCTCTCTCCTGTCTCCCTCCGATTTCCTATCGACCATCGATCTACCACCGTGATCCGACGGCTATCGCGCGATCGGAGCACCGCCAATCGCACCAATCCTACGCTACTGATCCCTCCCAATTGGCGAGCCCTGATTGCATCTCTGCTGTTCAATCCCTTAGATCCAACAACCCAAATTTTTTCTCATTCCGCCCTATGTTCCCCAATTGGTCACTCCCGACCCAATCCCGACCATTAATCTAAAGTTGATCCAACGGTCTAGAGCCAATCACTTCATGAGCCCATCATAGATTTTGCCCCTGCCTCCTCTGCTTCCGATTAGATCCTAACCGTTTGTCCTGTCTGATCTGATGGCTCATATCACTCTCACCCACTGACTAATTCTCCCGCTTGTGCTTCTCTTCTGCAGATCTTGACCATCCACCGCATAGATTGGATGGCCCATAATGAAACCATCTTCCATTGGCCCCCACTCTACTGTCAGCGCACGTTCCTCGTATCGCGCTCCTCCACTGGTGTCGGATATCACGGGCCCAGATTCAACAGCCCACATCAATATCGTGCAGGTTTCGTGTCTGAGCTTTAACAGTCAGAATTTTCGCGATATGGGCGGTTTTCTGGAGCCACGTGTCAGCTGTGGACCCATATCGCATTCATAAAGCGAAAACAACCTTCCAACCTTTTTGCCACATGATAGCGGCGGTTTTCCTTCCTAAAACCACTTTCCTCCTTTGTCCCTGCAACCTCCATCAGCTAATCTCAGCCGTCCATTGATCCCCGATCAACGGTTTATATCGCATTTCGCATTCCATTCATATTTTTCATCGCGCGACCATGGCATCACATCGGATCATCACAGCCATTGATCTCCTCTCGAGATCTAACGATATATGTTGAATCACCCTCCGCCCATGACCAGGTCCCACTATCTTAAGCCAAGAATACAAATGAAGAACTCTTTCCCTAAGATATTTTTTTTTTAATAATTAAAACAAGAGAAGTAGAGTGGCGCTCTTACCTATTTGTGAGATTCTTGATGAAGATCCCTGATCCATTCTGATGTATCTCCTCAATGCTTTGATAAGACCTGCAAACACAAACATAAAAGGGATCAAAGGCATACACAATATAATGATTAAAAAAAATCTTAATCTAATGATCAAGGAGATTAGAAATTGAAAGTATCTTAATGAATAAATAAAATAACATAAACCATTCATCATTTCAATACGATAACGTAATGAGAAAAATGATTCAATTGTATCAATTCAGAGATAAAATAAGATCCTGATAACCATGCCTTGATTTCATGAGGTTCCTCTGAAATTCAACTAATCCTCTCCTTTGATGATATGCTTCCCAATCCAAATTTACCAGCATAATACTTCCTTTTGTGAACTCCCCTAACCCTCTAGCCTATACTCAATTTATAGAACAAATAGAGGAGGTTTCAGATCCACAAAAGAGGGATGAGATCCATTAATAGTGGGATTAGGGTTCCTTAATCAGAGGGAATTATCTCCATGTTCTAAGGCGTTTGGATCAAACGGATATGACCAAGAAGATTCTAGTTTGGATATATTCACCCAACAAGGCATCTAGAATTTACATTTTATTTTTACTTTTCATTGAGTCATGTGTGTAGTTTGTAATGGAAGACATAGCGTAATTTTTCACAGGTTTGAATGGAGGAAACTACGCATGCATAGAAACTAACTAGGAAAAATGTGTGAGTCATGCTAAATAGGTTAAAATGCCATTTTACCCAAAATTCATGATTTCCTCAAGGAATTTAGATGTTTGACATGAAAAAGAGTGCATTGAAATATGTGTATGGATTATGAGAGATACATTTTAACCGTCAAGTGTCATGGTGACAAAATGACGTGTAACAAAAGGTTGTGCATCTTGAAAGCAGGGGGGAGCATGAATAAGGTGACAGCCCAAAGAGGCCAGCAAAAACTAAGAGAACAGGATAAAATCCCTCTTTACTCATTTTTATAAATAATGGAATGATGAAGCGAATTTCTAGAAACTGCATCCAGAATTGAGACCTAATATGAATGATAGAAGAGAGAAGTAGAAGATAGTTGCAACCATGCAATACGACCAAGAGTCTGAATCTGAGGAGGATGGGAATATCATAACTACGATATTTACAGGTGATGGACCAATTGACCTAGGATAATATTCAAGTGATGAAATGAATATTTTAGCTATTGGGATTGCAACAGATGGAACCATCGATTTGGGTTCCAATTCGAGGGATGAGACAAATATTTCAGTAGATGTTGTTCCAAATATGAAAAGGGAACCATATGCAGCATGGCTCCAAGAAGTCTAAGAAACCAAGAAAATCATTCAGGTGAAAAATTTTGAAGTAAGGAGACTCCTACAAGAAGAAGAGAAGGAGAAACAAAGGTTGTAACATCAGTTACAAGCCAAGGAGGAGGCCTTCGAAAAGTTGTAGCATAAAAAGCCTTAGTTAAAATGTGGTTCTTTAATTTCATGTACTTTTTGTGATAATGATTTCTCTACTTTTGAGAGACATAATACATGAACTAGATCAAAATTATTAAATAAAGTGTGGTATCAAGGAAAGGGCCCCAGAATTAATGGCCAAGGCATTGTGAATCCCATCAAAGTGGAGGGGTTTCCTCATTATGCAGGACTTGGATATGACATAAATAGGTTGGGTAATGCTATAAGACAAATTGTGACCAACCAATGACATATGGTGAGAGAACTTGATCCCATTCCAGTGACAGTGAGTGTTCCAAAAGCATGTATCAGAGGCACACAAGAAATAATCATTCCAAGAGGATCTAGAAATTTTTTAGGAGAAAGAATCATTCCAGTCATTGCAACGACATTGGACACCAGATAGACACGTTTCAAATTATCCATGCACATAAAGCATTGATGAAGAAGCCAGCTAGTGAAGATTTTCAACAAACGAATCAACCACATTCATGGTGGTCCACTTTCTTGAGTAATAGATGGTTTTACTAGTAGTTTTTCATGGCCACATTTTGTAAATCATGTGTTGTGAAAAATTGTAAAAGTGATAATGCGTTTTCCATCGCTTATTAAAAATATGATGTTTTTGGGTTGATAGCTGGGCTATTGGTTTCTATTATAATTTAAACTTGACCAAAGAGTGTGTTACAAGCTCTTGGAAAGTATGATGTTGTTTGAGTCGTGTGTGGTTTTGTATGTGATTGCAAATAATGTGCCATATTTTCCTGCAATGCAGATGTTGAAAGTGTGGATTGGTGAGGACATAAGCATTATGAAAGATGTCTTCATGCTTTTGGCTGTCAAAAATCTCCTCAGTAGGGAGGCATGATCAGGGAGGATCTAAAACTACAAGCAGCCTTGAAAATAGCTCAAAAATAAAAAATTTCAAATGGAAGAAAAACTAGGACCGAATCATAGTGTTTGTCGCCCTGATTCCTAAAGTGTGAAAAACACTCAAATCCGAGTTTGTATGGTCAATTTATAGTTGGTAAAAATTTTGGTCAAACTTGGACAAGTGGAGGGCTTAAGGAGCCAATGAATTGACAGGAACGTGGTGAACGAAATCCAACCACCAAAAATCGACGAATTTTTTGAATAGTTAGTTTTCCCAAGAACCCTTGTTTTCGGCAAAGTTAAAAAAAAATATTTTTGATATCAAACAACGAAAAAAACATTAAAAAAAAGGTGTGCCAGGTCCATCGGACCCAACCACCCCATAGAGAATATCAAATAAAATATAATATAATTGGGATGGCATGCAGTAGAACCCAGTATTAACCGGGTGTCGTATCATATAACACTGACACAAATGTAGAGGTCGGCCCAGCCCACGTGGGTCGGTGCCTGTGAGGTGGTCCCAAATATAATATATAACACAGCAAAGAAACCAGATGTATTAAAATTTCATCGTCGATAGTTCAAGAAAATGCTATGCATGAGGTGGGCAGGGCTTGAACCCTTCTTGTCCCCATGTTATCTGCCAACGACTACCAATAGTTCAACAACCTTAGGTTGGAAAGTCTGCCCAAAAATATACATTTAAACCTTTCATCCTAGATGACTAGGTAGTGAATTTGGCGAGAGGTGGAATAAAGAGTAGGTCTAGGGTTGGAACCCTGAGCAAGGGCATCAACTAGACTCCTTCAATATTCCCCTAGAGGGCTAGAGGTGATATTGTCATAATTGAGCAAGTTTATAGTCGATTTTGCACAATTTTTTCCCATGAATTCAATGGTCATGTCCTTTTCTTCACCTAAGCTCTCCATTTTTAGGCCATCGTCCGGATTGGAGGTATAAGGTTCATTTTTTTGTAAAGTTACTTGTACTTGATTTCTTTTCTACTGCTTAATAAAAGAAGGCCTCCCCACTCTTGAGCAGGGCCCGGAGAAGTAGCCCACATTGGGTGAACTCCATAATCAATTTTTTGTGTCTTGATCTCATGCTTTCTTATGTTTTTTCGCTTCATTTTCATGTGGTTTAATTTACCCAGTTAAGATTCTATGTTATATGTAATTATTAATTCATGTTTAAGAAAAATATCTTGGATCATCAGGTGCCACCATTACATCAAATGGTCTGCCATATTTTTGAGGCATTTTTTCATAGCTTTAGATAGATGCCATGGCTTGAGACGTGGGAGGGAGACCTTCCCTTTCACTTTTGAGATTTTTTTTTTATTTTTGAGAGGTTTCCAGAGATGAAACCTACATTTTAGCATCGCCATCATAGGCCGATCATTGATGTATGGATACATATGTTGGGGCATATGATTCCTAAGAGGGGCATTTTGGAGTATCGAGCCAAGATTTCTCCTGTGGCACTGGCACTACTGACTAATGAGGATGACCATGTGTTTGTCGTGTTGGTGTTTCCATATGCGGGGATTTATTAGAGAGGGTGTCCAAACATACTCTTCACAACGACTGAGCCTATAGATGATAGAGGTAATATTAGTGTTTTCTTTAAATTAACCTAATTTCATTTTTTAAATTTATTCTAACACGTTCTTTAACTTGTTTTATTAAATTGTTTAATGAAATTTTCTACATATTTTTTTGTACTCTATATTATCGTCACATTCGATGGGGACATGCCTCTTTCCCCACAGCATGCCATATGATATGAGGAGATGGGAGAGGCCTAAGAGGATGAGGCACATCCTCAGGAGGGCATGGGTGTCTAGGGCCATAGTTATGGTCTATGATTTCAGATGGACTATTGCGACAAATTGGCTATATTTTTGTTTTATGCGGGAGTTCGCCCTATAAGGGCTCAAGATATCACCATGGATCCTATGTTCATGGGTATGTACAAGGACTAACCACGTGAGAGGATGTCTCTTATGCAATATACAATTAGAGCTAGTAGGGTACTAATAGCGATGAGGGATGCATGCTAACATCATGCAGTGGATGATACATCAGATGAGGGTGGTGATGGTCATGATCAGGGTGATGATCATGATCATGATGATGAGGGTGGTGATCATGATGCTTCTACTAGTACCAGACCATCATATCATGGTCATGAGGGTGTTTTTGATCCTTCTAGTAGCACACCTCCTCATTAGTCGCCTAATGATTGCATGTAAGAGCTAATGGATGTGCCTTATGTTTCTCCTAACAAAGCAGACCATCCAACTCCTCCTCCACCTCCGAGTTCACGAGACCGAATTGATGGTGCAGTAGTTGACCATCAATTGTCTTCTATTGTAGACAATCCACCTGCTCCTCCATCTTAACTGAGTTCGACAAGTGTTGTTGCAGTTGACCATCCATCGTCTTCTACTGCATACCAAGTTGACACTATGTCTGTTTTATCAGATATTTGATTGCACTTATTTGACTTGATGTAGTTATTTGACTCGTTTATATATATATATATATATATATATATATATATATATATTGTAGTTGACCATCCATCGTCTTCTACTGCATACCAAGTTGACACTATGTCTGTTTTATCAGATATTTGATTGCACTTATTTGACTTGATGTAGTTATTTGACTCGTTTATATATATATATATATATATGGGGAATTTTTTTTTTCATGTTTGTGTACTTAATTTATATGTTGGTGTGAATGTGTTTATTGTTAGGTCATGTTAGATATGTTCATTCAATGTGCGTGCAGATATATGTGTGCATGATAGCAGTTATTTGATATTTGACATGAAATTTATATTAATTTGAGGATATGTGTGGTGAATATGGTATATTGAAATGTTTTTGTTTTGTTAGAGGTGATCACATTGATAATTCCCTAATACATTATTAGATTTGTGTGCTACCTAATGACGTTTATATGTGCTAGAGGAGTATATAATTAGATGATGCTAGTGATTCATAATGTGTATCTTAGATTATGTTTATTATTTGTTGATGGTTATCATCATGATGCTTATTTTTACAAAATAAAATTTACTATAGATTACGTAATGGTAAACTTATGACAAAATTTTATATATGAAATTGCATGAAAAATGACTTACTAAAAAAATGCAAAAATATTTTTATATATTACAAAGTTTAGTATGATTAGAACTATCATTGTAAAATAACATTTTATTATTTTTATTATTAATATTTTGTAAAATATTACATATAAAATCCATATTAAACATTGAAAAAATTACAAATATCCTAATTACATTGAATTAAAAATAAATTTTTAATGGAATAAGAATTTTCTCATGATTTCTCACTAAAGTGAAAATATAAGAAAATTTTCAATTTAAATTACTATACTTTTCTCTATATAAAGTATCTATAAAATTATGTTATTTAATATGGACATTGAAATATTTTACTTATGGTTGTGACTAAATTTTTTTTTGTTATAAATATCTTTTTGTTTTAAATATCACGTATAAATGAAACATAGAATGAATTACCCATAATGTAATATCAATAATAATACTTCTTGTCATGTGAAAAATTTACATTTCTACCTTGTAGTAAAAAGTAAATTATATTTTGTACTCATTACATTTATTCCTCATAATAAAAGCTAAATTATTATTTTTTACTTACTGTTACTTTATATATGTATATAAAGTTATATAAGATTAAGGTGTAAATTGAAGTATTGTAATTATGGCCCACATTAATTTCTTTTGTTATTACTATTTTTAATTTGTTAATTTAAATTATTATTTTATTATTTTTAAATGTAACGTTAAACAACATGTCTCCCATACTTAGTTGTGGAGCACCTCTCGGTGCTACTAATTTAGATTTAATATAAATTTATACTATTTTTATAAATTTTAGGGTATTTCTAAAGTTATGATATTTTCAAGCAATTTAAATTTTATATTTATAGAAAAATCTAAATTAGAAATTTATATGTAACATGCTAGGGCTTCATGTGAAGCTACTTGTAGTTGGATATTTTCTCTATTGGAAGTTCTTCCTTAAAGAGGAAAGTGAAGTTTCTTCTAGTAATAAAGATAAAACATTTTGATGTTAATTTGGTTTTTTATTTGGTTTTGTACTGCTTTAAAATTAACTATTTTGAATAATAAATATGAGTTAAATAATACAAAAATAATAATAAATTAGATTTAAACTTTTGAAAAAGAATATATTTGATTATTTCTTAATGAACAACTCAAAAAATATTATTTTTCCCACACACTTATCACGTGATAGTCACTAAAACTCAACATAAGTATCACGTGATAGTCACTAAAACTCATGTTTTTCACATTTCTCCTATATAATATTACATCATGTTCACAATGATAAAGACATATCTACTTTAAATAAAATAGTTATAAATACATAAAATAGATATTTATTTCACACAATCTAAATAACAGACAAAAATGCATCACCAATTCTATTTGAAAGTCAAACAAATGTCTCTTAATCACCATCTCAAATTTGGTGTGCTTAATATGTTCATATTTGAGAAGGGTTGTGACCTTGAATCCTTATTATTATATATAATGCACTGCAAGATTTTGGCTAGAAAATATCATCTTCCAATTGGAAGGGTGAAGAGTTTTCCATTTTCATCTACCAACTACATGCGATATGCTGCTCCTGATAAGAGATTTTGACAATTTTAAAATATGGAGTAATATTTTCTACATATGAACTCGATTTTGAATCAGGTTCCTGCAAATTTGGACACATTTTTATTAAAATTGACATGAATTAAAAAAAATCAATTAGATAATCGAAATATATATAAAATCTGAACTTACTAGAGATGGAAAAGGAGAACTCTATGAAGAACTTTGATTAGCAATATGAGACAAGTTGGAATTTGAAGAATTGTCAATTTGATATTATTGAGGGTTATAACCCTATTTTCCACTCCATTATAGTAAGAGAGACCCAACATCAACTTACCTCATTTGTTGGCTATAATGCATCCCCTTTAACCTCTTCTTTTATTTATTTGAGATTTATCCCATGTGAAAAGGGTGCAATTACATGATTGAGTTATTTATCATAATTAATCTTCCAAAATATTATAATTATGAGATAATAATTATTTCATAATTGAGATAATAAAAAAAAAACTCATAATTTTGAAAAATCTTCCTAGAGTATTCCATTCCCAAGGAGATCAACTTGACCCCTTATGTATGAGCTGGCTAGGGGTCCATTGTTGTAGAAGTTACCTAACTTCTCACGCCCCTATTTGTTTGTATACATTCTCCCAAAGGATGAAATGATCCTATCTAATCTCACTAAGAGAAAAGGGGGTTAGATCTAGTATCCACACTATAGTGTAAGAGCTCTATTGTATTGGGAGAGGAGACCATGCTACAAACTTGTGGATAAGATCTCCTTCATTGTAAGGTATGCATTTGTTGTACTTTGATTTTTGATTAACAAATACATGTTCATTTTCTATGTCAATAATTTTAATATTTTTTATGCATGCATATGTTGGTTTTAGGGTGACAGAACCTCTATGGAAAGGCCATTATTTTCTTGTCTCACGGTGTTGTGTGTATGGTATTATTTTATTGTAGGTAGAATGATATATTCATGTGTAAGCGTGCTTCCTCTGCATCAGACTTAAGAGACTTGATCGATCTGTTCAAATACCAAGTTTCAACTTCTAATGTACATCTTATCATGTTAAATTGTTTAATGTATTTGTTTGTATAGAAAATGTTAGGGTTTCAATATTTTATATTTTTCTTTCTCACACACAAATATGGGTATATCGTTCTCTGATCTACTAGGTTAAAATTAATTAACTTGCTCTTGTAAAAAAATCTGTAACAAAAATGATGCTTTCAATAAGAGGTTGTCATGTTTGTCTTTATATCTCTTCTCTTTTGCTTTGGATATGGTTATTTTTTTTCTCTTGTTGAGTTATCTATGGATTTTTGGATTGATTTTGACCTCCATTGATTTTACTTGATTCAGATATTAGCTAATCTTAGATCTGGAGATTTTTTTTATGTCTTTTTATGAGATAATAACAGGTCGCAGTTTTCTTAAAAAAATTTGTTCTTTTTTTGTACAAAATTTGATAAAACTAACCACATATCTAGATTCAACTCAAAATTCTACACAAAAAAATCACTGAAAAAGAACTTTGTATGAGGAAGTTATGGCCAATTGAAGATCGACTAGTTTATTTTTCCTCCACCCTCGTGCATGGTTGTTTTTTATGTTTGTTTTTATTCTTTTCTATACATAGTTTCATAAAGAAAACTATATATCTATAATTGTATTCAAATTTTACCCCAAAACAAATACCACCTGAAATGGAATATGTATGAGGAAGATATGGTTGATTGAAAAATCGGCCTATTTTCTCTCATTTTTTTTCTAATTTTTAGAATTTTATTTTAGTTTTATTTATTTATTTTTCAAGTGTTTTCCTTTAGAAATTGATGTTATTTGTTGGATTTGTATTATATTATTGATTTCAACTGTAAAACGTACCATATATGAGTGTACTCTTTATTCGTTTATGTTGGATCTTTCCTTTGGTGCTACTCTAGGGTTTTCCTTGAATATTTGATGTGCTTTGGTTGGGGCTATTGTCCTCGTTTTTGGATCCAAATTTTCATATATGTTTATTTGATCAAGTCACAACTAAGGTCCTTTTTTTTTTTTTTAGTTTTTTCTCTTTTTTCTAGTTTGTATCATAAATGGTGGTGTTATATCTGGGTGTGCAGTTGTCATCTCGAAAATTTTATTTGGGTGTGTTTTGATTTTATGTTATCGTGTTGGTTGTGTTATATTCTTTTCACGACTAGCCCCATGCGCTGTATGTTGCATCGGGTATAGCAGGGGGATCACTGGGGGGGCGACAGCGCCCCGGCAAATTTTTTTTTGGTGTGCGGTCCCACTCATAGGCAGACCCACCCATGTTTTTTGCATGAGTTTGCACATGGTTTTTGGGTACGATGGTTTTCGGCCCCTGGTATTTTGTATATCCGGTCAAGGGAACTACGGTTATGTTCTAATCCAGGGTTAATGGATTGGAGTTTATGTATGCTTCACCATGTATATATATGTGTTGTAACACTAAAAGGAATATAATGAAAAATCAAGTTGGTCGTCCCAATTTGGGATCTAGGGGAAAATATCTATGTTTATATGTTTTATGTTTTATGCTCTCGCTATTGTTTATTTTCTGTTATAAGATTCGTGTGTAGATCATTTTTGTTCAGGGTTAAAACCTACATTTGGTGTCAGAGTTGTTTCGGCTTCAAGGGGATGCCTTTGCTGCTGAGGGTTTTCTTCTCGGGCATGAGGTAGACCCTGTTCAGTGGGAGATCTGCGGGATCGATTCTTGTGGTGAAAGAAGATGGCGAGCGGCGGGAAGATAGAGATCAAGAAATTTAATGGTCAGAGTTTTCAGTTATGGAAGCTCAAGATGGAGGATCTGCTGGTGGATAAATATCAGTGGATCACAGTAGATCCGGGTACTAAACCAACGGCAATGTCAGATGAAGACTGGAAGAAACTGGATCGGAAGGCTAAGAGCACAATACGGTTGTGTGTCTCAGATTCAGTATTGTTAAATGTATCTGGGGAAGCTACGATGAAGAATTTGTGGGAAAAACTTGGGACTTTGTACCAATCTAAGTCTCTGGTGAATAAGTTGTTCCTGTGGAAAAAGCTGTATAACCTGAGGATGAAGGATGGAGACTCGGTGACAGAGCATCTGAATGTCTTCAATACTATGGTAAGTCAGTTTTCATCTGTGGATATTAAAATATCAAATAAAGATAAGTGCATTAGTTTGTTGTGTTCTCTACCAGATTTGTGGGACATTCTGGTTATTGCAATAGGTAGCAATACAACTACCTTGAATTTTGATGACATTGTCTCAGCCTTGTTGTTGGAGGAAATGAGATGGAGAAATATGGAGGGCCAGAATGGAGATGCCTTATCTATACGAGGAAGGTCCCAAAACAGAAACAAGAATAAGGTTTAGAATGGGAGATCCAAATCTAGAGGGAGATCTAAATCTCCTGGAAATTTTGTAAAGGTATGCTGGAAATGCGGAAAGGAAGGGCACTACAAGAAGGACTGCAGATATAAAGCTCCTGAGAAAGGAAAGGGATCTGATGATGCTCCTTCTGCAGAGGCAAAAACTACCTCGGATGAAGGTGGGGATGTCTATTTGGCTTCTTCTTCAAATACACATGTAGATCATGAGTCATGGTTGATTGAATCAGGTGCATCCTTTCAATTCACTCCCCATCGGGAGTGGTTCTGCGAGTATGATAATATGATGGTCATGATTTCTTCCTAGGGGATGATAGGAAGGCCAGAATCATCGTACGTGAAAAGGTTAAGCTGAAGCTGCAAGGTGGAAGGATTAGAACACTTCCTAGTGTTCTGCATATTCCTGCATTGGCCAGAAATCTGATTTCTGTAAGCAAGATGGATGATGCAGGTGTAAAAACAGTGTTCGAGAAAGATGCCTGCAAGATGGTTCGGGGAGCACAGGTATTAATGCGGGGAGTTCATACTGGAACTCTATACAAGCTACAAGGTAGCATTGTTATTGATGGGTGTAATATTTATGTGGTTCCTGAAAGTGGAGCGAAAAGCCTAGTTGTCTCTGGAGAAAAGACCATGCTATGGCATCAAAGGCTTGGACATATTGGAGAGAAGGACCTTCGGATACTACATAGAAATGGTATGGTAGAAGGTATGTCTAATTGCTCTCTGGATTTCAATTTCTGTGAACATTGTGTATATGGGAAGCAGAATCGGGTGAGTTTTCCTTTTGGTGCTAAGAGGGTGAACAAGATATTAGAACTTGTGCACAGTGATGTGTTTGGACCTGTGTCAGTTCCATCACTGGGAAAGTCTGTGTACTATGTTTCATTCATAGATGACTTCTCAAGGAATACATGGATATATTTCTTGAGGAAGAAATCTAAAGTATTTGACAAATTTAAAGAATTTAAGGCTCTGGTGGAAAACCAGACAGAGAAGAAGATAAAGGCGTTGAGGACAGATAATGGTGGGGAGTTCTGCAAGAAGGAATTTGAAGAGTTCTGTAAGAAGTGTGGTATAGCACGGCAGAAGACTACTCCATACACACCTCGGCAAAATGGAGTTGCAGAAAGAATGAATAGAACACTGATGGAAAAGGCAAGAAGCATGCTCAGTGGTACCGGGTTAGGACAAGAATTCTGGGCAGAGGCAGTGGAGACTGCATGTTACTTAGTTAACAGATCACCTTCATCAGCATTGGAGGATAAGACTCCACATGAGGTATGGACTGGTAAGAAACCCTCTCTTTCACATATAAGGGTATTTGGATGTGATGCATATGTACATGTTCCAAAGGAGAAAAGGACCAAGTTGGAGAATAAATCTGAAAGGTGCATCTTTATTGGGTATAAAGATGGTTTAAAGGGTTACAAGATTTGGAACCTAGAAACAAGGAAGGTTGTGTACAATCGAGATGTGGTGTTTAGAGAGGTGAAAGATGTTGTTACACATGAAGTCCTACCAAAGGAACCTGAGAAGATAGAGTTTGAGATAAAGGAGGATGAATCAGTCTCTACAAAAAAATAAGACTCAGAAGAGGAAGAGCCACAAACTCCAACTGTGAGAAGATCAGCTCAGGAAAGAAGGCAACCAGAAAGGTATAGTCCATCTTCTTTCAGGTTTTTCCTTAACTATAACTAATGATGATCCCATAACTATCAGGGAGGCAGTAGATTCAAAGGATGGAAAACTCTGGAAGGAGGCCATGGTTGATGAAATGGCATCCTTGCACAAAAATGAGGCATGGGATCTGATGGAGTTGTCGGCTGGAAGGAAGCCCATTAAGAGCAAATGGGTGTTTAAAAAGAATATGAATGTAGAACGCAAGGTGGAGAAATACAAAGCTCGATTGGTAGCAAAAGGTTATTCCCAGGTGTCGGGAATTCATTTTGGTGATATTTTTTCTCCTGTTGCCAAAGTTACTTCTATTAGATTACTTTTATTTTTTGCTATTGCATTTGATTTTGAGATAGAACAGATGGATGTGAAGACAAGATTTCTTCACGGGGATATAGAAGAGGAGATCTACATGAAGCAACCTGAAGGCTTTATGGTGAAGGGTAAGAAAGAACTGGTATGCAGGTTGAAGAAGTCTCTGTATGGGTTAAAACAGTCACCAAGGATGTGGTATCAGAAATTTGATACCTATATACGGGGACTTGGCTTCACCAGAAGCAAGGAGGATCACCGTGTTTATTTTAAATTAATTGGTGATCGTGTTATTTATTTGGTCTTGTATGTGGATGATATGTTGTTGATTGGAAATGACAAAGAAATTATCCAAGATTTGAAGACCCAACTGTTCTCCAAATTCGACATGAAGGATCTTAGTGCTGCAAACTATATTTTGGGCATGGAAATTAAGAGAGATCGGGAAAAGAGGAAGCTCTGGTTAAACCAGAGGAAGTATGTCAAGACTATATTGTAGAGGTTCAATATGCAGGATAGTAAACCGGTGAATGTTCCTATTCCTGTAGGTGTAAACCTATCTGCTGAATAGTGTCCCAAGACACAAGAAGAAGAGGAGGATATGTCTCGTGCTCCATATACAAGTGCAGTGGGTAGCCTGATGTATGCAATGGTCTGTACTAGACCAGACATTGCAAATGCAGTGGGAGTATTGAGCAGTTTTATGTCAAACCCAGGGAAGGAGCATTGGACAGCAGTGAAGTGGGTTTTCATATATTTACGTGGCACTAGTGATTATGACTTGTGCTACCAGGGAAGACCGGGATTGGAAAGAATGTTGGACATTCATGGCTTTGTTGATGCATACTGGGCTAGAGATCTAGACCAAATAAGATCTACAAGTGGGTATGTGTTTAGCCTATTTGGAGGCGCAGTCAGTTGGATGAGTAAAAGACAGTCTGTAGTGGCTCTTTCAACTACAGAGGCAGAACACATAGCAGCCACTCATGCAAGCAAGGAAGCAGTTTGGTTGCAAAGACTGTGTTCAAGTATGGGTTTGGTACAGCAAGCTATAAGGATAGACTGTGATAGCCAAAGTGAAATTTTCTTGGCTAAAAACCCTACTTATCATTAAAAGACAAAGCACATTGATGTTCAATATCACTTTGTTACAGATATGGTTGAGGCTAAAAGGGTGTTGCTGGTAAAGGTGGACACTTTGAAGAATGTTGCAGATGCATTAACGAAGTCTGTGAGCACTCAGAAGTTCTCTTGGTGTAGAGAAACAATGGGTGTTGAAGAATTGGCCCAATGACTAAGCTCTCCTGTGGCCCCTTGTAGAAAGAAAACAACAAGTGGAATAATGTTGGGTATGTGTTATATTCTTTCCACGACTAGCGCCACGCGCTGTACGTTGCGACGAGCATAACAGGGGGGTGACAAGGGGGGTGGCAGCGCCCCAACAAAAATTGTTTTGGTATGCGGTGCCACTCATAGGCGGACCCACCCACGTTTTTGTCATGAGTTTGCACATGGTTTTGGGGTATGATGGTTTTCGGCCCTTGGTATTTTGTAGATCCGGTCAAGGGAACTATGGTTATGTTCTAGTCCAGGGTTAATGGATTGGGGTTTATGTATGCTTTGGCATGTATATATATGTGTTGTAATACTAAAAGGAATATAATGAAAAATCAAGCTGGTCGTCCCAATTTGGGATCCAGGGGAAAATATCTGTGTTTAACTATTTTATGTTTTATTCTCTCGCTATTGTTTATTTTTAGTTATAAGATTCGTGTGTAGATAATTTCTGTTCAGGGTTAAAACCTACATATCGCTCGCATCTAATCTTTTTTAGGCCTTCCTTCCTCAAGGTTATGGTTTTGAAATTTCTAGAACATTGACCTTTATTGAGCGATAGTGCTATATCCCTAGCTTGCTGAAATTTCCTTCGTCTTTCACTTTTCGCTTTCTTTTTTATTGGTTGAGTTTCTTTGTTTATTTTTCTTTGTTTTCCTAGCTTTGAAACTTTTGAAGTGCTCTGAATTATATCTTGAAGACTTTTCTTTTATCTCTTTTTGGATGCTTTTCTTTTGTCTTTCTTTTAGGTAAAAATATTTATAAATTTTGGGTTTTTGCATTTAAGAATTTAGTGAGAGGTACACTATAATATGCATTGGTGTGTTGTGGTAAAATCTTACCCTCCTATAGTTAGAATTCATCCAAGTGAAAAGAATAATTTTCATATAGTTTCATCAGGGCTACTAACAATAGTAATTCACACCATATCAATTGTGTTAAAAATGTACACTTAATATTAACATGATAATGAAATCAACTAGACTTGTCCTTTTATTTTTACTAGTACTACACCAACATTAGCTTAGGCTAGGGTCTTGGAGATAGTTGTGTGAGTCAACTACTCTAAGACTATAAAGAAAAACTTAGTATCTTGTGGTAGGGAGACAAATCTAGTTGTATTAGTGCAGTCTAAGAATCCCTTCTAACACGATGGCAAATTGCGAGGTCACACTTGGCCTAAGCGAGGTGACATACCCCATTTCACCTAGTTTCGAGTGGCATGGATTGTGTAGTTTGTATGTATTACAAACTGTGCTATTAGAATTTTGATGTAGCAGTTGGGGGCCACTTTTAAGGCAACTCTCAAGGTGGTTTCAGTCTTATCTGTCATGGCTAAGTCTCCTACACTTGCATGTGAATATGGCTTAGAGATATCCGTCCAAGACATATTATTGTTTATAGTAACCTTAGTGGCCAATCTTCTTACGGCTCATACGTAGGTGAAGGTTTGGGATAAGCTTCTCTCTACTTGGGAAAAATATTAGTCATACTCTCTTAGTCCTCTCGGTAACCCTATATATAAAATATATGCAAACGAACTCTTAAAACATAAAATAAACAATAGCGAGAGAATAAAACATAACATAGATATACATAAATATTATCCAGTGGATCCAAAAAATGGGACTACCAGCTTGATTTTTCATTATTCTTCTTTCAATGTTACAATACATACATATACATGTCAAATCATTCATAAAACCCAATCCATTAACCCTGTATTAGAACATAATCGTAGTTCCCTTGACCGTATCTACAAAATACCATGAACATAAAATCATCATGCCCAAAAACATGTGCTAAACCCATGGACAATACCATAGGTAGGTCCTCCCACCTAATATAGGGTCCAAAAAAAAATTCCCGGGGCACTACCCCAGACCCCGTACAGGGGGGCTACCACCCCCTGTTGTGCCCAATGCAATGAAAGGGTGGCAACCATCCCCCCTCTTACCCCCCGCTTCATGTGTTGGGCTAGTCGTGGAAATAATATAACAAACACCCAACAACTAATAAGGGAACTTGGACTGAGTTCGTTGCTAAAAGGGTTGGGAAGTAGGTCACTAGTATAATTGTCCTGCCAACATCTTCTTTCTATTTGGTTTTATTATGTGACTACCTCTTAGGAATTTTATAGCATGTGTTGTTTTGTTCGAGTGAATAATATTTTCCTTAGGTTGTTTTCACTAACATAATTGTGCTAACTTATGATTTTTCACCCTGGATGAATATAGCTGTCATGAGTCAAGTTTTTTTCACAGTTTTCCTATTGAATGAGGTGGACTTTCTACTCATGCACAGTGAGAACCTATTTGTGCTCAAGACCCTAACCAACTCATAGTTGTGGATTCTATACCTAGTTCTTCTGGTAGTGATTTTATTTGTATCGAAACATTGGAAAATGACACAAATTCTCTTGTTAATCCACCTTTTACTGATCCTTTAGGACCCGAGTTATTGCAGTTGAACCATGAGGGTCCCACACCTACCTATACTCATGTTCCTTTGTCAGTATTTTATCCTATGGTGGAATCTGAGTCAAATTTACCTTCCGCATCAGTAGTATCAGCTTCCATGTGATCATTTCCACCACTCAGTGTGGTTGCACCTACTCCTCCATCTACACCTCTCACATCTTCTTGGGGCTTTCCACCAGTATCATCTATAGCTCCTACAAATTTCCCGTATGCTTCCATGCCTACTCCTCCATCTACGTCGACCATGGTCATTAATCCTAGTCAGTCGATAGGTTTAGGAGTATTTTCACCTAACTTCTCTCAACTTATGATTTTTTTCCCTCAGTTAGGTGTGGTTACTCCTGGAAATGTGTGTGTGTGTGAGTGAGTTTTGGGGGGGAGGGGATCATTATTTTCTCCTAGACAGCCTTGGGGAAACGTTATTTCGACTATGTCACAAGCATGTTGTAGTTTTTTGTTTGGAGGGACACTAACTTCCAGTACTATTTCTGGAATGGCTAGTTTACTTGGGGAAAACCTTGCTACTAGTATTGTCACTTTTGTAGGTTATCCTCCTTATGTCAGTAATACTGCTCAAGTTATTCCATATGTCCCCATCGGGTGCACACTCGTTAGCAGTCATGCTCTCAGGGGTCATACATTCTCGGAGGGTATTTACCCTTGGGGGGGGGGGTGGTAGCTCCTCTCATTAGTCATATGGGTCCACATGCTTTATATGATGGGGAAAACCCTTACCAGGTCCAACAATAATGATCCTTCTATGCAGGGACCTCAAGGTTGGTCATAAATCTCTTTTGCTTATGACATGTTTAGTCAACTTCATAACACATTTATCTATTCTCTTGATTTACTATATTTTCCTAAGTTGACTAACGACCCCATTTTCCATGATCCCTGGTGGCCACCTATGCCCGCAAATTTTCCTTCAGATATCCTAAAATTTGAAGGAAATCTTTGAGATAATATATCCACTCACATCACCACGTATCACCTATCGTGTTCATCAAAATCTTTAGTGGAAAATTCAATTAAGTTATGCTTTTTATAACGTTATTTGGCTAAGGATGTCACCAAATGGTATATCGAATTGGACAAAAAATCCTACAATGATTTTTCATATTTATCTCAAACATTTTTTACGCACTTTCAATTGCTTACGAGGTATGATATCCATTTCGATTGTCTAAATTTAAACAAAATGATGCCACCATAATTTATAATCATATTCATGAGTGGTGTCATTGCAAGAGGTTGGTGGGAACCAAGCTTCCTGATGAGATATTTCATAAATGGTTCATTCGATCCTTACAACCTAAATTTCCAAGGATGTGTCTATGTTTAGTGTTTTCACTCAGGAGCGAGTTATTAGCTTCCCAACAACTATATTTGATCTATTCACAGTCAGGTATGCTTTATGCAATAGTTCCTAATGCTCATCAGGGGAGTTTTGAGGTCTAAATGGGCCTCCTGAGGAAATTATAAAATAATAGTAGAAATAATAAAATAATATTTGATTACATCATCAAATTTTAGAGGGAAAAGAGAAAAAAGTACATTTTCAACTCGTATTTTCAACTTGTCTCCCAAAGTTTTTCCTCAAATTTTGAGCAGGAGAACTCGTTGGATGCAAAATTTAACTCCTCATCCAAGGAGAACCCATGTTACATACTTTTGATGGATGATTCTACAAAAAAAATGAAAAATACATGGAAAACGTGATTGCAATCACGTTTTTTCATGTATTTATCATTTTTTGTGTAGCAGGGTCCATCAAAAGTATGAAACATGGGTACTCCTTGGATGAGGAATTAAATTTTGCATCCAACAAGTACTCTTGCTCAAAATTTGAGTAAAACATTTGTGAGATAAGTTGAAAATACAAGTTGAAAAAATAGTTTTATTATTTTATTATTTTTTAATATTTTAACCATTTTACTTAAAAAATGGTGAATCATCCCCCATGGAGTTGTCTTTAGTGCGAATTTTTGGAGTTTTAGGTGCCGGAATTAGGTAAAAAAAATTGAGGTAAAATCTTGATTTTTGTTATTTAAACTGGTGTTTTTACTATATATATGGATTCATCACCCTAAAAAACCCTAGGGCACTTAGATTGTGCAAGGTTACCCATCGAACTTCTATTTTCAATCAATTCCATTCAGATTTTAGAGAAATTAGACTGGAAAAAACCACCGTAAAAGCCTTCAAAAAGTCTCACTAAAGACTACTTGATACCCGATGGTTTACATCATCATCTTGAATCCTATTGGTTCTTATAAAGTTTATTTTTGTTGTAAATTTTTCTTAGGAGGCCCATTTTAGACCTCAAAATTCCCCTAATGCCTAGACCTTCCATTGACCCACCCAAACCTGTTCTTGGCCCACATGTTGATGGTGTAATTCAGTCTGTTTTCGATTACGTGAGCCAAATTGCTTCCCAACTTGGGTAATCAAGTGTGTCTTGATCTACAAAAGCACCTTCTTCTGAGTAGTCCACGAACGTTATTACGATGAAGTCCACAATACCTAAGAACAACCAACAAATGGGTGGTTAAAACTGTTGGGTGCGTGTTATATTCTTTCCACGACTAGCCCCATGTGCGAAGAAGGGGGGGGAACCCCCCCTTTGATTGTACAAGGTGCAATAGGGGGGTAAGAGGGGGGGTGGACTAAGACCACTTCACTTGCATCGGGCGTAGCAAGGGGGTAATAGGGGGGGCATAGTCCTCCCTGTCGAGGGATTTGCAGGGGGGTGGTAGCCCCTGTGCATGGGGTCTGGGGTAGTGCCTTGAGAAAAACAAATTGGGCCCTATATTAGGTGGGTGGACCTATATGTAGTTGTTTGCATGGTTTTGGGCATGATGGTTTTCTTTCCATGGTATTTGGTAGATCTGGTCAAGGGAACTCTGATTATGTTCTAATCCAGGGTTAATGGATTGGAGTTTATGAATGGTTTGACATTGTTATATATGCATTGTAACTTTGAAAGGAATATAATGAAAAATCAAGTCTCGGTTTTGGGATCCAAGGAAAATGTTTGTATATATCTATTTTATGTTTTATCCTCGTGCTATTGTTTAATTTGTCTTAAGATTTCATTTGTAGATAATTTATATACAAGGTTAAAACCTACAAAAAGAACAAGAAGAATAAACAAAAAAATGAAACTGCTCAGGAATCTCAACCAAATCCTCAGAATTAGGGAGGGGGCACCAGTGAGTATCGTCGAAATATTAAGTTCCCTTGTAAAAAATTTCAAGTTGAACATCTTACTCACGAATTCCCTCGAATGGATGAAGTTCATAGGCTTCTTCTACCACCACAATTTATTCAAAAACATTTTCTTTTAACTCATGCATTTGCTGCACAACCTTAGAAAAAAATGGTTGAACAACTGCCTCTGTCTCCTCAAGGGGGAAACGAGGGGCCATTTTTCAATCCTACCAATAGTTTATCTATATTTATGTGCAAATAATACATTAATGTGGCCACGTGAGATAAATCATATGATGTTATTAATTTGAGTTCTTCTTCTAAGGACTCACCCACTCCACCTAGTTCCACTAGAACTCTCATGTTACATAAGCTCGTGGACCCTGTTTATCGCCCCCCCAAGGGTGACATTCATAATATAACAAAAATCCCTCTTCTCAGGCTACTCCACACTATAGTGTTGTTGAATACCTTCATTAGGCTCCTTGTGCCATGTCTTCTGTGGAGGTTTTTTAAAGTTGTATTCATTTGTGCAAGGCCTTGATGTCTACAATCGGTGGAGTATATCCTTCTGACTCAAACCTCATCATGTTCAGTGTTGACAAGGCTTCCATTCGAATTTCCAACCATATCACCTTTCATATTAATGTGTGTATCTTCCATATGAATATTCATCACACTTTGGTGGATGAAGGTTCATCTACTTGCATCATGTCAACATCATGCTGGAAATCTCTCAACTCTATGGTGCTTACTAAGTCCAGTAAAACTCTCCAAACCTTTCATGGACATAATTTTGTGCCTAAGGAGTTTCTTCTTCTCCATTTATTTTTGGGGGAAAAAAATTATGTCTATGTTAAAGTTTTCGACGCCACTTTTGATTACAACCTTCTCCTTGATTGTAGTTTCTTCTATTCCATGATCATTGTTATCTCATGTGTAGTCCATGTCATTTTCTCTCCTCATGCAGGAAATATTTTTAGCATTGACCAGCTTGACTATTACATGTCATCGGCCCAAATTTCCCCTACGGGGAATTTAGCACCACTTGTGGGAGATAACCCTAGTCAATTTCAGAGTGTTGTTGCGAGGTTCTTTAAAATTTCATCCCTTATGGGTGTTTTTCCTCAATTAATTTCATCTGACATCCCTTCATCCTCTTCCAAATATCCTATGCATATGGTCTCTTCTAACACTTGTGGACCCCATGGACCTCCCAATCCTTGGGTGGTGTCGCTTGACCATATGGAAGTTGATCAAGCTAGTGAGCATCCTTTGCCACCTGGTCTAGAACTAATTTCCCCTCCAGAAATCCTGTCAGTACCTCCTGATGCTGGTAAAAAATCCATCATAATATGGAATATGACCAAGTTCTGTTACCCACATGGGTGATCTCCCAACTTTCTCCAAAGGACTCTATTGGTGACAAACCTCCCTGGCTAGTCACGTTGGTAGTCATGGATCTACCCATTAATCATTCTAGGTAGAGTATGCCTCTTCCTCCCTCTATTCCACGATGTGGAACAAATATAGCTTGGAAAAAAAACTCTTGTAATGATTCAAGGGACACATATTTGTCACTCCATTATAGTAAAAGAGACCCAACATCAACTTACCTCAGTTGTTGGCTATAATTCATCCCCTTTCACCTATTATTTTACTTATGTGAGATTTATCCCATGTGAAAAGGGTGGAATTATATGATTTATTTCTCATAATTAATTTTTCAAAATATTATAATTATGAGATAATAATTATTCCATAATTGAGATAATTGAGAATAAAATCATAATTGTGAAAAATGTTTCTAGAGTTTTCCATTCCCAAGGAGATCAACTTTAGCCACATGTGTATGAGTTTGCTAGGGGTTCATTATTCTAGAAGTCTCTTAACTTCTCAAGCCCCTAGGTGTATAGATACATTCTCCCAAAGGATGAAATTAGCCTATATAATATTAGTGAGAGGAAAGGGGGTTAGATCTAGTATCCACACTATTGTGTGACAACTTTTCTATATTGGGAGAGGATACCATACTACAAGCTTAAGGAGAGGATCAAATTTGTTGGAAGTTATAAATTTTTTGTACTTTGATTTTGGATTAATATATGCATGTTCATTTTCTATGTCCATGTATTGAATATGTTTTATACTTACATATATTGGTTTTAAGCTAACAAGCCCTCTATGGAAAGGTCATTATTTGCTTGTTGGGTGGTGTTGTGTGTAGTGTCTTTTATTATTGTAGGTGGAATGAGATCTTCAAGTATAAGCATGCTTCCTCTGCATCAGACACAAGAGACTTCACTGATCTACGAGGATACCATGTTAGATCTTTTCATCTCCATATTATCATATGCAAGTGTTGAATGTATTTGTTTGTATACCAAAGGATTGGGGTTTGAATCTTTGATATTTTCATGATCATACACAAATATGGGTAGATCATTCTCTGATCTACTGGTTTAAAAGTAGTCATATTTCTCTTGTAAAATTTTCCTGTAACATTGAGATTTTTTCACTGCATTTGAGAAAAGTCAGAAATATTTTTTTTTGTGCATATCCAAAATTAATCTCGACAACCATATAAACACAATCTAAATTTCAATATAGTTTTCAAAAAAAAAATCAACAATAACGCGACTTTAAGTAGAAAATGTGTACTATGAACTATTGTAATTCATGTGGATCCTTCCTAAAGGATTACTTGAGATTAATATGTTTTTTTCTGTGAAATTAAAATTTTAGATACCTTTTAAACCCAACTTGTGCGCTTATTGGAACAAAGATCCCTGATGCACCTAAAAAATTAAAAACACTGGGGTGAACAAATAATACTTGCACTAGTTTTTGGCATTACAAAAACAAATATGTTATCCTATCAGTGACCTTCTACAAAAATGCATCAATATGTTTAAAAAAAAAAAACACCACTACGAACTTGTTTCCTGATTTAAAAAAATAAAAATGAGTTCAACCAACTTGGTGCTCTTATAGCAATTAGAGCACTGATGCTTTTAAATAAAAACCACACCATTGCATTAAAAAAATTAATTGCATCATTTCAGGATTTCAAAAATAAATAAGTAAATAAATTGTATCATGCTGGTGCGTTGAAACAATTTTGCACCACGACAATGTCAATGCACTTGATTATCGAACGCATCGATGTGCAGATAAATTGAAAAAAAAACGCGATATTTTTTCTTTTTTAAAATTAAAAAATGAGTGGAAATTAAGTTTTTGAAATTTAATTTCATAAAGAATTTTAAATAGTAAAAATTTATTCACCATTTCATTATTTTACCCAAAATTTCAAGTGTGTGATTTCTAAGAGAGATATACCAAGAGCATTGTGTAGCGATAGAATGTTAGGTCCCTATATTACTATTGTAGTCCCTTATTATTGTTAGTGTAGCCCCATTATTTTTATTTTTGTACCCCTCTAGCCCCCATATTGTTATTATTGTGCCCTTACATTATTATTGTTAGGTCAGCTAGGATTATATTGTGACCCCATGGACTTGTATATATAGAAAGGAGGTTCTTTCATTTGTATCATCCAAGAATTGTTCATTTATGTAATGTAAAGGAGGTTTCCCCCTCAAAATGGCTTATTTATAAGGTGTTGATCTCTCTTTTCTTCTATTTTTGGAGCTGGTTTCATAACATTTGGTATTAGAGATTTGGATGTAATATTCTAAAATTTTCATGTAGCAAATTGGAATATTGATTTTTGCTAATTTCACCTAGGAGTTGAATAAATGGGTAAGAAGGCCCATGCAGAATAAAAACATGAATAAAATCCATCATAATGTGGAAGGGGATCATTCTAGTATCTGGATTTTACACTTTCCATTTATGAACATGAAGAGGATCATGTTGATTTAGTCAAGTTGACTAAATCAACAACGCAGTATGGAGGAGTAGCCTTGATGGAGCTACAACGCAGTTTTGTAGGGAAAGTGGTCATGTGATGTTGGAAACCCTAATGGGTTGGACCTATGGTGAGGAGGCTCAAAAAGCTTATAAGGGAAGAGATGGAAGCCATTTGGGGTTAGCTTACGGATTATTTATTTTGGTCTGCTTAGACTGTTGAGCATTCTTCAACTGTTGAGTTGAATATGCATTTCTGTTTAGCACAAGGCATTCCTACTTAGGGATTCCTTCTCCTTCATTGAGAGGCCTCTTGGAGGAGAATTGTACTTCAATTTTCCACATTCAGGCCTGAGGCCAAGCGTCCTCCTTCAGCTACAACACTATTCTTGTAGCAGAAAATGCTGTGTTGCAGGGTGTTGCAGTGGAGAGATCACAACACCCCTTTTTGAGCTTATCTTTCAGAGGAGGGAGCTTCCCTTTCTTTGCAAGATCTATATAGGAGGTTTCTGAGCAAGTTGGACATCTTGGCATGTGGCCAAAGCAATCTCCATCTCCTACAGCGTATTTCTCTGAAGGAACTGTGTCATTTTTCCCAGTGTTGCAGGGTTTGAACCCTTGCTTGTGAGCTTATTTCTTGGAGGGACCAATCCTTCTCCCGAAAGGCTTTTTATTTCATTATTCTTCTATTATTTGTACATTTTAGCTATATTTATACAGAGCTGTAGTATAACTGCATTTTCCATATCTAGATCTGCAGATCATCTATTTTATACTTTGTACTTTCTTGAAACCCTTGCCAGTTTATTCTTATTCTGTATAAAAAGGAAGAAATCTCCATTTTCTCATCCATTGGATGATTGTGGATTCCAGATCTATTATTTCTCATTATTTTCTATATAAACCCTCATTAAAATAATGTTGGTGCATGCTACTGTAATTTCTGTTAAGCAAAGTCATGGTGTTTGGGCTTATTTGAGTCATATTGGCTTGGGGAGATTTGTTTATGTTGGCTAGAGGGATTTGTTTCAGCTCCAATTGTGGATGTGAGTTTTATGATGTATATTCTAAGGGATCCAAGTCCTATTTCTCATAGATATAGCATTATTTTATGAAGACATCCTTTTTATGCCCTATATTATTGCATTACCCCACTTTGGAAGGAGTGTATAGGTCATATTCTTGTTGTTGATCATTCATCTTCTGGTTAGATTTTATTTTACATCTCATGAGCTGATTTACACTGCTATGTTCATGATTTGCTGAAGCTCCAACTTTAGAATATCTTCATATATTCTTATTGTTGTAGAAATTCCCTATTTTGGGATATTACAAAGGTATCAGAACATAGTCTTGGCTCAGCCTCTGAGTTCCATCTATCAAAATAATAAGAGAAGAAGCAGAGATCAGAATGATGGAGAGGATGAGATTACTCTCATCAATTTTCAGATATAAGAAGAGCCTCTCCAAGGAGGTTAAATAGATGGGAGAATAAAGATGCAATGAAACTCCAAGAGGGTTTCAAGAAGGAGAAAGCTGCAGTGAGACCTCTAGAAGGTTTCAAGAAAAAGAAGAAGACCCATGCACTTCCTATTCTCATAGAGGGGGTGAAGAGAAAGAATACCACTTAGAACATGAGATCTTGAGTGGATATTTCAGAGTACAAGTGTCAACCTAGAGCTTTGAAAGAGACTCTAGATCTTCCTCAATTTATCCAACTGAAAGAAGAAAGGAGGCCGTATAGCAATAGGATGATAAGGGGCAATAGGTTTCTATTGTCTACCTTTGATGGATCACCCTTATGTTCAGCAAAATATTGGGTGATGAATCTAGAAGCATACTTCCTACTACATCCATTAGTAGAAAGAGAGGTTGTGGATATCTCAGCGCTACACTTGGAGGGCAAGGCAAGCACTTGGTGGTTCAGCCATGTGAGTCATGCAAAAGTATCTACTTTTTTATATTTCACTCACAGGATGATCAAAATTTTTGATAGTAGAATATCAGAGAAGAAGGAGTCCTCATCACCACTTGAGGAGTCTTTTATCAGCGTTGGCACATTCACGAAGGGGCAGTCATTTATATCAGCAGTTGGATCAGCCAACACATGGGAGGGAGAAACTCTTGCAGCCATACAAGATGTTCCCAAGACTCACCAAGGTATGCATATATTTCCATTTCCTATCATTTTAGAAAATATTATGGGAACCCTTGGAAATTTGTCTTCACATGGTCAAGGATCAAAACACATTGCTGATCTGGAGCAACAAGCTTGCACTGCACTATGCAACTTTGGTTTGATCAAAGAAGGGGTAAACAATCATCTCAATGCACCCCTTCTAAGTTGTATGCAACACTTGGGGTTGGGTTGCGAAAATTTGGAAGGCATGATGAACATTGTGCTATTTTATGATGATGTTTTACCTTCAGCACACTTGGGTCCTCATGGATTCAAAAGGATCATTGATGAGAGGTCTTTTCCAAAATATCTCCAAGTATTTGCATCTTAACTTCCCATGAGGTGCAAGAAGAAAAATCTACTTTGGGACATTTTTCGTATTCATTGTGAAAATACCAAGAGGGGGCATGAATGGAGACATCCACATTTGGATGAATGGGAGTGGATGGAGAGAAAGAGGTTGGTGAGCCACTTGCAGATCTATGACATAGGGCAGCAAGAGGTAAAGCTGCGTTGGCTACTTTTGAGAGAGTTTGGCTAGCATATGACATACCCTTTTTCACAAGGTATGTTATGGAGGGAGGTATTGTAGGGCACCCATATGCTATGGCAGCAGAAGATTTGTTTGTATGAGTCATCATACAAGATAACCATCATGATATTACCTTATGGCTTATATGAGGGAGAGAAGAGGGAGCATCCAGAGTTTTTGTTTCTATGGTTACACTTGGGAGAGTATGGGCAGAACTTTTCCCATGCTCATCATGATATTTCCGGAGGAAGGAAAGGCACATTCAAAGTGTAAAGAGGTTATCGTTGAGAATTGAAGGAAAAGGAGGAGCTTCCACATAGGAAGAATATCTTCTCACATAGTAGCATGATGGTGGATGGCTTTGGCATGTGGAATGTCAAAGGAATAAGTCATGGAGTGACTAGAGCCTTATCACCAAGGCCTACAGCGCTGTCACTTGGGAGTATGTTCTTATTGATGGAGTGTTCCAAGAAGAGTATGTATCCATTCTTTTTGTAGATTTTTATGAGGAGATTCTCATGGTAGGACTCATTCATGGACCTCACTTTCAGCCTACTCACTATGTTTGGTAAGAAATGCATTTCTGTACTTGTTGAATGTTCTGTTGATTATTTTCATCTTTTTACCATCTATACACAGTGCATTGCTCCACAAAGGAGCAAGATTATTTTTGGGTTATATGGTCACTTTAGGGCCAGCCTTTGTAATGATGATAACCCATTTCTACATGACTTTGGGCAAGTGTATTATTTTTTTGATCATGTACAGCTGATATATATCTCTGCTTACTACCTTATAGTAGATGAGCAAACATACACAACTGGTAGTTCAGTGGAGAACAGCTTGCCACGTGATGTTCTAAATCAACAGTTGGAAATACTACGCTGTATCCACCAGAGAGACCATTTGTATCATCCAAACTTCACATAACCTTCAGCAATTTTCTGATTTGGATGCCATATGGTAGTGATGTGCCATTCACTTTGAATGGAATGGTTTGGGCCAGCATGATCCATAACTTTGGAGAGGGGATCTTTGAAGATCCAATATTTTTCTTGCCACTTGAGGGAAAATTGTTTGTAGCTCATGATCATCATGCACTCTACACTCATCATGAGTGTAGAGAAATATAGTGTGGGGTAGGCCATCTTGTCTACCATGTTCAGTTATTCAACCCACCTACATTTCAAGAGCCAAAGGTGGAAGATATTCTTCATGAGTTTCCATTATGGAGGGTGACTCATTTTGTATGGTTGATAGCTTGGGGATGGGAGATTCAAATGGGGATAGTGAACCCTAATATATATCAGCCTACATGCCTCAAGAGGACCTTTAGATAGCCCATTGTTTCCTCCATGGACATTTCTTTGTTAGAGGATGATAGCTATTTGGGATGCTCACTAAAATCTAGCTTACACATTTGGGAGGGGCAACTTGGAGATGCATTGATGATACAACATCTTGATTTTTGGAGGATCTTATCGTATGAGGATGCCACAAGGGAAGAAGAGGAGTATCTTTAGTTCTATCCTTACGGTTTCTTGACGACAAGCAACATTTGGGAGGAGAGGACTATAATATTCCAAAATTTTCATGCAGCAAATTGGAATATTGAATTTTGCTAATTTCACCTAGGAGTTGAATAAATGGGTAAGAAGGCCCATGTAGAATAAAAACATGAATAAAATCCATCATAATGTGGAAGGGGATCATTATAGTATCTGGATTTTACACTTTCCATGTATGAACAGGAAGAGGATCATGTTCATTTAGTAAAGTTGACTAAGTCAACAGCACAGTATGGAGGAGTAGCCTTGATGGAGCTACAATGCAGTTTTGGAGGGAAAATGATCATGTGATGTCGGAAACCCTAATGGGTGGGACCCAAGGTGAGGAGGCTCAAAAAGCTTATAAGGGAATAGATGGCATCTATTTGGGGTTATCTTATGGATTAATGATTTTGTTCTGCTTAGACTACTGAGCATTCTTCAGCTGTTGAGTTGAGTATGTAGTGTTGTTTAGCACAAGGCATTCCTGCTTAGTGATTCCTTCTCCTTCCTTGAGAGGCCTCTTGGAGGATAATTCTACTTCAATTTTCCACATTTAGGCTTGATTCCAAGCATCCTCCTTCATCTACAACTTTATTCTTATATCAGGAAACACTTTTTTGCAAGGTGTTGTAGTGGAGAGATCACAACTCCCCTTTTTGAGCTTATCTTTCAGAGGAGGGAGCTTCCCTTTCTTTGCAAGATCTGTAAAGGATGTTTCTGAGAATATTGGACATCTTGGCATGTGGCCAAAGCAATCTCCATCTCCCATAATGCATTTCTCTGAAGGAACTATGTCATTTTTCCCAGTGTTGCAGTAGCAGGGTTTGAACCCTTGCTTGTGAGCTTATTTCTTGGAGGAGGGACCAATCCTTCTCCTGGAAGGCTTTGTATTTCATTATTCTTCTGTTATTTGTAAATTTAGGCTATATTTATACATAGATGTAGTATAACTACATTTTCCAGATATATATCTGTAGATCTTCTATTTTATACATTGTACTTTCTTGAAACCCTTACCGGGTTATTCTTATTCTGTATAAAAAGGAAGGAATCTCCATTTTCTCAGCCATTAGATGATTGTAGACTTTAGATATATTATTTATCATTATTTTATACATAAAACCTCATTAAAATAATGTTGTTGTATGCTACAGTAATTTGTGTTAAGCAAAGTCATGGGGTTTGAGCTTATTTGAGTCATATTTTCTTGGGGAGATCTGTTTATGTTGGCTAGAGGGATTTGTTTCAGCTCCAATTTTGGATGTGAGTTTTATGACGTATATTCTAAGGGATACAAGTCCCATTTCTCACAAATATAGTGTTATTTTCTGAAGACAACCTTTTTAAGCCCTATATTGTTGCATTTCCCCACTTTGGAAGGAGTGTATAGATCATATTCTTGTTGCTGATCATTCATCTGCTGGTTAGATGTTATTTTAAATCTCATGAGCGGATTTACACTTCTATGTTCATGATTTTCTGAAGCTCAAACTTTATAATATCTTTAGATATTCTTATTGTTATAGAAATTCCCTATTTTGGGATATTACATTAGATTCTAGGGTTTCGTTGCTCCAAAGAGGTCATCGTGGAATTTTCGCTATAAATTTTTTCTAGGAAGGTTAAAAATATAAAAAATTTAGCACACGAAGCTAAAATCCCAAGGAACCTCCTGTGAAAATTTTAGATCTTGGCTCGCAATATTTTCCAAGATAGGATTTGTGGAAGTTAGGGTTTTTGCAGAATCCTAAATTTCATCTAAAAGAGGTGACCATGGGAAAATCATTATAAATATCTCTCTAGGAATCAGATTTAAATTATTTAAAATGTTGATGCAAGTACACAGACTTTAGTTTTATGTGTATCAATTTCAGAGCCTAAGAATTAAAAAATGACACGTGGCACACCGTACAAGTTCGCTCTACTGAACCAGTCCATAATTAGGTCATGGTGAGATATTGGGCATAACTTTTCCTTGAAGAATTAAAATCAGGTCAGACCTGTGGCATTAGAAAGAAGATTCAGATGGCTACTACAGGACCTAATTTCAAGTATTGAAGATCTTAAATCACAAAGATAATTCAGTTTCAATATAGAGCTCCTCGAAAGCAAGAAAAGGTGTGTATTTTGTTTTTCAAATTACGTAAGTCTTGTTTGAAAAATAAGTTTGAAGTGATTCCAAGGGCATATTGAAGCATATATATTAGTATTTGGTTCTATAATGCCTCCTAAAAATAATTTCATACCCATTAAACGCTCAGAAATCTATACTATGATGCATGAAGAGGAAGAATTGTAGTATGAGATATCAAAATTACGGTACCAAGTGCAAAAAATTTCGATCCTAAAAAGAGAAATCAAAATTTACATACATGGTTTAAAATAAAAAAATGGAGGCTAAGTTGGATGGTTCTAAGGATCAAATGAAAGCTAATATTGATGATAAAGTAGTGGAAGATGACATCAAGCATCAACAACAAGTTCTCCAACTATCAAAGGATAACCTAAATTTGGTACATAATCAAATGAAAAAACAGGAAGATCAACATCGCAACGAAAGAAGTTCTAAAGCAGTCATAGAAAAAACAAATCAATCAATTTCAGAGTATCTAAGCAAGTGGAAGAACTTACCCGTTGAAGATTCCACATGGGAGGATGAGAATTTCATACAAAAGCATCAGGAAATAATCAAGCGTTGAGGACAACACTTTTTTGAAGGAGAGGGGCATGTTAGGTCCATATATTACTAGTGTATTCCCTTATTGTTGTTATTGTAGCCCCCTTATTGTTATTTTTGTACCCCTGTAGCCCACATATTATCATTATTGTTCCCTTACATTATTATTGTTAAGTCAGCTAGGATTATATTGTCACCCCATGGACTCCTATATATAGAAAGGAGGTTATGTCATTTGTATCATCCCATAATTTTTCATTTATGTAATGTAAAGGAGGTTTCCCCTGTTAGCCCCCCATAAATTTTTGACAAGCAAACATGGGGCTAAAATGTTTTATGAGCCTTCAAGAAATGCATTTCCCTTGAAAACACATCACCCTTGAAGCATTTTTATGTTCCCTAGCTTTTGACTGTTCCCCTCTGCTATTATGGTGTCAATGAGCCTTACTGATGAAAATTATGCTCCAAAATGCCTTTACTTGCCCCTTGTACCTCTGCAAAATGTCCCATTTTACCCCTTTTTCCCCCTTTGAAAAAGTCCTCCTTTTTCCCTCTAAGTCCCCCTTTACCCTCAAAATCATACCCAAAATCCCCTTTGAATGCTGCCCTTGCCCTTTGTTTGGATAAATTTCCCCTTTTCCCCCTTATCGTTGCCCTTTATGGGCCTTAAAATTCATTGAAAATGGGCCAAAACCCACTTTTTAACTTTATATTAAGGGCCTAGCCCCTTTGCCACAAGCCCCTTAACCACTTCCCCCATATGCCCCGGTGCTAAGACCAAGCGCTTCAGCCTTAAGCGCCAATCGCAATCGGAGTGTCGGGTGGGTGCACTTCCTTTGTTGCAACCAAAAAACTCCGATGCAATTGTATTTTGTTGATTAAGTCCTCCGCTGTGTTCCGCACTGTTGATCTACACGTAGATCGGACGGCCCGCGCTAATCGCAAGTCTTCGCAATCGCAACATGTATGTTGCATCCCCCGATCGGTTCAGCGCAAATGTTTGCGATGTGATTGATTGCATCGCATGTCCACCTCCGATCGCTCTGACCTCCGATCTGCCATATCGCACCATCGCTCTGATTGACTCGATCGCAACTCCTCTCCCGATCACTTCGATCGCAACTCCCCTCCGATAGTTCCCTCCCCGATTGAGACCTCCCGACTGCATTCTCCACTGTCGATCTTTCCGCTGGATCCAACGGTCCGCGCACTCCCAATCGTAATTGCAAGTTTCTTTGTGTCACGCCGTTGACCTTACCCATTGCGATTCCTCGATCTCCCGATTGCAGTTCCTCTTCCGATCCACCCAATTTCAACCGCTCCTCCGATCACATTGCAACGTTTGAAATGCATGTTGCGATTTCCTCCTCTCCTGATCTACGATTGTGATTGGTTTACCGGGCCTGCGATACGGTCTTTCCGCTCGTCCATACATAAAGGGGTTTTACCTTTGTTAAACCCAAAAGTTTGGTTTTATTTCATATACAAAGGGTTTGTACCAATCGCATCAGAAATATTGTTTCATATATATATATCTCCGCCCCACTCCGATTGCGATTGCGATTTCCATATGGGTCCCACCATGTACGATCTTTCCCCTCACATTTCATTACATTTCGTCCAAATTCCTTTGTATTTCCATCGTTAACCAAAGTTTTATGTTTTTCATTAAAGGTCTTATGTTTCATATTTTTTCCACCCGTTGTTCATAAATCATCCTGTTGTTCGATCTCCACCATTGATTTTCATCTCCAAACCATGATCGAACGGTCCATACGCAGGTTTCGGTCAAATCCTATTTGCTCACTATTACACCATATCAAAGCATTTTCACCGTTTTTTCATATTAAACCACTGTTACCACTGCCACGCTATCACTCCGCCTGTCCTCTCGTACAAAATTTGAAACGCCACCATGATTGCACAGTGTTGATACAACAACAATTTTTCACTGATAGAGGTATTAATGAAGTGGCAGAGAGTTCCAGGCACGAAAACGAAGATCTTTGAGCCTTAAACCAAGTTTTTCAAGGCAAGATACCAGGTCAAAGACGTCATAGACCACCAGAGGATATGGATATGCAGAAGTTAATATATAGCAGGTTTTTCTACATCATCATAATGTTTTTCCCAGGAAAGGACGGGTTTCCCATACTGCTTTTATTCTACGCCGTGCTCCAGAGGAGATTTCCGCCCAGACCATAGTCCAAAGCTACCAGAGCATTTGTTTCACAAGTATGGCAGACCATTCAATCATTTATTTACCTGTTGTTTATTCACCAAAGGTACTACAGAGTACAGAAAACCAGGATGCATCAGAGATATATCTGGAGTTAATGAAGCCTGACGAAGACCATTCTTTCCTCCAAAGAGTGCTAGAGATTAATGCTCAGAGTTTAAAATAGAATGGGCTTCGGCCCTCTTCCTCTTCTGAGTGTTAATGCTGCATTTAGTTTTCTACCTGCCTCCTCTGCTTCTCTTCACTTATAAAACTCATGAAGAAAATATTGTAAGGGTTGTTGATGAGATATTTGTGAATTGCAAGCTTTCTCTTGAGGCATGCTCACTGTGTAAAGTTGTAAGATAGGCTGAGGAGTATGTTTTCAAACTGAATTTCAAGCTATTGGAAAATGTTGTACCTGATTGGTGTTGCTCTTAATATGACAAGCACATTTCTTTGGATCCTGATCTAAATTTGCGGTGATGTTTTTCTGTCTCTGTGTTTTATTTCATTCCATTTCAGTTCTTCTAGCTTGCATCAGAAATCTGGCATAGGATTTTCCCTTGTTAGGCACCCTATGCTTCTGCTCTCCTTGCCTTAATGTTTTCTGCTAAATGTGTTATCTGAGAATTGGTTTCAGTTAATTTAACCAGTGTAGTGGATGTTATTGCCTGCTAGATGATGTATGAGTTAATGAATCTGCTTCTTAGATGTTCTTGTTAGACTTTAATTGAATGAATTGGGAACATTGGGAGTTCAGAACTCTCTCTCTATCTCACTAGGATCCTTTTCAATTAGTTAAACCTATCTAAGATCCCTCAAGTTGTTCCTTGCCCTTCTTTGAGAGTTGCCTTAGAGTATGTCCAAGTAGGTCTGGAGTTAGATGACCTCTGACCTGATCTATAGACATAAATTGGTTTACCCTCATTCTCTCACTTTCCTTCCTGATTGTTTCACTCCACCTATCATTTTCAGATCCAATGCTTTAGATGACTAGCCCAACTGAAAGCCTGCATATTGAACAACAAGTAAACCCTTTCCTGACTCCATTTTCCCAATGGTCTTGATACTACCTGAATTTATCTCTCTTTGCCTAAAATATTCTTTGCCTTGCCTTGTCTTATATTGAATCCTTCATTCCTAATTCCCAACAACCAAATCAAAAAAAATCACACAAACAAACCTTGTGCCTATAACTAGCCTAACATATTAAATTTGAGCCTCAAAGACATATATACTTTGACTATTATAGATAGATCCCTCTCTGGACCCAGGAGCGCTAGATCCTGAGGTCTAAAAGTGGTTTGATGTTGTCTCATCTTTTGGTCTTGCCAGCCTGGCCAAAACATGGGAACCCCAACATAATGGCGACTCCGCTCGGGAAAGAGACCAATCAGCCTGATTTGGTAAATCACTGTGGTGGACAGTAAAATTTTAAACCATCCACCTGGAAACTCCACAATTCCTGAATGATTTAAGGACTCCACGGGTGATCAGTAGGCTGCTGATTATCTGTGTGTTCACAAGACTCCACTGGGAGACCATGTTGCAGTAACAACATCAGCCATGCTAAAGATCCAGTCACTTCACTAATGGAAGACTCTGAACGATTCGCAAAAATGAATCCAAACCTCATAGCAGAGTTTCGGGATGGAATAGCAAGTGTACTGGCAGAAACTGAATGGGAGGACCTTCCAAAGATTGTCCTTATCAGCTCAAAACTCTATAATCAACCTGTGCTTAAGAAAATGTTTCTAGATTTCGTGGTCGAGAGGTATGAAGCTGAGATTGAACTTGTGAAATCACAAGAAAAATCATATCAGTTCAGAGACCCCAGAGCTTTTTTGGAAAGTCTCCCTCCTCCTAAAAAAGAAGAAATTCCACTGCTTTTTGATGTGCAAGAAGAAGACGAATGGGCTTTCAAGAGCCACTTTGAGGATGCAGTGGAGGAAGCAGTAGTCAAAGCTACCCAGGATGAAGACAACCTACTAGTCATGGCAGGTCTGGAAGAAGAAAGTGTACATCATATGTTCATTGATCCTGTGGCAGAATACATGGAGGCCTTGATTAGGTCAAATTCTCCATTATTGATCCTTCACCATGGCCAGATTCATCAGGAAGAGTCACTACTGATGGTGACCTCAGTTTTGAAGAACCATAGGCAGAGCACCCTGTGGTTGTCTCTGATGAGCATTCAGTGCTCCTATCCTCCTTTGTTGCTGCTTGACTGGCTGCATTGGCATTATTATATCACATAGCGCGTCAGAGATCTCTAGTTAGAGTAGGGTAGATAGGAAAAGCTCAATAAAGCTCAGCCTGTGAGCATGTAATTAGTTGTTTTTATTTCTGAAAAATCCAGCAAGACAGACAGTCTAATCCTGGTTTGACTACTTTTCAATTTCTGTCGTAGAATGTAGAGAAGAAATCTGCTGGACAGTCTAATCCTAGCAGATATTAGTTTAGGTAGAGAAACTATGAGGCCAACAGTCTAATCTGGTCTCATGGAAAAATAAGGGTAGATTTAGAATAGGCTTATTTTCTGTTATAAAAATAAATGATGTAAAGGGTCTGCTAGTCCAAATGCACCCAGAAAAAAAAAAAAAAAAAAAAAAAAGAAGAAGAAGAAGAAGAAGAAGAAGAATAAGAAGTTAGGACTGTAGTCTGGGTAGGTAGTGGTTTGGGAGAATGTTTACTACTGATATGATGTCTTCATGTTTTGTGGCAGCTGATATACAGAAAGAAATGGATGTGCCAAGCAACAGGCATCTAAACTACACCAAATATCATTCTCTGGATTCTTGACTCCTTCAAGAAGAAGCCATCCCCATGTGGAGCCACTGTTAGCCCCCCATAAATTTTTGACAAGCAAACAAGAGGCTAAATTTTTTTATGAGCCTTCAAGGAATGAATTTCCCTTGAAAACACATCATCCTTGAAGCCTTTTTATGTTCCCTGGCTTTTGACTGTTCCCCTCTGCTGTTATGGTGTCAATGAGCCTTACTGATGAAAATTATGCTCCAAAAGGCGTTTACTTGCCCCTTGTACCTCTGCAAAATGTCCCATTTTACCCCTTTGAAAAATTCCTCCTTTTTCCCTCTAAGTCCTCCTTTACCCTCAAAATCATACCCAAAATCCCCTTTGAATCCTACCCTTGCCCTTTGTTTGGCTAAATTTCCCCTTTTCCCCCTTATCGTTACCCTTTGTGGGCCTTAAAATTCATTGAAAATGGGCCAAAACCCACTTTTTAACTTTATATTAAGGGCCTAGCCCCTTTGCCACAAGCCCCTTAACCACTTCCCCCATACGCCCCGACGCTAAGACCAAGCGCTCCAGTCTTAAGCGCCAATCGCAATCGGAGTGTCGAGCGAGCACACTTCCTTTGTTGCAACCGAAAAACTCTGATGCGATTTATTTTGTTGATTAAGTCCTCCACTGTGTTCCGCCCGCGCTAATCGAAAGTCTTTGAAATCGCAACATGTATGTTGCGTCCCCCGATCGGTTCACCTCCAATCACTCCGACCTCCGATCCGCCCAATCGCACCATCGCTCCGATTGACCCGATCGTGACTTCTCTCCCGATCACTCTGATCGCAACTCCCCTCCGATCGTTCCCTCCCTGATTGAGACCTCCCGACTGCATTCTCCACCGTCGATCTTCCCACCAGATCCAAAGGTCCACGCACTCCCAATCGCAATTGCAAGTTTCTTTGTGTCACCCCACTGACCTTCCCGATTGCGATTCCCCAATCTCCCAATCGCAGTTCCTCTTCTGATCTGCCCAATCGCAAGCCCTCCTCCGATTGCATCACAACGTTTGAAATGCGCGTTGCGATTGCGTCCTCTCTCGATCTCCGATTACGATTGGTTTACCGGGCCCACCATACGTTCTTTCTGCCCGTCCATACATAAAGGGGTTTTACCTTTGTTAAACCCAAAATTTTGGTTTTATTTCATATACAAAGGGTTTGTACCAATCGCATCGGAAATATTATTTCATATATATATATCTCCTCCCCGCTTCGATTGCGATTGCGATTTCCATATGGGTCCCACCATGTACGATCTTTCCCCTCACATTTCATTACATTTCATCCAAATTCCTTTGTATTTCCACTGTTAACCAAAGTTTTATTTTTTTCATTAAAGGTCTTATGTTTCATATTTTTTCCACCCTCTATTCATAAATCATCCTGTTGTTCGATATCCACCATTGATTTTCATCTCCAAACCATGATCGAACGGTCCATACGCAGGTTTCAGTCAAACCCTATTTGCTCATTGTTACACCATATCAAATCATTTTCACCGTTGTTTCATATTAAACCATTGTTACCACAGCCGCGCTATCACTCCGCCCGTCCTCCGGGATAGAAGTTGAAACTCCGCCATGATTGCACAGTGTTGATACAGTGGAAATTTTTCATTGATAGAGGTATTAATGAAGTGGCAGAGAGTTCCAGGCACGAAAATGAAGATCTTTGAGCCTTAAATCAAGTTTTTCAAGGAAAGCTACCAGGTTGAAGACGTCATAGACCACCAGAGAATACGGATATGCAGAAGTTAATATATAGTAGGTTTTTCTACATCAGCAGAATGTTTTTCCCAGGAAAGGAAGGGTTACCCATACTTCTTTTATTCTACGTCGTGCTCCAAAGGAGATTTCCACCCAAACCATAGTCCAAAGCTACCAGAGCATTTGTTTCACAAGTATGGCGGACCATTCATTCATTTATTTACCTGTTGTTTATTCACCAAAGGTACTACAGAGTACAACAAACCAGGATGCATCAGAGACATATCTGGAGTTAATGAAGCCTGACGAAGACCATTCTTTCCTCCAAAGAGTGCTAGAGATTAATGCTCATAATTTAAAACAGAATGGGCTTCGGCCCTCTTCCTCTTCTGACTATTAATGTTGCATTTATTTTTCTACCTACCTCCTCTGCTTCTCTTCAGTTATAAAACTCATGAAGAAAATATTGTAAGGGTTGTTGATGAGATATCTGTGAATTGCAAGCTTTCTCTTGAGGCATGCTCACTGTGTAAAGTTTTAAGATAGGATGAGGAGTATGTTTTCAAACTGAATTTCAAGCTATTGGCAAATGTTGTACCTGATTGGTGTTGCTCTTAATATGACAAGCACATTTCTTTGGATCCTGATCTAAAGTTGCGGTGATGTTTTTCTGTCTCTGTGTTTTATTTCATTCCATTTCAGTTCTTCTGGCTTGCATCAGAAATATGGCATAGGATTTTCCCTTGTTAGGCACCCTATGCTTCTGCTCTCCTTGCCTTAATTTTTTCTGCTAAATGTATTATCTGAGAATTGGTTTCAGTTAATTTAACTAGTGTAGTGGATGTTATTTCCTGCTAGCTGATGTATGAGTTAATGAATATGCTTCTTAGATGTTCTTGTTAGAGTTTAATTGAATGAATTGGGAACACTGGGAGTTTAGAACTCTCTCTCTGTCTCACTAGGATCCTTTTCAGTTAGTTAAACCTATCTAAGATCCATCAAGTTGTTCCTTGCCCTTCTTTGAGAGTTGCCTTAGAGTATGTCCAAGCAGGTCTGGAGTTAGATGACCTCTGACCTGATCTATAGACAGAAATTGGTTTACCCTCATTCTCTCACTTTCCTTCCTGATTTTTTCACTCCACCTATCATTTTAGGATCCAATGCTTTAGATGACTAGCCCAACTGAAAGCCTGCATATTGAACAGCAAGTAAACCCTTTCCTGACTCCATTTGCCCAATGGTCTGGATACTACCTGAATTTATCTCTCTTTGCCTAAAATATTCTTTGCCTTGCCTTGTCTTATATTGAATCCTTCATTCCTGAATCCCAACAACCAAATCAAAACAAATCACACAAACAAACTTTGTGCCTATAACTAGCCTAACATATTAAATTTGAGCCTCAAAGACATATATACTTTGACTATTATAGAGAGATCCCTCTCTGGACCTAGGAGGGCTAGATCCTGAGGTCTGAAAGTGGTTTGATGTTGTCTCATCTTTTGGTCTTGCCCGCCTGGCCAAAACATGGGAACCCCAACATCCCCCTCGAAGTGGCTTATTTCTAAGGCATTGATATCTCTTTTCTTCTATTTTTGGAGTTGATTTCATAACACTTAATCTTTTGGAGTAGCATAACTAGTCAAAAGATCAGAAGCTGAAAGGTATGGTCATTACCTCAAAACCTTTCATATTAAAAATTAAAAATTTGATTTTTTATTTTACTATTAAAAAATTTTACAATTTATGTTAGGGTTTAATTAAAGGAGAGAACATTTGCAAGAGATACATACTAAGAGCACTATGGAGCTGCAAAATATTTTGGATTTGCTGAAAGATCTGAAGTTGAAAGGTATGGTGATTCACTCAAAACTTTGGATAGAAATAATATTAAATTTTACTGTTAAAATATTTTACAATTTATCTTATATTTATTCACAATTTAGGGAAAAAATGTAAAACCCCTGTATAATAAAAAAATTACTATGTATTTTACTACTAATTTTTTTTACAATTTTCTTTCTTATTTAAATTTATTTAAAATTCAAAGAAAACCAAAAAAAACAATACTTACCTTAAATCCTTGCATCTTCCTACAAAATTTCACCTTAATGTTTTAACTCCCTCTACCACTTAACAGTTAGGGTTTTCAATTTAGTTTTTTTGGATATAATGAGTTTTTGTACTTACTATATATTGGGTGTTTGACATGTAAATAAGGGGAATCAATTATTGAATTATATCCAAACCCTATCATCCCTCTTCGTTTCTTTTAAAAATGGTTATATGTTCCCCGGTGCACCCTATGTAATATAACGCACAGATGCTCCCTATGTAATACAATGCACCAATATATTATAACACCCTTTATTATGTCTAGATTAGTAATCGTTTCTCCCAATGTAATATAATGCACTGACGTGCCTCTTCCAAATAACATCGTTAAATCATTTCGGTGTGTTTATCCATAAAAATTGCATCATAATAGTTTAAAATGATTTTAAAAATTAATTTTCCATTACAGTGATGAATAATTAAACACCCAGTTCATTATATGCTCTAAAGGCACTCGTGCATTTATTTAGATAAACACACCCGTTACCAGAGATTTTTTGGCTGAAAATTATTTGATTTATTTTTAAAATATATTTAGTGGCTTCTATATTGAATACTACAAGTTGTATATTGGTAAAAAATATCTCAGAAGATCTCAAGTAACAAAAAGATTGATCGACACAATGATAGCACATCAAAAAAAATAGAGCAAACAAATTCTTTGTGAATTCTTTACAAAATTAATATGTTTGAACTATATGTAAGTTTAACTAATATGCATTAGTTGGTTTTTGTAAAGAAAAACCACAAAATGAAAATTTTCAATACGATTATTTCTAATCGAAGTGTTAAAGAGCGTAAAATCCTGATACAAAAATTGCATAATGATGAATCAGGTGAATGAAAAAATACTATTCAATATGATTTTTTTTTCATTAATAATATACTTAATGTAACGTACCTGAAATAATTTTTTTATTAACATATAATTTCGCTTCCGAGGACTATTAGTCACCTTCGTATGATTTTATAGATCTTAATTTGTTTCATATCCAAGTTATCACACTAGATACCCCTTAAGCATAGATAATCATTTAAGTTATCCCACTAGGGACACTTTAAGCCTAGCTAACCATTTAGGTTTGATACCTTAATTATTTGTATTATTAACCCATCTAGGTAATGTGGGATTTAAAATTAAAACACACTCCCTATTAAATTCCAAGTTAACCTAAGCTTGTAATACATTAAACATGGTGTTACATCTCCATTCGACAACCATTCAAACTATTAACTATCAGTGTTTGATGTATTAATTTCCCTTACCCTCTATGACCAAAGCTCATATCCATACTCCTATGTGTAGCTACTCTCTACTCACATTTTTGAAACACGGTCCATGTGACCCCTTGTGCCTTCCATGTGACAGCGTTGGTTTCCAGGGTAAGTCGATAGGTGGTTGTTGTCTTACAAGTGGAGGGTTCAGATTCATGCTGGCTATAGATCGATGGTCATGATTGTTCCAGTCAAACCCTGGGATTTTAAACCATATTTCATTTTTGGTTTTCTCTATATTGTCTCTAGAGGGATTGGGATCAAGGATCTTGGAGGTTCATAACACATGCAGGGCCTAAGCAACCCCTAAGGGCCTTCTGTATGTGATCATTTGCAGCCCTTTGTTACCAGCCATTGGAGTCCGAGTCCTGTTGAATAACACAGTGTTCTGATTTTATCCCACTTACAGGTATAATTTTTTCACGTATTTCTATGTTTATTTCGTCGAAGTTGTGACTACAAGGTCTTGCTAATTTGACTTAAGTACTAGCTATTTTTATGGTTACAGGGGCACTTTCAAGGCATAGCCATCATACCTTTCGTGCCGCTAGACTAAAGAATGTATTCACGGTCAACCTTGGATTGTACATTGGGGCAATGTGTTCTTCTCATTCCCTTAACTCAGTTCTTTCACTGAATATGTGGTTTAAGTATTCGTTGTTTTCGTTTTGATCTTATAGTCCTCCTCCTAGTTTGTTGAAATTCCTCGTCCTCCATTGGAGTGACTGGCTTTCGCATTTTTACCTCAGTCAATCCATTTGTCTTTTAATTTTTCTGGGTTCTTGTTTTAATTTGGCTATTTGTCTCCTTTTTACCCAGGTCTGCATTTTCAATAACTAGGGGTTGGAATAGAAGTTCAAACAGGTTGTTTCCACCTAGGCGTTCACTATATGAGGTAAGTTCACCCAATTTTCTAGTAGTTTATTCCTCGTTTTTTCCGCACCTGAATGGTTACCTTATGCTCAATTTTTGTCAAGGGTTTTATTTCTCTATGCACACAGGTAGAAGCAGAGTCGATATGACATCATGAATTCAAGTAAACTCTCTCTTTAGAATTTGTTTTACTGAAGTTTCTATTGTACGATGGTATGTTTGCTACAAATCTAACTTAATTTCTGGTGTCTTCTCTTATAGGTTTGCCACTATAAATCTTGCCACGCGTTAGGTTTTTTGTTTCCAGATAAAATTTTCTTACAGGATTTTCATTCCTCCTGTTTGGTACTCCGCCAACTCGTCATGTCTCCAGCGTCGGAGAGGACCTTTGTGCCTTCACTCATTGGCATTTCCACTGATTGGGCTTGTTTATTGCAACTTCTGCGTTTATGCCCGAATGGCCAGGGTGCTTTCTTGTAAAATTTGTAAAATTTTGACTTTTTATAATGAGGATGAATTTGTACCTTAAAATAATCACTTCGGTCTATGTCACTTTTGAACAAAACATCTCTATGCCTTTTTTTTACTATACAATACTACAGTTCTTTCTTTTCTATTATTACTCGTTATAGAAATTGTTGATGCATTAAAACTTAATCATTCAGTTTTCTTGCAATATTATTTACTTTTTCATAACGTATATGCCTCTAGTGTTGCTGTATAATTTTCTTTCATCTTTGTTTATGAAAATTAAATAGTGTAAGATACCTCTAAATTTTGTTACATTGTTTGTTAGCTCTTTCATGTTAGAATATGAATTTTTAGAATCTTTCTCTTTAACCATTATAGATTTATATGAACCTAATGTTGGATTTGGAATGGAGGGGATTCATCAATTGCACATTTGACTCCAACATAAAGATTGTGTCCTCTTTATTAATTGTTCTGACTTTGTTTTTTTCCTAATTCATATTTGGAATTTCTGAGTTTAACTACTCAAAATTCATGTTAGGATTTTATTCCTATTCCTAAAAGAGAAAATTGTAAATCTGCATTATGCATTTATAGGCACGCATATATATTTCAATAAATAAGTTTAAGTTTGGTTCTTGGGTGTACCACATCCTTATCCTAACAATGGGGTTTTTCATATTTTAAATGTTGTTCCTTTCCTCATTGTTTTAACAGCCCCAATAGGAGAAAAATAGAGTAGAACTTTTGAATATCTATGATAGTACAAATAGAGGCTAAGTCATCAATTTCCCCTTGTTTTTAATAATATGTTTTCCCTATTGTATTTTTTTATTTTAATTTATTTATCCTAGCACTTATTTATTAACATAGATAAAAGGCCAATCAATTTTCAATACTAATTATGTCATTAGTATATAATTAAAAATTTAATCTGTTTAAATACTACTCTTTGCCACTAGTGTACAAAAAAAGAGGTAAGGGAGTTCAATAACTCAAAAGGGTTTTTATAATTTCACCACATATCACCCTTAAATAGGTGTAGCTAGTGATATTGTCATTATTATGTACCATACTTATTAATGCAATGGTAATAATATAGATTATGTTATCAGAGTCTATAAATTATACCAATTTATACTTAATACCCATTTTTTGAATTTCTTTCTTCATGATAACTTGTCTATTAGTTGTCCTATATAATAACGAGTCTGCCCTCTAGACTCTCATCAAGTTGGTATTGAATATTACTCGATACTAATGTATTGAAGGGAAATAAAACTTCCCATAGAATGGTATTGAATGGTACTAATTTGTCATCAATACTACACAACAATTAAAACATAAAATTGTAGTAAACTGCAATCCTAAGTTCGCATTAAAACAACACAAAATTTAGTACTACCTACTACTTCTTATGATATTGAACCAGTACTAGTTCCTCAATATATAAGAGAGAAAATAATATTATTTTCTCATTAATAGAAGGTAGAAAATTAATAATGAAAACTTATGCATGCATCCTATAAACGGGTCATTATAACGACATAAGAATGAATACTAAAACTTTGTATATGTCACATACCAACATGAAAGACAATTTTCCACCCATCCATGAGCTCCTCCCTAGAGCTATCCCTTGAGCGGAGATATTTTTTCCCCAAGTACTAATAATCGCTTGTCATACTAGTGAAGGCACTTTTAAGCCAACCTTCCCCAACAAGATTCCATAATGACGTCTCTTTATTCTAAGTAGTTGTTCCCCATAGCCTAGGCTTGCTTTTTTTTTATCACACAAGTTTTGTTTTTCTTCTTTAAAGCTTGCTTCCCAGTGAAGTTTCCTCTTCACTAGGATATCATTAGATTTTTTCTTCCATCCAATTTTTAATTTAATTTATTTATCTCCAAGGGAATTTTTTTGGGAGATTGGGAAAGTATAAAAATTCTATCCTATCTTCATGGACTAGAATTTTGGGATCTCTTAATACTCTGTATTTTCCAATATAGTATGAAATTTACTCAATCAATATTAAAAAATATAATTCCTCCAATATTATAATTGTTTTATAGGTCCACATCATATTTTTCCTATGTAACATAATTAAGTTTAAACATAATAAACTGCAAATCTGGGGTATTGCATAGTCCCCCGCTAAAATAGAAACATGGTCCTCAGTGTTAGCAAATAGCTATTCATTCCTTGAACAGTGATGGGTAAGATTCTTTCATGCTTTCCTCTCTCTCCCATGTAGCCTCTTTAGGTTTAAAGTGCTTCCATTGCACCTTCACCAGAGCAACGGTTCTATTCTGGAGCACGGTTTCTTCCCGAGAAATTATATGAAGTGGTTCTGGAAGAAAGTCCCCTTCAGGCTCCACCTGTATCAAATTCCAATCGACCATATCAGAAGGGTAATGAACATATTTCTTTAATAACGAAATATGAAAAACATGATGCACTTTAACATGACTAGGAAGAGCCAACTGATATACTAATGGACCCACTCGATCCAAAACTTCAAAGGGCCCATAGAACCAGGGTGCTAACTTAACGTAACTATCAATGTTGAGCGTACTCTTGTGAGGTTTAACCCTCACGTAGACATGATCCCCAACCTTAAATTATTTGTGTGTCCTTTTTTTGTTTTCATAACTTTTATGTCGGTCTTGGGTTGTTTTAATGTTCTCGTGAATTTTGCATATTGTTTGTTCCATTTCATGTAATGCCTCTGGCCCAAGGACCATTTTGTCCTCTAGTTGGATCCATATAAGTAGAGTATGGAATTTTCTGTCATATTTTGTCCTTTCAGTCTTCCTGTCTATCTGGGAATTGTATGTTGTGCTAAACTTCAGTTTTGTTCCCATCCCTCCAAACAAATTTTTCCAAAAGGTTGATTTGAACTTTACATCTCTATCAGATATTATCATCTTTGGTATCCCACGAAGCCTAAATGTTTCCTTCATAAAAACATTGGCCACTTGAGATCTCTGAAAGGTAGATTGCACAGGAATAAAATGTGCAACCTTGGTCAGTGTGTCCACTACCGTCGTAATGGATTCATATTGGTACTTAGTTTGAGGTAATCTTGTTATGAAATCCATGTATTTTACTTCCCACTTCAATTTTGGACTCGGAAGGGGGTTCAGCAATCCTATGGGGTGTTATTGCTCCACCTTGACTTGCTAGAACTCTAAACATCTTTCCAAATAAAATGTTGCATCCTTCTTCATTCTAGGCCAAAACTAGTTTTTCTGCAAATTTATCACCTCTTTTGGTAGCCTGGATGACCCGAGTAAGGTCTCTTATGGTATTCATCCATTACCATCTACTTCAAAGCATGTATGTTAGGAATGTATAGCCTTTGATTATAAACAATTCATCCTTTCATATTTATGGTGTACCTTGGAATCCCTTGCTGATGTATTTTCAGCTATAGTTCTACATACTAGGGGTCTTGTGATAGGGCTTCCTGAACCTATTCTATGAAATTTGTCATAACACTGATACCCGTGTTAGATACAACCTGATGGGAGTGTCTAATTAAGGCATTTGCAATTCTATTTTCTTTTCCCTTAATATGTTTTATTTCCATGTCAAATTTGTTAAGGAAAGCTAACCATCTAGCTTGTCTTATATTCAAATATGGCTGGCTAAAAAAGTATTTCACTAATATGGTCAATCATTAATACAAATGTCTTATCCAATAGATAGTGTTGCCACATTGTCAATGCATGTATGACAGGAGCTAAATCCAAGTCATAAACCACATAAATTTTCTCATGTTTTTTTTTTCAGTTTCTTAGATTTATATGCTATCACAACATTGTCTTGTATTAGCACCCCTCCGAGTCCTTCTATACAAGCATCATTACACACAATAAATTCTTTTGTTGGATCTACAATTTTTAGGATAGGAGTGGTAGTCAATTTTTGTTTCAACCTTTCAAATCTTTCCAAACACTTGGTTGTCCACTCAAACTTCACCCCCTTTTTTTGTAAGGAGGTAATGGGATAAGCTAATGTGGAAAACCCATCCACAAATCTATGGTAACACCCTGCATTCCCCATGAATGAACGGATTGGTGATACATTCATGGGAACCGGCCAATTTAAAATTACTTGTACCTTTTCTGAGTCTATTGCCAACCCCTCCTTTGAGATAACATGTCCTAAATATTAAATATTTGGTTTATAAAACTCACACTTGCTGAGTTTTGCACACAGTTTGTATTCTCTTAGTGTTTTCAACACTATTTGCAGGTGTTCCTGGTATTCTTCTTTGTTCTTAGAATACGACAGAATGCCATCTACGAAAACGAGCACACATTTATCAAGATAATTGTGAAAGACACTATTCATGAGATAGATAAAGGTAGCAAGGGCGTTAGTTAGTTTGAATGATAGGACTACGAACTTGTAGCGTCCATACCAAGTTTTGAAATTTGTCTTGTGAATGTATTCATATTTTATGTGGAGCTGCTGATAACCAACTAGCAAATCAAATTTTGAAAATATTTTCACTCCCCTTACTTGTTCAAACAAATCATCTATTCACGGTAGGGGGTATCACTTGGTCTATGCACATTCTAAGGGTACCGTCATTTTTCATGAAAAAAATACTAGAGCTCCCCATGGAGACACACTTAGTCTAATATAGCCTTTGTGTAGCAATTATTGTAACTGCAGTTTCAACTCTAATAGTTCTGGAGTGCTCATTCTATAGGGGGCTATGGAAACTGGGGTGGCTCCCAACACCAACTTAATAGAGAAATTTATATCTCTATGAGGGGTTAGCTAAGGAATTTCTTCAAAAATACATCCTCAAAGTCTCTAATAACCAGAAAATTTCCTACAGTATCATTATCTAGTTGTTGTTCCAATTCTCTAACATGAACCATGTAAACACGACAACCCTTCTGTGTTGTCTATTTCAATTGTAGTGCAGAAATTTGTCTGACAGACACGGGTTTGGTTTTCCCTCTTATTACAACCGACTCTTTGTGGCTCATTTGTGCAGTGTACTACTTTTTCTAAGAAGTTTATTACTACTTTCTATTGTTCTATACAATCCATACCAACCAATATGTCATAGGATCCTAAAGGAGGACCATTCAATTTTAGGCCCGTAGGATACCCATTTAAAGTTACAGGGTATTTATGTAATTTATGAGTTACCTTCCACTTGGTTCCTAAAGCCAATTTCACTAGCCAAGAGTGCTGAAATTTTTCTGTCCTCAATTTACATTTTTCCACTACGTGGGGGCTAATATAACTTTGGCTAAGTCCAGGATCAAATAAAACATATACATTTTGGTTCAAAATGATACCTTCAATTTCAATCATGGTTGATTTAGGTTCAGCCTGTCGGTCTTCTAAGGCTGCACATATTCGTGGAATGCTTCTGGCCACTTCATTCACCATGGTTGCTTCATGCACCGCTTGAATATTTTGAATGGCACGAGGGTTGTGTGGACATTCCCGCAACAAGTGAGGTTCTCCACACCCCCAGAATTTCAGCGGTTCGTTTTCTTTCGTAATGCATCCCGCTTCTTGTTCACTTCTATGATCTTGGATCCCGTATGCGATTGGGCTAGCTGATTTTCCCCCGCATTGATGAATTTATTCCTCTAGTGATCTCTGCCAAAATTATTCAAATTGGTTGGTTTGTGTCTTTTTGAGCTTGTTCATGGCTTCCCTTTTTCTTTATTCTACTAGGTCTTAAAGTTATCATTCCATCCCTTGAACTGTTGATAGCACAGTCGAGCCTTTCTAACAACTTCATCCATAGTCTTTAGGTTGTCAAACTCATTTCTCTCTTTATATATCGCGGGCAAAAAATTTAAGAACCTCTATTCCTTCACTTTTTCTTATATTATATACAGTACATAGTGAATTAATTTGGTGAATTTCGTCACAAATTCATCTATGGTGAGCTAACCCAGTCTTAGCTCATGAAATTATTTGACACGGTCGTCGTAATATCTTTCACTGAGGTATCGGATTTTAAACGTTTGTTGGAATTCTTCCCATGAAATTGTCTTCTCATCGAGCAAGTGTATAATTTTGGTCTCTTCCCACGAGAGTGTAGCCTTTTCCTGAAATTGGTAAATTGTCAGTCTTTCTTTCATATTACTTCCATACTCATATACTTGAAAATATTTAACCATATTCAGGACCCAGTCAAAGGTCAGAGGCTTTATCTTGTGTAATTATCCCTATAACTCTTTCTTTTTCTTGGACTTAGATTCTGCCTTCCCAGACTCTTATTCACTCTCAAAATTTTCAGAGTTTGTTTCAACCTATTTTATTTTAAGTTTTTTGTGTTCCCCCTCCTAATGACTAGATCTAGAGGTTAATTCCTTAATCAACCACTCTTGTTCATTACTAGCTTCTAGCAGATGCTCATTACTAGTCCTTAGTTGAACCAACTCCTACAGCAAACTCTTTATAACTCCCAATATCTGGGTAATTGGATCTGGAGGAGTATCCTATCCTCCTCCCCCAGATCCACATACAGTGTGTATCTGTCCGACATGACAATGGTTGTAAACCTGTTTTCACTTTATATCTGATGCACAGTTAATTATTAGCATCCGTCAATCATTAACATAAGCATTATATTGATCATCTTTTGCAAAATAATTTTAACAGTAAAATTAAAATTTTAGACGGCAAAATATTCAAGCATTGAGGTCCATAAGCCCAGTGTTTTAATTTGGGCTCTGATACCACTTGTAACGTACCTAATTTTTTTTTCCTTAAGTTATAATTTCGCATTTGAGGAATAGTATTCACCTTCTTATGATTTTATAGATCTTAATTTTTTTCTTATCTAGGTTATCACAATAGGTACCCCTTAAGCATAACTAACTATTTAAGTTATCCCACTATGGAAACATTAAGCCTAGCTAACCATTTAGGTTCGATACCTTGATTCTTTGTATTATTAACCCATCTAGGTGTTACAGTACAAATGACCTCCTTATCAGCTCATAGGAGAAGGACACATGGAAGGAAGAAAATGACCTAGACAGAGACCTATTTTTCCAAGGTAACGCTCCCTAGAGATAGCTAGGTCGAGTTATAACGCATTCCTACCTCTTTACGGCAGTGTTAGTGCCTAGTTTAATGCATTTTCTTGCCTAAGGTGCAGCGTTACCTATGTTTCATGAAGAAAAATGGAAAAATTCCACAATAATTGACTGACATTTCTGTCTTTTTCTCAAGGAGTCGGTCCAAAAAGTAGGAAAACTTTGGTGCAGGCCTCTCATTCGACATTACTAAAGCAAAATTAGCATCCAAAGAGGGAAAAAGCTATGAAAATCACGTAAACATTATGGATTTTTCCCTATTCAAATTGATGGAGAATAATGGAAATACTGATCCTCCCAAACACTTATAAATTGGAGGTTTGGGCTCATTGTCAAAGCTCATCAGGTTGATTGTGTGAAGAGTGAAATTTTTTTGTTGAGTGTGAGGTTTCATGGTTGGCTAGGTTCATTTAGAACTCTTTGCCTAATCATTTTCACACTTGGATATTGAGGAGAGAGAGTTAGGAGTCAGAGGATTGAGGGAAGCTTGACCAAACTGATGGTTGTAATATCTTCTTTGAATAATATAATTGCCTCTATTTTGTCCACTTGGTGTCTTGTTGATGCATTTATTGTTTATTTATTTAAGATACATGTTATAAGTGGCTTAGATCTACATCGTTTATTGTTTGATTATATACTTGTTTAATTGTTTGTAGTGATAATACTATGAAGATTACACTAGTTCATTGTTTTTTTGCAGGTTATGGACTTGGAACCAGTGAGGAGGACTTCCGCCACACTGCTTTACACTCTCCAATAGATATTACTTATACATCGAGGTAATCCTTCAATACTTCACTTTGTCAATCAAGCATTAGTATCAACATGTCTGTAGTTTCTTTGTGAATGTTGCAGCTAATATGACTGTCTTCCTTGGGTCTCAGGAAGTCACAAGAGGGATATTACTCTAACTACTACCTATGAATTTTACCCCTAAGCAGAGTTGGTGACCATTCTGTGGACTAATCATTAGTTCCCAGTTCTTTATTTCTGAGTCTTTAGTTCTTTCCCTCTATCACTTCCCGTTCTGCTCACATCCCTTTGTGATCATTTCATATGCTATGTCACCATTTCCTCACATCACATTGTTCAAAACAAACCTTGCCTAACCATTATTTTAAATTTTTCCTAGGTAACGCACCCCCTGTGTGTGTTCTAGAGCATTATAATGCAACTCGTACTTGAGAATAGTGTGTTATTCCTATTATTAACGCATTGTACTCCTTCCTAGGTAGTGTTACTTGGCCTAAAACTTGTTATTTCACCCCTATTATGATTCCCCTAGCTGTCAAGTTGTTGGTTGTCTATTTGGCTTCTATGTTTTGGATCTCTGTGCTTGGTTTCCTACTAGAATATTAGTTTTTCTTGTTTGAAAAGTTATCTTAGCTGCAGTTACCTTTTGAAAAGAAAAAGTTTTTTTTTTTAGTATTTCTGAGATAGCTGATTTCATTCTATAATTTTTGGGTTAAATAGCTATTAGTGAGGATAGATATCTGAATCTTTTTAGGCTGAACTGCATTTTTGGATGTATGCTCCTACATGGATGTGTGAAAAAAATCTCCTTGTAGAAATAACTCATTCATATAACTAAATCTTAAAATCAATTTATGCATGGTTTGAGTCAAAGTCGCATAAGAAAGTACACTAAAATTAAGCGCTAATAAAATCAATCAATAACTCTTTTTTTAGCTTACACCAACATTAGTTCGGGCTAGGATCTTTTGATAGGAAGAGTGGAAAAATTTCCCAAGATCACAAAACTTGAGACTAGTGTCACTAAAGAGTGAAATCTTCTTGCACTCGTACTATTGGGACCACTCCACTTATACCTGAGTTAAGCGCGAGACAACACTGGGGTGTGTGAGAAGTTAGCCTGCCTTCGATCGAATAATAGTGGGAATTCTGTGTATTGGGGTTCCCCTCAGGGATGTCGAAACTAGATCGGGGATCTAGGTGTTCTGCCCATGCATCCTGTTGTCTATGACTGTGACGCCCCTGATAGTGTCTATGATTTTAGATATCCATAGTTTCCATACTTATAGGGATGTACACAAGGTGACTTGGGTAGGCTGCCCTGGTACCTGACACAGATGGACCTATTATGTCTTTGGTTTTTGGGAGGGTACTCATCTTCATGAGAGCGCTTGGCCCCATTATCTAAGGTTGGAGCAAAGCTCAAGAGTAGTTGTAACTGTACATATGAATAGCTCTCTCTCTATGCTATTTTGATACTGGGTTTGATATCTAGTAAATGGTAGTACTCAGATAGGGTATTACCTCTCTGGCTTCTTGATTGATTAACTGTAGAGTTCTTTTTTTTAGGTGTTTGGTTCTACTATCACTGAGGCTTAATAATACATCACATTAAAAATTTGATAAAATTAACTGGTCATCGTGGTGTCCTTTGACCCTCGTTTTCTTTCTATGCAGCATCAAGGTATTCCTCCATTGACATTGAGGGAGGTGTCGAGTCTCAGTGACCTAGTGCCTTCTTCGAAAGAGTAGTCTCTAGTGTTGACCCCTAATTTTCACAGTGATCCTTTAATTATAGAGTGTCCAGAGGATCCTTTCATTTAAGGAGTTGTACCTCCTTATAATCCTCCTCTCACTGACTCTTTGGGGCCACTATTGATTCAGGTAGCATCAATACGAGCCATGTCTTTGGATGCACCCACATAAACTACACAACATGAGACTTATGGGTCATTTAGGTTGGTGGCCAACTCTTTTCCACCACCACCTTCCCCGCTAGTTGTTAGTTGTTCATAGCTAATAGGAAACCCTAGTAGCTAGACTTTGCCTGGTCCTAGTAACTTGGTCACAAAAACTGTGAGTGGAATTTCGAGCTCTTCGATATCCTCTCCTATCGTGTCTACTCGTGGACCTCCAGCTTCTGCTTCTACTAGTGGGTCTACCTAGGTTCCCTTCATCAACCCTTTCGGTTGGAATCCATTTTTGAGTTCAAACCCCTTGGCTATTATGCCAGGGGACATTATTACCAAAACTTACATGCTAGGGGGCACTTTTGTACCCCTACATTATATGGGAAAAGCAAGTCCATCAATTTTTAATGCCATTCCTCGTAGTGGTCAACCTTATGGTGTAGGGTCTATGCAAATGGTCAATTATGCTACTAGTAGTATGCCACAAGAAAATTCTATTGTGTATATCTGGGTGACCCTTCCCCAAAACCAATTGGGGAAAGGGGGAAACTATTACCCTAGGGGAAACTAGTTTTTTTTTCTCCCAGTATAATATCCCCTATGGACAACAACATTACATCCCTACACCTCCACTAGCTAGAAATTATTATCAGACGAGTCCTACTTATCCCATTGGAAACACTTTTATGGGAGGACCCTACAGTCCAAATAGTCATTCAACATCTCCTTGGTTAGACTTAGGGGAAACAACGCAATTTCCATTCTTGGTAGCCTTAACATCCCCGATATTAATAAATTTACCAATAATCCCATCAATCATAACCCTCTTTGGCCTCCTATATTGCATAATATTCCATTAGATATCCCTAAGATCGAAGGCAAAAAAGGGGAGGATCTGGCTGCACATATCACCACATTTCATTTATGGTTTGCTTTTTATTCCATGGTGGATGATAGTATCCATATTAGGATCTTTTCCCACACTCTCACAGGAAACACTACCAAATGGTACATCGTTTTAACACGAGTTGCAACCAATACTTTTGGTGCCTTAGAAATGAAATTTCTTAAGAAATTTCAAATACCTATCCGTTACGAAACCAGAACGGAATTCTTAACCTCACTGCACCAAGACACCACCACCCACATATCTGATCACATTCATGAATGGAGATGTAGGCGAAGGCTAGTTAAAGAGCCAATCCTGCATCATCTAATATCAAACCGGTTCTATAAGTCACTCTTTCCACCGCTTGCTAAGTAAGTTTTCTTATCTGGTGGAGTCACAGAAGACCAATCCATCTATCATGCACAGCATCTAGATCTCATCTATTCGCAATTAGGCTTGTTCTATGAGTTACTCCCTGTTGTGGTGGATTTGATCCATGAATGTATGAAATTTCACCAATTTAAGGGGTGTATTTTAACCATTGAAACTATTGGTAACAACCAAAAATTGGTGGAGTTCAAAAGCATACAATCTAGAGGAAAAAGCATGCAAATTTACACTCAAATTAAACCAAAACTAAAACAAAAATATACCGAAGCTATTGAAGAGAGTCAAATGATAATAATTCAAAAGGTGGCTCTAGGCCCCTTCTTATTAAGCGTTTGATATGAAGAAGAAATTTTACCCACTTGACAAAGGGCCCCTAGACAATGGTTCTAGGTCTCGATGCAAGGATGTTGTTTTCCAAGCTCGCCTTGGTGCAAGCTCTCTCTCTCTCTCTCTATTGTGATGGACTAAGATTTTTGGATGGCCAACAATCGATTCCCCTCTATCTCTAGCTCTAGGTCACACACTACTGGTATTTCTTGGGCAATTCTGGCCAGCATAACAATCTGATCACCTATTCTTCATCTCATGGTGGCTTTATATAGGGGATTTCAAATCCTCCTTCCCTCCCTTGGTACATGGTGGATGGTGACCCAAGGGAGAGGTATGGTTCCATTTTGTGCTCCAAATATTCCATTGTGTGCTCACATAGTGTCTAAGGAGGCACTGGTGGCTGTCCTTAGGTGGCTTCATGTAAGGAGTAACTTGTCCTTTTCTTTGTGTGGTCCCTGAAAGCGAAATTTTGCCACTTTTAGGAATGCATGCTTATCGGGCGAAAAGGCGCGCAAAAGGCGCTCTTCTCAAAGGATAATGCATGCAATCATCATTTAAGACTAGTTCAAATTGGATTTTCTCCAAACCTTAGATATTTTAAATACTTTCTTGATTCCATAATGTCTTCCTGCCTTGTAAATCCTTTGGCTTGACATTAATTAATGTCATATTCTTCTGTACAATTTTCAAGGTTAATAGTTGCTCTCTAACGTGTGAGGTCTAGGAAGGACTGTATAGCCAAAATGCATTATAGTTTATTTTATGTGTCATAAGTAGAGAGATATGGAGACCTGCGTGGATCTTTGGAGTTGACAACACCCTGAATCGGTTCCAAGAATGACAATGTCTAAGGGATCCCTACAAGCAAATAAAATTTACAATATATATACAAAATTTCAATGAGGTGAGCATGTCCCATGCTCGTGATGTTATGGCTAGTTAAACAAAATTGACAAATACATGTGATGTCTGTGTCACTACTATGGTAGTGATGCTGGCGGTTATTGACGATGATTGCGGACACCCTCAGGGGCATTTTTTCTTTAACGATAGGTGGAATGTGGTACCCATATGCGTAAACTTGGTATGGCATGTAGCTGTGCAATGTATTCATAGGTGCTGGTTGGGACCTTCCCGTGTAAGCTTTGTTGGCAGAGACGCTTATGGAGGCACAGGTCTTCGACGGATCTGATCAAAGTGAAATGGTTGTAAGGTATGATACCATCTTGACATGAAAGCTTTTGTCATAGTTGAATGTCAGGAGGATCGATGACATCTGTGGACAATTATGCCTCCCACATTGCCACCCAAGGATGCCCCTTTGCATGGGTAGGGGTGATCCAATGTACTACTTCCTTTTTGGAAAATAGGTGTCAATTTCGACAAAAAGGAAGCTTCAACCGAACAAGGGGTCATCGATATGAGGTATCGGGGACTTGGATGTGATGGGTTTAACATAGGCATGTTGGTGAGAAGTGACTGAAAACTGATGATGGGGATTTAATGGCCTGAGGTCGGAGTATACTTAAGCAGCTTGGCGGTAGTCATAGTTATTTCTGAAGGGAAAATCCCTGAAGTTGGTAGGACTTCCAGGGCAGGTGTAAACCGACTATGAATGTCATGATGGTGTGTGCGTGGGGGTGAAATACTCCGACCAAGGGAGGTTTGGGACTACTGCCATGGGAGAAAATATGAAATATCAGTGTGGAGGGGCGAAGTGCACCGTTTGCGGTATTTGTACACTTACCAAAAGAATAAAAATAATGGGGTTTGGTTTGTACAAAACACAGAGACGGGTAACCCAAAACATGAAAATTTTCACTCACTGATGTTGTGAGGAAAGTGTTTTGTTGAGGGTGGGGGTCCCATTGGTTGGTCTCATGTGCGAGGTTGATGAAGCAGATGAAAAAGTGTCGCAGATGGGATTATGCTGGTGGATATATGGTGGGCCAAATTCGATGCGTGGTGGTGCGCGTTTTATCTACTTGTACAACCTGATCGTCCAGGAAGGGGGTTTGAGGTCACATGGTAAACTTGACCTTATGCATGATAAATGGATGGGCATGAGGTGCTTCCTAGAATGAAGTGGTATGGCCATGGCATCACTGTTGTTGTGATATATGGTCTACTTTGGGTGACGAGCACCATGGAGGGGAGGCTCTACCAACCAACTCGGATGTTTATGATGTGCAGGGTGAGGTGATTATAAACACGGTCGGATATGAGGACCGTATGGTTTATTTCCAATCGAGAAATGATGTCAGGATACGCAAATTTTTTCTGGGACTCTATCATGCTAGGGGGTAGAATGATACCTACTCTAAAACTTTCAGTAGATGGTGCTGTGAATGGTTTGCGGGGTTTTCCTACAAAAACAACTACCTCAAGTGAAAGCATCTTCTTTTCATCAAATATTATTGAAAGGCATGAGCTTTAAAAAGGAAGATGAGAGAGGGCATACCTGCTGGCGCTGAAAATTTATTTTTCTGGAAAGAGAATGTGTGGCATTGCTTCTGTTTATCATGGAGTACTGATGATGGTGCAACTTATGGTTTGCAGAATGGACCCTCTACTTTCCAATTATGGCCCTCTGAAGTTTTTGGAAAGGGAAATAAATAGGTGAATATGGCCCTTATTCAATTCATTTGTACTTGTTAAGGTTTGAGAGGTTAGAGGTGTTTTCGTAGCATTCCCTGTCGTTGAAGTTAGCCCGTATACCAGGGACTAGCAATACTATGTCGAGGTAACTTCCATGACGTCCTCCATTTTAATTTCTATAGTTTGATGGTGTCGGGGTCTGTACAAATTGGGTTTGTACGGACTCTGGTGACTTTTGCCCTAGATTGTGGTGGCGATTTGGGAAAAAGTGTGCCTTCCTTGCATGAAATTTTGAGGGACAAATGCATGAGGATGCTTTATTCCCAAATTTTAGCATGCCTTAGGCGTGCCTGTGAAAAATACAGTCGCGCACTAAGTGCGCCTGTCTAAGGGACAGGCACGCAAAGGCCGAGGTGACAAAATTTTTTGTTTTTTGTCTATTTTTTGTGTTTTTTCTCTATGCTGATGGGTACCTGTGTTGATAGCAGGTTATTGTGGAGGGAGCGGGACTGGCCAGAGATCCGGACCACTCTAGCTACTAATGCTGGGGTGCAACGTTAGTTGGCCACATGGGGCCTTCCGAAGTTTGCTGAAAATGAGTTTCTTCGGTCGCAGGACCATTTACTGTGTTACATTATACAGCACTGGCACAAGAGGTGTAACATATTCATGTTGCCGGGGATGAACTTGGTGATCCGTCCTGAGACGGATATCTACTTTGTGATTGTGTTACTGCCTCAGGGTGAGGTGCTTAGGTACCCACTCCCCTTTGGGAGAGTGAACTTGGAAAGATTTCGGAGGCATCATTCCAGTGGGGCACCTCTTACCGAGGGATGCATCAGCATTGCATCACTTACAGATGTGGTAGAGTGGTGTGCTATGGAAGTGATCGTACGACTAGCAAGGTCATTTTCTCCACATCGGGCGTCTGGCCCGCAGGTTGGAGTTTTGCGTCGATTGAGGTCCGAGCATTTTTCGACTCCGCCTACTTTTGTTTTGATGGGATGGTGTCGCAGTTGAACAAGGTCCAACATGGATCTAATTCATTTGTGTATGCCAACATCTTGTGCAACATCATGTACAAGAGGGTGGTGTTGTGGAGGCCAGTGGTGGCGGTCCCTATTCGGGGCCATGGGAGCCATGTATGAGGAGGTGGGCTCTGGTGATGCCGCGAGAAGTGGTGGCATGGTGGGGCGTTACTATAATTCCACGACAGAGGCCTAGGTCGAGGCCAATCCATAGATTTTCTTGTCATGTCCGTATGCGGGAATGGACTTCCAAGGTGACCCAAACATGGGTCTCCCTTTTAGTTATGTTTGGGGACCTGTAGGTATGTTTTATATATTTTTTCTGCATTTTTCTGAGTATGTGTGTACTCACATGTTCTGCTAGTGACACTAAAATTGTTTTGGTTACTCGTGCAGATGTTGGCGAGGTGGGTTGCCCCGTGGCCTGACTGGTGGGCCACGATCCTCCGTGATGACCTCAGGGTGGTCAGGGAGGAGGTGATGTAGGTGGAACATGTGGTGGTGCTGGTGGACCTGGAAGAGATGGTGTTGGCCCCTTAGGTGAGGGTAGTAGCTCAACTACTGCAGAGGTTTTTGTCGAGCGAGCTCGTGCTAATGCAGCAGAGGTGCGTGTTGCAGCACTAGCACCTCAGGTGACTACTCTTCAGGACTTCCGGGGTTGAGTGGACTGCTTGACCAAGGGTATGCCTGCTCGATGTTTCATCATTGACTTCGAGGAGGTCTGGTTAGAGAGAGTGATGGCCCGTAACAGGGATTATTGGCCCACTCTACATCAGGTGGCAATCGCATTTGCGACACCAGCTCTGGTTGTGGTACCGGGAGCAGTGGTGGGTCCAGGTGCTCCTCTTGAGGGGGCACCCCCCTACAGCAGTTTTGTACATAGGGAAAGCACCCATTATGAGGATGCTTCCCTTATTTTTTATGACTTTTCTATCTTTAGGTTGGTTATTGGCCCAACGACACTATTTATTGTACTCAGATATACATATTTTGATATATATATGAAATATATTTTTTGTCGCTCCACATGATGTATCACCTATTTCGGTTTATGTATTGTGTTATGTTGATGGATATCTATATTTTTGGTTTTATGTATGATGGTTTATTTGAGATGCATTCCAGTTTAGGATATTTTTAGCTATGCGATGAGTTGTTTGGTTTTGACTCCTTGGTACATGTGAAAATGTGATATAGTCAAATTGTCTGCCTAATATTTTGGCACACAAATATTTTCTAAATAGATGTGTATCTCTTGTCTCAAATTTTTAGTTTAGCTGTGATACTACTAATTGGGAATCGAGGTAGATATTCATATGGCGAACGCCCCAATGGAGGGTGTCACAAATAAGTCCAATGACGACGTCATATTATTTCTTATTTTTTGTTGCTGAACCAATACACACACTGTTTGTACAAAGAGGTGATTGATCAGGGCAGTAAATGACCTAGGCAGTGGTGGCTAAATTTTGAGACCATCTTGATGCTTCATCAGGAAATCCGAAATAGGGTTCGTTTTGGTGATACATGGTGATACTTTGAGCACTTTTAACTAAGGGTCAAAAATTTTGAGTGGTTGGGTTTTCATGTACTCTCACTCTAGGGGAAGGGTTTTTGTGTATAATTTCTTGAGGTAAACGCCATTGACGGTGTTGTGTAACCAGCTCCAAAAATAGAAGAAAATAGATATCAACACCTTAGAAATAAGCCACTTCGAGGGGGAAACCTCCAATACATTACATAAATGAAAATTTCTTGGATGATACAATTTACAAAACCTCCTTTCTATATATAGGAGTCCATGTGGCCATAATGTAATCCTAGTGGGCCAAAATGTAATCCTAGCTGACCTAACAATAATAATTTAAGGGCACAATAATAAAAAAATGGGGGTTACAAGGGTACAATAATAACAATAAGGGGGTTACACTAATAACAATAAGGGACTATTCTAGTAATATAGGGACCTAACATGCCCCTCTCCTCCAAAAAAGTGTTGTCCTCAACACTTGAGTAGCTCTGGGTGCTTCTGTATAAACTTCTGATCCTCCCATGTAGCATCTTCAGTGGGTAAGTTCTTCCACTTGATGAGATACTCTGAAATTGATCGATTCCGTAGCTGTCGAGTTCTTGTTTCCATGACTGCTTCAGGTTCCAATATGATTTTTCCTTCCTCATCAAGTTCTGGAAATATTGTTTGAACTGGAAGATTTTCGCCTATAACCTTCTTTAAGCATGAAACATGGAAAACTGGATGCACTTGCGAAGAAGTAGGAAGCTCCAATTTGTATGCCGTACTACCAATCTTTTGCAGCACCTTGTAAGGAGCATAGTACTTTGGCGATAATTTATTACCCTTCTTAGCTTGCTTGAGGGACATTTGTTTGTATGGTTGTAGCTGTAAAAATACCCAATCTCCTACATCAAAAATTCTCTCACTGCGATGTTGATCTGCCTGTTGTTTCATTCGATTTCGTGCCAAATTCAGGTTATCCTTTAAGAGTTGGAGAACTTCTTTCTGATGCTCGATGTGATCTTCCACTGCTTGAACCTTCAAATTTCCCCTTAAAGATGATGTGATGGATGGTGGATGATATCCATAAAGTGCCATAAATGGGGTCATTTTTGCTGCAGTATGGAAGGAAGTGTTATACCACCATTCAGCAAGAGGTAACCACTTGACCCATTGTGTTTGTTTATCGGATACAAAACAACGAAGATATCCTTCCAAACATTTATTTACTATCTTAGTTTGACCATCAGATTGAGGATGATAAGATGAGCTATGAGCTAATTGAGTAGCCAAACAAGAAAATAACTCCGTCCAAAAATTTCCAGTAAAAATGGGATCTCTGTCGCTCACAATAACCCTTGGGCTTCCATGTAGCTTTTGAATTCTGTCCATAAATGTAGTAGCAACTGTAGTTGCTTTAAATGGATGAGATAATGCACAAAAGTGTGCATACTTGGTAAGTCTATCAACTACCACCATGATGACACTCTTTCCTTCGCACTTAGGTAAACCTGTGATAAAATCCATTGAAATCTCCTCCCAACGTTGACTTGGAATGGATAAAGGTTGTAGAAGTCCTGGGGTCTTAATTGTTTCCACTTTATTCTGCTGGCAAACCAAACATTCCGCCACAAACTTTCGAATATCAGATTTAAGGCCATCCCAAAAAATTTCTTTCTTCACCCTGTGGTAAGTTTTTAAAAATCCTGAGTGTCCTCCTAAAGGAGAAGTGTGCAATTCCAGAAGAATCTTTTGTTTTAGTTGGGAATTCTTACAAAGATATAAGCGATCTTTGTACCATACGGAATCATTTTTCCAACTAAATGTATCAGATGTACTAGGATCTTGCTGCAACTTTTGAATGAGTGTCCATACATCTTTGTCCTTCTTTCATTCATCTCTTGCTTCAGTTATCCAATCTGGTTGGATAATAGAAATGGCACAAAGCAATGCTTCCACCTCTTCATTCTTTCTTGAGAGTGCATCTGCAACAACATTAAGTTTTCCTTTTTTGTAGATTATTTCAAAGTCATAACCCAACATCTTTGTGACCCATTTTTGCTGCTCTTCTGAAGATAGTCTTTGTTCCAAAAAAGTGTTTAAGACTATCATGATCAGTTTTTACCTTGAAGTGTCTTCCCATTAGGTAAGTTCGCCATTTCTTTAGTGCATGCAGTATTGCTAACATTTCCTTCTCATAAATAGGTTTATGTAAATACTTTCCTTTGATTGGACGACTTTCAAAAGAAATGGGTCTTCCTTCCCGCATTAAAATAGCACGAATTCCATTTCCTGAGCCATCACATTCCACAATAAAGGTTTTTGTGAAGTCTGGCGTAGCTAAGACCGGTGCTAGGCACATTGCCTCTTTAAGATGTTCAAAGGCCTTAGTTGCTTCAGGAGTCCATGAAAATGCATCTTTCTTCAATAATGTTGTTAGAGGTGCCGCTATTCTCCCATAATTCTTAACAAACTTGCGATAATAGCCTGTTAACCCGAGAAATCCTCGCAACTGCTTTATTGTCTTGGGGACTTTCCATTCCTTAATGGCTTTAATTTTGTTAGGGTCTACTTTAACACCTCGTGAGATATAATATGACCCAGATATTCCACCTCTTGTACTCCAAAGAAACATTTGGATGTTTTTGCATATAATTGTTTCTCCTGCAATAGTTTGAGCACCCTGTCAACATGTTCAACATGATCCTTCCAAAACCTGTTGTAGATTAGTGTATCATCAAAAAATACTAGCACAAATTTTCTAAGGAAGGGTTTGAAAATGGAATTCATCAACCCTTGAAATGTAGAAGGTGCATTGGTAAGGCCAAAAGGCATGACCAAAATTCATAATGACCCTCATGAGTTCGAAATGTTGTTTTTGGAATATCTTCAGTCTTCATTCTAATTTGATGATATCTTGAACGAAGATCCAACTTGGTAAAATAAATTGCTCCATGTAATTCATCCAATAATTCATCAATCACAGGAATGGGAAATTTATCTTTAATGGTGAGCTTATTGCGCTCCTTATAATCCATACACATTCGCCATGATCCATCCTTCTTGTGTACCAATACTACAAGAGCAGAGAAAGAACTTGACTAGGTTGAATTATACCCGCCTCTAACATTTCTGCAATCATACGTTCAATTTCGCTCTTTTGGACGTAAGGATATATATAAGGCCTAATGTTTGGAGGAACACTTCCTGGAATCAAATGAATAGCATGATCATGATCACGAATAGGTGGGAGTCCTTTGGGAGTTTCAAACACCTTGGAATGATTGTCCAAGACTTGTTGGAGATCTGCAGAAATAGATGATTTTGATGTTGGAACTTCTAGTGAGCATAATTGTGCAATTACGCCTCGTTGTTCTTTCTTTAGAAGATTTATCATGACATTAGAGCTTATTATCCTTCCTGGCTTCCCTACAATACCCCGTAATTCGACTTCCTTTCCTTCTGAAAAAAATTTCAAGAAAAGTTCTTGAAAATTAAAAGCTACCGTCCCCAAAGATTGTAACCATTGTACTCCTAGTACAACATCAGCACCTCCCATAGGAATGGCAAGCATTGGACTAGTCAATAGATATTCCCCCATGGTTAGCTTGATATTATGGCATTTTCCAGAGCAATTTATAGTTCCTCCATTTGCAACCATCACTTGACATTCTGGTGCTGGGTACAAGAAACAATTTAATTCCTTGGCTACCTTACAATGAATAAAATTATGGGTGCTACCTGAATCAATCAACACTATTACCTTTTTCTTCTTGATTTGTCCTTGTATCTCGAGAGTTTGAGGAGTGGTAATTCCTGCCAGTGCATTACACGATATGGTCGGATTCATTTCTTCCTCTTCTAGGGTTGGTTCCCGGTGTATATCCTCTTCTTGTTCATTTTCTTCTTCCTCTTCACAATCTATGTAAAATAATTTCTTCTTAGCACACTTATGACCTTTAGTGTATTTGCTATCACAACTGTAGCAAAGCCCTTTTGCTCTTTTTTCTTCCAATTGTTGTGGTGTCGACCTTGTAGGTTGTGGAAATCTAGGCGTAGCAACACTTCCTTCTTTATAGAATTGAGTGGTAGGCTTCCTTGTCGCCATAATTTTACATTCAACTTTTCTTGCCAACCTGAATGCCTTCTCCAATGAATCAGGTTCCAGAACGCGAACTTCATGTTGGATGTTATCCTTTAAAGTGCCTATGAAGAGATCAATCCTCTGTTCCTCTGGAATATCAGTTACCCTTATATTCAATTTTTGGAAGTCCTCAATGTGCTGCCCCACTAAACCCTTTTGTTTGAGATTTATCAATTGGCTAAAGAAGGTGTTGCTCTTTGCATCCTCATAATGTGCTATCATTTCCTCCGTAAAAATTGACCAAGTGACAATTTTCTTATGGGAGCAAAGCCATCGATACCGTACAAATGTATTTTGTTCTAAATGTAAAGTTGCAATGCGTACCTTTTGTGTGTTTTTCACGTTATGGAGATCAAAATATTTCTCCATCTGTAGTATCCATGTTACAGGATCCTTTCCATCAAACTTCCTTATATCCATTTTTGGAATATGGTGGTTCTTTCTGCCAACATTAGAGTTTATGAAATCATGATTGACATTTATTGTGTTCTCATCATGAGGTTCTTCTACTATCTTTTCACCATTAGGAAACATTTCTTGTATCAACTTTGTCAAACTTTCGATGTCTGATTTTAGATCATTCTTCATGTTTTCCATCTTAGCTTCCATGCCATCCATCTTCGCTTCCATGCATTTATTCAAACCTTCCATCTTCGCTTCCACGCCTTTCTTCAAAACTTCCATTTCATTTTTTGTTGCTCTTTGCGAGAGTGAAATTTGTTGCACTTGCTCTTGTAATTTTGATAGATCATGTTGCAATTCTTCATCTTCATGAGTCATAGTAGAGCCTTCTCAAGGCTTAATGGGTGTTGAATTATTTTTACGGTGCATATTTTAGAACCCAATACCGATATCTATTCTACAATATGCCCTTGGAATCAATTCAAATTGATTCTTCAAACAAGACTTATGCAATTCGGAAAAAAATACACACCTTTTTCTTGCTTTTGAGGAGCTCGATATTGAAATTGGATTATCTCTGTGATTGCAGCACTTCAATATTTGAATTTCGGTACCAACGTAGCCCTCTGAATTATCTTTCGAATGCCACAGGTCTGACCTGATTTGGATTCTCCAAGACAAAGTTGTGTCCAATCTCCCACAATGACCTAATTATGGACTGGTTCAGTAGAGCGAACTTGTATGACTTGCCACATGTCACCGTTTCATCCTTCGGCTCTAAAATTGATAGCCAAGAAACTAAAGTTCGTGTACTTGCGACCAATTTTTACGACACTCCAATCCGATGCTCAGAGAGAGAGTTATGGATATTTTCCCACGATCACCTCTTTGAGATGAAATTCGGGAGCCTGAAAAAGCACTACCTTCCACAGATCATATCTCCGAAAATATTGTGAACCAATATCTGAAATTTTTTGATGATGTTCATCAGGATTTCAGCTTCGCACCCTATGAATTTTAGCTTCTGATACTTTGTAGAAAAAACATTATAGCGCAAATTCCACGATGACCTATTTAGGAGCCTGCAACAATACCTAAATTCCACAGATCATATCTCCAAAAATGTTGCGAACCAAGCTCTTAAATTTTTTGACGATGTTCCTCAGGATTTTTTCTTTGCATCCTAAAAATTTCAGCTTCTGAAACTTCGTAGAAAAAAATTCGACGATGACCTATTTGGAGCTGCGAAACCCTAGAATCCAAAGCTCTGATACCAAATGTTGTGTAACCAGCTCCAAAAATAGAAGAAAAGAGATATCAGCGCCTTATAAATAAGCCACTTCGAGGGGAAAACCTCCAATACATTACATAAATGAGAAATTCTTGGATGATACAATTTACAAAACCTTCTTTCTATATATAGGAGTCCATGTGGCCATAATGTAATCCTAGTGGGCCACAATGTAATCCTAGCCGACCTAACAATAATAATTTAAGGGCACAATAATAAGAAAATGGGGGTTACAAGGGTACAATAATAACAATAAGGGGGTTACACTAATAACAATAAGGTACTATACTAGTAATATAGGGACCTAACAGACGGGGTTAGTGAGGCAAGTCCCATCTATTTCCATCAAGATGTATGCCCCCTATCAGAAGCAATGTTTAATGATGTATGGTCCTTTCCACAAGGTTTCGAACTTTCCTGGCCCTAAGGTTTCTTTCACGACATCCTAGCGGAGGACTAATTCTCCCTCGGTGAATGAGCGAGGGGTGATGTGGCGGTCGAATGATGCTTTTACCCTTTTCTTGTGGGCCTCGTTGTGTTGTAGTGATTGTCATTGATTTTTGTTGAAAAGCTCTAGTTGTACTAGGCGCTGCTCTAGAGGTTGGATGTCATTGAGGAGTTTGATGGCGGCATGAAAATTTGGGATTTTGCTGAAATCAATGCAAAAGCGCAAGGTACCTTGGTTTTTTGCGACAGGAATATGGTGGAAATCCTGTGACGGGGGGGAGGTAGTAATCCTATCGCCAATATCAACTGATACAAATCGTATATTGTGGATTTTTTCATCAGCGTTTGGCAGGGGAAGAATCTCTGTAATGGGATTCTATATGAGCTCGAGGTTGGGTTCCCCGCTAGGATGGTCGATTTCCGATAGGTGGAAATTGCGCCTGCCACAGAGGTGCCTGAATGTTTCCATTAATGAGCATGAATCTAGTGTGTGATTTTGGACAGTAAAGATGGTGCACGGTATCACTGAGCCAACGGATTAGATAGTGTGGGATTCTATGCTACTCGTTGTTCCTGATGTGGATGCTTGGAAAGGGTCAGTCGTGGAAGAGATTATATTCTGCTTCCATTTCTGAATTGTTGGCTTAGGTATGTCTACCTTCTTGGTGGAGTGTAGACTAATGCAGCTCATGCCACTCTCAGCTTGGGGAGATGTACACACTTAAACATATGATGAAATTGCAAACAATTCTGGCAATAAGTGCACGTGATCTTCTCTTGGTTTGAGAGAATTTTCTGAGGGAGAGAAGAGACTATTCAAAGACTTTTTGCAAGAGGCTTGAGTTCTCTGCATTGGTTGACTCAGTGATCATTTAGATCACATAGGCTACATGTTATCCTAGGCTTGGCTAAGGTTATGCTTTGTTGGTGTGTTTTCTTATCTTGCTTGATACAACATTACGGGGGTGGGGACATTGACCCGGCAATGTACTTTTTATGCCATTCTCGGAGTTCGTCATCTCTCTTCTCTATGGCATTAATCATGTCGATGGTGGGACGAATTTGTGAGGCATAAGTACAATGTATCTCATAATGATTACCCTGACATATCAGGCAAAATATCGTTGATATGAAGGTTCCGTCGAGTTCAGTTTCAGGTCTGATGGGGAACCAATGCTAGAAGGCTGCTAAATTGGGGTAATGGATGACTGCATGATATGTCTTTCTGCATAACATACATGTTGGTCATCCCTGTGAAGAGTGGTTGGGGGTAACTAGGGGTTCTGTAGTGGGCCATTCTTTAGCTGTCAAGAGCATGATGGATGCGCTCATCTCATCCGCTTGGGTCATGGAGCTGCCTGTGGACTCGGCATCCATGTTGTCCTATAGGGAAAGGAAAACTGTGGCTGAGCGAAGGCTAGCAATGGCTAGCTGTAATCGAGGTATTTCGAGGCTATTCAGGACATGAACTCAAGCAGTAACAATACCGAGGCATTGGCCACGGCAACCTCTCTAGCATATGCCGCCTCCCAAACCCCTTTCCTCTACCCCCCAACTGGCTTCGTATCCCAGCAGGTTTTGGCAACACTGGTATTACCCAACATATTGTAGGAATTCCCAGTTTAGTACCTCATTCCTCCTTCCAGAACAAGAGACACCCATGTTACTGCCATATATTTGAAGCCCCTCAATCCCGAGGAGCCCCCACCCATCCAAGAAACGGTCGAGACCACCCCCGAAAAGGAAGTTCCCATTGTGAAGTCGGTAATCACTGCTAGGAAAACCGAGAAGGGAGGAAGAAGATGGTGACCCTCCCCATTCAACAGGAATCACCAGCCTATGCCATATGCGATGTAATAGGCCATCCTACCCATATATATCCGGAGCTGGATGAATTAAAACCACTCCTTGGCTCTGAAACAAACATCTCGATGTCGCGTTCCCATAAAAAGGAACCTACCACCAAAGGTAAATTCAAAGCGCTGCGTACCAATCACGTATGTGCTCTCTATAGAAACTATGGGCACTATACCCACCATTGTCCAGAGATACCACGATATAGGGACACCTTACATTCAATCAAGCGATCCTATTAGGAGGATCCCTCCATCGAATCTGTCAGTCGGTGTGAGCCTCACACCATCCTATACTTGAAAGAGGAACGTAAGGTTGTAGAAATACCCCCAGTTATGACCATTATACATTTTACGCTATGCGACTACATGGGACTACGAGCAACACAATTCACATGCCTGTTATGCACCGACAATCACCTTTTGGAGAATTGTCATCGCTTGATGTCAACATCATGCATATCGGGGCCCCTGTGACATCGAGTGATGCCTTAGGGATAATGGGAGGATCTCCTAGGAATGACCCTAGAACAGATGATGGTTTGAATTGACCAGGGCCATATTCTGAGGCTGTATCTGAATTACATTCGTGTTTCTTAGGGGATGCTTCTCGTTGTGTGTCAGCTAGTCTATAGTAATGATGCAGTCCTCGTGGGGGAACATCATAATGCAGAAGATAGAGGAGGCTATGGCAGACATGGCATACATATAACTCCACCCAAGGAGTATATTGTAATACAAGTGAGTGTCCAAGACTTCAATGTCTATGTGGACCATCTTTCCGGCTAAAAATACCAGGAAATTTTGGTAGAGGCTAACGGGGGTCGAGGGACGACCGTCATATGCTCAAAGTGTTATGACTAATGGTTTTAGTTCGGTAGAACCTAACTTCTGCCAACCATTTTTTGACATGATGCATGTTGATGCACCCTCGTCTATGGCACATCGGTGAATAGTGATATTCTGGACCGACAATGGTATCTAGAAGGCGACCATGGAAGTAAATGGGGTGGTGGCTTTGTCAAATTCAAAAGCCGTCATGTGCGTATCGGCAGGGTCGATAGCACCTAACACAGAAAGTAGGGCTTTTCGTTGTTTTGGGCATGATTGCAGTACTTCTAGAGCTGACATAGCAGCAGGAGATTGAACTAAATCATCCACGATGCTATAATTATGGACCGCTTTGGAGTAGTTTCCTGCTCGCCTATTGGGTCCCTTTACCATCTTTGGCAATGGTTCTATAGGCATATTTGAAATGTTCAAAGGTGCATTTGGCACACTATTACTAGCCCCTGACGTAGTGGTGTATGGTGGGGTGCCGTAGTTCCAATTATGTATTTGGAAAAAATCTCTTCTCCCATCATGTAGATTTCATGGCTGATTTTCCTAGAATCCTCTGGGTTTTGCTGCTGAGTGTTGATTGTCCCTTGGTGGGGGAAAGGCTCTTGCACCATAGCGAGTTGCTGGGAAGATCCTCCTTGTCCTCGGTTACTCTGTAGCTTTTTTAGCTCAGGGAGATCGAGACAGTGGTGAGTATAGTGCCTGTACTATCCACATATAGAACATGAATGGTTTGTTCGAAGAGGTGGCCTTTTGCTCTGCCATTGGGCATTGGTTAGCTCCTGGTTTTGATTTTAGTTGGAGCTACCTCCAGCCTGGGATCATGGCAGGCATTGATGGTTGTTGCCCCCCTTTCCAGGGTTCCCTTTTGGTTTGTTTTCAGATATTTTCTTTACCACGTTAGGAGGGTAGTTCTCCTGGTTATACTAGTGTGGTTTTTTTTGGGACGGCTGCACAAAGCTCACCTGTGCGTTGGTTTGAATAGGTCGTTCATGTGCTAGGGACTGATCATAATTATGTCCCAGGTTTTCACATGGCCGTTGGAGGTGAGATCTTTTGTCAATGTTTCTTTTTGCGTACTGGGTCCCCTCAACCAGAGGATAGGGTCCTCCCTGGTGATACGCTTGCACCCTATTAGTCAAATTTTGCTAAGGCATATGATGACTTTTAAATCCGAGTTGAGACATGTTATGGGTAGAACTATATGTGTAACTGAGGTTTTGACTACTGCTACCTAGGTAACCTTGGGTCATTGATCCAATTATCCCATCTACAGAGTTCGACGCACCTAGAAATTCTTGATAAGTTTGCAGGCGCCGTGCATTAGGCAGGTTGTTGTAAAAGTATCCTAACTAGGTATAAATCAGTTCAAGCTTCTGGGATTTACTGATTGCATCCTCTTCGGAGGTGGGGTTTTGTTGCGCCACATTCTTTGAAATCTCTGTCGTCAGAGTTTTTAAGAATAAATCTAAGAGGACCCTATCATCAAGTTTAGCTTTACATAAACTATGACATCACCTCCATTGATGAAGATGGTCCTAGATATGGACGGTGGCGGTTTTTCTAAAACGAGTCAGTAATTCCATTCCCGAATCATGGTGAACGGGTAACTGAAAATATGTGAGGAACGTGGTGGCAAGGGCACAAAAGGTTCCATGTGAAGCAGGAGGTTTCTCCATGTACCACTTCGTGGCTACTCCTGTAAGAGTGCATTGAAATAGCCTCAATTGAATAATATCGTCGATGATACTATTCGTTTAGCACCACAAGTGAAAGGTCATTACATGATTACTTGGGTCTTCCGCTTACTTGCCTTCGAATTTTGGTATATCCGAAGGGAGCTGCATGGGCATGGGAGACCATGAAGGATCGTGTGCAATGGTGTCATTCATGAACTTGGTTAAATCGGGTATATTCAACAAAGCTAAGAAAGGTGATTGGGAGGTTGACGCCATTGCAATGTGTGAAGACACAAAGTTCTGGTTAGAACGAGGATTAGTCTATGATGTACCTTGCTACGTATTCAGCTGGCTTCCCAAATGGGACGCACTCCTTTTCCCCCTAGGGGTCGAGGGGGGAGTGGTGCATGGTGTGGTGTTGGGAGACTGACTAGGGTTCCCAACTATGGCTGCTCCAATGAAGGATGAACCAATGATGGTGGTAGTGTTATGTCTTCGATGCCTAAATGGCGAAAGACCTGGAACCCCTCCTGGTAATGGGAGGAGGTCCAAAAGACGCCTGGATCAGCGATATTCCATTGGGACCATTTAGGTGTCGACCAAGTTAGGTTTTGGAAAAATTTGAGAGGATAGGGTCTATGGTCAAAGCAAAATTATGGCCATATACATACAACAAAGCGAAAATAAAACAATTTTTCCCTTTAAATTAATCTATGTGATCAATCAAGCAAAAAAGTGGTTTTTTTTGTTTGCGTATGATACTCAAAATCCCAAAAGACCTATTGCATCCTCACACACTCAAAAGTAACTAGGCTTTGAGAAGATTTCTTGCGAGTGTTGGCACAACGTCTCGTAAGAGCTGGCGACACCCCCAGTCAGCCGAAGAGAATCCACCAAGGTAAGGGTAGAGGGTCTGGTACTTGCTTGCACTGTCACCTATAGGGTAAAGTATGCCCTATTTTTTGGCCACTAAGAACCAACATCCCACGTGAGCATTCGATTCTTGGGCTTCTTGGTAGTCAGCTAACAGTACTGAGTATCAGCTGGGTCAGGTAGCCCCAACTAATACTGCACGCACTGCACCTAATCCTAACCCCCTCTGAATCAGGTCTCTGCCACACTCGGGTTTTCTTTGCCATGGGCTGATAGGTGGATTTGAAGCTCCCTACATACACAACTTCTATATTTCAATATGAAGTATGATCAAGGTGGCTTATTGGATGCCTACCCCCTTGATCCTAACTTAAACTATAAATTATTTTGTGGCCCCTGTGGGGAGAATTTAGTGAGTTTGGTTAAGTTAGTATTAGGTGTCTTGCTTTTCTTAGTGGGTGAGTGTGTGTGAGAATAGGGTGAACAAGCACATATTTTTAACGTGTTGATGTTATTGATCCTTTACAAAAAAATCATATTTAAACTATGTTGTATTGTTCCTCGCTCGAATGGAAAACATGTGTGGATAATGGGCCGCTTTCAAATTTTCCTAGTTAATCTATGTGACTAACTATAGGGAGATGTTCAATTGTGAATATCGAGTGTTCATATGCGTACCTAGGATCACTGGAGGGTGCAAAGGTAGCAAATATTACTTTCTCTTCTATAGACAATTCGATCCTAGTCCCGCAATTCCTAATGCAAAAAATTGAACTAAACTAAACAATTTCTACACTACCAAAAATAAAACTAGTTATGCATGCGTGGTCTTGGGCCACTTAATTGGACTAGTTATCTAAGTGTGAATACCAAAAATTTGAAAAACATAAATTGTTCAGAACGCAAGTTAATTAGCCCCCTACTTAAACTATGTGAAAAGTTTGCAAAAATCAATTTGAATCAAAAACTGACTCTAAGCCTACAAAAAGCAGCTAAAAGTGAGTTCTAACAAGTTGTGGGATATCACAACAAGCGTTGGAAGATATATTAGGGGTTTCTAAGCACCTTACAAGTAGAAAAATAGAGAATCTTGGGGGAAAATTCTCATTCTATGAATTACACGGAAAAGGTCGTGACAGGTACGCTTTCCTGTGCGCGGGTCAGCACTAAACGCGCACCCTGTGCGTCTGTGAGGAAAAAATGCATGCAAATTCTTGCAAGTAAAAAAAAATAGGAGTTTCTCTTCTTCATTATGTCACTCAAAGTGAATCTATGGATTTCAAGATAGATCAGAGGACTATCAGCTCCACTCTCCAGCATAGAGAAAGGTCTCCTGCAAAAGAAGTCACAACCACATAAAATTTATAAAACTTTAGTGGAGTCACAAATCCTATTGTGGTGGATTTGGTGCATGAATGTATGAAATCGCACCATTTTAATGGGTGTGGTATACCCTTGAAACTATTGGTAACAGGCACAAAGTGGTGGAGTTCAAAATCATACAATTTAGAGGAAAAAGCATGCAAATGTATACTCAAATTAAAATAAAACTAAAACACAAATATACAGAAGCGATTGAAGAGAGTCAAACAATAATAATGCAAACGGTGGCTCTAGGCCCCTTCTTATTAAGTGTTTGATACAAAGAAGAAATTTTACCCACTTGCCAAAGGGCCCCTAGACAATGGTTCTAGGTCCCGATGCAAGGATGTTGTTTTCTAAGCTCTCCTTGGAGCAAGCTTCCTCTTTCTTTGCTGTGATGGACTAATATTGTTGGATGGCCAACAATCGAGTCCCCTCTATCTGCAGCTCTGGGTCACACACTACTGGTATTGCTTGGGCAATTCTGGCCAGCATAACATTTTGATCACCCATTCTTCATCTCATGGTGGCTTTATATAGGGGATTTCAAATCCTCCTTCCCTCCCTTGGTACATGGTGGATGGTGACCCAAGGGAGAGGTATGATTCCATTGTGTGCTCCAGATATTCCATTGTGTACTTACATAGTGTCTAAGGAGGTGTTGGTGGTTTTCCTTAGGTGGCTTCATGTAAGGAGTAACTTGTCCTTTGCTTTGTGTGGTCCCGAGAAGTGATATTTTTCCACTTTCAGGAATGCGCACTTATCGGGAAAAAAGTACATAGAAGGTGCTCTTCTCGAAGGATGATGTGCGCAACCAGCATTTAAGACTAGTGAAAATTTTATTTTCTCAAAACCTTAGATATTTTAAATACTTTCTTTATTCCATAATGTCTTCCTACCTTGTAAATCCTTTCGCTTGACATTAATTAATGTCATCTTCTGCTGTATTATTTTCCAGTGTTAACACTCCCCCATGCCCTGGGAAACCCAAATCCTCCCTCTACTCAGATACCCGGAGCACATTCTGATAACCTCGTTGGTACAACTTCTGGTGTAGCTATCAAATAGCTTAGCATGCACATTTCCCAGCCATCTTCGGTTGCCACTACCCCTACCCAATGGGCTCCTCTTCCAATCGCTAAGGTAAACTCTGTGCAATCTACAAAAAAAACTAGCGGTAAGAACAAGAAGAATAATAAAAATATCTCTCCTTATGAAGAGCATCCCAACACTCAAAATAATCCAAATCAGAGGAACGCTGCTAAAACTAACAAAGGAAAGGATAAAACTATCAAATTCCCTTGCAAAGTATGTGTGGAGGACCACTTGACATATAAATTTCCTTGGCTGCAGGAAATCACAGATTTTATCATGCAAAAGGACTATGGAAGGACATATGTCATCCTTCACAATCCTTTCCCTAATCCACATCAGCAGCAACACATGGTTGCAAACTCGCCACAACCCCCGCTAAGGGGAAATGGTGGTGCTAATCCTTTCGGTGAAGGATCATCTGCCATTTATGGCATGGATACTGTTGAACTCCAGACCTGAGCCAAAACCTATGGAAATGTAGTCATTGATGCTCATGAACCTAGTTCAAGTTTGAATCCACCACCGCCCAATCATCTTCATATCAAAAAGCCTGCTACTTACCTAATCATTCATCCCTCCAAAGGGACCCTTCGACAAACAACTCATAACACCTCTTCACGTGATGCCCAAAACTACAACATTGTAGAAGAGTTGGTGCAAGCACCATTAGCTATGTCTGCACTCGAAGTGTTTCAAACTTGCCTAACACAAAGGAATGCTCTACTTTCACCCATTGGTGAAATTGACCCCCAAGATTCTATGCTAGCCATCTTTGACATGGAAAAATGTAAACCTCGCCTTTCACACCAGCTTTCTTTCCAGGTTCAAGTTGTGTCGAAAGGGAGGCCAATCCATCGCATTGTCATAGACGAAGGTGTTTCAACCTGCTTAATGTCAACTTCATGTTGGCTCACTTTGGGTTCTCCCATTTTGTCTCTTCCATCAAATTCCATCAAAGCATTCGATGTCCACACCTTCCTCCTTAAAGGATACCTTGCTAACTACCCCATTACACTTAGTGGAAAATGACAATTGTGGACATCGAAGTCATAGATCGTCATCTCGACTATAATATTATTTTGGGTCACGGTTGGTCTTATGGGATTACTTCCATTGTCTCTTCATTTTTCTGACTCATTCTTTTTCCTTTGGATGGGAAGATAGTTATACTGGACCAGCTATCCATTTGCACCCTGGATTATTCCACATTACCTAGCAGCATTGTGCTTGACTCTTAAGTCAGTATCGGTACTGGTATTTTGAAGCCATATTCCCTCATGGGTTGTTTTCCTCTCCCATCACCCGAGGTTCCACACATGGTTTCAATGTTATCCACCATCTCAAATGGCTCTATCAACGCTTGGATCTTACCAGTGCCTTTAGAAATTTATTCCTACAGAGATAAGATTCCACTATCACGGGCTAAGTAGGCTTATCAAGCCATCCAATCAGCATTTGAACCCTCCAATGCTTTGGTTTTGACCAATGGTACCACCCTCTCGCCCAGCACAATTACTTCTAAGGATCTCCTTAATGAAGCCCTGCCTATGGAAGAAGCTATCCAAGAGATCATGTCTCTAGAACAACGACCTTGGGGAAAATTTCACCATCACACTTCGATGTCTAATTCGGACGTGATCACTATACAAATTCCATATTTTGACCCATATGAGATAGTTCCATCCGTGTATACGACTATTCAAACTATCGGTGCAGAAGGAAAAATGGAAAATATTTCTAAGACCATACTCATATATATATAACTCGGTCAAAAATTGTATCGTGGAAAAAATACATATTAGAGCAGATTACAGTCTGGAGGAAATTTCTCACTTCACATCCCTTTTTAAGGATTTCCATGATGTTTTCACTTGGTCTTATGAGAAAATGGCTGACATAGATCCTTCTATTGACGAGCAAGAGATCAAGAAGTTTTGACCATTACTTTTATGGTATTTTTCCCACTCGTTAAACCAAAAAACCTCGAGTTCTCTTCTTCGGGCTCATTAAACTTACACGAAGAAGCAACGAGCCTTTTTTTGAGGGACTTTTTCTCGCTCGTAAAATTGAAAAAACCCCGATTTTCCTTCTTCAAGCTCGTTAAACTACCACGATGAAGAACTATGAGACATTCTTTTCCATATTTTTCTAGCTCGAAAAGACATCGAAAAAAACCAAGTTAGACACCGAGTTTTTCTTCTTTGGACTCGTTAAAATTTCACGAAGAGGATTGATTTTTTATTCATCTAACTCATTAAAACTTCATGAAGAATATTGAGTTTACTTCACCTCCTGGTACTCATAACAAAATGAGGTAGACGTTAATTGAACATAGGTTTATCACTTTATCTGGATTCAATGGACTAACTTACGGAAAAGGAACTGTGTCGGGCATACTATTGTCCCTTTGTCACACCTGCCCATCAACCATGACAAAGGTATTGGAGTTGTCTTTTATGATGTTTTTCATACTCCCTAGATATGAAAAATCACAGACTTTACCCTTTTGGACTCGTTAAACCTAATCAGATGGGGAAAATTTTGGACAAATTATAGACTCAATCTTTTATACTTTGAAAGACGATTTGGCAGCAGCACCTTGAACATGGCACTCCTCAGAAAATTATCTCACAATTATCTGAACCCTTCCACTCTATGAATTTAGCCTTCGTATGTCGATGTCCTTGCATTGCTGAAACCTAACACTCTTTGGTGTTCATAAGCCTAAGCTGCCTGGTACCCTATTTCTTGTGCCTTGTATTTTTCAAGAGATATTGCTATCTACAGCTTCATGTATCTGTAATATTCCTAAATTATTGTGCAACTAATAGGAGTATTAATTTTTCTCTTAGCATCTAATTAGATGAATAAATGGGCAAGGAGGCCCGTAAGTATCTTAAGTAGGCATATAATCCCTCTTAATGTGAAAAGGGATCATGTTAATAACTGGATCAAGCACCCTCATGTGTGAAAAATGGCTAATACATGTGGACAAGGTCAAGGTTGACCAAGTCAAACAATGTTGTATATAGAAGAGTGGAACACATGGAGACAACGTAATTTTGGAGGAGGAGCCTTTGCATGGAAGTAACCTCATAAATGGGTGGGAGCCATGGTGAGGAAGCTCATCAACTATATAATGAAGGGAATGGAAACCATATGGGGTATGAATGAAAATATAATTTTATGATTGGGTCTATTTAGACTTATTGCATGCTTCAGCTATTTAGCTAATTTTTTTGCATTGTTTAGTGCATGGGTTTTCTCATGCGAGAATTCCCCACTCTTGCTTGTAGATATTGTTTAATAAATCTGAGAGGAGCATTCTTGACTTCATTTCCACCATCCAACACTTGGCCAAGTAGTCACCTACATCCACAGTGTATCCCCTTGGAGAAACTACGTTATTTTACATGGTGGTGCAGTGGAAGGGTTTAAACCCCTCTTTTATGAGCTAGTTTCCCTGAAGGAGGATCAACCTTCTTTCCAGAAAGATAGTAGGAGGAGCTACAGCAATTTCTTTGTATTATCAGCCATATTTAAGTAGTGCTTCAGCTATACAACTTGATTTATTCATATATCTGCAGCATATACTTCTTGTACTTCTTGTTCATCAAGAAACCCTTGCTGGGTCATCTTGGATTTGTGTAAAGGAGACTAGATCTCAATTTTTGTGCTCTATTGATTAATATGTCAACAGATCTATTTTTTCTCTCTATTTCTAAGTATAGACCCTCAATAAACTGTGTTGGAATTTATTGCAGTATTTCAGTGTTGCATTATTCTTGGGGTTGCAGTATTTCTTGGCTGTTCTAGGCATGAGAGGCATGTTTAGCTAGGCTATAATGATTTTTTTATGATTTACTTGTATATTTGGTTGTTATAATGTTTGATATAAAGGATCGATGGGCTGTTATTGACTATTATTGCATATATTTCTAAAAAATGTGTTTTCTATGCATATATTGTTGATTTCCCCATTTGGGAATATTACAGTGGTATCAGAGCATCATCTTGGCAGAGCCTGTGCATTCTAGAAAACCAATATGTCTTCTGAATAAAGATAGCCTCTTATTGATAGAGAGAATAGGTATCTAAAGAGAAGACAAAGAAATTTTGATTGCACAAATGACAATGAAGACAAGGGAAAAGCCCCTTTATCTAGAGGTGAAGATGAAGATAAATATTTTCCTAAGATCCTTCTTAGTTCTATGCAAGACCTTGCTAGAGAGATCAAAGAGATGAGAATGGACAGAATCAAGGAATCCCCTAAATGATTTCATCTTGGAGAATTCTCTGGCATTTCTCATCACTGGAATGATCAACCAGTGCATCGGCCACAAGTTTCCCAACGCTCTACCATGCCTACATTTTTGGTTGTGGGAAATGAAGGGTTTCAAGAGCATGAATCCCTTGAAGACTATTTTGAAGAATATGAGTCTCAAAATCAGAGATTCAAATATCACTTGAGTTTTGAAGAGTTTTCTCACATCAAGGACAACATAAGACCAAGGAATCATCATAGAGGTGGTGGATTCATTCAGAATCATGATCGACACCACACTATGGGCGGATTATTTTTACCCAATTTTGATGGGTCATCGAAGTGTTCTGCCAAATCTTGGGTAGAAAAACTTGACATCTACTTTCAGTTGAACAAGGTTCCAAAGATGGAGGCTATCATTATTGTAGTGTTTCACTTTGAAGGTGAATCACATGACTAGTGGTTCCATGGCTTGTCTACATTGGGTCATGCCAATGTTATTGCTTATTCATATTTCACAAGAAGGCTGGTGGAAAGATTTGATGGAAGAGATCCAGAGGCACCATTCATGAGCCTTGAAAAGTTGAAACAATTAGGTAATACAGAAACTTACATCTCTGAATTCTTAAGACTTTCTATTATGGTTCCTGATTTGTCTACAGCAAGAAGGGTGTACATGTTCATTGATGGTTTAGATGAACCTCTTCATGGGTTGGTTAAATCTACCAAGCCCACTACCATACATGATGATATTGAAAGGGCTAGAGACCTTCAAGATGCCTTTCCAAAAGAAAAGACAACTTTTCAGCATAAGCCATCTTTTCCTTCAAAGGGAAAGGAAGAAAAGGTTGCTCCTTCAAAGGAGAGCTCATATAAGAAGCCTCTTGATGATGATGTTCGAAGAGACATAAGAAGAAGGAAGCTTTGATTCTCTTTCCAAGACTCATGGGTACCTGGACATAGATGTGCAACTAGAAAATCACATTACATAAAGGTCTTCTCAAATGATGAGGAGGAAGAAGGAGATGAACCAAGAAGAGGTCACAGCGCTGACACTGTAGGTATAGAGCCAACACCATGAGGAGATGGGAATGGAGCATTTACTCATATTGAAGGGGATCATGCATATTTGGGAGGAGTACCTAATTACTTGACCTTAAGAGTTCAAGGTTACATATTCAATGAGAGGGTTTCTATTTTGGTTGATAGTGGGGCCACCCACAATTTTATTGATGCCCTACTAGTGCAAAGGAGGGCAATACCCACTGATGCTTTTGAGGGATTCTCTGTTTTAGTCCCAGGAGATAGAACAATGCAATGCATGCATTATGTCCCATATTTATCAGTCACCATGGGGACTTATACATTGATTGATCACTTCTTTGTGGTTGACATACCTGACACCAATGTGATATTGGGTGTTCAATGGTTGATTACATTGGGGAAAGTCACCACTAATTGGGAGGCTTTGCAAACGGAATGGGTGGAAAAAAAGAGTGGTAAGACTCAAATGATCAAAGTCATTCATACATATCCCTCACATACCACTTCCACATAGAAAACAGATATGGATTTGCGTAGTGGAATCAAGGACCTTACAGTCCCATCTATCATGCTCATGAGATTGTTGCCTGGGACACTATTTTCTAGTGGAAAACCACCTGGGAGGCCACATAATTTAGATATTGTTGGAGATATCTCACAACATGATGCTCCAATCATAGATCCAAGAGGGATGGGAGCATTGGAATACAATGATACAACGCTGGGAGTCTTGGGTAGGCTCAAGGAGGAGGGAGATATTCTTCGAATATCATCATCACCCACTCTCATTTCATATTCTGTGTTGTGGGAGGAGATTCATGGAAGGTATGACCTTCAAACATATACCTTTGGCATGAGAGATGTTAATCAGGAGAGCAGCCATATGACAGACATTTATTTTGATAAATCATCAGCGCTGTCACTATGGGAAATTGATCCATATTGGAAATCCCAGTAGTTAGTGGATTATTCCAAGGATCTTCACACTTGCATGATACTTGATGACCAGCTGCATGAAGAGGGTTATTCAGTCGAAGAAGGAGTCAATCTATTATCATGGTAGAATATTCTTATCTAGAGCCTCCAAGCTCAATAATAAGTTACTACAAAGCGCCTATGAAGAGTTCTGTTTCAGCCACACATTTTCCATGAGATTCTACAACATCATCATGAGGAGCTATACTTGGAAAGGCTTTGAAGGAGAACTACATCAACATTTTCAAATATGCTTGTACCATGTGGAGATGGGGCAGAAACATAACTCTATAAAGGAGTTAATTCATCCATCTCTTTCTATTGTTGAGGAAGGGGATAGATCTATGCACCACTCCATTTTTTTAAGAAGGAGAAATTTTATGAGTTACCATTTTGGAAGGTGGCTCATTTTGTATGGATGATAGCTTGGGGATGGGAGATTCACATGGGAATGATGATTCCAAACATATTTCAGATTCCATGCTTCAATAAGGCCTCTATACAACACATTTTTTCCTCCATGGATGTTTTACTCTTTCATGATGCTATTTGGGATTGTCAACAAAATCTAACTTGCATGCTTGGGAGGAACAACTTGGAGACGTATTGATGAGACAACATCTTGTTCCTTGGAGGAGATTATCATATGAGGATTCTACAGGAGGAGGAGAGGAGGCTATTCAGTTCCATCCTTGTAGTTTCTTGAGGACAAGCAACATTTGGGAGGGGAGGACTGTAAGATTCCTAAATTAGCATGCATCTAATAGGAATATTAACTTAGCATCTAGTTATATGAATAAATGGTTAAGGAGGCCCATAAGTATCTTATGTAGGCATAAAATCCCTCTTAATGTGAAAAGGGATCATGTTAATAACTGGATTAAGAACCCTCATGTGTGAACAATGGCTAATACATGTGGACAAGGTCAAGTTTGACCAATTCAATAGCACTAATATGGGAGGAGTGGATCATCAATAAAGATAGCCCAATGTGAATGTGGATCAATTTAGCTAGTCAGAATAAAGACACCTTGGGTGTGAAAGGAGACAATCCATGGAGACTATGTCAAGGTTTACCAAGTCAAACAACGTTGTAAATAGAAGAGTGGAACTCATGGAGACAACATAATTTTGGAGGAGGAGCCTTTGCATGGAAGTAACCTCATAAATGGGTGGGACCCATGGTGAGGAATCTCATCAACTATATAATGGAGGGAATGGCAGCCATATGGGGTATGAATGAGAATATGATTTTATGATTGGGTATATTTAGACTTATTTCATGCTTCAGCTATTTAGCTAAGTTTGTTGCACAGTTTAGTGCAAGGGTTTTCTCATGCGGGAATTCCCCACTCTTTCTTAGAGATATTGCTTAAGAAATCTGAGAGGAGCATTCTGGACCTCATTTCCACCATCCGAAACTTGGCCAAGTAGTCACCTACAGCCACAACATAGTTCCTTGGAGAAACTGCGTTATTTTACATGGTGTTGCAGTGGAAGGGTTTAAACCCCTGTTTTATGAGCTAGTTTCCCTTAAGGAGGATCTGCCTTTTTTCTGGAAATCTAGTAGGAGGAGCTACAGCCATTTGTTTGTATTATCAGCCATATTTATGTAGTTATTCAGCTATACAATGTGGTTCAGCCATAGATCTGGAGCATATACTTCTTGTACTTCATGTTTATCAAGAAACACTTTCCGAGTCATCTTGGATTTGTGTAAAGGAGAATAGATCTCAGTTTTTGTGCTCTATTGATTAATATATCAGCAGATATATTTTTTCTCTCTATTTCTGAGTATAAACCCTCAATAAAATACGTTTGCATTCATTGTAGTATTTATTTTTTGCAGTAGTCTTGGGGTTGCAGTATTTCTGGGTTGTTCTAGGCATGGGAGGCCTGTTTAGCTAGGCTATAATGATTTTTTTCTAATTTCCTTATATATTTGGTTGTTATAATGTCTGATCTAAACGATCCATTGGATTTTATTGATTTTTATTGCATAGATTTCTGAAAAATGCATTTTATTTGCATATATTATTGATTTCCCCATTTGGGAATATTACAGTATCAACGAAGCCATCATATGCTAGAAATAATTTGTCATTGTCAGTTAGTACCATTTACTCTTGACTATATTAAAAAATATATATATTTTTCCCATTTCATGTCAACTGGTGTAGGACGCCTCATTTCCTTCCTTTTGACAAATCTCTTAATATCGACTTCAACATCTTATCTAGGAAATTGATCCGAAAACATATCAGTACCTAGGAACTTGCAGACCTCAATGGAAGGTTACTTTGTGTTTAACATGTTTTTTTCATCAATGGCTCCCAGTCAAATGATTCTATGATTTTTCAACATCAACAACATTTATTCACACTCACTAGATTGTATTGTGCATCTTAGAGACCATCATCCTTATCGGTGGCCATCCTCACGTCTGTTAACATTTTTCTTCATTGACTGGTAATCACATGATATCTTGCATGTTCAGCTATAACACCTTTATTCACATGTGCAGAAATATGAAGTTTTAGAGAAACGATGACCAAGACCTTGGGTTGAGGCTTACATCATTAAACTCTGTTTCCTCTTCCAAGTTGTTATATTGTTTTTGGAGACAGCTTATCATATTGATCTTGTCATGACACAAGCTTCCACATTGTGCTTACTGGTGGACATACTGGTCATGTGTCTTTCTAGAGAAATCATTTTGATACAACTACTTAGCATGGGAATGCCCAACTGAGGACATATATTTATATTTTTGACATATGTTATTTGTTTCAGATTTATCTTATTCCTCCAACCCCTCTCTCTCTACTACATATTTTGTAAACTATTCCAGCCATTGTCTTCATCTCTGACCTCACACTTTAGGGGGCATATGTTACAGTAAAAATGACCTCCTCATTGGCTTAGATGAGAAGGACACATGGAAGGAAGAACATGACCTAGAAAGACACCTATTTTTTTAAGGTAACGTGTTATGAAACTAGCTTCAAAAATATAAGAAAGGAGAGATCAATGCCTTAGAAATCAATGTTTTCGAGGGGGCAACCTCTAATACATTAAATAAATGAAAAATTCTTGGATGATACAAATGACCAAAACCTCCTTCTATATATAGGAGTCCATGGGGCCACAATATAATCCTAGCTGACCTAACAATAATAATTTAAGGGCACAATAATAACAATATTGGGGTTACAGGGGTACAACAATAACAATAAGGGGGCTACACTAATAACAACAAGGGACAAAACAAGTAATATAGGGACCTAACATGCCCTTGTCCTTCAAAAAAGTGTTTCCTCGACGCTTGAGTAGCTTGGGGTGCTTCTGTATAAAATTCTCATCCTCCCATGTAGAATATTTAGTGGGAAAGTTCTTCCACTTGATGAGATACCCTGAATCTGATCAATTTCGTAGCTTTCGAGTTCTTGTTTATGTGACCACTTCAGGTTCCAATATGATTTTTCCTTCCTCATCAAGTTCTGTCAATATTGTTTGAACTGGAAGAGTTTCACCTATAACCTTATTTAAGAATGAAACATGGAAAATTGGATGCACTTGCGAAGAAGCAGGAAGCTCCAATTTGTATGCCATAGTACCAATCTTTTACAACACCTTGTAAGGACCATAGTACTTTGGAGATAATTTATTATCCTTCTTCGCTTGCTTGAGGGACATTTGTTTGTATGTTTCTAGCCATAAAAATACCCAGTCTCCTACATCAAAACTTCTCTCGCTACGATGTTGATCTGCCTATTGTCTCGTTCAATTTGTGGCAAATTTAGGTTATCCTTTAAGAGTTGGAGAACTTCTTGTTGATGCTCCATGTGATCTTCCACTACTTGAACCTTAGAATTTTCTCTTAAATATGATGTGATGGATGGTGGATGATATCCATAAAGTGTTATAAATGGGGTTATTTTTGTTGCAGTATGGAAGGAAGTGTTAGACCACAATTCAGCGATAAGTAACCACTTGACCCATTCTATTTGTTTATCAGATACAAAACAAGGTAGATATCATTCCAAACATTTATTCACTATCTCAGTCTGACCATCGGATTGAGGATGATAAGATGAGCTATGAGCTAATTGATTACCCAAACAAGAAAATAACTTCGTCCAAAAATTTTCAGTAAAAATGGGATCTTTTTCGCTCACAATAATCTTTGGGTTTCCATTTAGCTTTTGAATTGTGTCCATAAATGTAGTAGCAACTGTACTTGCTTTAAATGGATGTGATAATGCACAAAAGTGTGCATACTTGGTAATTCTATCAACTACCACCATGATGACATTATTTCCTTCGGACTTAGGTAAACCTGTGATAAAATTCATTGAAATCTCCTCCCAATGTTGACTTGGAAGGGATAAAGGTTGTAGAAGACTCGGGGTCTTAATTATCTCAACTTTATTTTGCTGGCAGACCAAAAATTCTGGCACAAAGTTTTGAATATCACATTTAAGGCCATCCCAAAAAGAATCTTTCTTCACCCTGTGTTAAGTTTTCTAAAATCCTAACTGTCCTCCTAAAGGAGAAGTGTGCAATTCCAAAAGAATATTTTGTTTTAGTTGGGAATTTTTACAAACATATAAGCGATCTTTGTACCATAAGGAATCATTTTTCCAACTAAATGTATCAGATGTACTAGGATCTTGCTGCAACTTTTGAATGAGTGTCCACACTTATTCATCCTTATTCCATTCATCCCTTACTTCGTTTATCCAATCTGGTTGGATAATATAAATGGCAAAAAGAAATGCTTCCACCTCTTCATCCTTTCTTGAGAGTGCATCTAAAACAACAATTATCTTCCCTCTTTTGTATATTATTTCAAAGTCATAACCGAACATCTTTGTGACCCATTTTTGTTTCTCTTCTGAAGATAGTCTTTGTTCCAAAAGTGTTTAAGACTATCATTATCAATTTTTACCTTGAAGTGTCTTCCCATTAGGTAAGGTCGCCATTTCTTTATTGCATGTAGTATTGCTAACATTTCCTTCTCATAAATAGATTTCTGTAAATACATTCCTTTGATTGCATGACTTTCAAAAGAAATTGGTCTTCCTTCTTGCATTAAAACATCACTAATCACTACAAGGAAAAGACCCTCTAGCAGATGTTTTTGAGGAACCCCACAGAAAAATACCCCAGACGTCCATTTCTAGCGGAGGATCCTAGAGGAGGTTGGTGGGCAGAGGTTCTTACAGATGTATTTCTTCTGGTGCTCTTATCAACCTAAAACGCACTGGTGCATTCAATATGACAAAGCATTGGTGCATTACAAAAATTGGCACACCGGACACCATGCGCTCCGTACACACATGCCTGGTGCGTTTTATTTTTGTAGAGCACTGGTGCTTTACATGTCGATAGCACAAACACCGCTCGGTGTGGAATAAATGAAACACACCGAGGCACCCACAAAACGCGCGCACCAGTGGATGGTTAAATAAAAAAAATTATGACAAAAAAACTGCATAAAACATTGGCACACCGAAAACAGTGCGCTCCATACACACCCTCTCGGTGCTTTTAATTTAGCAACCGCGCCGGTGCGTGTCATATCGTCAGCCTTGGTGCCTCATAAAAATCACGGAGAACATAAACGTCCTGGTGCCGAATGACTAAAATGCACCGAGATCCCCATAAATGCCCCGCACCGTGAAAGGGTTTAAAACAAAAAAAATTACAACCAAAAAACAGCAGAAATCATTGGTTCACTGGGCACCGTTACCGGTGCATCACATCCCCAGACCTTGATACGTCATAAAAGCGAGCGGAACATAAACTTCTCGGGGTGGAATGATGAAAACGAAATGGGGTCCCCATAAATGCCGTGCACCAGAATAGGGTTAAATCAAAAGAATTACGGCCAAAAAACTGCAGAAATCACTGCTTCACCAGAAACTGTTACTGGTGTGTCATGATACTGTAGTGCACCGGTGCTTTAAAACTACGCCGCCCCGGTGCCTCTTAAAAGCGCACAAAAATAGAAAGAGCCTTGTGCGGCATACAGACAATGCACCAGTACTCCAGCAAAAATCCCGCACACCAGAATAGGGTTAAATAAAAAAACATTATGGCCAAAAAACCACAGAAATCATTGGTTCACCAGACACTGTTACCAGTGCGTCATATTACTATAGAGCATCGGTGCTTTAAAAATACACCGCTACGGTGCCTCCTAAAAGCACTGGAAAACAGAAAGAGCTCGACGTGGCATACAAGAAACACACCAGTAATCCAGTAAAAACCCCACGCACCGGAATGCGGTTAAATAAAAAAAAATTACGGCCAAAAAACCATAGAAATCATTCGTTCACCGGACGCCGTTATTGGTGCGTGATGTTACTGTAGAGCACCGGTGCGACAACATTACACCACCCTAGTGCCTCCTAAAAGTGGGCAAAAACAGAAAGATCTTGGCACAGCATACAGGAAACGCATCGGTGCTGCAGTAGAAAGCCCGCACACCGAAATAGGGTTAAATAAAAAAATTACGGCCAAAAAAATGCAAAAATCATTGGTTCACTGGACACCATTACCGGTGTGTCACGTTACTATAGTGCACCGGTGCGTTACAGTTACGCTGCCCCGGTGCCTCCTAAAAGCGCATAAAAATGGAAAGAGCTTGGTGCGGCATTAAGACAACGCATCGGTACTCTAGTAAAAACCCCGCGCACCGGAATAGGGTTAAATAAAAAAAAAAATTACCGCATTTTTTCACTTTTGTCAGTGCTACAGAGCTCTCAAGTACCAGTGCAAGTTATCCTTGCTTGAGCCACACTGACATCCATGCTCCCATTGCACTTATTGCATGCATTGCTGTTGTACATTGCCACCAATATCCAGCTTGAATTTTATAAAACAGTGGACATTTTTTTCTTTTTTAAATTGTACAACCAATATGCCTCCTCGACAGGTAAATGTACAGGTGTTTTTATTTTTTTTCCATAATTAAACCTTTTAGTGGATTATAATTTGAAAAAACCTTAAAATTAACCATTAAAAAAAAAAAAAAAAAAATTGTGTGGTACGCTCGAGCCGTTCGGCTCACACCGGTTTGTGGTGCTGCCTATAAATTTACAGACCGCACCGCACCTGGTGCTGAAGGAGTCCGCACTGGTTCCGAGGCAGTACCGCGAGGTGCACGGTGTTATTTTCAAATTTTTTAAAAGTGCGGTGCGGTCATTTACCAGGCCGCACCGTTGACAATGTTGAATCGCGGCCACCTGATGCGTTGACCAAATTATCTGCCCCAGGGAACGCAAGTTTTTTGGCGCACCGGAACCAAAAATTGACATTGTCAATGGTTTGGGTTGGTAAACCGGTGCTAAGTGTATTTGCACCGGTTTCGGAGCAGATTCCAAAGGCGCACCGTGTAATTGTAAATTTTACGACAAAGAGCGGTGCGCTCAGACACCTAGCCGCACCGTACGACTATGTACAGTGGTAGGAGGGCATTGTGCTAACTTAGCTATAAGCCCCGGGGCATATAGTGAAGTCAGCGCATTGGCCTCTTGACACTGCACTTAGTGAACGGTGAGCTAAGAATATTTTCTGCAGCACCACTCCCGGTGCTTTTTATATCATTATGTGCACTGTCGTCGGTGCGTCTCTATGGAGGGACACACCGTTACCCGTGCGTAACTATGTTTTTGGTGCACTGACTCTTGTTTTATTTATTTTTCAAAAAATATTTATATAAATATATTTGTAAATACATGTGTCATTTAATTAAAAAATTGTATTTAATATGTCAATCATTCAGAGATGTGAAAGGAGAGAAGAGGAGCAACAACAACAACAACAAGCGGAACAATATAACATGGTTTTCTTGTGGGAGACAAGAGAGAGGGAGAGAGATGCGTACCCTCGCTCTATTATAGTAGCGACGCAGGGGATCCTAAGGCAGGTAGGCCTCCTCAAGTTCTATGAGGAGGCTACTTCCCTAAAGTCCCATAGTGGTCTTTTGAGACATCTTATCGGAAGGTGGAATTCCCAGCAATAGGCTTTCTGAGTTGGTATCGACCAGTGGTACACGCCCACTAAGGAGGATGTATATTTTATTACAGGGCTTTCGAGGAGAGGGGTGGATTTTCCCTCGTTCCCCGAGGTTCCAGCTGGCTGTGTAGTAGGGAGTCAATTAGTTTACTCCTAGAGATACATTAGAGTAGATATATTGTCTCCTTCAAATTTTCAAGTCTTTGGAGGACAGTTACATATTGGTGTGTTTGGTCGTGGGGAGGTCTAGTGTCTCTCGCTTATCATTTTGACCATTTCGCACAACACCAGTGACGGGAAATGCATTAGTTGCCAGCTTTTATATTATGTTGATTCTTTACTACAGCAGCCACAACTTGTTAGGTGGTCTGCCATTTTTTACGGCAGTTCTATACAACATTAGATAGATGTCGTGCTCGTGCATAAGGGAGGGTCAACTTCCCTTTTGCTTCAGAGATTTTTTGTTTATTTTTTGAGAGGTTTCCGGAGACGAGGCCTTATTTTCTTCGGCAGCCTCGTAGGCCGATTACTGAGGCACGTATGCATATGTGGGGGCATATGATGCCCAAGAGGGAGGAGACTCTGTTTCGAGCAAGGATATCAGATGATGCACTGGGGTTTCTAGCCAGTGTTTTCGAGAATCCCTTCATTATGGTCCCCTGTCCTTATGCAGGGTTGGATTGGTGAGGGTGTGCCAACATCCTCTTCACAGATAATGAACCGCCAGATGATAGAGGTAATATTACTATTTTATTTAAATTTATTCTAACATTTTCTTTAGCTTTTTTTTATTAAATTGTGTAATGAAATTGTCTAATTATTGTTGTGTGCTTGTATATATTTTTTAGACATTGGCTCTTATGATGGCAAGGAGATAACGCCACCACCACCTGATCTAGTTGTGGATCTTGATGAGGATGCAGAGGGCATGATGCCAAATATTTTCGAGGATCAGTAGGAGGCCAGTGCAGATCAGAGACCTACTCCTGCTGGTGCGCCGACCTGCGGTCGATGTATGAGTGATGCTAGATACAGTATGGAGTTGGGCGACCAACCCATTGCATTTTTTGTTGAGGAGGGCATCTGCCCCACTGATTTTATTGCTATAGAGGTCGATGATAGGCTCTTACAGATGTGGATAGGCATGCCGCATGACATGTACAGCCTGATGCGGCATGTTGTAGGAGTTACGACAGCTTTTATGCGACTGACGAGGACTGTCGCACGTTACAAGTGAGCCGCAACACATGATGGACAGTCTGTGAGGCGCAACGTACCATCGACATCTCATGATCGTTCACGACCTCACGCCGCGTTAGATTTGAAGGAGCCTCTAGTAGCATCTACCAGCATTCATCATGGAGATGAGGCTCGATCATCGGCTGATCCATGACATTTATATATATATATATATTTACACAATCAGTTGCTATTAGTATTCAAAAAATGGGAGACAAAGCTCTGGTGTTACAAGGTGTGATACATAGGGAGAAATAAAGGGTGTGGCAAAGGGAACTGCTACAGCCCTTTTGCTTCTAACTTTCCTAAAAATTTGAAAAACAGAAGGTGAGTAGATTCGAATGAACTGAAACAGTAATAAAATAAATTTGCAATACATTCTTAGTCTATTATTATATGGTTAATTTCGCAAGCAGTGGAGTCTTCAGGGTTGGCATATGCGCCCAGATTTCTTAAATTTGTAGAGCTAGAGCTAGGTGTGTTATTCTTTTCCACCATGTATTTCAAGATTTGAATTGATTCTTTAGCATGAGCGCATTTTTTGGAGAGCTCATTGAACTATTCATGAAGAGAGGAGACCCTATGGAGGAATAAATTGAGGTTGGCTTCATGTTTCTCATCAGCCATCTTAGAGTGGTATTTAAGTTTATCATCCAGGATCTTCTGATGGGCTTGAATTTTCTCCAGTTCCGCTTGGAGGTCTGCACAATGTAAACAGTCTTCACTCCTCGCCATTGTGGGAAACAAATGCAAGATTCCAATATTCTAGAGCTGAAACTAAGTGTAAGGATGGTTGGAGCACTGCTTCAGGCTACTGCGGTCGAAACTAGGGAAAGGGGAGATAAAGAGGCAAACACTGGAATAAGAAGGGAAGACCATTGCTGAGAGGGGCGAGAGAGAAATGCACACTAGCTGGGGATCAAAACCATGGAGAGAAGAAACAGTAGATCAGAACAAGGATAAAGGGAAACAGTGCTCCACGACAGAACAACTCGAGGAGGAGAGTGATTTCCTAGAATGGAAGGAGGGCATATAAGAAGGGAGAGTCGAGTAAGGGAAGGCGATGCCAACCGAGGAAATATTCACAAGATTGCTGAGGATATTTACACGAGAAGGATCATGAAGGACAGAATCCTCTATTGTGAATTTCATGTAAGGATGAAGTATATTCTTGGTAGGAGGATTGGGATTCGAAATCATTGTAGAAGAGTTAACATTTAGACCATGTACAAGCTCAGATGGCAAGGGAATCCACCTTCGACTTGGGGATGTGATGGAATAGGCACGCCATATCCAAGGTGGACAGAGTCCTCTCTTGGGGATCTGATAAAGATTGTATAGATTCATGGCAGAAGGAGTTGAGATTTGACATCATTGCAGGAGAGGCACCTCATGTTTCCGTTGGCACGGAGATCCGCCTCCTTGTTGAGGTTGTGAATAATATGGTGGAAGTTGATACCTTGCATATTAAAAATAAGAGATTGATATCCGCTGGTGATTTTTTGAAGCACCATATTGGATGCCAAGCGATTCTAGATCATTATACTAATAATTATAGCCGAATCGCCAAAGATCATGGCGTTGGTTATACCCCGATTTTACAATTGGGATATACCTTGGAACAAGGTAAGAGCTTCGGCCTTGTTATTGGAAATAGAACCTAGTCCCCATTCAAAATAAGATATAATGGCACCACCTTCATTACGAATGATACCACCTTCCCCAGCCACGCCCGGATTGGACTTAGATGCACCATCGAATAATAGGGAAGGCCTATTGCAGCTTTTTAACCAAGTGAAAAATTCCTCCTCACTCAGTCGAATTTTCCAACTGATATTGGGGGTGTGCCACTAATTGAAGATGGTGCTACTGGACTTGATTCTATTATTTTGTTCCAAAAGTTAGCCTATAAAGTTTCGTTCTTCAACACAAAGGTCCATATAATCAATTTGGTTTGCTTGACACTTAGTTGAATTACTTTCGAGAGTAAGGCTCTGAGCCTTAATACAAATCTTCCTGAAATTGGTTTCTTTATCTTTTAAGACTTTTTTATTTCGAGCCAACCATATATTATAGAGATCTATGTAGGGGAGAGCATCCCAAACTCTTTTGGCTATACTATTATTTTTACGTTTCCAGGGGTAGCTTCTCTTCCATAAGTTCGAGGCTTCAAAAATGGAGTTGTGTGAGCTCCATGGGATATGGGAGTCAGGAGTGAGCTCCTTCCAACAGCAGGTGGCAAAAGGACATTCAATAAAGAGATTCTGAATGGTTTCTTTAGCAGCATGGTAATTTGGGCATCAAGAAGGTTCAATCACACCTCATTTTTTTAAATTGTCTGAGGTTAAGATTTTCACTTTAAGAAAAGTCCATATGAAGAATTTGATCTTGGGGAGGGCCTCAGATCTCCAAGCTACCTTCCAGATTGACCATATAGGCATGGGGTATTCCTTATTGCAAAGGTTTTTATAATCATATTTGATAGTGTAAGTCGATCCTGAGGGATCCCAGTGAAATACATCCTCGCTATCTTGTTTAATAGGAGCAATGCCATGGAGATGAGCTTGGAGGGCTGTAAAACTCACCTCTAAATGGGTAGGGACATCAGGAAATTGCCACCCAATACATAGCAGAGATTGAGCATCCCAATTAGAGATCTAATTTAATCTATGCAGCCCCATGTTACTGAGATAGGTTAAAATATGGTAATTTCCCTGATTGTTGTTGATGGGGGGCTGCCTCATAAGTCTATCTGCCCCAATGCTGATACTACTGCCACACTTGGGCACTTTGGAAATATTTTTCGCTAGAAAAGGAATAGCTTTTTTACATAGCCCCCAGATTTTGGAACAAGATTTATTGGGGATAGCTTAGTCAAAAAGATGCTTCCTGGAAGTATTGAGATATTTACTTTCCAAAACACTCTTCCACCAAGAAGTCTTACTGCTGATAAGTATCCAAAAAATCTTCCCACCAAAAGCCATGTTTAGAAGCTTTGGAGAACGAACTCCCAATCCACCATGCTCCTGATCTTGGATGACCTGTCTCCAGTTTATTGGATTGTATTTTATTTTTTCATTTTCCCCCCCTTTCCAGAGAAAGTGTCAAATGATAGCCTCCACTTTATGTTGTAAGATGGTGGGGGCTTGGAGAAGAGTAAATTGGTATAAAGGTAAGGAAGAGATACTAGATTAGAGGAGAATGAGGCGGGATGTAGGATTGAGCCAAGAAGAGCCCCAATGCTGCACTTTTCTTTTCATTTTTTCTATGATAATGTCCCCTACTTCAGCCTTCAAAGGACTTGTGCTCACTAGCATGCCCAGATAAGAAAAATTCCCCCATTCCAACTTGCAAGGGACCCCAAATATGTTGGAAATGCTGTGAAGAGACTGAGATGAAGCATTCCATCCATAGATAAAACTTTTAAGATGATTAATCATGCCTCCAGAGTAGCTCATGAATTTGTCCAAGAGGGTTTTGAAATGTTGAGCAATGATGTTGGAAGCACCTCCCATTAGTAGAGTATCGTCTACGAATTGAGAGTGGTTCATGTTTTTTACTCAATTTCCAAACTTAATGCTAGTGATGAGCCCGACTCGATGCTTATGGTCCAAGGCCTTGATGAAGGATTCATCCATCAAAATGAAAACGTAAGGAGATAGGGGACAACCTTGTCTTAATCCTTGAGATGATTGAAATTAAGGGGCTAGCCTACCATTGATGAAAGGAGAGATCCACGGGCCAGAGATGCATGCTTTAACAAGATCAATAAAGGAGGGGTCAAATACCATTTTTTTAAGGACAGAAAGAAGCAAAGAGTGTCTAACCCGGTCGAAAGCATTGGCCAAATCAAGCTTTAGGATAAAACCTTTTTATTTGCGATAAATAAAGACTAGAATGGAATGCCTCTTGAACAAGGAGGATGGAATCTAAGATTTATCTGTTAGACATGAAGCCTCCTTGGTTCTTAGAAATGAGAGTATGAATAGGAGGTTTGAGGCACATTGCAAGAATTTTGGTTATAATTTTATAAGTGGAATTACAAAGAGAAATGGACCGAAATCTGGAGAAGGATGAGGGCCTATTTTCTTTGTGAATGAGGACGAGGCGGGAAGAATTGGTATAGCTGCCAATCTTGCTCTTGCGTTGGGCCAATTGTATCATTTTGACCAGATCTTTTTTAATTATTCCCCAATATATCCTGTAAAAAATAATAGAAAATCCATTTGGGCCTGGAGCGTTTTCTGGTTGCAGGGTCCATATTGCTCTTTGGATCTTTGCTTCTTCAATTTTCCTGTCAAGCAGATTGTTAGTTTCCTCATTGAACGCAGTGGGAAGGTACTGGAGGAAGTCAGAATAGTCCTAATCACCTCTCGTCTCAGTGAGAAGATCTTGAAAGTGTTCCAAGGCGGCTTTTTTTATTGCTTCTTGATCAGAGTGTAGATGGCCTTCTACATCAGTAATGGAGTTAATATTGTTCTGAATTTTCCTAACAGTGGCCTGTTTGTGGAAAAAAGAGAAATTCTTGTCACCTCCTTGTAGCCAAAGCTATATCGATTTAACGTGCCATTTTCACTCCTCCTCCATATTGGCGCGGTAAAGCTGGCAGTATAGATCATTATCAAGTGCACGATGTTCATGAGTGAGCTCAGTTTTTTCAACTTTGTCATGGACGCTTTCCAATCTGCTCTTTATATCTAATTGAATCCTCTCTGGTTCTTTATAATGGAATTTCGTCCATTCCTTGAGAGTGATTTTAGTCTTCTTCAGCTTGTTTTCCCATATGAATATAGGTGATCCTTCTATATGTTGGCTCCAAGTATACCGAACAATTTGATTGGCTTCAGGAATATTGTTCCACATTGGACTGTATTTAAAGGGAATAGGCCCTATAGTGCATTGCTCTTCGAATGTGAGCGTGATTGGGTAATGATCTGAAGCAGAAAAGGGAAGCACGAAGGCCGAATCCGTAGAGTGAGATGAAAGGAAGGAAATATCCATATTATATGGTCCATGTATTTTATGTTCATTTTGCAGTTGTACTTAATTTACATGTTGGTGATCATCATTATGTGTATGTTGTTAGGTCATGTTACATATGTTCATTTAATGTGCAGCTTGCAGATAGATGTGTATGTGATAGCATGAGATGTATATTTAATGTTTGTGTTGCACTGATGATGTTAATATTTAATGTTGATTGTGTTTTGTTAGATGATCATGATCGTGATGATGCAGTTAGTGATTTTGAATGTGTTTTTTAGTCAAATATGATGTTTGTACGATGCTTATCATGAACGTGATGTTTATTAATTAATTTATAAATACCAAATGATCATGATATTGTAAATTTGTAATATTTGTATTTCTAATTGTATTTAAAATTCTAAAATTGTAATTGTAATGATATATATGTAAATTTCTAAAATTGTAATTGTAATTGTAATTTTTTAATTTTTAAAATTGTAATTGTATATATGTAAAATTCTAAAATTGTTATTGTACGTGAAATTGTAAAATTGTAATTCTAATTCTAATTCTAATTATAATTGTAATTGTATGTAAAATATTTGTAAAATTTTAATTGTATTAATGTGAAATTAATTTACTAAAATTTGTAAATTTCCCAATTTGTAAATTTTAAATAATTGTAAAATAATAAATATAGAATAATATGATTTATTGTAACATAAGGAAATTTAGAAAATAATGCAAATAAATTCTTGTACTTAATTAGAATTATCATTATTTTATTATGATCTTATATACAAAAAAGGAATTAATTTATATAGTACGCCATTGTTTTTGAGATCAAGTACATAATACCAAATTATCAAGTGAATTATTGATTTTAACATTAACACAATGCAAATTACCAATTAATTCAAAATACATATTACATTAATATTTCGAAAAACTCATCTTAAAAAGTATAAATATTGATGAAATAACACATATTATACCATATCACTCTTGGTTCTCATGATCACCCTCATTATCTTCTAGCACACATGGCATGGTAACACTATTGTTCTCAAAAATATGTTTTGATCTAGGGTCATGTGTCAATACGAACCACCAATCCCTATCCAACACATCTGGGTAGAAAAACACCTAGTTGCAGTGTTTAGGGAAAACATAGGGCTCCTTAGCTTCATCCCACATCTTTCTAGAGTTGATACATATCAGTCTAATATTGCGATCTTCCTTTAAATTATTCCGATCAAAGGTGTCCCACCACTTGCACCTAAAAATAACACATTGGAAAGAAGAAAAATCCACCTTAATGATCTCTTGTATCTTTCCGACGTAACCTAACATCCCTCTTACTAGTTGTTGATCACGATGCCTAGTTTGACTAGATTGATCGAACTCAACTTCCACTCCACAGTCTTGTGTGATGTTTCTAGCATCGGCATTTTCTGTGCGAAAATGGTGTCCATATGCCCACATAGATGGGAACATATGCACCTATTATAAAAAAGTTTAAAAAATCATATAAGTGTCATGTGTCTTATAAATAATAATCCAAAAGTTAAAATATGAAATGTATATGTCTTAATATAAGTTTCAAATTTACATATAAATTATTACCGAGTTGCTGTACCCAATCCATACGTTTAGGGCATCCTCTTCAGCACGCAGGTAACAACTTGTAGCACCGTATTTCTCTCTGACTTGGTCAGCAACCCAACTATTGGGGCATATTTTTGGCATATTTTCTTTTAAATGATTGGGATAAGGCACACTTCTATCATTCAACCATCTAAATTCTTTCCTGTCACTATCCCATTTCATTCTTTTTTGTTCGTACAATGAGACCCACAGTTGTGTCGCTTCCGAATTGTAAAGAATGAATTTATTGATTGCTTCAATTTCTGCATTCACTGATGAAATCAAACCAACATTATATAGTACTTAGAGATCAAAATATATATTATATTGAATTTCAACATGAATATTAATTACTTTTTGTAAATTTTAAAAATTATAAGTCGCTTACCCTTTATCAAGTACTTTTTTCCACTTGTTCGGAGCAACTCTCCTTCTCTTTTGTCTTCATCCAATTCATCGCTCCAAATCACCGCACCTGTGTTGTTGTCGATCTGCTTGATGTAATCACTGGCATACTAGAAAGACTCATCCGATATGTACCCCTTTGCCATAGACCCCTTGGGTTTTGCCCTTTGTCGAACAAAACCTTTCAATTTCTTCATGTACCTCTCTAAGAAGAACATCCAATGACAAGAAACAACCCCAACTAATTCAACCTCATCTACTAGGTGGATTAGAAGATGAACCTGTAAGTCCATGAAACTCGTCGGCAGTTCCTTCTCAAACATACAAACAATCTCAACTATCTCTTGACACCACCATGGAATGCTAGCCACATGAACCTCCTTTGATTTGATCCAACATAAAAATGTAGATAATTTAGATATGGCACATCCTAGGGCTTGAGGGAATTCATGTTTCACACATCCACACACAAACAAAGGATAATGACACTGTAAAGTTATAAAAACGTGCAATAATATACAAAATTAGTTATGTTTTATGATCACCGCATGGGATAAAATTTATTAATATAAAAAATAATAAAATGATGCTTTTGACATTATACGTACTCTTAGAAGATTCAAATGGTCATGGGATTTCAACCCCGACAAATGGTCATCCACAGTGAAGTACCATCATAGTGAAGACCCATATGAAGTTGGCACCCTCACATCCATTATAACTTCCTTTGCCAAATATATATCATCTTTTTTTTAAATCCATGGCACATCACCTTCTTTAAAAAACCATGAATTAGAGGGACCAACGCCTACCTCTAAACCCGTACTTTCTAATTGTCTTGGCCAATATTTATTTTTAGTTTATGAAGTAATAAGATCTTTCCTAACCGCCAATGTGTCAATTTGTTTCGATGATATGTGCCTCCATAAAGAAGATGAAACATTTTTAAATATATGCATGGGATCTAATAAGTGGGCAATCTTAAGATGCTCCCAATATGGGAGGTCATAGAAGATAGATTTCCTTTTCATCCCAATGGGAAATTTCTTAACATAGGTGTTGAATAAATCTATATCATCGAACTTAGGCTCCCCATTTGAATCGAACATTTCTGTGAACTCATTCTCCTTCTCTCTCTCATATTCTCTAAGCCATTCAGCTGGTGTCATTATTGGAGGCCTTTGGGTTCTTTCTTGTTTACCATTGAAAGAGACTGTTGCTCTTTTGTAAGGGTGTTGTTCTGGTAGGAATATCCTGGAGTAATAATACACTGGCTTTTGTAGGTCCTTGGACCATCTAGCTTTCAAAGAAGGTCCACAAAATTTACATCCAAAATACCCTTTTGTTACAAGCCCTGCGAGATTATATTTGTATACATTAACTAATATGCATGGCACGTTAAATAATATCATGAAGATCAGAACAAATAATATTACAACAAATTAAATAACTAATATGTGAAAGAATATTGTTACATTATATATAAACAAATCAATAAATTAAACATGTAATTTACCAGAGAAAACTCCTAAGCTTGGATAATCATGTGTCGTGAAAGCACATATGCCATACAACGTAAACCTCCTCTCTACTGTGATGGGTCTCGATACATCGTATACATTTATGCCATCCCATAATTCCTTCAATTCATATACCAGTGGTTGTAAGTAGACATGCATATTCTTCACTTGTCTTCTACCAGGGACTATGAGAGCCAACATAAGATGTTCATTCTTCACGGACAACCATGGGGGGATATTGTTATTAATCACTACTACAGGCCAAACAGAATAGTTGGTGTTCTGGAGAGAATATGCGTTGATGGCATCCATGGCTATGCTGAGTCATATACTTCGTACTTCATTCTTGAATTTTTCGGGACATGTATCCTCTATATGCTTCATGGCTATTGAATTAGTTGGTATTTTCATAAATCCCAACTCAATTCTGTGTGAGGCATGCCATCCCTGCAACATAGCTAGTTCTTTGCAACAAAAGAGCCTTTGAATCCTTGGGAATATAGGCATGTGCCTCAATATCTTAAAAGGAGGACCAGTACGTGATTTACCCTTCTTTTTTTATTTATCATACCTTTCATGCCCACATTTCGGACACATATCTTTGTCTTCATATTCTCCTCTATATAGAATACAATCATTTGGACATGCATGATATGGTATGTACTCAACACCCAACATTTTCAACAATTTTTTTTCCTCTTCGCAGCTACCGAGCAAGACATTATCACTTGGAAAAACCTTAACTTTGAATAACCTGTAGTTGGTGATCATGGAAAACTATATTAATAAATGTACATTAATTCCGATATAATTATTAACATTCATAAAATTTAACATTTGTAATGTTCATTGCAGTGTACTGATTATATTTCAAATTTATGTATAAGAGAAGTACTTTATGGTAACTTACCTCAAAATTTCTGAGAAACATGCATTCGACTAGCCAAAATTTTCTTTCAAGTTGTATAATAACATCGTTGTCACCAACTGGGTAGACTTTGACTGACCATCAGGTCCAAAGAGAGGGGTGGTGGAAGAAAATTTAAGGCTTTCGAAAAAGGTGTCAGCGATATGAGCATCATTCCCTAGCTGATCATCATTTTGGAATGCATATAACAACATTGTCTCCATGGAAGTCGTATCCCTTAAGTAATTATCCATACCAACCTCTATTTGATTATCTCCATTGCCAGCTTGTGATGAACTACTATTGCTGTAGTTATTCCTAATTGGTGAATCTGGACGTTGCGGGAATTGAATTGGTGGTCGATTCAACCATTCTTGGTATCGTTCCTCTCCAATTTTTTCTCTTAATTCAGTCTTATCTCGATTTGACATTGTCGTGGGGTGCAACAGAAGATGGTAGGTAGGTCGTTCATCATCACTAGAATCCTAATAATTAAAAAAAAAAAAAATGAACATGATTAGTACAAAATATTATGATATCAATTAGTAACCACGTTGACAATATTGCATGATTATAAATTGGTTTGACATTGAAATAATTACATATTAATCAATATATATATACCAAACAATTATAATTATAATTACCATCATTGTCTCGGGATTGTGTCTAGAAGATGCAATATTGTTACAATTGGCAGGGTGAAGCAACTGTCCATTTTCATCTACCAAATGCGTCTTGCGGTATGCAGCTCCTGATAAGAAATTTCGATGTTTTGGAATAGTACTTTGAATATAATTTTGTGCATCTGAACTCGATGATGAATTTACATGAACCTACAAATTTTTATACATTATAAATTTAATTAAGTTGTGCATGATTGAATACATGGATAAAAAACATACATAAATTCAATTAGATAGTGAAAAAATAAAACAAATTTGAAGTGAATATTACATCTCCACATGGATAGGGAGAACTCCATGATGGACTATGAGAAATATTATGGAACGAGCTGAATTTTGAAGAATTGTCCATTTCATATAATATATGATATTTTCTCCCTGCATCTGAGAAAAACAACAATAAACTTTGGTGCACAAACCTAAATGTAATTCTGGTGTGTATTGTTCAGATAACCGCACCGGCCAATTCTTTATTTTGCGCACTGGTGCACTTTTGTAACAAGTAGCACCAGTGCAGTTCAATTAAACGACACGCCGATAAACGAATGACCGCAATAAAAAAAAGCGCAACCTTATTTTCTTTAAGTGAAAAAAAAACAGTAAATTGAAAATTGGGCGGCAAAATATTTTCGAAAATCTAATTTCATAAAACATTTCTTTAAATAGTAAACACTTTTCATTATTTCACTATTTTTGCAAAAACTTTCAGCCAGAGATTTGCAGGATACATACCTAGAGCAAACAGAGCACGAGAGCACTGTGGAGCAGGGAAATACGTTTGAACAGAAGTATTCAGACAATCTGAATTCCAAACCTCTGGTAATTCAAACCCTGTACCATATAATTTTAAACGACGTGAGTAAAGTTTATTGTTTTTTTGTACTTTTTTCTGCAGTTCTTTTTATGCAGTGAAATAAGAAATCAAAGTATATTGTTTTATTTTATTTTTCCTCCAGTTTTTTATGAAGTAAAATACAAAATCAAATCTTATTGTTTTTTTAACTTTTTCTTTCTGTGGTTTTTTACCTTTTCTGCAGTTTTTCAGAAACAAAAAACAAAAAAACAAAAAATCAATTTTTAGAAACAAAACCCTAGATTCTTTTTGTTTCTTCCATTTTTTCTCCCTCTTTCTTTTCAATTTAGATTTATAGGGTTTCTATACTCATAAGAAATCCAACCCACAGAATGAATTGCATAGTTAGATCCCAATCCATGTTGGCCATTGCGTCAATCTTTAAAAAAATACAGATTTTTTTCACCAGTGCGCCCTGTGTAACGTTGTGCACCAGTGTGCTTGGTTATACCAGTGCACTGCTGAAGTATAATGATTATAAAAAAAAAAATGTTTTTATCCGTGCGCCATTTGTAACATATGGAACCGGTGCACTATTACATTATGGAGCACCGCAAAACGTGTTATTTCCAAAAAAACCATATTACAAACATACTAATGCAGGGGCATTAGGCTAAAACAAATTCCATGTAGATTTATAGGCTTAGGAGTTTTAAGTATTCAAAGGGGTTATATTTTATGTAATGAATTTAGTGGGTTTTAATTAATTTTAATTAAATGTGGAGAGAATTGTAACTGCTCTTGAATGATTAGAGAACAGGGAATTTGATTAGTCAGGAATGTGAAGAGACAGTTCAGATTTAGGAGTGAATTAGAGTCAGTTTTAGATAATCTAGGGATTTGGTCTAGATTTAGGAAATTAAGAATTTTAATAGTTTTTTTGAGTTATTCAGGGAACTGAATAGATTCATCATCAATTTATATAAATCTAAGCATGAAGGAACAGAGGAGAAGTCAATAGAGATTGATTAGAGTAGAAGTAGGGAGTGTTGTTTGAAAAGCCCTCGGGTGAATTGTTAGAAGGGTCATCGATTGAAGATCAGGCTAGATGTAACTGTAAGTGATTTAATTTATATATATGTACAAGATTTTACCCCTGAATGAGATTTTTATCGTTGGAATTAATTCTGTGTGAATACGCTTGGTTTCAATAAGTATATAATAAATCTCTGAACAGGGCTCTCAGATGATGCTATGAAATCGATGTTAATCATCATGATTTGAATCGAGGAATAGTAAGGATTTGTATACTCGAGGTTGCATTCTTTATTATTGAATACATTTGATTTTGCATTGAAAACTCTATTTTCTAGAGCGATATAAGTTCAGATATAAACGTTGTTGTTGAATCGATGTTGGTAAAGTGCAAGTCTAATTCTGACTTCAATACAAGTTGAGTCCGAACTCTAATCTGAAAATTGAACTCTGTTTTGATACAAGATCTGGTGGAGTATGATTCAATACATTCAGAGCTTAAATTTTGCAATTGATTTTGATTAAATCTGCAATCAAACATGCTATTGACTTGAATCTGGTTGAGGTCGATTCACAGTGGGAAAGTGAAGAAGACCAGGTATAATGGGAGTGAATTGGACTACAGATTGAACCCTGCGTTGAACACATTTTACTTCCATTTTAATTTGAGCGGTTTTGTGTGATAATACCGCTGGTCTCGCGTGCCTTTTGGCTGAGGAGTGGTTTTAGAAATTGGAATGCAATCCAATAGTTTTTAAACACGTCATGTTTATAAAACTGCCTATTTCGCAAAATATTTGCGTGCTAAATCTCTCTGATGAAAACAATGCGATTCGCATCCGATCATTGAGGCAAAATATCCAAGTGCATTCGCAATCAAAGCTGCGGGGATGTTAACGCGAAGGTAAGAAAACCTGTGGGCCTGAGTGTTATTTGAAGTTCGGGATTTTACATTGTTTGTGAGGGTTCAATTATATGGTCAAAGGTGGGCCGAGAAGGTCATTTTTATATCTGCGGTGCTTTGAGTTCTAAACAGAAGTCGAACTTTTAAATTGAAATGTCCATGTGGTTCAACGCATATGAAGTGTGGACATCTTGTGACCAGTTCTTAATACTTTGAATTTTAATAAAAGTCGAGGGCTAATTTCAAAGTGAGCTGGTAATTATAAGAGTTGAAAACTTGCACTGGGTTATGTAAGTGCAAATATTGATTTTCATTTGCATAAGGTGAAAACCCGAAGTTTACATTTGGGTTTATTTGAAATCCGAATTGTTGATTTAAAAATCATAAAATGGAGTATTCCAATTGTTTAATAACCATTTTTTAAGAAGCAAAACTTCTGCATGAGAGATTATAGTTCTGGGTGAGATGTGTGGTTTCAAAACTAGAAGAATTTTATTCTAATATCTCAAATCTTGGATTTGAGATATAGAAGCTTCTTCCTATATTATTTAACATTGCCCAGATTTTGAAATTGAGGACCATTTTGGCATTTAAATAGAAATGCAGTTTTTTTATGCACAATATAGTTGGAGACATGTAGGTTTGGCGGGGTGAGCCTGCCATCACATACCCTACATTATTTTTTTTTCTGCCCTTTCTTCTCCCACTTGTTGTGATTTCAGAATTAGGTTTTTTCAATTTATATTTATAGGGTTTGTATTGCTAAATATAAGCCTAATACAAGAAACCAACGAGAGGATCTACATAGTCAAATCTCAATCCATGTCGGCCCTTGCGACAATCTTATGAAAAGACATTTTTTTCGTCGGTGCCCCCTTCATAACATAGCACACTGGTGCACTCTATTATACAAGCACACCGTGCAAGTACAGTGATAAAAAATTTAAAAAATAATTATGTTTTTATCAGTCTGCCATATGTAAAATATGGCACCGGTGCACTATTACATTATGGCGCACTGCACAATGTGCTGTTTTGAAAAAAAACCATTTTACAAACATACCCTACATTATTTTTGTTTCTGCCCTGACTTCTCCCACTTGTTGTGATTTCAGAATTAGGGCTTTTCAATTTATATTTATAGGGTTTATATTTCTAAATATAAACCTAAGACATCCAACAAACGGGTTGACCTACATAGTCAGATCCCAATCCATGTCGGCCCTTGCGTAAATAACTAAATAAATAAATAAATAGCTCGGTGCATATTGTCTAAAAGAGTGCACCAGGGCGCTCTATTATCACAGCGCACCGCGAAAGTACTGTCATAAAAAATTAGAAAAATATGCAGCCAGTGCACTATTTCATTATGACGCATCATGAACATTAGTTTCGAAAAAAATACTTTCAAAAAATACAAACCTTACTCTCTTTTTATTTCCTCCCTTTCTTCTTCTTCTTTTTGTGATTCAGAATTAGGACTTTTCAATTTATGTTTATAGGGTTTTTATTACTAAATATAGACCTAAGACATGCAACCAATGAGACGATTAGCATAGTCGTATCCTAATCCATGTGGGCCTTGGAATGATTTAAAAAAAAAAAAAATTAGATTTTTTACCGGTGTGCCCTATGTAAGGTAGCGCACCGGTGCTCTATTGTTTATAAGAGCACCAAATAAGTAATGTGAAAAAATAATATTTTTTTAACGGTGCACCATATGTAAAATATAACACCTATTTATGCTAAAAAAACTAACACTTGACGATTTTTATTATTTTTATGATGGTTACCAGTGTGGTCATTGACATGTAACGCACTGGGGCTTATTGTTGACATAGAGCACCGTACGGTGTATTATACTTTTTTTGCGGTGAGTGGGAAAGACATACACACACCGACGTCGGTGCATTCACCATGAATGGCGCACTGGTTTTTTGAGATTTTTTTTTTTAATTGAGAAGTTGACAGTTTATTTAAAAATATATTATTGACTGATATGATATAGGTTTGATATTTTTAAAGAAATGACTGACAGGAGATCAAGTAACAAAAATATTGATAACACGTCAAGAAAAGCAAAAAAGGCAAGTTCTTTGTAAATTTTTTACAAAAAAAATATTTTTGAACTATATGTAAGTTTAAATAATATGTATTGTTTAATGTGTATCATGCAGAGCCACAAAATGACGAAGCTCGATAAGATTATTTCTGATCTAGGACCAGAAGAATGTATAATCTTGATGGAAAAATTGGAAAATGATGAATTAGGTGAATGAAAAAATACTATCGATCCAATATGAGTTTCTTTTTTTAGTTTTCATTAATAATATAATTAAAATTATTAGATAACATGTGTGAAAAAGTCTATTAATTCACCTCTGTTTAATGTTCTATAGGGACCAACAACTTAGAAAAGGAATGTTGTTATAAGAAAAGAAAAACAATAGAACATGCAAATGAAAATGAATTGCTCCTTAGCTCATCTGGAGTGGTGTTGGAGGTTCACGAAAGGGGGGAAAACTTTTACAAATGTTTGAGGGATCTAGTGAAACGAATGTATAGACATTCTTTCCACTTACGATACAAAAACCAATCCAATGATCCCAAGAACCATATTTTATGTAAACTACAGGAAGAGTTTCCAAAGAATTGGTCAATGAGACATGTCAGACTTTTAATAGCAAAAACGTTCAACAACAAAAAAGAAGGAATGAAAAAGTAATATTCCTTTAGATGTTTGTCTAGAATTATTTATAAATATCACTTTTGTTATACTTACTTTTCATATATCAATATAAAAATTAAATAGTTTATTGTCATGTTACATTTTCAGGAAGATTATGAAAATCTCAAAAGATGAACAAGCTAATATCACAAATATGCCAGTAGGAATGTCCAAAAAGGTGTACAAGGAGATGGTCAAAGAAATGGACAAAATTGCATCACAAGAGGAGTCATCACAACAACAATGTGCTTCAAATGTAATATGTAATCAATGAATTTTTTGATCATTAGGTAAAATAAATAAACAATTTAGCATTAAATAATAATTTTCAAGTATTTTCTTGCAGAAAAGAAAAGAAAATGGAACCCACTCAGAACATAAAACAGGAATACAAGGAAGAAAATGATTGATATCTAAGTTTGTGAGTAATTGTTACTTCCTTATAATAACTTAACTAGATTTCATTTTTGTATTTTTAAGTTGTTTTACAAAAATAATCATTGAACGTATCCAAATAGGTGCTAACACACAAAGAAGAACCATCAGAGGAATTGATTGAAATTGGTTTAAATATGGGTTGTGCGTATATGTTGGCATATCAGAACTTAATTGTGGAATTTGTAAGCATCTACCAATCTTGTTTTACTTAGCTCCGTCTATAATTAATAGAAAAAATAAATCTTGTATATTAAATATATGATTTATTATGGGGTATAAAACTTGCAGGAAAAAAAGTATGGCATTGCGCCTGTTGTAGCTCCTAGAGACAACCTTGAGTTGTATAAAGACTAGTTCCTAGGACATATTAAATGCAAGGAGCATATGACTCAACTGACTGCAGTTGGAAATGTTTGGCTCTCATGCAACTATCACTCAGATGCATGGTTTTAATAAGGGTGGAACCAAAACCCCAAAGTTAAACACAACAACTAGGAAAACTGTAGAAACTGAGTAAAAACTGTTATAAGTAAATATATCAGACAGCTCTAAAATAGAATGTTGTAAAAGGGGGCTGACTTCTAAAATGAATACACAGTTATCAAGTTATATGTGAGCGATGAATATGGTAGAAGATGGAGTAAGATATCAACTATAACCAGGCTTATTCAAGGATAAGAATCCATATATACTGGGCTTATTCAAGGATAAGAATCCATATATCTGGGCTCGTTCAAAGATAAGAATCCATTGTATTTAGTATCGGAAGAATGACGAAAGAGATAGAAAATGAACAATGTATCAGGCCTGGGCCATATTTAAAGTGCTATGGATGTATAAAACATGAGTATCTGCTATGATAAATTGACATCCAAACATGGGAGCAATCGCATTCCAAAAACCTGTAGATACAAGAAGTATGGAGAAATACAAAATCAACATTTATATTAAAAGACACAGATAGAGAGAGTTACAAACTGTGAATCATCCCGAGCGGAATCCCCAATTCCAGCAAAACTTCTTATTACTGAATCCCTGCAGGATATTCAAACATCCACTATCAAAGTTCATACAAAATATATACAGAATACTCGAGCTAGTGAGTCCTTTGGAAAATCTGGAACCTTTTGTTAGTGTTTTCTTCCTGTTTTTATAACCTCTGATTCCTATGCACGAGAATATATTTTGGGAAAATATCTTCCCCGCGTGCTTGTATGTTGTTTCAGGTCTAAATCAAAAAACATAAATGATGATGAGGTAAAACTGCCTCTCATCATCTTACAACGCATGCCTAAAATGATCAGGAAAATGGTGAAGGAGCGATGGAGCGAGGACCGTTGGATCATGTGAACATCAATGGTGGAGATCAACTGCGGGGGCGCTTGGGGCTACGGATCAACCTCTTGGCTTGTGCCTTTGCATAAAATTTCTGCCGTTGATCTGAGATCTTTCGCAGTCAACCAGGTCAACTGTGGAGGCACTCATGGTGTTAACTCGTGTGCTGAGAGTGACCGCGGGTAGAGCAGAAGACTGGCGGTGACCATTGGATCAGGCTCGATCAACAACGGAGATAAATTGGAGAAAAGTGAGTGGGGTGAAAGGCAAAGGTGCACTCGTCGTTGGATCAATATGATCAACGGTTTAAATCTCATCGGGGAATGGTAGGCAGAAGGGGTTTGAATGGGAGGATGGAGAGAGCGTGAAGGCGCGATGACCGTCAGATCTATAGGATCAATGGTCCAAATCATATCGTGGCTTTGCATAAATTAATGGATGAGGCGGAGGAGAGTGAAACAGCGAGACAATGCTGACCATTGGATCAAGAGGATCCACGGTCAGAATTCCATCACGGGGGACGACAAATGGAGCTGAGGGAGGCCCGATAGCCATTGAATCGATTGCGATCAACAGCTAAGATTATATCATCGGGGAATTAATATCGGCAGCCAAATGTAGAGTGAAAGTGGAGTACAACGAAGTGTGATGGATGGGCGAAGCACAACGAGTGATGACCGTTGGATCTGCAGAGATCAACGATTGGGATTGTGTCGGGGTTTCGCACATTGGCGGAAAAGAAGTTCAATGAATAAGGAATGTTAGGGTGGCGATGAGCAATGTGCGATAGCCGAAGAGGGCTTAAGGAATTTTAGCCATCGGTCATAGAGTGGGGTCATATGAGAAATGGGGGCTAAGAGCTTAAGCTGAAAGGTGTTTAGAGGCCTGATATGTTAAAATGAGTGCTTTTAAAGCCAAAAGGTGGATTTTTAGCATTTTCCAGGGTTCTGATAGGTGAAAAAGGGGCTTTGACAGTCCATGCAGTCCTTGTTGTATTTTCCTTGCAATATAAGGCTCCTTATCATTAGACATCCTAGCTTGGTGAGGGATGTCATAACAAAATTGGCTCCACTTGGGGATGACCCGTTTGTCCTCGAATGCATCGAGAACTCTACAGACCATCTGTTAGCCTTCTTCTTGCGAACATAGTATCCCTGATGCCTTCTCTTCTTCCTTCATGATAACTGAAAACAACAATCATCATCATAATAAAAGTAACTGAATAATGTACAATTTCATACAGTAGACCTTTCGCCCTGAATCAATACTGCAAAAAGGGTTTTCGGAATTTCCCATTCACAGGGGCTTCGAGCAGATCACCTTGCAAATTTTCCTGTCTAAAAGTGTTGTTTCCTCCCTCTTCAACAATTTTGAAAGGTCTGAACCATAGAGGATTGAACTTTCCATGCTTTCCTTTCTCAGCCCTTCTTATATCCCATCTTAGCACCAGATCTCCAACTTGCATCTCTTTATCTTTAGCTTGCTGATCAAAAAGATCTTTCATTTTCTCTTGGTACTCAGTCAACCTCTGATTTACTCGACCTCGAGTCTCTTCCAGCTCTACTAACTGATTTATTCTTCTAGTAAGATCGTTTGGTTCCTCTTGACAATCCTACATGAACCTAGCCACAGTTAAGGCCAATTGTATCAGGAAAACTGCTGCTCTACCATAGACCAATTCATATGGGGATTTTCCTGTTGACCTTTTACTAGTGATTCCGTTTTCCCATAGCGCGAACTTGAGCTGTGAATCCCAGTTCTTCTAGTTTTAATTTATTGATTTTTTCAATGCCCTTACAAAAGTTTTGTTTGAGGATTCTGCAAATCCATTTCCCTATGGATATTATGTAGTAGAGTGTCTTAACCCAATATTATACTGTTGGAAAAAACCAATAAATTTGACAGACTTAAAAGCCTGAGCATTACCTGTGACAATCTTAGCAGGGCAGCCAAACCTTGAGATAATGTTATCTTCCAGAAAATTGATCACCACTGTGTCTGTAGCATTCCTTGCTCGCACAGCCTCTACCCATTTAGTGAATTAATCGGTGGCTATTAGTATCCACTTGTGTTTCCTGCTTGAGGCAAGATGAATTTCGCCGATGAAATCGATTCCCCACTACTGGAAAGGTTCTTCTATGTGCACCGGGATCATAGGCAAAGGTGTAAGCTATTGCCTTTCAGCAAATTTCTGACATTTTTCATAGGCCTTTACCTGAGCATAAACATCTGCAAAGACTCTGGGCCAGAAAAAGCCTGCTTTCAGAATCTTGTATGCCGTGGCCCTCCAGCTGTAGTGACCACCACAGATGCCCTCGTGGAATTCTGCCATTACTTCTTCTACTTCATTTCTTGTGAGACATAAAAGTAGTATGCTCGATGGGTCTCTCCAGTACAAACGGCCATTTTCTATGATGAATTTCTGAGATTTTAGCCTCAGCGTTCTATACTTTGTCTTGTCGCAGCTTGGAGGACATATAAGAGTTAAGAGGTATTCTACAATTTCTTTGTACCATGCACTCAGAAGGTACTTCATATGGGTCTTTTGTGTAGCGGTTTCTATCTCGTGCTACTCGTCTACTCTTCCAGGCTCTTCATTGGTCACCATAGACAAATGTATCCCCAAAGCCTGACAGTTTGATTCGGAAAGGATCTTGGCTAATCCCTGTCCCTTTATTAGCTTAGTGGGGCGTATTTCCAACTCATACTCCTGTATCTTGGCTATCCATTTGCCTCTCTTTCCTTCACTATCTCTTGAATCAAGATGTCTTTTACAGCCGCCGTGGGTACTAATGCAGTTATAGCTGACTGCAATACATACATCCAAAAATCCTTCAGGGATTTAACCAAGGCATAAGCCTGTTTCTCCAGGATGTTATATTTTAGCTCAGCGTCGCAAAGCACTTGGCTGAAAAACGCAATGGGTTGTTCATGACCTTCCTCATTTTTTCTGCAATAATATAGTTGCGACGGTGTGGGAAGATGCAAATGAAAATATTATGAAGGGTTTCGCATAATCTGGTCCTGCCAATACTGGGGCTTCTGCGAAAGCATTTTTAATTCTGTTAAAAGATTTGCGTGACTCAAAATTCCATTTTACTTCTTTATCCTTCTTCATCATCTCAGTTATGTACTATATTATCTCTGCATCGTTCGGTATGAATCTTCTCAAGAAGTTGGTACGTCCAAGAAAAACTTGGACCTCTTTCTTGTTTCTGGGCAAGGATATACCATTTATGACTTCTACCCTTTTCAGGTCAATTTTTACCCCTGCCTTTGTTACAATATGCCCCAACAGTTTACCCTCTTCTAAATCAAATAGAGATTTTTGTGTGTTTAAAGACAATCCATACCTGCGGCACTTGTCAAAGGTTCTGCGCAAATGCTCTATATGTTCAGCATCGTCCTTTGAGAAGACTGTGATATCGTCCAGGTACACCACCATGAATTTGTCTTGTTCCCCCACAAAAGAAATGTCCATGGCCCTTTGAAATGTAGCCCCCACATTGATCAATCCAAATAGCATTCGAGCATACATAAACGTTCCCCAAGGAGTGGTGAATGCGGTTTTCTTTTGGTCCTCCGGAAGTACTACTACTTGATTATACCCAAAAAATCCATCCATCATAGAAATTCGTGAAGATCCTACCACCTTCTGCAATATATGGTCCATCTTAGGCTGCGGATAATTGTCTTTTAGAGATGCTCTGTTCAAGTTCTGAAAGTCAACACACAATCTTATTTCCCCGTTCTTCTTTCGGACTGGGACCAAGTTGGCCACCCATTCAGAATATCTTAATGGCACAATAATATTAGCCTTCAATAGTTTCTTGATTTCCCTTTCTATGGAAGGAAGGATTAAAGGATTAATCTGTCTTAATTTCTATTTGTGTGGCTTAGCATCTCCCTTTAATGGAATCTTGTGCTAGATAATGCTAATATCAAAGGTCTTCAAATTTTGATAGGACCTGGCAAAGACGTCTTTATATGTCTGAAATAGCTTTCGATATTGCTCTTTGTATTCTTTGGGTACCTTATTAAACACTTTCACAAGCTTGGGATCAGCCTCTGTGCCGAGGTTCAGGTCAACTACCTGATTTTCTTCAACGACCTTACTTGGCTGCATTGGGACATCATTCTTATCAAATAGTCTCTCTATGGGGACTAGTACTCTGGGTATTACATTCCCTTTGAGCTGCAGCACCTTGTGCCCAGCTACGGTATCCTGCCATTTATTTTGAGGAAGCTCCTTAGTCTCTTCATCGCCAGCATCTATGACCATATTGGAGAATTCCCCAATAGTCTCCATGAATCTTTTGACTTGCTCTTCATCTTCAAACACCTGCCAGTGTTTTACATTGTCACGGATGGAAGGATGGTAGCGAACCTCTATTTCATACCTCAGGAGGGGGTTCTGAGGTGGTCGAAAAGTGCTTGCAGCTACTGCGAGAGAGTCTGCCATTCTGTTTTAGTCTCCTGGCATGAACTGAATGTTGAATGTCAAGAATAATTTTTCTACCATGTCCCATACTTCGTTTCGATAAGCCCTCAACCAAGGGTGCTTAGATTGACATTGATTTCTTACTTGTGTCACCACCAGTTCCGAATCTCCCAAAACCTTCAAGCTATAAATATTCATATTCTTTGTTGTTTGTAGACCTAGAAGCAAGGCTTCGTATTCGGCCACATTGTTTGTGGCTTCATATTCCAATTTGAAAGATAATGGGACCAATTGTCTCGTAGGGGAGATAAAGAGAATCCCAACTCCATTTCCTTCCTTTGAGTTGGCTCCATCAAAGTGAAAGGTCCAAATCCAACCTTCTTCATTACTAAAAGACTGCTCGGTCTTTACTTGACAGAAAGATGGCTCCTGCAAGTAATCTTGGTCTTCCTCAAGCATTAGACAAGAAAACTCACCCTCTTTGTTGTACACCGGTGAATTTACTGAATTATCAGCTTTAGTGACCATCTTCACAAAGCTTGTTTCCTGGTATAATATCCTCTCTTGGCCTCAAAACAAAGGGATGGTCGCATAGGTTAGGTCTATCTTTATAGATCCTCTGATTTTTTTACCCCATGATCTTGATAACAGCATCCCAAATCGAGCTGGGATCTCGGCCACTACTATGCCCATTACCATGCTCTTAGCTGGGATTTGAGCTAGATTTACCACCAAATCCTTGATCATCCCCAAACATTTGACTCTTTTAGAATAAAAGGAGTAGAGATATTTATATGGGCGAGTGATCTACAGCCCCAATTGGTCCATCACCGATAGAGGTAACAGGTTATTTGATGCCCCGAAATCCAGCATACAGTTGTGCAACAGCAAATCATGAATTACTAAAGAGACATAGAATGGAGGATTTGAAGCATCTAACTCCTCAACATGAGGATTGAACATTACCATAGGCCTTTATTCCTGGAGGTTTAAACTATCTGAGATTGGGGCTGCTCCTTGAGGAAGCATGAAAGAAGACACCTAAGACTGATAGACTAGATGTTTCAGGAGTTCAGTTAGGGGGACTGGGATTTTAACTTTTTCCAGTTCTTTTTGAAGATTAAAAGCAGAGGGAGACTTTTCTATGGTATTTTCCTTTGGTTCATTTATCATGGCTGAATGTTTTTCTTCCCTCATAATAGGTTTAACATCTATATTTTGATTAGAGGCCAACTTAGAAGAGGAAGGAATGGAGTCATTAAAATATAAAAGTTCAATTATAGGTATCTTACCTTTATCTATGACTCTCTAAACAGCTGTCTCCTTATGAGGCATCTCTTCTTCTTATTCTTGTGTGCACGTCCTCTTCCTAGAGGACCTGAGATCGTATTTTCTGTTGAACTGTGCCTACGTGAAGTCCACGAATTGCTTGCAGTAATCATCAATATCCGGATCTTCAATAGCTCTTGTTTTTTCTTTTTCTTCTTGCAAGGAAAGCTCCATTCCTTCACTTTATTGAAAATAAGACTCAACTTAATCACCATCTGAGTAAGCAAGATATTGATCATCTTTCCCATCAGGAATTTCTTCGGCAGGGCCATCCATCTGCCCTTCCAAATACAATGGGGGTTGTATGTGATCTTATCGTTCCTTCCACTCTCTCTGTAATATTTGGAGAGGAGGCTTTCTATATTGTGAGTTAAATCCTTTGTTTGGATAATTTTTGAATGGCTTGGAGGGTGGGTTCTTTTCCTCGAGCTCAAGCTTCACCAGCTTGCTCGAAAGGTTCTTGATCATTTTACTCATCTCCTCTATTTTGTAATCTGATACTTCTCTATCTTGACTTGAGGTAGATTCTTCTTCTTTCCCTCTATGTCTAGCATCATGGGCTGACCTCCCTTTTGATTTACCCATAGAATCAAAGTCGGCTTCCACTTCCAATGCGTCAGTCTGGGCTTCATCCAGAGTAGCAGACTTCCTTTCTCTTCAACAGAATCTGAATTCTAACTCAAAGCCTGCTACAAACACCACTTTAGCAGTGATCTCGTGAGGCTTCATTTCGGCTGGGAGACATGTATATAATTTCCTAAACATCTTGATGAATTCGGACACGTCTTCATTATGTCTCTTTCTAAGTGTGTTGAATTCTGTAAGACAATATTTGTGGTCCTTCTTCTCTCCCCATTTCTTGGTAAAGGAATTTTCCATTTCCTCCCAGTTATTAATGGAGTGGTCCCCTAAGGTCTTGAACCATTTTCTGGCATCTCCATCTAGATACTGGACAAAAACTCTCAACACCACATCCAGATGTTCAACATTTAAATTTCCTGCGAAGGCGGAGAAACGTTCCAGGTGTTTCTAAGCTCCAGTGTCATCTTTTCCATTGAAACTAGGTAGGATCTTTAAGTAATCCTAAGGCATATCATTCAAGATCTGAGGCAATGCCAGGGGGGAATATTTGTTCAATAGGAAGCCAAGAACAACCATCAGAGGTTGTGGGGGTGGTGGGAGATTTTGATGTATAATAGGAGGTGGTGGAAGAGAAGTATGTATGACAATGGGGATATACTGAATAACGGCTTGATGGGTTGATTGAATTGCTGGAATATGAGAAGTGTAAACCTCTGTGACTTCTTTAACTTCTTCAGTTTTGGGAGTGGGATGCATAAATAGGCTCGTGGTGTCTACAGACTCAGCCTCGTCTTTTACTTCCATATTTTCAAGGGAGGAGCTACTAGAAGTATAATAAAGGGTTCTTACATTAGAATCAGGACCTTGATATTTAACTAGCTGAGAGGAGGATGGAGAGTCTTCCAGGGAGAATCTGGGAATATCTGTATAATATGATTGTCTTTCTCTCCAACTTCTCTTGTGAAAAATATTCTCTTGATCAGACACTAAAGGTGTTCTCAACTGGGTTGTATCTAACCTCAGGTGTGGCTTTCGGGAAGCCAGGACTGCAAATAGATTTATCCTTTGAATGACAGTGGAGTCGCCAAGGTGAGGGATCTACAACTCCCAAACCTTCCTGCTCCCCTATTCTGAAGGGTGGATGAATATTTGTTGAGGCCCAGGGATTTAGTTCTTTAAACTCTTTCCCCGGCAATGGCACCAGAAAGATGTTGTAGTTCCTAGAGACAGCCTTGAGTTGTATAAAGACCAGTGCCTAGGACATCTTAAATGCAAGGAGCATATGACTCAACTGACTGCAGTTGGAAATGTTTGGCTCTCATGAAACTATCACTCAGATGAATGGTTTTAATAAGGGTGGAACCAAAACCCCAAAGTTAAACACAAAAACTAGGAAAACTATAGAAACTGAGTACAAACTGCAATAAGTAAATGTATCAAACAGATCTAAAACAGAATGTTGTAAAAGGGGGCCAACTTCCAAAATGAATACATAGTTATCAAGTTATATGTGAGCGATGACTATGGTAGAAGATGGAGTAAGATATCAACTATAACCAGGCTTATTCAAGGATAAGAATCCATATATACTGGGCTTATTCAAAGACAAGAATCCATATATCTGGTCTCGTTCAAAGATAAGAATCCATTGTAGTTAGTATCGGAAGAATAGCGAAAGAGATAGAAAATGAATAATGTATCAGGCCTGGGCCATATTAAAGTGCTATGGATGTATAAAACATGAGTATCTGCTATGATAAATTCACTTCCAAACATGGGAGCACTCGCATTCCAAAAACCTGTAGATACAAGAAGTATGGAGAAATACAAAATCAAGACTTACATTAAAAGACACAAATAGAGAGAGTTATAAATTGTGAATCATCTCGTGCAGAATCCCCAATTACAACAAAAATTCTTACTACTGAATCCCTACGGGATCTTCAAACATCCACTATCAAAGTTCATACAAAATATATACAGAATACTTGAGCTAGTGAGTCCTTTGGAAAATCTGGAACCTTTTGTTAGTGTTTTCTTCCTGTTTTTATAACCTCTGATTCCTAATCGCAAGAAGATATTTTGGGAAAATATCTTCCCCACATGCTTTTATGTTGTTTCAGGTCTAAATCAAAAAACATAAATGATGATGAGGTAAAACTGCTTCTCATCATCTTACAACGCAAGCCTAAAGTTGTTTCTAACTGAAATGTAAACAATTTACTAATCTGAAAGTAAAAACTGCAGGAGTGAACTAAAGATTTCACCCGAAATGACAAAGTGAAAAGAACATAAGGTAAAAGGCCATGTGGGCCTAGTCATGAATGATCATTGCTTTTTGATGAGGCGAAGTCCCTGATACTGTTGGTGAAGGCGATACCGTTAGTAGTGGAAGAGCTGGCCTTCTGTGCTAGAGAATGCAGTACTGCTAGCAATGGAAGTGCTGGCCTTCTGTGCTGGAGGGTCTTATATAATGGTCAATGGTCATGATCCATTGAATGAGACATGAAACTGACCCTTATTATCGATTTTTCATTTCTATCTTGGGTGTGGAGGATCGTCATCCTCGGCCTCAAGCCACTGTGATTGGCTATGAGACGGCCTGTGTACTTAAAATGAAATGAAAACCTGCACAGAAAGAAAACCAGTTAAATAAATCTTGCGATGAGAGGTAGACTGCTTCAGAAGGCTCGGGTAAAGGCGGAGGAGCAGTGCGGAGGCAAGGAATGTATTAGAGGCATTTCCATGGTGAAAACATGGTTTGAATCCAATCTAGCGTGAAACTGTGCGAAAGGGGTTTCTGTGGAAAACCGGGTGGTTTTCACGTGGGAGATGAGTGGTAAGTGGTATTAGGCTGGGGGCACATGATACGTGTTAGGGAGTGACACGTGTCTTAAGAAAACCGGCCATTTTGTGTCAGAGTTGCACGTTGGGGAGCTGCTATGAAATGGATGCAAAAATGAGCGGGAGCCGTCCGATCTGGGCAATTGAGATCAACGGCTGTAGATGAACACGAAGGACGTACTTGCATGATCAGGTGGGACCGGCGATGATGTCAACAAAGATGTCACGTAGCGGTGTGATCAAGTTTGCGGTTATAAGGCAAAGAGGAGTGATCACGGTTGGATGGAGAAGATTAACGATCCAGATCAGAGTGGGGAATGCAATAGTGGATGAGTGGTCTAGAAAATGGTGAAGGAGCGATGGAGCGAGGACTATTGGATCATGAGGACATCAACGGTGGAGATCAACTGTGGGGGCACTTGGGGGTATGGATCAACTTCTTGGCCTGTGCCACCACAGAAAATTTCAGTCGTTGATCTGAGATCTTTCGCATTCAACCAGGTCAACTGCGGAGGCACTCACGGTGTTAACTCATGTGCTGAGAGTGCCTGCGAGTAGAGAAGAAGACTGGTGGTGACCATTGGATTGGGCTCAATCAACGGCAGAGATAAATTTCAGAAAATTGAGCAAGGTGAAAGGCAAAGGTGTGCTGGTTGTTCGATCAGGATGATCAACGGTTGAAATCTCATCGTGGAATGGTAGGTAGAAGGGGTTTGAACAGGAGGATGGAGACAGCGCAAAGGCATGATGACCGTTGGATCTGGAGGATCGACGGTCCATATCATATCGCAGCTTCGTATAAATGAATGGATGAGGCAGAGGACAGTGAAACAGCAAGACAACTCTAACCATTGGATCAGGAGGATCCACGGTTGGGATTCTATCGTGGGGGATGACAAATGGAGCTGAGGGAGGCCCGATAGCCATTGAATCGATTGCGATCAACGGCTGAGATTATATCGGCGGGGAATGAACATCGGTGGCAAAATATAGAGTGAAAGTGGATTACAGTGAAGTGTGATGGATGGGCAAAGCACGACGAGCGATGATCATTGGATCTACGGAGATCAACAGTCGAGATTGCGTCAAGGTTTCGCACATCGGCAGAAAAGTAGTTCAAGGAATAAGGAATGTTAAGGTGGCGATGAGCAATGTACGATAGCCAAATAGGGCTTAAGTACTTTTAGCCGTCGGTCATAGAGTGGGGTCATATGAGAAATTGGAGCTAAGAGCTTAAGCCGAAAGGCGCTTAGAGGCCTGATATGTTAAAATGATCGATTTTAAAGCTAAAAGGTGGATTTTTAGCCTTTTCAAGGGTTCTGATAGGTGAAAAAGGGGCTTTGACAGTCCATGCAGTCCTTGTTGTATTTTCTTTGCAGTATAAGGCTCCTTATTATTAGACATCCCAGCTTAGTGAGGGATGTCATAACAACAGTGCCAACAGATCAAATCTTGAAAGATGGCATGTTACATGGTTTTGAAAGAATCTGTATAGTTTATGAGTCAATTGTTGCATTGGTACGTCATTTCTTTTCGATTTACATTGATGTATATTATTTAATATTGCAATTTTCATTATTATCACCAATGTATATACACTCATTACAGTTTATTTTTATGTTTGTAGATGGAAGAAGGTGAAGAAGAAGAAAACAATCAACGTCGTGAACAATTTTTTTTTGAAAATAACCCCAAGTCATGGAAGTAGCTCTAGTAGTGATAACAGTTTAAGCGAAGAATGATGATCACTATGTTTGGATATAAAAGCGAGGCATTGTAATATTTTTGGAAAAATGTCTATGAAATTAGACATTTTCTTTAATGTAATGGACATAGTGTCCTAATTGAAAGATAAATGGATACCAATAACTGTCCCATTTTTCATGACAAAGAATGTCTTATTCACATATATATATATATATATATATATATAATAAAAAATGTTTTAATTTATTCTATTGCATTCTTTATTGTTGCTATTGCGTTCTCCATTGTCGTTCTCAAATGCAGTAATAAAAATTTAATTCATATGAATATTGTTATAACATATATATGTGTCGAATTTTGATGAATAATGAATTTTAAAAGACCATAATAATTATGATATGATATAACAAATTAATCTAAACATCACATTCAAATCCATTAATAAAAATTTAATTAATATGAATATTGTTATAATATGTGTCGACTTTTGATGAATAATGTATTTAAAACAATCACAATAATTGCACTACCACAGGTCGATGTTTCTAAAAAATACAATATGAAAACCAATGCGCTTGTATTATTAAGCGCACCGGTGCATTTTTACTACCTATTGGGACCACACAAATACCAAAACCAGTTAAAAATATCGAGGCGTTTGTGCGGTACGACGCTCCAGTGCATTTATGTATCTATACGCACCGGTGTCATTTTATCGCCTATGAGCACTGCACGAATACTTATACCAATTATAAAATGCAGTGCGTTTGTGTGATACTATGCACCAGGGCATTTTTTTTTTCTATATGCACCAGTGCATTTGGATGACCAATAGGCACCGCACGAATACTGATACCAATTACAAATCTCGGTGCATTTGTGTGATAGTATGCACCGAGGCGTTTATGTGTCGATAAGCGCTGGTGCATTTGTATGACATATTTGCACCGCACGAATACCGGTACCAATTGTAAACCTCGATGAATTTGTGTGATACGATGCACCAGTGCGTTTATATAAGCATATGCACTGGCGCGTTTATACGACCTATGGGCACCGCTCAAATCCCAAGACCAATTAGAATGGACTCGTGCGTTGTATCAACAACACCAGGCCCGGTGCTCTTATTTTCCTTAACGATCCGGTGCATTCTCATTTGACTGCCCCGGTGCGCTATCTACCGATACACACCGGTGCGTCAAAACCTGATAAGAGCACCGATGAAAAAATATCCGTAATAACCTTCGACCGCCCATTTGTTTTTAGTTGTGTTGAATTTCCATTAAAATCTCTGCCAAAACCTCCATTACCATAACGGATGTGGTAGCATATGTTTTTTTGACAATTTTGGCCAATTTTATAACACTAAAACCCTCCTTTATAACCTTATATAGAGGGTCTTTTCCTTGTAGTAAATTCCATTTCCTGAGGCATCACATTCCATACTAAAGGTTTTTGTGAAGTCTGACGTAGCTGAGACCGGTGCAAGGAACATTGCCTCTTTAAGATGTTTAAAGGCCTTAGTTTCTTTATGAGTCCATGAAAATGCATCATTCTTCAATAATGTTATTAGAGGTGTTGTTATTCTCCCATAATTATTAACAAACTTGCGATAATACCCTGCTAACCTGAGAAATCCTCGAAACTGCTTTATGGTTGTGGGGACTTTCCATTCCTTAATGGTTTTAATTTTGTTAGGATCTACCTTAACACCCTCGTGAGATACAATATGACCTAGATATTCCACCTCTTGTACTCCAAAGAAACATTTGGATGTTTTTGCATATAATTGTTTCTCCTGCAATAGTTTGAGCACCCTGTCAACATGTTGAACATGATCCTTCCAAGGCCTGTTGTAGATTAGTATATCATCAAAAAATACTAGCACAAATTTTTTATGGAAGGGTTTGAAAATGGAATCCATCAACCTTTGAAATGTAGAAGGTGCATTGGTAAGGCCAAAAGGCATGACCTCGATTTTTTTTTTTCGGAATATCTTCAGTCTTCATTCTAATTTGATGATATCCTGAATGAAGATCCAACTTGGTAAAATAAATTTCTCCATGTAATTCATCCAATAATTCATCAATCATGGGAATGGGAAATTTATCTTTAATGGTGAGGTTATTGAGCTCCCTATAATCTGGACACATGTGCCACGATCCATCCTTCTTGTGCACCAATACTACTGGAGCAGAGAAAGAACTTTGACTAGGTTGAATTATACCAGCCTCTAACATTTCTACAATCATACGTTCAATTTCGCTCTTTTAGACATAAGGATATCTATAAGCCCTAATGTTTGGAGGAACACTTTCTGGAATCAAATGAATAGCATGATCATGATCACGATTAGGTGGGAGTCCTTTGGGAGTTTCAAACACCTTGGAATTATTTTCCAAGACTTTTTGGAGATCTGCAGAAATAGATGATTTTGATGTTGGAACTTCTAGTGAGCATAATTGTGCAATTACACCTCGTTGTTCTTTATTTAGAATTTTTGTCATGAAATTAGAGCTTATTATCTTTCCCGGCTTCCCTACGATACCCCGTAATTCGACTTCCTTTCCTTCTGAAAAAAAATTCAAGAAAATTTCTTGAAAATTAAAAGCTACCATCCCCAAAGATTGTAACCATTGTACTCCTAATACAACATCAGCACCTCCCATTGGAATGGAAAGCATTGAACTATTCAATACATATTCCCCTATGGTTAGCTTGATATTATGGCATTTTCCAAAGAAATTTATAGTTCCTACATTTGCAACCATCACTTGACATTCTGGTGGTCGGTATAGGAAACAATTCAATTCCTTGGCTACCTTAAAATGAATAAAATTATGGGTACTACCTGAATCAATCAACACTATTACCTTTTTCTTCTTGATATGTCTTTCTATCTTGAGAGTTTGAGGAGTGGTAATTCCTGGCAATGCATTACACGATATAGTTGGACTCATTTCTTCCTCTTCTAGGGTTGGTTCCTGGTATATATCCTCTTATTTTGAAGATTCTTGTTCATTTTCTTCTTCCTCTTCACAATCTATGTAAAATAATTTCTTCTCAGTACACTTATGACCTTTAGTGTATTTTCTATCACAACTGTAGCAAAGCCCTTTTTCTCTTTTTCCTTCCAATTTTTGTGCTGTCAACCTTGTAGGTTGTGGAAGTATAGGAGTAGCAACACTTCCATCTGTATATATGTGAGTGGTAGGCTTCCTTGTCACCATAATTTTACATTCAAATTTTCTTGCCAACCTGAATGCCTTTTCCAATGAATCAGGTTCCCAAACGCGAAATTTAGGTTGAATGTTATCCTTTAAAGTCCCTATGAAGACATCAATTTAGTGTCCTCTGGAATATTAGTTACCCTTATATTAAATTTTTGGAAGTTCTCAATGTGCTCCCTCACTGAACCCTTTTGTTCGAGATTTATCAATTGGCTAAAGAAGGTGTTTCTTTTTGTATCCTCATAATGTGCTATCATTTCCTTCGTAAAAATTAACCAAGTGACATTTATTTTACTAGAGCAAAGCCATATATACCATACAAATGTATTTTGTTCTAAATGTACAGTTGCAATGCGTACCTTTTGTGTGTTTTGCACATTATTGAGATCAAAATATTGCTCCATCTATAGTATCCATGTTACGGGATCCTTGCCATCAAACTTCCTCATATCCATATTTGGAATATGGTGGTTCTTCCATCCAACATTAGAGTTTATGAAATCATGATTAACATTCATCTTGTTCTCATCATTAGTTTCCTCTACTATCCTTTCGGCATTAGGAAACATTTCTCGTATCAACTTTGTCAAACCTTCCATGTGTGCATTTATATCATTCTTCATGTTTTCCATAGTGTTTTTCATGTAATCCATCTTAGATTCCATGCTAGCTTCCATGCCATCCATCTTAGCTTCCACGCCTTTCTTCAAACCATCCAACTTAGCTTCCACGCCTTTCTTCAAAACTTCCATTTCATTTTTTGTTTCTCTTTGTGAGAGCGAAATTTGGTGCACTTTCTCTTGTAATTTTGATATGTCATGTTGCAATTCTTCGTCTTCATGAGTCATAGTAGAGCCTTCTAAAGGCTTAATGGGTGTTGAATTATTTTTAGGGGGAATTTTATAACCGAATACTGATATCTATTCTACAATATTCCCTTGGAATCAATTCAAACTAATTTTTCACACAAGACTTATGCAATTCGAAAAAAAATACACACCTTTTTATTGATTTTAAGGAGCTTGAAATTGAAAATAAATTATTTATGTTGTTTCAGATCTTCAATATCTGAAATTTAGCCCTGTAGTAGCCCTCTGAAGCTTCTTTAAATTTCCATAGGTCTCACCTGATTTGGATTCTTCAAGACAAAGGTATGTCCAATCTCCCACTATGACATAATTATCAACTAGTTTAGTAGAGAACCCTTGTATGGAATGCCATGTGTCACTGTTTCCTCCTTCGACTCTAAAATTGATATAGATGAAACTAGAGTCCATGTACTTGTGGCCATTTTTTACAGAATTCCAATCCAATTCTCAGAGAGAGATTTTTGACAATTTTCCCACGGTCACCTATTTGAGATGAAATTCGGGAGCATGAACAATCCCTAACTTCTATAGACCCTATCTCTGAAAATATTACGAATCAAGATCTGAAATATTTCCCCAATGTTCCTCAGAATTTCGTCTTCACTTTGTAAAAATTTCAGCTTCTGAACCCTCGTAGAAAAAAAGTTATTGGGAAAATTCCACAAGGACCTGTTTAGGTTAAATTCAGGAGCCTGCAAAAATCCCTAACTCGCACAGATCATATCTCCGAAAATATTGCGAACCAAGACCTAAACATTTTCTACGACATTCCTGAGGATTTTGGCTTTGCTTTGTAAAACTTTTAGCTTCTGAACCTTCGTATAACAAAATTTATATCAAAAATTCCATGATGACCTATTTGGAGCAGAAAAACCCTAGCATCCAAAGCTCTGATACCAAATTTTATGAAACCAGCTTCAAAAATAGAAGAAAGGAGAGATCAACGCCTTATAAATCAGCCTTTTCGAGGGGTTAACCTCCAATAAATTACATAAAGTAACAATTCTTGGATTATACAAATGACCAAAACCTCCTTGTATATGTAGGATTCCACGGGGCCACAATATAATCCTAGCTGACCTAACAATAATAATGTTAGGGCACAATAATAGCAATATTAGGATTACATGGGTACAATAATAACAATAAGGGGCTTACACTAATAACAATAAGGGACTAAACTAGTAATATAGGGACCTAACATAATGTACCCTAGAGACAACTAGCTCAAGTTATAATGCATCCCTGCCTCTTTAAGGGAGTGTTAGTGCCTAGGTTAATGCATTGTCTTTCCTAAGGGGAAGTGTTACTCGTGTTTCATGAATAAAAAGGGACAAATTCCACAGTAACTGACTGACATTTCCAGATTTTTCTCAAGGAGTTAATCCAAAAAGCAAGCAACCTGTGATGCAAGCCTCTGATTGGAAATTACTAAACACAACTGAGCATCCAAAGAGGGAAAAATATAGGAAAATCATGGAAACATTATGGATTTTTCCCTGTTCAAACTAATGGAGAAAAATGGCAAGGTTGATACTCCCAAACTCTTATAAATGGGAGGCTAGGGCTCATTTTCAAAGGTCGAAAGGTTTATTGTGTGAAGAGTGAACTTTTGTTGTTGAGTGTAAGGTTTCATTGTTGGCTAGGATCATTGAGAACTCTTGGCTTAAGCATTATCACATTTGAATATTGAAGAGAGAGAGTTAGGAGTCGGAGCACTAAGGGAAGCTTGACCAAACTGATAGTTGTAATATTCCTTCTTTGAATAATAGAACTGCCTTTATTTTGTCCAATTTGTGTCTTGTTGATGCATTTATTATTTATTTGTTTAATATACATGTTATAAGTGGCTTAGATATACATGGTTTATTTTTTTATTATATACTTGTTTCATTGTTTGTAGTGATAATACTATGAATATTATTCTAGTTTGTTGTTTGTTTATAGGATTCAAACTTGGAGCCGGTGAGGAGGAATTTTGCCACGCTATTTTTCACTCTCCAACAGATCTGCCTTATAAATCGAGGTAATCCTTTAATAATTCACTTTGTCAAACAAGAATTAAAATGAACATGTATGTAGATTCTTTGTGAATTTTGTAGCTAATCTGACTATCTGCGTTGGGTCCTGGGAAGGTCAAAGAGGGACCTTACTCCAGCTACCACCTGTGAATTTTACCCATAAGCACTATGTAATGTGGGATTTAAAATTAAAACACCATCCATATTAAATTCTAAGTTAGCCTAACCTTGTAATACATTAAACATGGTGTTGCATCTCCATTCAAAAACCATTCAAACTATTAACTATCAGCCTTTGATGTATTGATTTCCCTTACCCTCTACGGCCAAAGCTGAGAGTCATACTACTACGCGGAGTTACACTCTACTCACAGGTTTCCAACGACACATTTTCCATGTGACCCCTCGTTCCCTCCATGTGACAGTGTTGGTTTCCAAGGTAAGTCGAGAGGTGGTTGGTATCTGTCAAGTGGAGGGTTAAGATTCATGTTGGGTATAGATATATGGTCATGAGTGTATCGGTAAAACCCTAATATTTTAAACTCTATTTTGTTTTTGGTTTTCTCTATTTCATATCTGAAGGGTTTGGCAGCAGGGATGGTGGAGGCTGCATAAACCCTGTAGAGCCTGAGCACCCCCTTCTCTCCCTAATCATTTGCAACCCTTTATTACCACCCACTGGAGTCCGATTACTCTTGGATAACACAATGGTCTAGTTTTATCCCACTTATAGGTATGAACTTTGTCACATATTTCTATGTTTATTTCGTCGAAATTGTGACTGCTAGATATTGCTAATTTAACTGATATACTCACTATTTTGATGGTTTCAAGGGCATTTTCAAGGCAGATCCATCCTACCTTTCATGTTGCTAGACTCAAGAATGTATTCACGGTTAGCCTTGGAGCGTATGTCAAGGTAATGTGTTCTTCACGTTCCCTTACCTCATTACTTTCACAGAATACATGGTTGAAGTATTCACCATTTTCATTTTGATCTTATATTCCTCCTTCTAGTTTTTTGAAAGTCCTCATCCTCCGTTGGAGTGACTATCTTTGGAATTTTTAGCTCATTCAATCCGTTTATCTTTTAATTTTTTGGGTTCTTGTTTTAATTTGGCTATCTACCTCTTTTTTACGCAGGTCTGTTTTTTCAGTAATAAGGGGCTGGAATAGAAGTTCAAACAGGTTGCTACCACCTAGGAATTCTCTATATCAGGTAAGTTCACATAGATTTCTGGTAGTTTATTCCTTGGTTTTTCCACATCCTGAATGGTTACCTTTTTCTCAATTTCTGACAAGAGTTTTATTACTTTGTGCACGCAGGTAGAAGGAGAGTTGATATGATGGAAGGAATTCAGGTAATCTCTATCTCTCTATAATTTGTTTTACTGAATTTTCTATTGTATGATGGTATATTTTCTACCAATCTAACTTAATTTATGGTGTCTTCTGCTACATGTTTACCACTATAAATCTTGGCATGTGTTAGGTTTTTTTTTTCCAGATCAAAATTTCTTACAGGATTCTCATTCCTCTAGGTTGATACTCTTCCTACCTTATCATGTCTCCAATGTCAGGGAGGACCTTTTTTCCCTCACTCATTGGCATTTCTACTGATTGGGCTTGTTTATTGTAATTTTTGCATTTATGCCCGAATGGCTAGGGTGGTTGCTTGTAAAAATTGTAAAATTTTGACTTTCTATAACAAGGATGAAAGTGTACCTTAAAAGAGGTTCTTCGATCTATGTCACTTTTGAATAGAACATATCTATGCCTTGTTTTGATTATAAAATACTATATGTATTTATTTTCTATTATTACTCCTTATGGAAATTGTTGATGCATTAAAACTGAATCATTCATCTGTCTTGCATTATGATTTACCTTTTTGTAATGTCTACACCTCTAGGTTTGTTGTATAATTTTCCTTCATATGCGTTTATGAAAATCAAATGCAAGAGACCTTTAAATTCAGTTACATTGTTTGTTAGTTCTTTCATGTTAAAAAATGAATTTTCAGAGTCTTTCTCCTTAACCATTCTGAATTTAGATGAACCTAACGCTAGATTTGGAATGGAGTGGATTCACCCACTAACATTCGACTCTGGCATAAAGGTTGCGTCCTTTTTATATATTGTTCTGACTTTGTTTTTTTTTTTCCTAATTCAGATTTGGAATTTTTGAGTTTAACTACCATGAAAAGTTTTAGGGGCTAATATTCGTAGGTGGGCTAATTTTCCATGTTTTTTCCAAAAAAACGTTTCACCAATTTCCAATTTTTTCTAAAAAAATTCGCCCACATTTAATAGTATAAAATTATTTTACCTTAAAAATAGCCAAAATTTTATATAGACTAATATGAAATCATTATAAATATAAATAATTTTACCAAAATATTTCCAAGCATTTTACAATTTTCATATTAGAGATTAGTAATATCCTCTGAACTTTAAGATAAACTTCCATCCTTAAGATTTTCCTTGTTAACTACTCACAATTCATGCTAGGATGTTATTCCTATTCCTAAAATAGAAAACTATAAATCTTTGTTATGCATTTATAGGCACACATGTATATTTGAATAAAGAAGTTTAAGTTTGATTCTCGGGTGTACCTCATCCTTATACTAACAATGGGGCTTTTCATAGTTTAAATGTTTTTCCTTTCCTCACTGTTTAAACAGCCCCAATAAGAACAAAATAGAGTAGCCCTTTTGAATATGTATGAAAGTACAAATAGATCTTAAGTCATCAATTTCCCCTTGTTGTTAATAATATGTTTTCCCTACTCTATTTTTTATTTTAATTTTTTTTATCTTGGCAATGCTTTATTAACACAGATAGAAAGCCAATCACTTTTCAATACTAATTATATCATTAGTATATAATTAATAATTTAATTTGTTTAAATACTACTCTCTGCCACTAGTGTATAAGCAAATTGGTAAGGGAGTTCAATAACTCAAAATGGTTTTTATAACTTTACCACATATCACCCTTAAATCAGTGCAACTAGTGATATTGTCATTACTGTGTACCATACTTATTAATGCAATGGTAATAACAGAAATTCTGTTATCTGAGTCTAGAAATTATACCAATTTATAATTAATACCCATTTTAGGAATTCATTTCTTTACGATAAATTGTCTATTATTTTTCCTATATAATAACGATTATACCCTCTAGAATCTCATCCTATTAGTACTGAATAATACTCAATACTAATGTATTAAAGGGAAATAAAACTACATTTCGATGCCCCTTTCCTGTACTCACTTGGTATTGAATGGTACTAATTTGTCATCAATACTACATAGAAATTAAAACATATAATTTAGTAACATGCAGTACTAAGTGCGTATTAAAACGACACAAATATTAGTACTACCTGCTACTTCTTATGATATTGAACCAACACTAGTTCCTCAATATATAAGGTTGAAAATAATATTAGTTTCTCATTAATATAAGACATAAAATGAATAATGAAAACTTATGCATGCATCCTATAAACTGGTCATTAGAATGACAAGGATGAATACTGAAACTTCATAGATGTCGCATACCAACTCGAAAGAAGATTTTCCTCCCATCCACGAGCTCCTCCCCAAAGCTCTCCCCTGAGTAGAGATCTATTTTCCCTTGGTACTGACAAACACTTGTCATATTGGTGAAGTAAATTTTAATCCAATCTTCCCAACAAGTGTCCATAATGGTGTCCCGTTATTCTCAGCTATTGTCTCCCATAACCTACGCCTTTCTTTTGTTTTTTCACAATTTGTTTGTGTTTCTTCTTTAAAGCTTGCTTTTCCACTGCATTGTTTTTCCATCCCCTTCCGAGTGAATTGTCCTCTTCACGAAGGTACCATTAGATATTTTTCTTCCATCTAATTTTTAATTTAATGTATTTCTCTACAAGGGAATCTTTTTTGGGAGATTGGGAAAGTATAAAAATTCTATCCTATCCTCACGGACTAGAATTTTTGGATCTCTTAATACTCTGTCTTTTCAAATTTAGTATGAAATATCCTAAATCAATATTAAAAAATATAATTCTTCCAACATAATAATTGTTTCATAGGTCCACATTGTATTTTTCCTATCTTATATAATTAACCTAAAACATAATAAACTGCAAATATTGGGTATTACACTTAAGAATATTATATAACATGTTTCAAATAATATATTAATTCATATATGTTTAATGTTCTCCATGGTGCAACAACAAAGGAAAATATCAATGTAATTCTAAGAAAAGAAAAACTATAGAAAATGTAAACGACAAGGAATTGGTCCTTGGCTCATCTAGAGTGTTGTTGGAGGTTAATTAAAGGGGGGGATTTGCAAAACTATGAGGGATCTAGTGGAACGAACATAATGTTCTTTCCACTTATAATACAAAAATCAATCCAAATATTCTAAGAACCAAATTATATCTAAACTACAGGAAACATTTCCATAGCAATGGTCAATGAGACATGTACGACTTGAAATAGAAAAAACATGCAACAACAAAAATGAAGCATTCAAAATGTAATATTCCTAATTTTATAAATTGTTTTCTAGAATTCTATGTATATATTACTAAGAAGCATTCATTTATTAATATAGATTTTACTATATTTAGTTTTGATATATCATAATAAAGATGTTTTATTACTTTTTTCAAGAATATTATGAAAATCTCAAATTATCAACATGTCGATATGTGAAACATGTCAGTAGGAATATCCAAAAAAGTGTATAAGAAGATGGTCAAAGAAATGGACATAACTGCATCATGGGAGAAGCCATATCAACAACAATCCACTTCAAATGTATGTAATCATGATTTACTTTTCACTTAAAAAAAAAAAAATAGTATTAAATATTAATTTTCAAGTATTGTCTTGTATAAAAGAACACAATATGGAACTTATTCAACTCATAAAACTCGGCGAAAAGGAAGGAAAAGGTTGATTTCAAATTTTGTGAGTAATTGTTAATATTTCCTTATAACAAGTCAATGTTTCATTTTTTTATATTTTAAGGATTTCTATTGCAACCATCCTTGAATGTCTTCAAATAAGTGCTAAAATACAAAGAAGAGCCACCAGAAGAATTGATTGAGATTGGTTAAATAAGTGTTTTGAGTATGTGTTGGCATACAAAAAATTAATTGTGGAATTTGTAAGTATCTATGTTGTTTTACTTCTCTGAGTTTATAATTAATAGAACAAAAAAATACTTTATATTAATACCATGTTTTAGAATTGGATTTAGAACATGAAGGAAACAAATTATGGAGCTACGCCAACAAAAGACTTGTTGCAACAAGGCATGAGACATGCTTTTGAAACAAAATGCACAATTTATGAGTCACTTCTTTCTAAGGTACATTGTTATTCAATTTGCATTGATGTATATTATTTATTTCAATTTTCATTATTCTGACCAATGTAGATACACTCACTACACTTTATTTTATGTTTGCAGATGGAGTTGCAAGATTAAGAAGATGAAACCAAATGATGCAATCAACAAAAACCTCCTCCAAATGACCCAAGTCATGTAAATAGCTCAAACACTAAAAATAGTTCCAACGAAGAATGATGATTGATTTGGATGTCAATGTAACCTATTTTTTCAAATAATTTTAAACGTGAGGCTTTGATCCTACATTGCGCACCCTTCAGTTTCACATGAGGCTTTGATCCTTCATCCCGCACACTTAAGTTTCACATGAGGCTCTGATCCTTTACCGCGAATTTTACGCCACTCTTTGAACTCCCTCTCTTTGCAATGGTGGATCTAGTTATTAGATGAAGAATATTAGGCCAACAATCGATCATGCCCATTGATATTAAAAAAAAAAATGAAATTCCTTATCCACCGTAGCTTCAAGTATATAAGCCTATCCACAAACAAGGGCTTTCAACTCTAACTTGTTGATAGAAATAATATGCAGGCTTAGTTAGTTAATTCACGTCCATAATTATTGCTAACTATAGTCTCCACCCCTTGTTTTCCCATCTTCTCCTGGCAACATGAAATTTTTGTTGGCAATACTCCCAACCGCTACCTTGAGTAAAAGTGGCAGCAACCCACACCTTAATTGAATTTTTGTGCGGGGAAGGAAAAATACCAGGTTTTCAAATCCGAAGGTATTTCACGCAAAATCCAGAAAACAGAGTACCCTGCCTTACCCTACATTTAAATATTTACCCATTGTATTCACTTACCTATTTTCCCGCACTTCGCATCCTGCAACATTTAACCTTTAACTCTTAATCCCTTTGCCAAAAGTTATATTTCTGCTGATGCGATATCTGTGGGACCCACTATACCTTACCGCATTACTGACCACCCACAAACCTTTTCATTTTTCTTTATTCCTTACCTTTCCTCTTTTCGTACATCCCACCGCTTAACCGCCTACACACCGCACTTTGCAACTTTTAACGTTTAAATTTAAGCTCCGCACCAAAACCTTGCGATGTTGTGATCCAAAATCATCATTGCACATCACAAATTATTGTTGGAAATATTGTCATTGATGGCAAAGGAGGCAGCACTCAGGAAAAAGAGGCAGCATTGTAGCAAAGGAAGGCAAAAGAGGCACAACGAAAGCAATAGAGGCAGCAAGAAGAAATTCAAAATGTAACAGTCATAGAAGCACAGTGAAGAACCATTATCAGAAGATAGAGACAGAGGTAGAGTGACAGAAGCAGAGACAGAGGCAGAGAGCAGTTACAAAATTCCGAGAATCACACTCTCCAACCGGCGGAGCAGAGGCAGAGACAGAGGCAGAGAGCAGTTACAAAATTTCGAGAATCGCTTCACTCCAGCGGCATATAATACAGAACCATATTCCGGGAATCGCACACTCCAACCGGCGTTATACAACACGAATATTATTCCGGGAATCGCACTCTCCAACCAGCGGAGCACATATAACAAATACAAACATTATTCCGGGAATCGCTTCACTCCAGCGGAAAAATATATATAAGCATATATATCAGTTATATACAAGCGGAGAACTTTAACCAAAGGTTCTATCAAAACGAAATGGCTTATAAGGTGGGACCCCTCCCCAATCGCAATCAGAGAAAAGGTTCAATCGGCGGAGTTTTGTTATGTGCTCCGATTAAAGGCCGGACCCGATTGAGCTATATGCCACAGTTTATTGCTAATCGCATCCGAGTTCCCAATCGCATCGGAATTGGTCAATCGCATCGGAGAACATGTGAGTTGCGATTGCGATTGAAGTCCGGACCCGATGGAGGTATGAATTATAATTCAAACATGTTTGAAGTCCTGTCCCAATCGCATCGGCAAAATACAATGAACAGTGGTCAATCGCAACACATATTAAAAGACTTGCGATTGCGATTAAGAGTTCGGACCCTATGGGTGTATTAACGATGGTGTATATATATTTGAATTCCGGCTAATCACATCGGAACTTTTCGATTGATCGCAAGTCCTTTGTAATATGCTCCGATCAAGTGGCGGACCCGATGGCATTATACGATGGATTTAATAGGTTCAATCGCATCCGGAATCTCAATCGCAATCGGAACTCTCCGATTGATCGCACGACTTTGTAAAACGCTGCGATTGAAGTGGCGGACCCGATCCAGTTATAAGCGGGAGTTGATATATGCAAATCGCATCCGTGTTCTGATCGCAATCGGAACTTTTCTATTATGCGCCCCGATTGCATTTGATTGAAGCCCGGACCTGATGGGCTTATTAAATATGATTAAAAAGTGTTTGAGTTCCAGTTCTAATCGCAAACGGAAATTTGTGAAGGCGCTGTTATATATAAATATATATATATATATATATATATAAAGTTGTTGCGATTGTATTGAAAAGTGCCGCGTGGTCTGTGGACCCACGGGCCTCGGCTTAAGGTGGAGGGTGATTATCAATATACAATGACTGTGATATATGTCCGTTCCGCTTGCGGAATGTTCCACATCAACAAGACACTCGTGGCATGAAAAGCGTTGGAATATGGCCCATAATTACAGTCAGCATATTCATTTATATATATAAAGCGCTGTTATAAAAATGAAAAATGCAGTTACACAAATACAGAAGTTACGCAGCAACCATATACAGAATGACATACAGAGAACAGAAAAGAGATAAAACACAGTCACAGAAATGACAAAGACACAGTCAGAGAAAAGACAAATGCGCAGCAAGCCAAGAGACAAAACGAGTGAGCTGGAGTTCTCATTTAAATTTGAATGTAAATGTTTTAATTTTTTTTATTGTTTGTGATGCATTGGCAAGTCTCCGAGAGAAAACAAACTCCCACTGTAATGTTAAAATTGACACCTACAGTTATAATTTATGAGTAAGCTGATAAAAGGAGTAAGAAGGCAGAAGGCAAAGAGACATGACTTTCCATTTCGAATTCCAAGCAGAATACAAACAGTCATGTGAGAAAATCTATAAATAATATCATCTTGATATTCAAGATGAGATGAAGAGAGAGTAAATCGAGAGAAGGCAGAATATAGAAGAGTAAGACAGAGAAGATTAAGAAAAGAAGAACAGAAGGAGAAGCTACAGAACAGGGCTGATATCTGAGGTAAATCGACAAAATTTTAGTTTGATAAATTGAGGAAGTTGGAGCTTCCCTATCAAGTTGCAGCTTGATAGTCGTCAGTTGTAGCTGACTGAGGTTGGAGCCTCCTGTAGGTTGGTGCCTGCAGAAAACTGAAGGGAGTTGGTGCTTCCTTGCAAGTTGTAGCTTGCAGAATTGAGGTAGGAGCCTCCTGTGGGTTGGTGCCTGCAGAAAAACAGTGGTGAGAGGGAGTTGGAGCTTGCCTTTGCATCACAACAATAATAAGATGTGGTTTTCTCCCTTTATGGGTTTCCACTTATATCTGGTGTCTCTGTGCATGATATTTATGTATTGATATGATATGTATCATTTGCTTAATACCTGTTGCTCTCAAATTAAGTCTACTGCTCTATTAAACTAATACTTTCAGATTACATTCTAAGATTACTCTCACATCAAATAGAGTTTGAAATGAAGGTGTAAATAAGTTTATTGAAAAGTTTAAAAGATCGGGAATGTATTAAACTGATTCACCCCCCCCTCTCAGTTTAATTAGAGATTCAACAATTGGTATCAGAGCAGGTTCCTTTGTACAAGTCTAACAACTGAAAGGAGATCCTAGGTTCCCAAGATGGCTAGTAAATAAGGATGCTCAACCAATAAATCCCCTTTCTTCACTGGTGAAAATTATGCTTTCTGGAAAATCAGAATGAAGACATACATAATGTCACTAGGAGTAGAAGTCTGGGCTGCTGTGCAATTAGGATATGCCCCGAAGTCAACTGATACAGAGAAAGAAGCTAAAGAAAGCTTTGTAGCTAATGAAAAATCCATGAATGCCATCCTGAATGGATTATGTGAAGCAGAGTTTATTAAAGTAATGCACAAAGACACTGCCAAGAAAATATGGGATACTCTTGAAGACATACATGAGGGAGACCAGAAAGTAAAAACTGCCAAACTTCAAGTATATAGAGCCCGGTTTGAAAACTTAAAAATGAATGATGATGAAGATGTTGGCAGCTTCTTCTTAAAAGTTGCAGAAATTGTTAACAATATGAAAGCTCTTGGAGAAACCATACGAGAAAGTATAGTTGTGCAAAAGATTCTAAGATCACTCCCATCCAGATTTAATCCCAAGGTATCTGCAATAGAAGAGATAGCGGATTGGGAGACTTTGACCATGAACCGGATACTTGGAAATCTAACAGCCTATGAAATGAGGCTCCCACAGAAGAAGCCAAGTACAAGGGAAGCAGCATTCAAAACAGAAAAAGGAAAGAAGAAAAGGAAGAAATATGCTCTTGCTCTGATGAAGAAGAGGCTAAATTTGTCGAGAAATTGGATAGAGGCTCAGGTAGATACAAAGGTAAAATTCCCTTCAAATGCTTTAACTGTGGAAGAGTTGGACATTATGCTGCTAAATTTCCTCACAAGAAAGTAAGAAATCAAGCTCAAGAATCAGAGAAAGACACATCAAAGTTCTGGCAGAAAGGAAAGAAATACAGCAGAAAATCCTTCTATGCTCAGCAAGACAACAGTGCATCTGAAGACTCAGATGAACCCTCAAGTGAAGAAGGAACCTCAAAATTTTTATTGATGGCCATAGAAGATCTTGAGGGACTCCTACTAGAAGATGAAGAAGAAGAAGGGGAAGTAGACCTTGAGGGGGAGCTAAGAAGTGCTCTGGAGGAGATTGAAAGACTCAAACTAAAATGCAGAAAACAAAAAGAGATTCTCCTAAAATGTGTGAAAGAAGAACAAAATTCAGAAGTCCTCATGCAGCTGAAGGTAAAACTTGAAGAAGCCAAGAAGATAGAAGATATGTTACTTCAGCAAATCAAAGATAAATCTCGAGAACAAGAGAAGTTGGAAGAAGAAATTCTGTGTCTGAGAAAGAAATTAGAAAATGCTCAACAGAAAGTTTCTATATACCCTTCTCAAACAACAAGCTCTATTAAGTTGAATGAAATTTTGGTTTCTCAAAGATTCCCTATGATAAAGACTGGAATAGGCTACGAAGGAGAATCAAGTAAAGGAAAAGAAAAGGTTGACAGAGAGATTATTTTTGTAAAAGCAAAGAAGGATGGGGAAGTAGCTCAAATAATTCCTACAAAAGAAGAAATCTGCAATAAGAGAGACAGAGAGCAGAAGAAACCTCTAGTAACAAAGAATATAATGAATACTAAGATGACAAAAAAAGAATCATATGCCCCTAAGTATATCAAATTTGGAAGTCATCAGAGGAAATTCTTCCCTCCTATGAAGAATGCCACCTGCTATGTCTGCCAAAAGCTAGGACACATTGCTGCATATTGTTATGCAAAGAAGAGTAATTCAGACTTGCAAAAGATGCAAACAGTGAAGAGGCTATCTCAAACAAACAAATGGAGAAAACAATCTTACATCAGGTATGCAAATAGTTTCTATGGTTATTTTTTTTATTGTAAGGAATTTGGCCATAAAATTATTGAATGTAGAAATTATGGACAAAGACTGATGTTCAACACCTCAAGGAGGTTTATGATTCAAAGCAATTTTGTTCATGCTCACAATTCTGCAAAAACTATAATCAAATGTTTTATATGCAATCAAATTGGGCATATATCTTCCAAGTGTTCTCTAAAGGGATATAATTCATCACCTCACCAAAGATACCAAACAAAAGGGGGCCTCCAGTGGATAAAGAAAGTGAATAAATGTGACCTGGCTCTAACTGCTCAAGATCTGAAAAGCCAGTGGTACTTGGATAGTGGCTGCTCCAAACACATGACTGGAGACAGAAGCAAGTTTATAACTCTTGATGAAAAGAAATCTGGCAATGTTATTTTTGGTAATGATAAATCGGGAAAGATCAAGGGAAAAGGCTCAGTCAGCATAGACAATGGCAGAGGAAAAGCCCAAGAGGTACTATTTGTGGATGGACTGAAAGAAAATTTACTGAGTGTCAGTCAGATGTGTGACAAAGGCTGTGAAGTTATTTTTAGAGCACAAGATTATGTAGTCAGGTCAAGCACAACAGGAAAGACTCTGCTCAAAGGTGTTCGAACAGAGAACAATGTATACATAGTGAAAGAGGAAGATGAAGCCTGCCATCTTAGCAAACTTGAGGAGTCATGGTTGTGGCATAGGAGATTAGGACATCTCAGCTTTGACCTTATCATCAAATTGAGCAAGAAGAAAGCTGTCAAAGACATGCCAGAAATAAAAAGGCCTTCAAGTACTATATGCAAATCTTGTCAATTGGGGAAACACACTCGCACATTCTTTAAATCTAAAGAGGAGTTGTCAACAAGAATACCACTCCAGCTTGTGCACATGGACCTGTGTGGACCTGCTAGAACTAGAACACCAAGTGGAGAATCCTATTTCATGCTGATAATAGATGACTTCTCCAGAATGACATGGGTTGCCTTTCTCAAAAATAAATCAGAAGCATTGGAAAAATTTAAGATATTCAGAGCATTAGTAGAAAATCAAACTGGATGCAAGTTGAAATGTATCAGATCAGACAAAGGAGGAGAATTCACATATTATGACTTTGCAGACCTATGTAATGAACATGGAATAAAGAAACAATTTACTATTGCAGGGACACCTCAGCAGAATGGAGTAGCAGAGAGACAAAACAGGTCTGTACAACAAATAGCCAGAGCTATGATGCAAGAGAATAATATTGCTCAAACCTTATGGGCAGAAGCAGTGCACACAGCAGTACATATCCTTAATAAAGCTCACTTAAGGCCAAGCAGTGACAAGACTCCCTATGAACTATGGCATGGAAAGCCAGCCTCAATCAAACATTTTAGAATCTTTGGTAGCAAGTGTTACATAAAGAATAATGATGAAAACCTTGGGAAATTTGATGCAAGAGCAGATGAAGGGATTTTTCTAGGATATGCTTCCAAAAGAAAAGGGTACGGGTGCTACAACAAGATCCTTCGGAAGATAGTTGAAAGTATTGATGTGATATTTGATGAAGAACTTCCAAACAATACAAGAAATACAGACTGTTGTAGTCCATAAAACAACCATGAAGAGGAAGACAAGGATGATGATGAAACAAGCAAGACAACAGATGATGCAGAGCTGAGCTCGAAAACCCCCTCAAGATACACTCAGAAGAATCATCCTGAAGATCAGATCATAGGAGACAAGAAAGCAGGAGTCCAAACAAGAAGGCAGCTAACAGAACAAACAGAAGAAGTATACATAGCCATGTTATCACAAATAGAGCCAAAGAAATTTGAAGAAGCCGGCAAGGACAAGTATTGGGTAAAAGCAATGAATGAAGAATTGGACCAAATTGAGAAGAACAATACCTGGGAACTAGTTCCTAGACCTATTGAGAAAAATATCATTGGTTCAAAATGGGTATTCAAAAACAAAATGAATGAGCAAGGAAAAGTAATCAGGAATAAAGCCAGGCTGGTCTGCAAAGGATACTCACAAATTGAAGGACTTGACTATGATGAAACATTTGTACCTGTAGCCAGAATGGAGGCTATCCGAATGTTCCTGGCATTTGCATGCTACCAAGACTTCAAGGTATATCAAATGGATGTAAAGTCTGATTTTCTTAATGGAGATCTAGAAGAAGAAGTGTATATGGAACAACCATAAGGCTTCTCATTGACAGACAAAGAAGACTATGTGTGCAGATTGAAGAAGGCCCTATATGGACTGAAATAGGCTCCTCGTGCTTGGTACTCAAGACTAGACAAATATTTGCAAAAACAAGGTTTTAAGAGAGGTGGAGTAGACAGCAATCTATACATAAAAGCACATGAAAATGAACTCCTAATTGTTGTTTTATATGTTGATGACATTATGTTTGGAAGCAACAAAGATGATCTAGCAAAAGGGTTTGCTGATGAGATGAAAACAGAGTTTGAAATGTCTATGATTGGAGAACTCAGTTTCTACTTGGGACTGCAAATTCAGCAAAAGAACACAGGCACATTCTTTTCTCAAGAAAAATACTTAAAAGAAATGCTAAAAAAATTCAAAATGGAGGACTGCAAACCAATGACAACCCCCATGATCACGGGATGCAAGCTGTGTGTTGATGATAGGTCTGCAAATGTAGATCAAAAACTCTACAGATCCATGATAGGAAGCCTGCTGTACTTGACAGCTTCAAGACCAGACATCATGCTAGCAGTAGGACTAGTGGCAAGATATCAAGCAGCACCTAAACAAAACCATCTTCTCGGGGCAGCAAATGAAGAATACTCGTACATTCACAAGGAACAACAGTGTATGGGCTTTGGTATCCTAAAAGAAAAAACTTCACTTTGACAGCATACATAGATGTAGATTGCGCCAGCTGTGTGGATGACAAGAAGAGTACAAGTGGAGGTGCATTCTATCTAGGAGAAAGTCTGGTGGCACGGTTAAGCAAGAAACAAACATCTATCTCCCTGTCTACAGTTGAAGCAGAATATATAGCAGCAGCAACATGTTGTACACAAGTCATGTGGATGAAGCAGACTCTTCAAGACATGAAGGTAAGCATTAATGAACCTATCTCAATCAAATGTGATAATACAAGTGCTATAAGTATATCAAAAATCCTGTGCTTCACTCAAAAACTAAGCATATCCCAATCAAGTATCATTTTCTCCGAGAACAAGTGGCTCGGTGATAGCTAAACTCATTTTATGTATCAACGAAGAATGAATGTATATATAAACAAAACCACCGCAAGTGTAAAAAATCCATTCGAATATATTTGAGAGACAAATTGTGGGTAGAGGGAAGAGGCTATTCTCTAACATGAAGAGAAAGACACACTGTGGGAGAACAAAAGAAAGATATCATTCCAGGGGGAGAACAACCAGCAAGATAAGCATAAAACAAGTCCACAGGATCAGCATTATCAATATTATCAGCGTTCAGAAGCAACGGGAACTTTTCAATCGTAAAATGCATCATCTCTGTCTGCAATCTAGCACATATTACAGGCACTACAAACGAAACACAACATAGTCCAATTTCGGCAGAAGAGGACCTAAACGTAACTCAGAGAAAGGAAATACAACGACAGAACCCATACGGAGGGATGAGGAGTCATCTGCTATCATGTCTAAGGGAGGAAGAACAACACAGGAGTGAAGAGCAAGCAACAAGAGAAAGAGAGCGCAACAGAGAAAGGAGATTTCTCATATCTTTTACAAAGGGGAGACCGTTGGAAATATTTTCATTGATGGCAAAGGAGGCAAGACCGTAGCAAAGGAAGGCAAAAGAGGCACAATAAGCAACAGAGGCAAAGTAAGAAGAAAGTCAAAATGTAACAATGCCATAGAAGCACAAAGAAGAACCCTTATTGGAAGATAAAGAGACGAGGCGCAGTGAGATGTGTATGGGTAGACAGTAGGCAAGAGAGCAAGAAATTTCCGGAATCGCACTCTCCAACCGGCGGAGCAGAGGGCAGACATTTATATGCATGCTAGCTACAGCCTCGAGAATCGCTTCACCTACAGCATATAATACAGAACTATATTCTAATGACACTCAACCGGCGTTATACAACACAAATCTTATTCCGGGAATCGCACACTCCAGCCGGGCGTTACACATATAATACAAAACCATATTCCAGGAATCGCACTCTCCAACCGGTGGAGCACATATAACAAATACAAACATTATTCCTGGAATCGCTTCACTCCAGCGACAAAATATATATAAGCATATATATCAGTTATATACAAGCAGAGCACTTTAACCAAAGGTTCTATCAAAACGAAATGGCTTATAAGGTGGGACCCCTCCCCAATCGCAATCGGAGAAAAGGTTCAATCGGCGGAGTTTTGTTATGAGCTCCGATTAAAGGCCGGACCCGATTGAGCTATATGCCACAGTTTATTGCTAATCGCATCCGAGTTCCCAATCGCATCAGAATTGGTCAATCGCATCAGAGAACATGTGATTTGCGATTACGATTGGAAGTCCAGACCCGATGGAGGTATGAATTATAATTCAAACATGTTTGAAGTCCTGTCCCAATCGCATCAGAAAAATACAATGAACAGTGGTCAATCACAACACATATTAAAAGACTTGCGATTGCGATTAAGAGTTCGGACCTGATGGGTGTATTAACGATGGTGTATATATATTTGAATTCCGGCTAATCTCATCGGAACTTTCCGATTGATCGCAAGTGCTTTGTAATATGCTCCGATCAAGTGGTGGACTCGATGGCATTATACGATGGATTTAATAGGTTCAATTGCATCCGGAATCTCAATCGCAATCGGAACTCTCCGATTGATCGCACGACTTTGTAAAACGCTACAATTGAAGTGGCGGACCCGATCCAGTTATAAGCGAGAGTTGATATATGAAAATCGCATCCGTGTTCTGATCGAAATCAGAACTTTTCTATTATGCGCCCCGATTGCATTTGATTGAAGCCCAGACCCGATGGGCTTATTAACTATGATTAACAAGTGTTTGAGTTCCGCCTAATCGGCAGTTCAGGCCTAGACATGCGAGAACATATATAAAGATAAAGTTGTTGGGTGATTGTATTGGTGCGCGGCCGCGGGTCTCAGGGACCCGCCCGGCTCGGCTGTGATAAGAATATCAATATACAATGACTGTGATATATGTCCGTTCCGCTTGCGGAATGTTCCACATCAACAAGACAATCGTGGCATGAAAAGCGTTGGAATATGGCCCAGAATTACAATCAGCATATTCATTTATATATATAAAGCGCTCATATAAAAATGAAAATGTACATACAACATAAAAGTTTAGACAAATATACACCATATAAAAATGTATACAATACAGAACAAAAGAGATAAAAATGCTACCACAAGAAAGGGACAAAGACACTGTCAGAGAAAAGACAAATGCGCAGCAAGCCAAGAGACAAAACGAATGAGCTGGAGTTCTCATTTAAATTTGAAGGTAAATGTTTTATTTAAATTTATATTGTTGTGATGCATTGGCAAGTCTCCAAAAGAAAACAAACTCCCACCGTAATGTTAAAACCTGACACCTGTTAAATATAATTTCCAGTGTTTACAAAGGAGTTAGCGTACAGGTAGACATGACTTACCTTAATCTCCAAGCAAGAATACAAACAACATGTGAAGAAATCTATAACAATATCATCTTGATTCAAGAGAGACAAGTGAGAGTAAATTCATAGTTGCGTAATATAGAAGAGTGAAGGACAGAGAAGATTAAGAAAAGGTACGTAAGGAGAAAGTACAGTAATGGTGAAAGGATATCTGGTAAATCAGCAAGTGTTTTTTCTTTTGAAAGAGTAAGGAAGTTGGAGCTTCCCTATCAAGTTGTAGCTTGATAGATGTCAGTTGTAGCTGACTGAGGTAGGAGCCTCCTGTAGGTTGGTGCCTGCAGAAAATCGAAGGGAGTTGGTGCTTCCTTGCAAGTTGTAGCTTGCAGAATTGAGGTTGGAGCCTCCTGTAGGTTGGTGCCTGCAGAAAAACAGTGGTGAGAGGGAGTTGGAGCTTGCCTTTGCATCACAATAATAATAAGATGTGGTTTTCTCCCTTTATGGGTTTCCACTTATATCTGGTGTCTCTGTGCATGATATTTATGTATTGATCTAATATGTATCATTTGCTTAATACCTGCTGCTCTCAAATTAAGTCTACTGCTCTATTAAACTAATACTTTCAGATTACATTCTAAGATTACTCTCACATCAAATAGAGTTTGAAATGAAGGTGTAAATAAGTTTATTGAAAAGTTTAAAAAATCAGGAATGTATTAAAGTGATTCAACCCCCCCCCCTCTCAGTTTAATTAGAGATTCAACAATTATAATTTCTCATTTCGCAACATTTACCTTTTAGCGCACCCGCAACCTTCACTTCGCACTTTTTATGTTTTACCTTTTTAAGCCACCTGCAGTTCGCACTTCACATATTTTAGGACTTACCTCTTAGCCACCCGCAAGTTATGTTATTTGATTTGCGATGCAGTCGCAATCATACGTGGAAAGCTCAGGAGGACAGTGCACATAAGCACCCGCAAGCTCTAGAGGATAGCGCTCGCAAAGTAAACAATTTAAGTTGCAATGAGATAAGTGCCATCACACATCGCAATCACAATAACTTAAGTTTTTCTCGTATCGCGCAATGTTAAAAGTTAAAATTTCCGATTTGGGATGGATGGGTGGATGTGATGTGGTTTTAGAGCCAAAACCTATAATATTTCAAGTCTGAGCTTTTGTGTTTTGTACGTTATTTCATGTAGAAAACAACAGATCAGAGTGGAAGGACATTTGGTTGTTACCCATCCATTCCTACATTGAATTGCCTTAAATTTTCAGGCTTCAGCCATTTTGTATTAAAGGGAATGTAATTTATTTTGTTTATAGAAATTAATGAATAGAGAAGTGTTGAATAAATATAAATAGAATTCATCTCATGTGTTTCTTTCTCTGTCAGTGTGTGTGTGAATGTTATTTTCGCAATTTCATTCTCTGTGTTGTGGGGGAAACACATCCCTGTCTTTGTTCTATTCAGATTTTCCAACATGGTATCGGAGCAGGTCTAAGCTCTTAATGAAAGAACGAGCAGCTCTTTACTGAAGAAGTTGAAAGATTGTTTTTAGAATTTGATTCTCTAGCAGTAAGAAAGTTTTGTTTACACATTGAAGATGGCACTAGTAGGCACAAGCCTAACTAATCCCCAACTACCATAGCTCAATGGGAAGAATTATGATTATTCGGATATTAAAATGAAGGCCATGTTCTCCTCACAAGATATTTGGGACCTAGTGGAAAATGGTTTCCAAGAACCAGGAGATGCAACAGCATATAATGCTTTGACACAAGAAGAAAGAGATTTGTTGAGGGATAATAAGAAGAAGGACTCCAAAACCCTCTTATAGATTTTCCAAGAAATACATGAGAGCATTTTTCCCAAGGGTTACAGAAGAAACGATGTCTAAGGAGGCATGGGATACCCTCCAGACAGCCTATCAAGCCATGGCAAAGGTGAAGACAAAAAAACTTCAAATGCTGAGAAGATATTTTGAAACTCTTTGTATGAAAGAGTCTGATAATATAGACTCATTCTTTACACATGTGATTGGGTTGGTTACCCAAATCAGGTCTCAAGGAGAGACACTTGAAGAAAGGAGAATAGTTGAGAAAGTCTTAAGAAGTCTACCATCAAGGTTTGATGCCATAGTTGTGGCCATAGAAGAGATAAAGGATCTCTCACAGTTTTCAGTGGATGAGATTCATGCATCACTGATGTCTCATGATCACAGACTAAGAAGAGAAACAAACTCCTCATTGGAGCATGAAGTTAAGACACAAATGTCTTTTGGTCAAGGTAGAGGTTGAGTAAGATCAAACTACCGAGGAAGAGGAAGAATCCCACGCAGAGGTGGAAGAAGCAGCCCTGCCAGCACAAGTGGAAGGGGAAACAATCAGAATCCAAACCAATGCTCAAGCCAAAATTAACCACAATGATAGAGGTATGATAAATCTCATGTCCAATTTCATTATTGCAAAAATTATTTTCATTATGCAAATGGATGTAGAAAGAAGAAAAATGACATGGGTAGTAAACCAAGTGTAAATTTCAGAAAAGAAGGTAGCGTTATTTTAGCTTGTAATGTAGAACAAGAAAAAGAAGAATATGTATGGTTCTTATATTCAAGGTGTAATAACCATATGACTGGAAAAATAGCAATTTTTTCCTATCTAGATGAGAGTGTAAAATCTGAAGTGACAACGGGGACTGATAACAAGGTCTCTGTCATCGGAAAAGGAAGAGTAAACATACTGACAATGAAGGGAGAGAAGAAGTTCGTGCCAGATGTCTATTATGTCCCTGACCTAAAATATAACCTTCTAAGAATTGGACAACTCTATCAAAAGGGCTACAATGTGGTTTTTAAAGATGATTTGTGCAAAATCATGGATAGACCTCCAAGTAGACGGCTCATTCCAAAAGTGCATATGACAAGAAATATAATGTTTCCTCTGAAGATGAGATCAGACTTGAAGGAACGAGGTGTTGTAGCAGCTATCACACAAGAAAACTTTTAAGAAGAAGTGAAGATGAGAACTGGTTATGGCATTTGATATTTGGTCATCTCAATTTTGGAGGTTTGAACTTGTTTCATAGAAAAGGCATGGTAAAGGATGACCACTCATATAGAAACCAGGCGGACTATGTGAAGGCTACATCTTGGGAAAACAACACAAAGAATCATTTCCATCAGGAAAGAGTATAAGGGAAAAGTCACCTTTGGATATTGTCCACTCAGACTTATGTGGACCAATGAAAATTCCATGATTAGCTGGCAGTCATTATATTTTGACATTTATAGATGATTACACAAGGAAGACATGGGTCTATTTTCTAAAATAGAAAAGTGAAGTGTTTGAACAGTTCTAACACAACAAAGCTCTTGTTGAGAAGTAAATTGGACACTACATAAAAGTGTTGAGAACTGAAAGAGGTGGAGAATATATCTCCAAAGACTTCCTACGTTTCTGCAGGGAGCATGGAATACACAAGAATTTTACCGCAAGGTATACACCTCAACAAAATGGTGTTACAGAAAGAAAGAATAGGACCATATTGGACATGGTAAGAATTATGTTGAAGGCAACGTATTTACCAAATGAGTATTGGGCAGAAGTTGTCTCTTATGAAGCTTATATTATTAATAGATGTCCAGCCAAAAGTGTGATGAACAGAGTTCCAGAAGAAGCATGGAGTGGAACAATGCAATTTTTCACTCACATGAGAGTGTTTGGATGTGTGGCATATGCACATGTCCTGGATCAATTAAGGAAGAGGTTGGACAGCAAGGGGGAGAAATGTATATTTCTTGGATACAATGATGAATTCAAGGCTTATAAGCTCTATAATCAATCAACTAAGAAAGTAATAATCAGTAGAGATGTTCGGGTCATAGAAGAATAAGTTTGGGATGGAATTTTAGAGAAAACAGTCAATGTGAAGACATGTATTTCACATGAAGACAAAGAGGAATTGATTGCATAAAGCATTTCCTCAATATTGGCTCTTCCTCCAGCTACAAAAGCTCAACAGAGCACACCATAAGAAAGAAATAGAACAACATTGAGAAACCAAGGAAGTGCTTCTCCAAGCACACCACAGGGATCAAAAACTCCCTCGAGTTCAAGTGAAACTCCAAGCACATCTTCAGCAAATACAAGAAGACCAAGATTTAGAATTTTAAGTGAAATATATGAGCAAGAAGAAGTTGATAATAGTGTTGGTCTGAATTATTTATTTGCATTATTTTGTCATGTTGATGACCCAATTCATTTTGAAGATGCAGTGAAAGAAGAAAAGTGGATTGAAGCAATGAATGAAAAGATAGGAGCAATAGAAAATAATAACACATGGGATTTATTGGACCTCCCACAAGGAAAAGAAGTTACTGGAGTGAAATGGGTCTATAAGAAAAAAATAGACATTGAAGGAAAGAGATAAAGGCACAAAGAAAGGCTAGTTGTCAAAGGCTACAAGCAGTAGCAAGGAAGAGACTATACCTTTGAACCAGTTGCAAGGATGGAGACAATGAAGACAGTTTTTTCTATAGCAGCAGAACAAAAACGGAAAGTTTATCAAATGGATGTGAAGTCAGCATTCTTGAATGGAGTGTTGAAAGAGGAGGTGTATGTTGAACAACCTCCTGGCTATGAGATAGAAGGCCAATAACACAAGGTCTGTAAGTTGCAGAAAGCTCTTTATGGGCTAAAGCAAGCACCACGAGCATGGTACAATAGGATTGATGCTTACCTGATGGGCAATGGGTTCGACAAGTGTGATGGTGAACCCACACTCTACATCAAAGAAAATGACGGTAAAATACTTATTGTTGTTTTGTATGTAGATGATTTAATTTTTACAGGAAATGATGTTTCTCTCATTTCTGATTTCAAATCAGTCATGAAAAGTGAGTTTAAAATGACTGACTTGGGTTTGTTAAGATACTTTTTGGGCATAAAAGTAAAACAAACATAAAATGGAATTTTTATCTCACAAGAAAAGTATGTTGAAGATGTTTTAAAAAGGTTCAATATGCATAACATCAAGCCATCATCAACTCCAATTGTCATGGGGTTGAAGCTGAGCAAGGAAGATTGCAGCAAGAATGTCAATCCGACATTGTACAAAAGCATGGTTGGCAGTCTAATGTATTTGACTGCAACTAGGCCTGATATAATGCATGCAGTAAGCTTGATATCTAGATTCATGGAGACACCCAAGGAGACACATTGACAAACAACTAAGAGAACTTTAAGATATGTGAATGGAACAAAGGAGTATGGTGTTCTATACTCCAAAACTGATAATTTTAAGCTGATTGGTTACACTGAGAGTGATTGGGCTAGAAGTGTTGATGATAGAAAGAGCACATCAGGGTATGTTTTTCATTTGGCATCGGGATCCATTTCATGGGCTTCTAAGAAGTAGCTAATAGTTTCATTATTAACAGCAGAAGTTGAATATGTAGCAGCAGCATGTCAAGTAATTTGGATAAGAAGGATGCTAAGGAATTTATGTCATTAACAAGACAAAGGAACCACAATTTTCTCTGATAACAACTCAGCAATTTCATTGTCAAATAATTTTGTTTTCCACAAGAGAACAAAGGATATCAATGCCAAATACCATTTCATAATGGAATTAGTTAACAATGGTGAAATTGTGTTGCAACATTGCAGGTCAGAGGAACAATTTGTAGATATCCTCACAAAGCCATTGGGAAAGAAAAGTTTTGTTTATCTCATAAAATGTCTCGGAATGATTGATGGCGAAAGTTGTGATTAAAGGGCAGTGTTGGAAATACTCCCAACCACTGCCATGAATAAAAGTGGTAGCAGCCCACACCTCAATTGAATTTTTTGCAGGGAAGGACAAAGCCAAGGTTTTCAAATCTGAAGGCGTTTCACGTAAAATCTAGAAAATAGAGTACCCATTCTTACTTTGCATTTAAATCTTTACCCGTTGTATTCACCTACCTATTTTCCCGCAGATCGCAGCCCTCAACATTTAACCTTTAACTCTTAAGCCCTTCACCGAAAGTTATATTTCCGCTGATGCAATATCAGTGGGACCCACTATACCTTACCGCATTACCGACTGCCCACAAACCTTTTCATTTTTCTTTATTCCTTACCTTTTCGTTTTCGCACGTCCCACTGCTTAACTGTCGGCACACCACAATTCGCAACTTTTAAAGTTTAACTTTAAGCCCTGCACCGAAACCTTGCGATGTTGCGATGTGACATCGTCATCGCACATCGCAAATTATAAATTTCGCATTTCGCAACATTTCTCCTTTTAGCATGCCCGCAGCCCACACTTCACACTTTTTACGTTTTACCTTTTTAAACCACCCGCATTTTTCACTTCGCGTATTTTAAGACTTTCCTCTTAGCTGCCTACAAGTTATGTTATTTGAGTTGCGATGCCATCGCAATCGCACGTGGCAAGCTCAGGACACTACAACATAAAGGGGGATTTTAAGACAATATTTAAGACAATTTTTGGGTAAATTGTATTAACTGGAGACAAAATAAAACTTGTGTATTGTCTTAAATATTGTCTTTAAGCGAGTGTCTCAAATTAAATCGTCTTAAAATTAAATTGTCTTAAAATATTGTCTCTATAAAGACAATATATAAAACAAGAATTTTTGTCTCTCTAGATACAATTTAATTTTTGTCTCTCCAAAGATAGTTTCATTTTTGTCTCTCTAGAGACAATATCATTTATTGTCTCTTACGAGACAATTTTATTTGTCTCTCCAAAGAAACTAGTTGGAATTAAAATAAATTAATATAAAAACATTTAATTAAAAAAATCTACAATATCATTGAATAATTCATGTTAGGGTACAGTGGAATCGAACCACCAATCTCCTGCATGGCAGGTGCTCTTCCATTGAGCTAGAACCCTTTAAAGAATTATGTGAGGAGTTATGGAAATCCATTTGTCCCTTTGAAACTAGGAACTATAAAAGCTTTAGGAAGTCCATATGAACAGGAATAATGGAATGGTTATTAAAGGATCTCTTTAAAAAAATTAACAAAGAAAAATCTTATAAATTTAGGTATAACTTAGTCAATTATATCTCTAGGTACTACCCAACCAGGCCCTTCTACTGATCCTCGAATCACCATGCCAAGCCCTCTCAGCCCTAGGTACACCACTGATGACATTATCAGGGACAACATTGGCACATTATCAGGCACTGCTTATGGAATTTGTTCCAGACAATAGATAAATTTTAAGCCTTTTGTGATATTTCTTAGTCCTTATTTTTGTTCCCAAAGTGAAATAGCCTGAATGAATGTATCTTTTAGGCCAGCCTCTTGTACAGTAGCTTGCAAAGGTGTAGTGGAATGGACCTAACATTCATACATATTGTAACATCAAGGCCTAACACCATTTCAAAAGTTAATATAAAGCATACTCACCCTTCGACCACTGCATAAGGATCTAATCAGAGTCTCAGACGCAACTTGAAATTAATAAATCCAGTAAATTACATCATAAGAATTCAAATATTTTATGCCTACCACTCTTTTCAATGAACACAAAGACAGCAAGAGGATTCAAACATTAAATGCATAAGCATTGTAATCATAAAATCATCATGTTTATTCAGCTTGGATGCAACAAGTTATAGGAGTAACAATTTTACTTTCAACTGAAATCCTTTTGGAAAAAGAGTGTTTCCAAAAGAATGGTACAAAGAATAATTTCCAACTTGGTCATCTGAAGAAACACAAATGTAATCTCATGAAAAATCTAAAATCTGGCAAAACTTAGGGAAATGGTTTTGCAAGATAGAAACAAGATAATAATCTACATTTCTTCAATATACCTGATAGAATCCAATAGAGTTAAAACCCACACAGAGGTTTAGAAGTCCAATAGATATACCATTCAAAATACCAAATCCCATTATAGCCCATGGATCAAATGGCTTATGTTCAAACAGTTTCAACCATAATGCTATATGTAGAGAACAGAAAGTAACCAAAATATTCTAGATGGTCAATTTCGTGCCTCCCAATCAAAGTAGCAACATATACTCAATCAAATTTACCGACCAAAAATCACAAATAAGAGGCAAAATCCTTTCCAGCTGATTAAAAATTAAAACGAAAATTTTACTCCCTCTTTGGACAGCTCTAAAGATAATATGTTGACTCTCCAATAATAGAATGAGGATTAATGAGAAAATGCAATCTTAGGGCTGAAATCTCCCCAATGTAAAATAAAATTTGTTTGAATTACATATTGTGCCTGAAAAGGAATGGCCATTTGCATATTTTTTTACATCCAAATCTTATGAAGATCTAGAAGTAGAGATTTAACAACCTGTGATCACCATTGGACCCCATCATGACTGTAAGCATGGTTGAAAACTCAGATGGGAAGTAGCTTTACCAACAAGAAGCACACCTCATGAAATCAAGATGAAAAGTTCACCTTAATTCAACAATATGGAATTTTCTTCTTAATGGCCATTGGATAGAAATTAGCTAATCCATTCAACTCATGATTTCTAGTTACGGCAGTCTGATGACAGTAGGAGAATGATATACATGTAAATTTTACACTATAAACATATATTGAAGATATAGGCTATGATTTCTGATGTTAATTCTATAAACTTGTTGTTAACATCAATTTCTTTGCCGTTAGAATCTATGTTAGACACCACTCTTTCCAATTCTCGAGCATGGATGAAGTGTAAGCAGTCATTTTCTTCACCACTAGCATTAATTTGCAACATGAGAACATAATCAAAGTTAATAGCATACTCTACAAGACACCTACTCTCAAGGATTCCCTAATAAATCGTCTTGTTGATTTACATTTTTGTTTAGCAGATAGAATTTGACATGCTAGAGGAAAACACTTCTGAAAACAAGATATTACATTGTTATTAATAGAATTTTACTTCAATTAATAACTACTTCCAATATAATTTTTTTAATTATTTAATTATGCTTATTCAATGTCATTATTATTATCATGCACCCAATTCTCACTATAATTGGACTTTGAAGTTCTGCACCAGTATATGAATAGTAACTTGGTGCATATAGGCACTCACCTTTACATTGTAGTTTGACTTGAGAGTTATAAGCATATTAAATGGTCCTAGACAGATTATAAAGTGACAATAGTTTCTGAAGTGCCAAAACTTTCAAATCCTTAGCCTTTATCTATTATAGAGTCTTAGAGTAATTTTAAAAAATTCGAAGAATCCAAACCTTAAGTTTATCAACATTGAAGACAGGGCCCATGATCCTCCTGTGCTTCACCCATCCCAATTCATCTACCAAAATTAGTCCCCGAACTAGCAAACTCAACACTAAGGGCCTGTGTGTCTCCTTTCCATAGTAACCGAATTTATTTGATAAAAAATCATTGATTAGCTCTGGTTCTAAAATATACAGTCATTGATGGATTCCATACCAATAAAAAAATGTCTCTCCTGAGTAGCAACAATTAACTAATACTAATCAAACATTGATTTCAACCTTGTCACCACTGAAAAAATTCAAACAACTAGCAGAAAGAATATGTTATAAGTTCATTGGCCTAGCAGGTTGAGGCCTACAAGAGCAACATATGAAAGTAAAATAAGTATCAAAGGAAAAGAGAATGAATCATAATGAATCATAAAAAGAACCATATATCTGACTCCACTTATGGTAGTGTGGTGTGACTCTAGGAACAATGTCATGAGAAATATTCTGCATGGGCTCTGAAAGAGCCTCCTTAGTAAGATGTGTGTACTCACTCCCAATGATTATCCGGTAAGGTAGGCCTCTTATCCCTTGGCTTGTATAGGCTGTCTAGAATGCATAAGGTCTCCATATCAAGTTTCCAAAGAGTTTGACAATTATGCTCTCGAACAAACACTACAAGGAAAAGACCCTCTAGCAGATGTTTTTGAGGAACCCCATAGAAAAATACCCCAGACGTTCATTTCTAGCAGAGGATCCTAGAGGAGGTTGGAGGGCGGAGGATTTTGCAGATGTATTTCATTCAGTGCTCTTATCAACCTAAAACGCACCTGTGCGTTGAATATGACAAAGCATCGGGGCATTGCAAAAATTGGCACACCGGACACCGTGTGCTCTGTACACACAGGCCTGGTGCATTTTATTTTTGTAGAGCACTGGTGATTTTCATGTAGACCGCACACATACCGCCCAGTGTCGAATAAATGAAACACACCTGGGCACCCACAAAATGCGCCCACCAGTGGATGGTTAAATAAAAAAAATATGGCAAAAAATCGCATAAAACATTGGCACACCGGAAACAGTGCGCTATGTACACACCCTCTCGGTGCTTTTAATTCAACAACCGTGCCAGTGCATGTCATATCGTCAGCCTCGGTGCCTCATAAAATGCGCGCAGAACATAAACGACCCGATGTCGAATGACTGAAATGCACCGGGCTCCCCATAAATTCCGTGTACCGAAAAAAGGGTTTAAAACAAACAAAATTATGGCCAAAAAACCACAAAAATCATTGTTTCACAGGTCACTGTTACCAGTGTGTCCCGTTACTGTACAGCCTCGATGCATCACATAGCCACACCTCGGAACGTCATAAAAGCGAGCAGAACATAAACTTCCCGGGGCGCAATGATGGAAACGCACCGGGGCCCCATAAATTCCACGCACCGGAATAGGGTTAAATAAAAAAATTACGGCTAGAAAGCCGCAAAAATCATTGGTTCACCGGACACTGTCACCGGTGCTTCATGATAATGTAGAGCATTGGTGCTTTAAAAATACTCCGCCCTGGTGCCTCCTAAAAGCGCGCGAAAACATAAAGAGCCCAATGCGGCAAACATACAATGCACCGGTACTCCAGAAAACATCCCGCGCACCAGAATATGGTTAAATTAAAAAAAATTACGCCCAGAAAACTGAGAAATAATTGGTTCACCAGACACTATTACCAGTGTGTCATATTACTGTAGAGCACCGGTGCATTAAAAATACGCCACCCTGGTGCCTCCTAAAAGCGCACAAAAAAGAAAGAGCCCAACACGGCATACAGGAAATGCACCGGTACTGCAGTAAAAAGCCCGCGCACTGGAATAGGGTTAAATAAAAAAATTACAGCCAAAAACCAGCAAAAATGATTGGTTCACCAGACGCCATTACCGGTGCATCTCGTTAATGTAGCGCATCGATGCGTGACAGTTACGATGCCCTGGTGCTTCCTAAAAGCGCGGGAAAATGGAAAGATCCCGGTGCGGCATTAATACAATGCACCGGTACTCCAGTGAAATCACTGGTTCACTAGACACTGTCACCGGTGCATCATGATAATGTAGAGCATTGGTGCTTTAAAAATACTCAGCCCTGGTGCCTCCTAAAAGCGCGCGAAAACATAAAGAGCCCAATGCGGCAAACATACAATGCACCGGTACTCCAGAAAACATCCCGCGCACCAGAATATGGTTAAATTAAAAAAATTTACGCCCAGAAAACTGAGAAATCATTGGTTCACCAGACACTATTACCAGTGTGTCATATTACTGTAGAGCACTGGTGCATTAAAAATACGCCACCCTGGTGCCTCCTAAAAGCGCACAAAAAAGAAAGAGCCCAACACAGCATACAGGAAACGCACCGGTACTGTAGTAAAAAGCCCGCGCACTGGAATAGGGTTAAATAAAAAAATTACAGCCAAAAACCAGCAAAAATGATTGGTTCACCGGACGCCATTACCGATGCATCTCATTAATGTAGCGCACTGATGCGTGACAGTTACGATGCCCTGGTGCTTCCTAAAAGCGCAGGAAAATGGAAAGAGCTCGGTGCAGCATTAATACAACGCACCGGTACTCCAGTAAAAACCCGACACACCGGAACAGGGTTAAATAAAAAAAAAATTATGGCCAAATAACTACATTTTTCACTTTTTTTAGTGCTACAGATCTCTCAAGCACCAGTGCAAGTTATCCTTTCTTGAGCACACTGACATTCGTGCTCCCATTACACTTATTGCACGCACTATTGCTATACATTGCCACCAATCTCCAACTTGAATTTTATAAAATAGTGGACAAATTTTCTTTTTTAAATTGTACAGCCAATATGCCTCCTCGACGGGTAAATCTACAGGTATTTTTCTAGTTTTTCCATAATTAAACCTTTTAGCAGATTAGAATTTGAAAAAACCTTAAAATTAACCATTAAAAAAAAAAAAAATTGTTGCGCAGTGCGCTCAAACTATTCGGCTCGCACTGGTTGCGGTGTTGCTTGTAAATTTATAGGCTGCACCATTTGCGATGATGCCTGTAAATTTACAGGTTGCACCACACCCGGTGCTGAAGGCGTCCGCACCAGTTCTAGGGCAGTACCGCAAGGCGCACAGTGTAATTTTAAAATTTTTAAAAAGTGCGGTGCGGTCATTTACCAGGCCACACCGTTGACGATGTTGAATCACGGCCACCCGGTGCGTTGACAAACTTATCCGCCCTGGGGCACATAAGTTTTTCGACACACCGGAACTACCAATTGACATTATCGACGATTCGGGTTGGTAAACCGGTGCTAAGTGTATTTGCATTGGTTTTGAGGCGGATTCCAAAGGCGCACCGTGTAATTGTAAATTTTACGACAAAGAGTGGTGTGCTCGGATACCTGGCCACATCGTACAACTATGTATGGTGGCAGGAGGGTGGTGTGCTGACTTAGCTATAAGCCCCAGGGTGTATAGTGAAGTTAGCGCACTGGCCTCCTGACAACGCACTTAGTGAACGGTGCGCTAAAAATATTTTTTGGAGCACCGTTGCCAGTGCTTTTTATATCATTATGTGCACCGTAGACGGTGCGTCTCTAGGTAGGGACGCACTGTTACCGGTGCATGACTGTGCTTTTGGTGCACCGTCTCTTGTTTTATTTATTTTTCAAAAAAAATCTTTATACGTATATTTGTAAATACATGTGTCATTTAATTAAAAAATTGTTTTTAATATGTCAATCATTCAGAGACGTGAAAGGAGAGAAGAGGAGCAACAACAACAACAACAACAGGCGGAAAATATAACATGGTTCGCCTATGGGAGGAAAGAGAGAGGGAGAGAGAAGTGTACCCTCGCCCTATTACAGCAACAACAGAGGGGCTCCTAAGGCAGGTAGGCCTCCTCAAGTTCTATGAGGAGGCTACTTCCCTAAAGTCCCAAAGTGGTATTTTGAGACATCTTATCCGAAGGTGGAATGCCCAATGATAGGCTTTTCAAGTTGGTATCGACCAGTGGTACACGCCCACTGAGGAGGATTTTTATTTTATTACAGGGCTTTCGAGGAGAGGGGTCGATTTTCCCTTGTTCCTCGAGGTTCCAGCTGGCTGTGTAGCAGGGAGTCAGTTAGTTTACTCCCAGAGATACATTAGAGCGGACATATTGTCTCCTTCAGATTTTCAGGTCTTTGGAGGACAGTTACGTATTGGTGCATTTGGTGGTGAGGAGGTCCAGTGTCTCTCACTTATCATTTCCACCATTTCACACAACACCAGTGATGGGCAACACATTAGTTGCCATATTTTATATTATGTTGATTCTTTACTACAGCAGCCATGACTTGTCAAGTGGTCTACCATTTTTTTACAGCAGTTCTGTATAGCATTAGATAGATGTCATGCTCGTGCACAAGGGAGGGTCAACTTCCCTTTTTCTTTAGAGATTTTTTGTTTATTTTTTGATAGGTTTCCAGAGACAAGACCTTCTTTTCTTCGGAAACCTCGTAGGCCGATGACTGAGGCACGTATGCATATGTGGGGGCAGATGATGCCCAAGAGGGAGGAGACTCTGTTTCCAGCGAGGATATCAGATGATGCACTAGGGTTGCTAGCCAGTGTTTTTGAGCATCCCTTCATTATGGTCCCATGTCCTTATGCGGGGTTGGATTGGCGAGGGTGTGCCAACATCCTCTTCACAGATGATGAACCGCCAGATGATAGAGGTAATATTATTTTTTTATTTAAATTTATTCTAACATTTTCTTTAACTTGTTTTTATTAAATTGTGTAATGAAATTGTCTAATTGTTGTTGTGTACTTGTATATATTTTGCATACATTGGATTTTATGATGGCGAGGAGATGATGCCACCACCACCTGATCCAGTTGTGGATCTTGATGATCTTGATGTCGTGGATTAGCAGGAGGTCGGTGCAGATGGTCAGGGACCTGCTCTTACTAGTGCGTCGGCCCGCGATCGACGTATGAGTGATGCTAGATACAGGATGGAGTTGGGCGACCAACTCATTGCATAAGGCACACTTCTACCATTCAACCATCTGAATTATTTCCTGTCACTATCCCATTTCATTATTTTTTTTTTGTACAATGCGACCCACGGTTGTGTCGCTTCATAATTGTAAAGAATGAATTCATTGATTGCTTCAATTTCTGCATTCGCCGATGAAATCAAACCAAAATTATATAGTACTTAGAGGTCAAAATATACACTATATCGAAGTTCAACATGAATATAATTAATTACTTTTTGTAAATTTGAAAAATTATAAGTTTCTTACTCTTTATCAAGCACTTTTTTCCACTTGTTTGGAGAAACTCTCCTTCTCTTTTGTCTTCATCCAATTCATTGATCCAAATCACCACACCTGGTATGTTTTCGATATTCTTGATGTAATCATTGGCATAGTAGAAAGACTCATACGATATGTACCCCTCTGCCGTAGACCCCTCGGGTTTTGCCCTTTGTCGAACAAAACCTTTCAATTTTTTCATGTACCTCTCTAATAAGAACATCCAACGACAAGAAACAAAGCCAACTAATTCAACCTCATCTACTAGGTGGATTAGAAGATGAACCTGTAAGTTCATGAAACTCGTCAGCAATTCCTTCTCAAACATACAAACAATCTCAACTATCTCTTGACGCCACCGTGGAATGCTAGCCACATGAATCTCCTTTGACGTGATCCAACATACAAATACAAATAATTTAGATATGGCACATTGTAGGTCTTGAGGGAATTAATGTTTCACACACCCACACATAAACAAAGGATAATGACACTGCAAAGTTATAAAAACGTGCAATAATATAGAAAATTAGTTATTGTTTATGATCACCGTATGGGATACAATTTATTAATATAAAAATTAATAAAATCATTCTTTTGACATTATACGTACTCTTAGAAGATTTAAATGATCATGCGATTTAAACCCCGACAAATGGTCATCCACGGTGAAGCAGCACCGTAGTGAAGACCCATATGAAGTTGGCACCTTCACATCCATTATAACTTCCTTTGCCAAAGATATATCATCTTTTTTTAAAATCCATGGGACATCACTTTCTTTGAAAAACCATGAATTAGAGGGACCAGCACCTGCCTCTGATCCCGTACTTTCTAATCGTCTTGGCCAATATTTCATTTTAGTTTTGAAGTAATAAGATCTTTCATAACTGCCAATGTGTCACTTTGTTTCGATGATATGTGCCTCCATAAAGAAGATGAAACATTTTAAATATATGCATGGGATCTAATAAGTGGGAAATCTTAAGATGCTCCCAAAATGGGAGGTCATAAAATATAAATTTCCTTTTCATCCCAATGGGCAATTTATCAACATAGGTGTTGAAGAAATCTGGATCATCGAACTTAGGCTCCCCATTTGAATTGAACATTTCTGTGAACTCCTTCTCCTTCTCTCTCTCATATGCTCTAAGCCATTCAGCCGGTGTCATTACTGAAGGCCTTTGGGTTCTTTATCATTTACCATTGAAAGCGAATGCTGCTCTTCTGTAAGGGTATTGTTCTGGTAGAAATATCCTGGAGAAATCATGCACTGGCTTTCATAGGTGCTTGGACCATCTAGCTTTCAGAGAAGGTCCACAACATTTACATCCAAAATACCCTTTTGTTACAAGACCTGCGAGATTATATTTGAATACATTAATTAATATGCATGGCACGTTAAAGACTATCATGAAGATCAGAACAAATAATATTACAACGAATTAAATAACTAATATGTGGAAGAATATTGTTACATTATATATAATCAAATCAATAAATTAAACATGAAATTTACCAGAGAAAACTCCTAAGCATGGATAATCATGTGTCGTGTACGCACATATGCCATACAACGTAAACCTCCTCTCTGCTGCGATGGGTCTTGATACATCGTATACATTTATTCCATCCCATAATTCCTTCAATTCATCTACCAGTGGTTGTAAGTAGACATCCATATTCTTCACTTGTCTTCTACTAGGGAATATGAGAGCCAACATAAGATGTTCATTCTTCATGGACAACCATGGAGGGGTATTGTTATTGATCACTACTACAGTCCAAACAAAATAGTTGGTGTTCTGGAGGGAATATGGGTTGACTCCATCCATGGCTATGCTGAGTCGTAGACTTCGTACTTCATCCTTGAATTTTTCGGGCCATGTATCCTCTATATGCTTCATGGCTATTGAATCAGTTGGTATTCGCATAACTCCCAACTCACTTCTATGTGAGGCATTCCATCCCTACAACATAGCTAATTATTTGTAACGAAAGAGCCTTTGAATCCATGGGATTATAGGAATGTGCCTCAATATCTTAAAAGGAGGACCAGTACGTGATTTACCCTTCTTTTTTGAATTATCATACTTGTCATGCCCACATTTCAGACACATCTCTTTGTCTGCATATTCTCCTCTATATAGAATACAATCATTTGGACATGCATGATATGATATGTACTCAACACCCAACATTTTCAACAATTTCTTTTCCTCCTCGCAGCTACCGGGAAAGACATTATCACTTGGAAAAAGCTTATCTTTGAATAAAATGTAGTTGGTGATCATGGAAAAATATATTAATAAATGTACATTAATGTCGATATAATTGTTAACGTTCATAAAATTTAACATTTGTAATGTTCATTGCAGTGTACTAATTATATTTCAAATTTATATATAAGGCCGGAAGTACTTTATGGTAACTTACCCCAAAATTTTCGAGAAACATGCATTCGACAAGCCAAAATTTGCTTTCAAGTTGTACAGTAACATTGTTGTCCCCAACTGGGTAGACTTTGAATGACCGTCGAGTCCAAAGAGAGAGGTGGTGGAAGCAAATTTAAGGCTTTCGAAAAAGGTGTCAGCGATATGAGCATCATCCCCTAGTTGATCATCATTTTGGAATGCATCTAACAAAATTGTCTCCATGGCAGTCATATCCCTTAAGTAATCATCCATACCAACCTCTATTTGATTGTCTCCATTGCCATCTTGTGAAGAACTACTATTGTTGTAGTCATTCGTAATCGGTGAATCTGGACATAGTTGGAATTGAATCGGTGGTTGATTCAACCATTCTTGGTATCGTTCCTCTGTGATTTTTTCTCTTAATTTAGTCTTCTCTCGTTTGACATTTTCATGGGGTGCAACGGAAGATGGCAGGTAGGCCGTTCATCATCACTAGAATCCTAATAATTAAAAAAAAAAAATTGAACATGATTAGTACAAAATATTATGATATCAATTAGTAACCACATTGACAATATTGCATGATTATAAATTGGTTTGACGTTGAAATAATTACATATTATTCAATATATATACCAAACAATTATAATTACAATTACCATAATTTTCCCAGGATTGTGGCTAGAAGATGCAATATTGTTACAATTGGCAGGGTGAAGCGGTTATCCATTTTCATCTACCAAATGTGTCTTGCGGTATACAGCTCCTGATAAGAACTTTCGATGTTTTGGAGCAGTACTTTGAATATAATTTTTTGCATCTAAACTCAATGATGAATCTGCATGAACCTGGAAATTTGTATACATTATAAATTAAATTAATTTGTGCATGATTGACTACATGGATAAAAAAACATACATAAATTCAATTAGATAGTGAAAACATAAAACAAATATGAAGTAAATATTACGTCTCCACATGGATAGCGAGAACTCCACGATGGACTTTGAGAAATATTATGGAACAAGATGGATTTTGAAGAATTTTCCATTTCATATAATATATGATATTTTCTCCCTGCATTTGAGAAAAACAGTAATAAACTTTGGTGCACAAACCTAAATGTAATTCCAGTGCATAGTGTTCAGATAACTGCACTGGCCAGTTCTTTATTTTGCACACCAGTGCAGTTGAATTAAATGACGCGCGAGTAAACGAATAACCGCAATAAAAAAAAGCTCAACCCTATTTTCTTTAAGTGAAAAAAAAATGGTAAATTGAAAATTGGGCGGCAAAATATTTTCGAAAATCTAATTTCATAAAACATTTCTTTAAATACTAAACACTTTTCATTATTTCACTATTTTTGCAAAAAATTTCAACCAGAGATTTGCAGGATGCATACCTGGAGCAAACAGAGCATGAGAGCACTTTGGAGCAGGGAAATACGTTTGAAAATAAGTATTCAGACAATCCGAATTCCAAACCTCTGGTAATTCAAACCCTGTACCATATAATTTTAAATGACGTGAGTAAAGTTTATTGTTTTTTTGTACTTTTTTCTGCAGTTTTTTTTATGTAGCGAAATAAGAAATCAAAGTCTATTTTTTTATTTTATTTTTTCTCTAGTTTTTTATGAAGTAAAATAAAAAATCAAACGTTATTGTTTTTTTAACTTTTGTTTTTTCTGCAGTTTTTTACCTTTTCTGCAGTTTTCAGAAACGAAAATAAAAAAAGAAAACATTTTTTACAAACAAAGCCCTAGATTCTTTTTGTTTCTTCCATTTTTTCTCCCTCTTTCTTTTCAATTTAGATTTATAGGGTTTATTTACTCATAAGAAATAAAACCCACGATACGAATTGCATAGTCGGATCCCAATCCATGTTGGCTCTCGCGTCAATCTTTAAAAAATAGATATTTTTTTGCGCCAGTGCGCCCTGCGTAACGTTACGCACCGGTGCACTTTGTTATACAAGTGCACCGCTGAAGTACACAATAAAAAATAAAAAAACAAAATATGTTTTTATCAGTGCATCATTCGTAACATATGGCACCGGTGCACTATTACTTTATGGAGCACCGCAAAACGTGTTGTTTTGGAAAAAAACCATTTTACAAACATACCCTACATTATTTTTGTTTCTGCCCTTTCTTCTCCCACTTGCTGTGATTTCAGAATTAAGGTTTTTCAATTTATATTTATAGGGTTTGTATTGCTAAAATATAAGCCTAATACATGCAACCAACGAGAGGATCTGCATAGTCAGATCTCAATCCATGTCTTCCCTTCAGTCAATCTTAAAAAAGACATTTTTTTTCGTCAGTGCCCCCTTCGTAACATAGTGCACTGGTGCGCTCTATTATACAAGCGCACCACGCAATTACAGTGATAAGAAATAAAAAAACCAAATTATGTTTTTATCAGTGCGCCATATGTAACATATGGCACACCGCACAACATGTTGTTTTGAAAAAAACCCATTTTACAAACATTTGCTACATTATTTTTATTTCTGTCTTGTCTTCTCCCACTTGCTATGATTTCAGAATTAGGGATTTTCAATTTATATTTATAGGGTTTATATTGCTAAATATAAACCTAAGACATCCAACGAACGGGTTTACCTACATAGACGGATCCCAATCTGTGTCGGCCCTTGCGTCAAAAAAAAAAAAAAGCAATCGGTGTGCCCTGTTTGATAGAGTGCACCGGGGTGGTCGGTTATCAAAGCACACCGTGAAATTACTATCATAAAAAATTAAAAAAATATGCAGCCGGTGTGCTATTTCATTATGATGCACCGAAAACATTCAGTTTCGAATTTTTTTTTTTTCAAAAAATACAAACCTTACTTTCTTTTTGTTTCTCCCCTTTCCTCTTATTCTTTCTATAGTTCAAAATTAGGACTTTTCAATTTATATTTATAGGGTTTCTATTGTTAAATATAGACCTAAGACATGCAACTGACAGGACGATTAGCATAGTCGTATCCTAATCCATGTCGGCCTTGGAATGATTTAAAAAAATAATAAAAAATTTACGGTGTGCCCTATGTAAGGTAGTGCACCAGTGCTCCGTTGTTTACAAGAGAACCGGATAATTAACGTGAAAAAATAATATTTTTTTAACGGTGTGCCATATGTAAAATATAGCACCGATTAATGCTAAAAAACAACTAACACTGGATGATTTTTATTATTTTTATGATGGTTAACCGGTGCGGTTACTGACATGTAACGCACCGGGGCTTCTTGTTGACATAGAGCACCATACGGTGTATTATACTATTTTTTCGGTGTGTGGGAAAGTCATGAACGCACCGAAGTCAGTGCGTTCACCATGAATGGCAGACCAGTTTTTTGAGATTTTTTTTTTTTAATTCAGAAGTTGACAGTTTATTTAAAAATATATTATTGAATGATATGATATAGGTTTGATATTGTTAAAGAAATGATAGACAAGAGTTCAAGTAATAAAAATACTGAGAACACATCAAGAAAAGCAAAAAAGGCAAGTTGTTTCTAAATTTTTTACAAAAAAATTATTTTTGAACTATATGCAAGGTTAAATAATATGTATTTTTCAATGTGTATTATGCAAAGCCACAAAACGACGAAGCTCGATAAGATTATTTCTTATCTAGGACTAGAAGAGCGTATAAGCTTGATGGAAAATTTTCAAAAGAATGAATCAGGTACTGATTGAAAAAATACTATCGATCCAATATGAGTTTCTTTTTTTAGTTTTCATTAATAATATAATTAAAATTATTATATAACATGTGTGAAAAATTCTATTAATTCACCTCTATTTAATGTTATACAGGGACCAACAACTTAAAAAAGGAATTTTGTTCTAAGAAAATAAAAACAATAGAACATGCAGATGAAAATGAATTACTCCTTAGCTCATCTGGAGTGGTGTTGGAAGTTAACAAAAGGGAAAAAAAAATTACAAATGTTTGAGGGATCTAGTGGAACGAATGTATAGATGTTCTTTCCACTTACAATACAAAAACCAAACCAATGATTCCAAGAGCCAGATTTTATGTAAACTACAGGAAAATTTTCCAGAGAATTGGTCAATGAGACATGTTAGACTTTTAATAGCAAAAACGTACAACAACAAAAAAGAAGGAATGAAAAAGTAATATTCCTTTAGATGTTTGTCTAGAATTATTTATAAATATCACTGTTTGTTATACTTACTTTTCATATATCAATATAAAAATTAAATAGTTTATTGTCATGTTACATTTTTAGGAATATTATGAAAATCTCAAAAGATGAACGAGCTGATATCAAAAATATGCCAGTAGGAATGTCCAAAAAGGCGTACAAGGAGATGGTCAAATAAATGGACAGAATTTCATCGCGGGAGGAGCCATCTCAACAAAAACGTGCTTAAAATGTAATATGTAATCATTGAATTTTTTGATCATTAGGTAAAATAAATAAACAATTTAGCATTAAATATTAATTTTCAAGTATTTTCTTGCAGAAAAGAAAAGAAAATGGAACCCATTCAACACATAAAATAGGACGAAAAGGAAGAAAAGGATCGATATCTAAGTTTGTGAGTAATTTTTACTTCCTTATAACAACTTAACTAGATTTCATTTTTGTATTTCTAAGTTTTTTTACAAAAATCATCATTGAATGTCTCCAAACAGGTGCTAACATACAAAGAAGCACCATTAGAGGAATTGATTGAAATTGGTTTAAATATGGGTTGTGTGTATATGTTGGCATATCAGAACTTAATTGCGGAATTTGTAAGAATCTATCGATCTTGTTTTACTTAGCTATATCTATAATTAATAGAAAAATAAATCTTTTATATTAAATATATGATTTCTTATGGGGTATAAAACTTGCAGGAAACAAAGTATGCCACTGCGCCAACAGATCAAATCTTGAAAGATGGCATGTTACATGGTTTTGAAAGAATTTGTATAGTTTATGAGTCAATTATTGCATTGGTACGTCATTTCTTTTCGATTTAAATTGATGTATATTATTTAATATTGCAATTTCCATTATTCTCACCAATGTATATACACTCATTACAGTTTATTTTTATGTTTGTAGATGGAAGAAGATGAAGAAGAAGAAAACAATCAACTTCTTGAACAAAGCATTTTGAAAATAACCCAAGTCATGGAAGTAGCTCTAGCAGTCATAGCAGTTCAAGCGAAGAATGATGATCACTATGTTTGGATATAAAAGCAAGGCATTGTACTATTTTTGGAAAAATGTCTGTGAAATCAGACATTTTGTTTAATGTAATGGACATAGTGTCCCAATTGAAAGATAAAGGGATACCAATAACTGTCCCATTTTGTATGACAAAGAATTTCTTATATATATATATATATACAATGTTTGAATTTATTCTATTGCATTCTCTATTGTCACTATTGCGTTCTCCATTGTCGTTCTCAAATGCAGTAATAAAAATTTAATTCATATGAATATTGTTATAACATATATATGTGTCGACTTTTGATGAATAATGAATTTTAAAAAACCACAATAATTATGATATGATATAACAAATTAATCTAAACATCACATTCAAATCCATTAATAAAAATTTGGTTAATATGAATATTGTTATAATATGTGTCTACTTTTGATGAATAATGAATTTAAAACAATCACAATAATTGCACTGCCACAGGTCGATGTTTCTAAAAAATACAAAATGAAAACCGGTGCGCTTGTATTATTAAGAGCACCAGTGCGTTTATACTACCTATCGAGACCGCACAAATACCAAAACCAGTTAAAAATATCGAGGCGTTTGTGCGGTATGTCGCTCCAGTGCGTTTATGTATCTATACGCACCGGTGTTGTTTTACCGCCTATGAGCACTGCACGAATACCGATACCAATTATAAATTGTGGTGCGTCTGTGTGATACTATGCACCGGGGGTTTTTTCTGTCTATACGTACTGGTGCATTTGGATGACCAATAAGCACCGCAAGAATACTAATACCAATTACAAATCTCGGTGAATTTGTGTGATAGTACGCACTGGGGCGTTTTTTTGTTGATAAGCACCAGTGCATTTGTATGAAATATTTGCACTACACGAATATCGATACCAATTGTAAACCTCGGTGCATTTGTGTAATACGATGCACCGAAGCGTTTATATAAGCATATGCACTGGCACATTTATATGACCTATGGGCACCGCTCAAATCCCAAGACCAATTAGAATTTCCCCATGCATTGTATCACCAACACCAGGCCCGATGCTGTTATTTTCCTTAATGCCTCGGTGCATTCTTGTTCGACCGCCCCGGTGCGCTGTCTACCGATATGCATTGGTGCGTTAAACCTGATAAGAGCATCGATGAAAAAACATCCGTAATAACCTCCGACCTCCCATTTTTTTTAGTTGTGTTGAATTTCAATTAAAATATTTTCCAAAACCTCCGTTACCAGAAAAGAATGTGGTAGCACATTTTTTTTGACAATTTTGGCCAATTTCATAACACTAAAAACCTCCTTTATAACCTCCGCTAGTGGGTCTTTTCCTTATAGTGGTAAACAAGATTTCTACCTAGGTTGCTCTGAAGCAACGGATTAAACTGAAATTTTTAGAGGCCATTTTGCAGAATTCTAATGAAGGAAACTTAAAATTAACTTTACAAGAAAGAAACATTTGAAACTTTATTTTTCCTACAACATCAAGGAAACATTAATTTATTTTCGTCGAAAAAAAAAAAACCCTAATTATGTTTTGAAAAAATTAAATGACAGGAAAGTAAACCTAGACCAATTGGATGGAATCAAATTCAATAACGAAAATATATGCTACAACATTCAAAGTAAACTCTAATCTATTTACAAAAATCATCAAATTCTCAAAGGAGATCAAGGCAAACTATTTCTATGCTACTTAATTCATGATAAAAACAATAAACCTTCATTGCATATTTAAAACTATGATTATGAGAAGATGGTATAAAAAGGGTTTCTAGTTTCTTCTAATTGGATTCCAAGGCTTATGGGACATTGGTAAGTGAGGAAAATGAAAAATATGCTTAAGAGGAAATTCTAGCCAAATTATGATCAATTCTGTGAAGTGATACAGGATTGCATCTAAAAGAACTCTGAGGACTCTAAAAGTGATCTGAAGGTGGGGGGAAATTGTGGAAGGTTGGGAAGGAGTGTAGAGGACCTTTCCAAGATTATATCTACTCAGTAGCCCATCTTACACAAGGGAAAATTCAAACTAATGGTATCTTGTAGCCCTGTAATGTAATTTTTGTATACAAACAATTTGGCGGAATGAGAAACAAAGTTTAGAAATTAGACAAACATATGTATATCAATAGATTCAATTCGATCGAGTAATGTACTAAATCTAGATACTGAATCCTTCTACAAATCAATTGCGGAAAAAAAACATGATCTCCAATCACAACAAGTAAAGAAAGAGTCAAATCAAACCATAACACAGATATTTTCCTGGGGAAATCTTGCTGCTCAAAACCCCTCTATCTTCTATTGTATATTCAACATAGAATCATGAAAAAATTACAAGTCACTCTTCTCACAAGAGTCTGTTACACTCTCACAACTGTATCAAACTGACCCATACAAAATCGACCAACACTTAGCTAATTCTCAGCCTCTAATCATCCTTCCTTGCTTCCAGAATTCATGTGGAATGAAATCCCTATTCTTTAGGAATTTCAACCTTCCTTTCTTGCGCAATGATCGTGGGAAATCCAATGGACATCTGGTTGCATGCGTGAAACCTACTAATGATACAACTAATAGTTAACATCCCTTTAACCTTTGTGTCAACTGGGTCTCCACTGGAACTAACATGCATGCAACTATTAATAGTAAATCATTAGTTGCATGGAAGATCAGTGCATGTGAATTAAATCTGATTTAATTCACTTGATCTCTCACTAGTGCAACAAACAGTTACAACTAATCCAACTGACTTTAACTCAATAAATTGAGTTAACTGATTTCTCATGCATTAAACTAATGCACCAACTGCAATTCAAACTCCATAACTAATAGAATCAGTCTGCATGCCTCACTAACTACCCTCAACTCAAAATTCATGAGCTAACTGATTTTATCACACTGAGTTAACTATTACAAGTGATTATGAGATCAGATTACATTTTATTGTCCAATTTAATTAAGCGAAAATTAAATTAGACACACATTTCCTGTTGACTTTTCAACACTCCCTCTCAACAAGAAAGGGATTATCTACCACCCCGATCCTGCCTCTATGGTATTCAAATTTTCTCCTGGCGAGCACCTTCGTCATAATATCTACATCTCAATCTTCCGTGGGAATGTACTGAAGTAACATAATGCGTCTCTAAACACAATCCCTAAGATGGTAGTACCAGATATCTATGTGCTTGAACCTATCATGGCGTACTGGATTAACCAAGAGCTTAATGCAACTCTGGTTATCACAATGTATCACCGCCGAATCCATCTAAGAACTAAACAAACAAACCAGGATCTTTCTCATCCAGATGGCCTCACATGCAGCTTGACTTGCTGCCATTTACTCCGCCTCGGCTGAACTGAGTGCCACAGATCGCTACTTCCTGCTATACCAAGAAATGTTTGTCGATCCTATGCTAAAGATCCCTCCTGATGTGTTATTTATATATGATGGACTTCCTGCCCAATCTGCATCCGTGAAGCGTATAATCTTCACTCCCACTGTCCGTATGTACCATAATACATAATCTGTAGTTCCCCTGATATATCTCAAGACATGCTTCCCCGCCTTCCAAAAGAGCTTGGTTGGCTTAACCATAGCTTGACTCAGCTAGTTAACTGTGTAGAAAATGTCTTGTCTAGTGTTCACCAAGTACACTAGTGAACCCAATAGCTTCCTGTAGATAGTAGCATCCACTAGTTCTCCTGAAGTAACATCCTCTTTCCTCCAATTACCTGGAAGAGGAGTCTCTATGGGTTTACAGATCTCCATGTGAAACTTACCTAGAATCTCTTTGGCATACTTGCCTTTTGAAACAAATAGCTCACCATCCCGCTGCCATATTTCCAAACCAAGGTAATAGTGAAGGAGTCCCATGTCCCTCATTTCAAACTTCCTTGCAAGATCATCATTGCAAGAAGTTATCAGCTGCTCATCACTTGTCAAAATTAGATCATCAACATAAAGTACGATAATCAAGAGCTTATCATCAACCACAATCTGGTACAGGTTCACATCCGCTTCACTTTTGGTGAAGCCCAACCCAGTGAAATAGATGTCAATCTGAGTATACCAAGCACGAGGTGCTTGCTTCAGCCCATACAATTCTCTCTTGAGTCGGCACACATGCGAATCACTGTCAAATATCTGAAAACCTTTTGGATTCTATATAAACACTTCCTACTCAATAAATCCATTGAGAAGCATAGTTTTCACATCCATCTAATGTATCTTCTACCCCATCTACGCTGAGAGTGAAAGGATAGATCTAATAGATGAGTATCTTGCAACAACCCGTGTAAAATTATTGTCATAGTCAATCCCCTCAACTTGTTAGTATCCCAGGGCCACAAATCTGGACTTGTACTTCTCCACACTCCCATCTTCCCCTTACTACACCTTATAGATCTATCTATATCTAACCACTGATTTTCCAACTGGTCTTGGGACAAATTCCCATGCACTATTATTGACGACAGAGTCATACTCCTCAACCATAGCATCAACCCAAATTGGTTTCTGCACTACTTCCTTAAAGGAGGATGGTTCTGTCATAATACACTTTCTCATAAGATCCATGTATCCAATAAACATGTCTAGAGATTGTCTTTGTTTGCATAGTGAACTAGGTGCTCCTACATGCTCTGCAGCATCAAGTCTCAATATATCAGCTTTCGTGGTCCGCCTTCTACCATTTCTGGTGGATGGCTCTACATGAGTGTTTTATGCCACTCCATGATCCGCTGCATGTTGTTGCTCCACATATTGAGGTTCATTCATTGGAACCAAGAGTTCCTCATCTGCATGCAAATCTAGCTCGCTCTTAAAAGAAAATTGCATGGATTTCTCTTCATCAAATTTTATATCCCGTCTCACAATAGTCATCCCGTTGTTTGGAAAATACACCCGATATTTGTGGGGAGTATCAGTGTACCCCACAAATATCCCAATCTCAGTTTTTGGTTCGAGCTTCTTCTTAGCATCTTTGGTCACATGCACATAAACAGATGAGCCAAAAAATTTAAAATATGAAACATCAGGTTTCTTACCAGAAAAAGCCTCCTCTGGTGTACTCATGCCAATATCCGATGAGGACTACGATTTTTCACAAATACCATTGTGTTCATACCTCCTCCCACATATGTAATGGTAGGCCCTAATCATGCAACGCTTGTGCTGCACCCACAATTTTTCTATTCTTTATTTCTCTAACCCCATTATATTATGGGTTATGAGGCACAATCAACTCTCTCTGAATTTATTATTTGCTACAGAAGTTCTTGAATTCATTGGAGATGTACTCACCATAATTTTCACTCCTAAGAGCCTCATGTTTCCCCGTATCTTTCTCCACCAGTGCTTTGAACTCAAGAAATTTTGAGAACGTCTAATATTTCTTCTGCATGAAGTAGATCCAACACTTTCTAGAAATATCATCAACAAATATCACATAGTACTTGTTCTTTACTGTCGAAGTAGTAGATAATGGTCCACATATGTCTAAGTTAACTCTCTCAAGGATTTCTGAATCTCGGTTCTCCTTCTCGTGAAAAGTGGCCTTTGCATACTTCTCCATAGTACATCCCTTACATGTGTCTAAATGCACAAGAGTACCCTTGGGAAGACCCATAAAAATATTTTGCATGACCTTAAAGGCTCCGTGGTGTAGTTGGCCCAATATCCTGTACCATAACTCACCCTCATCCTGGCTCACCACTTTGTCAGCCCTACCCATCAATGCTACATAACTATATAAATTAAGTTTATAGATATTCTTCACACGAATCCCAATCTTCTTGGCTTGTCCTATGGCTTTGTGTCAAAGGAAATATTTCCCTTCATTGAAAACCACAGCATAGCCTCTATCCTCCAAAATTGTGACTGAAACTAAATTTTTCTTCAAGCCTATTACATGCATTACATCTTTTAATAAGAAGGGTTTACCTGACTGTTTCTAGAAGGTAACTATACCACTCTTGGTAGCATTTTACCACCGGTCATCACCAATTTCGAGATGCATCTGGAGGTCCTTATCCTCCAATCTACTAAAAAGTTCTTTGTCTCTCATCATGTGAAAGGATGCACCACTATCCAAGTACCACACCGATCACATTGCACTTGATACCATGCCTGCAATGAGCGAGAAGTCAAGCTCAAATTGAGAGGCTAAAGCCTCACCAACTACAAATCCTAAAGCCTTCTTGTTCTTCTTCTTTTGTGGATAATTAGTGGCATAATTTCCATGCTTGTGATAGTGAAAACACCTCACTCTGGACATGTCGCTCTTCTTGCCATCTTTGTCGGACTCATATTTGGAATAGGATTTCTTTTCTTTCCCCTTCTTTTCCTTAGCATCCAAAGCTCAATTTTCTTCATCGTCTGTCTTAGATGAAGATCCATTGCTACTATTCCAACTGAATTCTTCTTGCACCAAATCCGACCAAATTCATTCCCAATCTGTAAAATTATCCCTCCCATTGACATAGTCCTAATAACTATGCTAACTCTTGGGAAGTCCTAGAAGAGCTAGGCTCACCAATTCATCATCCATGACAGTAAGTACGATGCTCCCAAGCTCATCCTAGCATTGGAAAAACCTTATTAAAAAATTCAGAATGGTGTCGCCTTTCTCCATTTTTATTTTCCTGAGCTTGTCCTTCAGTGCCAATTTTCTATGATCACTGTTGCTACGAAAAAGATCTGTCAAAGCTTTCTACATTTCATATGGTGTCATTTTTCCATGGATACTTGAGACAATGTGGTCTCATACTTCCTCCAGTAAGATCATCCTCGCCTTTGCAACCTTCTTTTTCCAAACATCAAGATTTGCGGCATCTGTTGCAGCGGGTTTTGGAATGTCATTATCAATGAATTATTTCAATCCATTGTCCTCCAGAACTACCTCCATACTATATTTCCATGCAATATAATTGGAACTGCCCTTGATTGCATACTCCAATCTCAAGCCATTGAAAGCCATTTCGATCTTGAACTGCCTATATCACCAAGAATAATTTTTCAAATTCGAATTCTATTTAGTCACAAACTCAATTTATTCTCCACTATAGTGATTTCTTGTGCTTTGATACCATTTATAAAATATACAAACATGTCTGTATCAATAGATTCAATCTGATCAAGAAATTTACTAAAGCTAGATACTGAATCCTTCTACAAATAAATTGCGGAAAATAAACACGCTCGCCAATGAAAACAAGTAAAGAAAGAATCAAATCCAACCACAACACAGATATTTTCCCCGAGAAATCTTGCTACTAAAAACCCCTCTATCTTCTATTGTATATTCACCATGGAATTATGAAACAATTACAATGCACTCCTCTCACAAGAGTCTCTTGCACTCTCACAACTGTCTCATACTGACCCATACAAAATCGACCAACACTTTCCCAATTCTCAGCCTCTAATCAGCCTGCTTTTGTTATGCAATTCATGTGGAATGAAATCCCTATTCTTTAGTAATTTCAACCTTCCTTTCTTGTGCAGTTATCATGGGAAATCCAATGGATGTCTAGTTGCATGCGGGCAACCTACTAATGATACAACTGATAGTTAACATCCCTTTAACCTTTGTCTCAACTGGGTCTCCACTGGAACTGACATGCATGCATCTATTAATAGTAAATAATTAGTTGCATGGCAGATCATTGCATGTGAATTAAATCTGATTTAATTCACTATATCTCTCACTAGTGCAACAAACAATTACAACTAGTCCAACTGACTTTAACTCAATAATTTGAGTTAACTAATTTCTCATGCATTAAACTAATGCACCAATTGTAATTTGAGCTCCATAAATAATAGAATTACTCTGCATGCCTCACCAACTACCCTCAACTAAAAATTCATGAGCTAAATGAGTTTATCATGCTCAGTTAACTATTACAAGTGATTATGAGATAAGATTACACATTATTGTTCAATTTAATTAAGGGAAAATTAAATTAGACTCACATTTCTTGTTGACTTTTCAACACAAATGTGTTGAAAGAGATTTTGTTGGTGATAGGAGATCATGTTATTATTTTCCTTTGAACCAATATCTATTAGTTGCATGCAAAGTGATTATTCAACTAACAAAGACATCATGATTTGAAGGACAACTAAAACACTATTTGTAAAAAATAAAAATGAAAAAGAAAGGTTGAATTGAATTTAAACTAGAACTTAACTATTTCATAAAAGAAAAAGAAAATAACTTAGTGTATCTTGACACAAACTTTATGATTAATCCTCCCGAGGAAACTCACTCACCAACCTTCAAAAAGAAAAACAAAAACAAAAAAATATTGTAAACCAAACTTGCAGAGAAAAAATACAACTAGATCAAATGCATGCAAAGGAGCAAATGACAACAATGTACAACAAAGGATATTGAGTGATTCGGTCAGGACCTAGCCAAAGGAAACTTGGTTCTTTAAAAAAAAATCAAGCTAGAATAAAAAAGGTGCTTCTCATTAATCTCAGAAATTGTTCAAGTACAAGCCTCAACAAACTTCTTGACATTGATTGTAGGATAAATACTTGAAAAATAAACAAAATAATTAAAACGAGCATTGAATTCTACTAAAGAAAATGTTAAAACAAAGATTCAACATTGAGGCCCCAGCTAAGTGTCAGCAAAAAAAATCACAAGTGCCAAGCAAACATTGCGATGCCAAATATTGTGTGTCATTACTGAGTTTGCTAGGGTTTTTAATCATTTTAATGTGCCAAGCGCCAATTCAAACATTTTGTGTGTGCCCAAATGATGAATAAATACATAGGTGAAAGTCATTTGGTGGCTAACCAAGCACTTTAATTCACATTAATATTTATTTTTCCTATGTTAGACTATGCTTCTTGATCTGCACTTCTACTACCTCTACATTTCACTGCTCCCTCTACAACATCCCATCTTTTCCCTTTGCTTCATTATTATCCTCTTCACCCACTGCTCTAGTCATCCCCACTACTGTCTTAAGGCTCCCGTAGCATGTATGTGATCAAAATTTTGGGTTGCTCAAGGATCCTACCTATCTCTGTAGCTGCTCTAGAGATCAATATCGCTACACCTCTTCTCTTGAGGCACATGAGCACTCATGGCCACATCATCATCAGAGCCATATATTCTTTAGCTGTCACAAACTTGGATTCAAATTCCTTGTCCTTCTTTCTTAAAGGAAAAGTGGTGGTGAAATTTTCAATTTCACCACACCTGAAACATCAAATCTTAGATAGATCCCTCTTCTTCTTCCCTTGCTACTTCTTGGATGCAAGTGGTGCACCTTCCTCTTCCTCCTTCTTCACTTTGTTGGATCCAGTATTGGCTTGTCTCTTGATCATCCGACAGATTTCCTCTTGTCAGAAGATAGCCCACATGTCGTCGCAACATGGAAGGTCTTGTATGCCAAAAATTATTTGGACAAACATTTCACATTCATATGTGACTGCATTTAGAGAAGTCCTCACCATGACATCATCCTCCACCTTGACCCCATGGCAATCAGCTAATCCTAGATTGACTTCAACTAGAAGAGGAAAGGATCAATTTCCTCTCCCTTATTCATCACAAATAACCTCATCTGGTTCTCCAGAAACATATTCTTTTGGACAGATTTTCCTTGATACATTGTGGTTAACGTTGTCCACTTTGCATTAGTCGTCTTGTTCTCGGCTATGTGTGGGACCACATGATCCTTGACCCCATCCATGATGAGGCGCTTACGATGCACCTCTGCTTCATTACGATTTGCAAGAAGATAAATATCAGTTGGTGTAGCCAAGACGTTCTTTGCATGCTCTCATAATGCGTATGCCTCTAGGACCGTCAAGATTCTGGCCTTCCAGATAGAAAATTTAAACAATCCATCCAACCTATCCCGATCACACTGACTATACGGAGCCATCTAGCTCAGAAATAATATGTCGAAAAAGATACTCCTCTTCCTTCGTCTATTGCTGCCTAAAAATTGGCTTGGATCTAGGGACCTTGGCGAAAAAGCAACCTCTATAGTAAATGCTCCCTCTGACAACTTATTTCCCTCTTGGAAATCTTCCAAATCCTCTAAATCAACCCTCTTCGATCACCCTCATGATCGATCCTCAGATTGCTTTGGCAAATAATCTGCTGAGTGAATCTTCTCCTCCCGCTCTTTTTCAACTTACCTAGGCATGATTTTGCACCAATAGAATCTCCACCACACCAGAAACCTCTGAAGATCTGAAGATCTGCTTCTGGTCTACAAAAGCTCTACATAAAAACTTAAAACTATATTTTGTCCCTCTTGTTGGCCTCTGCATGAGCAGACTGGCTGAGTGCAACCTCTACACAATGCAGGTTGTTGCTATGTCACTATGGAAGGATCTGCGCTGCCTCTGCGTCACCCATCTGGGACTACCTCAGCCCCTGCGTGACCTCCTTGGGGACTGCATCCTCGTGGTGTTGCGCTACCCTTTCTAGATCTCTGCTACTTCAGTTGCCTCTATGTACCAAAAAAACTCTTCAACCGCTTCTCTGTAGATTCAACTTGATTTGCAATCCTCCGATACCATTTGAAAATTTCTAAATATAGGAAACCTACTACAGTATCTCGATTTATTTTTCCTAGTTGAATTAAATTACAAGTTAATTTTTTGAATTGTTCAGTAAAATCAGAAAAGTAAACACAACGGAAGCCTACAAATTTACAGATCATTTACTGAATATAATGCACACATGATAAAGTGAAACAAAGAAAATATGGCTAACTCACACCCTCAAACAAGATTTACACAATGTGAACCATTTCTGGCCCACCGGAAACCCCAGCATTGTCCCTCTGCCCTCTGCATCAGCCTCGACACTGCTCTGAAAGGGCCTGCATCACCCTCTCTAGGCTTATGCTACCCCTACAATGCACTGACTAGGTCTGCGTCACCCCTAAAGGGCTCCTGCTACCTCTGCGCTGCCCTTTGCTTGCCTCTAGTTGATCTATGTAGCTCTGGCTAGCCTCTGCACTGCTGGGTATGCTTCCTCTCTATTGTTGTTGTATTCTTTGCCTCAGATTAGAATCCATTGCCAATACTGCCCCTCATCACATCGCAAACACACTTCGAAATTCTTAGCAAGACACACCCTCGAATTTCGACTTAGCTTCAGTGCTCTGCCAATGTGTGTGTTTTCCAATTGACCCCAAACCCTTCTCTTATAATTTTATCGTTGTAAAACCAAAAACCATGATCTAATCTCTAATCGATGGCTAAGATTAGAAGCTGCTTGATCCACGTCACTTAAAACATTCTCATCACATGTTTAATTTAATTCACTTTAATCTTTTAATTTTCCTAAGTTAGACTTAGGGTCGTTAATTAAAAATATTAATTATTTGAATCTCTCAAAGCATGTGGAATTTCTCCAAACGCTTTATGGGTCTTGGAGATCTCATGTACTCTAGCTCCTCCACAAAATTTTGGAGCTAGAGCACATCCGATGCTACCCCAAAATCTCAACAATGTTATCTCAAGGGTGAGGATTGGAATGTTCTTCTGAAGATGAGATGTCTTTTCTACTATAGGTGTTCTTTAAAATTAGATATGATTTTGATGATTTTCAAAAGGAGATTGTAGGGTGCAAAGGCATATATTTCAAGCATAATTGATAAGCCAAGAACATGGGGTTTATTTAATAGTGCTTGTGAAGGAAATCTTGGAAACTATGGGGTAAATGGTATTTTATACCTATATGGCCAACATTCTATTTCTTTTTCATATAACCTCAGCTATGGATCTAACAATGTTGTTGAGATAAAGAAAATTCTATTACTAGTGGAGAGAGAATGTGGACTTTTCAATTTCTTGAATATCTCAATTGGAAATTTATTGAATTTGTGTGTAGTTTAGACGACTCAATTTGTGGTTGGGGCACCTTATCAAGGAGATCATAGAGATTCTGATCAAGTTGGTTCATATTTCTTATAGGCATATCTTTTTGTGAACTAAATTTCATTGTTGATAGCCTTTCCAAAATATTTGTACATGCTCTAGTAGGTTTATTGAAGATCATAGATCTCAAAGATTCTAAGAATGAAGTGATATTTGCTAGACATTTTTATGTGAATGGTGATTATATTGGTTAGCTAGACCTTTTGTGCTCCCTTTTTATAGATCTATGCTAGATCTGTTATTGTTGTTGTATCTAATACAAGAGGATGTCCACTATATATAAAAAAGGGAAGAATCCCAATGTTATCTAACTATATTTGTAAGAACTAAGTAGATAAGGATGAACACATGAGCTTAAAACTAACAATAGTTGGCTCCATTTGGAAATAACACTAGCACCCCCTTAAGTGAAACATAGTTTGTAAACAAAGAAAAAATTGAGTCCCAAAAACAAGGCATTATTTGGTACCTAAGTACAAAATAGACTCTTACAAGTTGAGAAAAGGAGAACAACTCATAGGAAAAAACCCATCTCTAAAAGAGAGAAAAAAATTAGTGTCGAAAAGGGCATTGAAGCTGAAATTTTAGATCTCACATTAATGCATTTTTAATGACAAGATTTGGAGACTATGGAGGTTTAAAAATCCAATCAATAAGTACGACCCAAAATCCAAAGGGGAGAGTCAAATAAGCTTAATGAATTTGGTTGAATTATGAAGCAGAAGAGGTTGAAATATAGAGGCACAAAAATGGAAAATACTAACAAGTACTACACAAATTGTTCAAAAAGATAGTTGTTGGTGAGGAGACAAAACAAAGGTTTCGAATAGAATCAATCATCATCAACCATCAAGTGAATGATGAGGTCTATAGAAAAGTAAAAGGTCCAAACAAAAAAAATGGTTATAACTCAAAAAGGGACAGGTAACCCCAACTTATCAACACCATCAAAGATCCATATAGATGGATTTCAAACTTTAAAATCAAAGACATTGACCCTATGAATTATGTCCTGGCTCAAAAATCCTAATCAGGTACTTACATATAATTGATAAAACATCATAAAATGTGTACCCTTATGGATACCAATCCATCTCAACAGAGTGCATAGGTATTAGTTGCTATAATAGATGAGTCAAAATAGGACTTTATTCTTGATACGAGACCCAATATTAAAATATCATTGATGTCGAGAAAAATGGTGAAGCATAAAGAATCACTTGAGGAAGCATTGCACACCACCCCTCATAACTAGTTATAGATGATGGAAATGGATGTCACATATGATGACAAAGTATGGAGGTTTTAGTTGAACATGACATTGATGTTGAAAAACCATGCAAAAACTCTCCAAATTGGCTAGCTCTGAGTCCTTCAAAACAAGGTTGGTCATGGAGATAAATCCCAATGAAACTCTACAAATATTTTCACAAGTGGCTCGAAATCTACTAATTATAATGAAAAAAAAAGGTACCTAAAAATAAACACCATCATGGACAATAATCCTCATCGAGGGTTCATACACATGGTAGTTATGTGGATTGTTGGTTCTCCTTCCCATCAAAATTAAATTCCCACAAGTAACATGTTGTATAATTTTGAAAAGGCTAGAAGGGTAGATTTCCCCAAGGATATAGATCCACTTCTATGTGCCTCAGGACACCTAGTCCCCTTCTAACTCACAGGTGATTAGTATATCTAGCTTGTGGGTTATTGTATATACTTTTGGGTTATCAACACCAGCTATTCATTTGGATTTTGATCCTATCCTAGATCACTCCAATAAGTTAGAGATTCCCATGATGGAAAAAATTATCCATGGCAAGGCCACCAAGAAAAAGATAAAACTAAAGGCGGGCTCCTCTTCAATAAAATAGAGATATTCAAGAACCTAAATTCCCAATGTGCACACACCATTTCTAGCCCAATGATCAATATCGAAATGAGCACTCACTTGATGCTCATATTAAAGATGATAAAAATCATAAGGACCATTGGGATCCCCAAAATTTCCTAGCCTCTCTAGGTTCTAGAGAGAAAAACTAGGGGCTCCCTCCTCGATAGATAAAGGAAGATCCATCTCCCCAAGAGCCCAATAAGTAGTAAAAATGAGTGTGGGTTGGAGAGAAGACTGAAAGCATGAATGCTAGAGAGAAAAAGGAGTTTATTCACACATAATTATCTACTCCTAGATACTCCAAACCATGGTGAAATAAATGTGTATGTCACCTTCTAGTGGCTCTAAAAGTTGAAAGCCAAGTAGAATCAAAATAAACATTATTTCCATACCAAGAGAGCCATGCAACTAGCAAAACCATGCAAGAGTTCAAAAACATGCATGGATCATATTCAAAATCTAACAAACTTCTACAAAGATATCAAACAAAATGAAGAATGAAGAAAATACTTCATTGTTTGAGGAAAATATGTTATACATCTACCTAATTTATAGGATCAACAGAAGCTTTTAGTGATATCTAGAAGATAATATTGACAACACAACAAATAAGGATGCTACATAATATTACAAGTTCCAAGGATTCTACACTGCAAATCTAACACCCCCCATAAGAAAAATGTAGGGAGGAAGAATGGGTCCCAACAACGAGGCTTGCTTAGGTACCCATGTACAACCTCTCATAAGTGGAGAAACATGGAAAAAAACATAGGAAAAAAATCTACCCAAAATGTGAATACATAAAAAGAAGGAAAGAAAGAGAAAAATGAAGAGGTGAAGGAAGGAGAATTTGAGATGACCCCCAAAGAAAACTTCCTTCACTTGAATCATTTGGCGTAATTGAAGAAACCTTGGTGATGCCAAAGAATTTGTGAAAATATTTGATGCTTGTTCTTTAGTAGGTACATACTCCAACCTAAGAACACCATCTTTAATAAGTTAGCTAATCAAGTGCATATGGATCTGAATGTGTTTGGTCCTTTGATGCTCCACAACATTTCTATAAATATGTATTGCACTTTGATTATAACACCATAGAAGAGTAGGTGATCCTAATTAACGCCAAACTCAAGCAATTCTTTTTGCAACCAATTATCCTCTTGACTTGTGAAAACTACAGTGTGATACTCAACGTTTGTCGTAGATAATGCAATCATCGATTGTTTCTCGTAGGACCAAGAAATAGGAGCAAAACCAATATAGAAAAAATATACAAAAGTGGAATTTCGATCATCCACTGATCCAACCCAATCAAAATATGTGAAACCCACAAGCTCAGGAGATCCAATAGTATATTGAATGCCACAATTGGAAGTTCCCTAAATATACCTCAAAATATATTTTCTACTTTCCAGTGATTTTGATGAATATCCTAAGAGAATTTGGAAACCAACCCTACTACAAAAACAATGTCAAGTCAGGTCGGTGCAGACATACCTGGTCCTCATGGTGCGCCAGTACCACCTTTTTCTAGGTGTAGGCCTAACATTAGATTGAGGATGGAGTTGGTCAGCCAACTCTGTGCACTGTTTGTGCAGGTGGGAGTCAGGCCCGCCACTATGAGAGAGATATAGGTCGATGCTAGGCTGGTACAGATGTGGAGAGGCATGCCGCGTGACATGTTCACCCTGATGCGACATGTCATAGGAGCTACGAGCTTAGTTACGTGGTTGAGGAGGGCCCTTCGATGTAGGCGTGGTTGAGACACAGTACGTCGACAGTACGTGAGCAGCGATGCATCACCTGATGATCACGATTAGGGGAGTGGTCATCGTTCCCCTCACGCTGCAGATGAGTAGCCTGCAGCATCGACCAACAGTCATGATGGAGAGTAGGTTGGACCATCGGCCATGTCGAGTTAGCAGCCTGCAGCATCTAGGACTACTCATGATCATGAGCAGGCTAGACCATTGACCAAGTCGAGCCATCATAATGAGCAGCTGACAGTTGATCCTGATCAACACGAGGCACCACCAGATCAACAGGCACTTGATGATCGACATATATCTGAGCTTGTTGAGGCTGCATCATTGACTGAGCAGGCCTCAACTAGTACTACTATTGATGATGTACCACCAGCTGATATTTGACATTTATATTACAGTTGTATATTTTTGACATTATATATATATATATATATATGAGGCTGCACCATTGACTGAGCAGGCCTCGACTAGTACTACTATTGATGATGTACCACCAGCTGATATTTGACATTTATATTACAGTTGTATATTTTTGACATTATATATATATATATAGATGGTCCATGTATTTTATGTTCATGTTGTAGTTGTACTTAATTTACATGTTGTTGATCATCATGATGTGTATATTGTTAGGTCATGTTAGATATGTTCATTTCATGTGCAACTTGTAGATAGATGTGTATGTTATAGCAGTTATTTGACATGAGATGTGTATTTTATGTTTGTGTTGTGATGATGTTATACAATGCTAATTGTGTTTTGTTAGATGATCATGATCATGATGATTAAATGATGTTAGCGAATTTGAATGTGTTTTTTAGGCGAAGATGATGTTTGTATGATGGTATTAATCATGATCGCGATGTTAATTTAATCTAATATTAAATGATCATGGTATTTATTAAATATTATGTCGTGATTGTAATTGAAATTTTAATTTTAATTGTATGTAAAATTGTAAAATTGTATTTGTATTTGTAATTGTAATTGTATGTAAAATATTTGTAAATTTTTAATTGTAATTGTAATATTTAATTTATTGTGAAATGATTGTAATTTTAATTTTAATTTTAATTGTAATTCTAATGGTATGTAAACTTCTAAAATTGTAATCGTATGTAAAATTCTAAAATTGTAATTGTAATGGTATAAATGTAAAATTGTAAAATTGTAATTGTAATTGTAAATTTTATGTAAAATTCTAAAATCGTAATTGTAATTGTATGTATAATTCTAAATTTGTAATTGTAATTGTACGTGAAATTGTAAAATTGTAATTGTAATTGTATGTAAAATATTTGTAAAAAATTAATTTTATTCCCGTGTGATTGTAATTGTAATTGTAATTGTATGTAAAATTCTAAAATTGTAATGGTAATATTAATTGTAATTGTATGTGAAATTGTAAAATTGTAATTGTAATTGTAATTGTAATTCTAATTCTAATTTTAATTGTAATTTTATGTAAAATATTTGTGAAATTTTAATTCTATTAATGTGAAATTATTTTATTAGAAATTTTAAATTTGTAAAATTGTAAATAATTGTAAAATAATAAATCTAGAATAATATGAATTTTTGTAACATAATAAAGTTTAGAAAATAATGTAAATAAATTAATGTACTTAAGAGTTATCATTATTTTATTATCATCTTACATAACAAAAAAATAACTTTATACAGTACGCCATTGTTTTTGAGATCAACATAATTGCAAATTATCTAGTGAAATATTGATTTTAACATTAACACAATGCAAATTACCAATTAATTCAAAATACATATTATAATGTTTCAAAAAAAGATTGTTATAAGTTATAACATAGTTAAGTCCTCTTCTTTATAAAAACCCATCTTAAAAAGTATAAATATTGATGAAATAACACATGTACCATATCACTCTCGGTTCTCATGATCACCCTCATTATCTTCCAGCTCACATGGCATGATAACACTATTGTTCTCAAAAATATGTTTTGATCTAGGGTCATGTCTCAATATGAACCACCAATCCCTATCCAACTCATCTGGGCAAAAAACACCTGGTTGCAGTGTTTGGGGAAAACATAGGGCTCCTTAACATCATCCGACATCTTTCTAGAGTTGATACATATCAGCCTACTATCACGATATTCCTTTACATTGTTCCGATCAAACGTGTCCCACCACTTGCACCTAAAAATAACACATTGGAAAGAAGATAAATCCACTTCAATGATCTCTTGTATCTTTCCGACGTAACCTAACGTCCCTCGTACTAGGTTTTTATCATGGTGGCTAGATCGACTAGACTGATCGAACTCGACTTCCACTCCACAGTCTTGCTTCATGTGTCCATCATCGACATTTTCTGTGTGAAAATGGTTTCCATATGCCCACATAGATGGGAACAAATGAACCTATTAAAAAGTTAAAAAATCATAGTGTCATGTGTCTTATAATAATCCAACAGTTAAAATATGAAATATAGATGTAATTACATTTTAAAGGTGCATTATTAAGTTTCAAATGTACATATAAATTAAATATATTATTATCGAGTTGCTGCACCCAATCCCTACATTTAGCGCATCCTCTTTAGCACATGGATAACAACCAGTTGCATCGTATTTCTCTCTAACTTGGTCAGCAACCCAACTATTGGGGCATATTTTTGGCATATTTTCTTTTAAATGATCAGGATAAGGCACACTTCTACCATTCAACTATCTGAATTATTTCCTGTCACTATCCTGTTTCATCCTCTTTTGTTTGTACAATGTGACCCACAGTTGTGTCACTTTAGAATTGTAAAGAACGAATTTATTGATTGCTTCAATTTCTGCATTCGCTGATGAAATCAAACCGACATTATATCGTACATAGAGATCAAAATATACATTATATCGAAGTTCAACATGAATATTTGTTTTGTGTAAATTTGAAAAACTATAAGTTTCTTACTCTTTATCAAGCACTTTTTTCCATTGGTTTGGAGCAACTGATCCCCTTCTCTTTTGTCTTCATTCCTTTAATTTTCCCAAACCACCACACCTGTTTTGCTATCGATCTTCTTGTTGTACTCACTGGCATAATAGAAAGACTCATACGATATGTACCCCTCTTCCATAGACCCCTCAGGTTTTTCCCTTTGTCGAACAAAACCTTTCAATTCCTTCATGTACCTCTCTAAGAAGAACATCCAACAACAAGAAACCACCCCAAATATTTCAACCTCATATACTAGGTGGATTAGAATATTGACCTATAAGTCCATGAAACTCGTTGGCAGTTGCTTCTCAAACATACAAACAATCTCAACTATCTCTTGATGCCACCGTGGAATGCTAGGCACATGAATCTCCTTTGGCGTGATCCAACGTACAAATGCAGATAATTTAGATATAGCATGTCCTAGGGCTTGAGGGAATTTATGTTTAACACACCCACACATGAAAAAAGGATAATGACACTCCAAAGTTATAAATACATACAATAATATACAAAATTAGTTATGTTTTATGATCCCTACATGGGATACAGCCTATTAATATAAAAAATAATAAAATCATGCTTTTGAAATTATACGTACTCTTAGAATATTCAAATGGTCATGTGATTTCAACCTCAAAAAACGGTCATCCACGGTGAAGCAGTGATGTAGTGAAGACCCGTATGAAGATGGCACCCTCACACCCATTATAACTTCCTTTGCCAAAGAAATATCATCTTTTTTTAAAATCCAGGGGACATCACCTTCTTTGAAATAACATGAATTAGAGGGACCGAATCCTACCTCTGATCCTATACTTTCTAATCATCTTGGCCAATGTTTCTTTTTAGTTTTTGAAGTAATAAGATATTTCCTAACAACCAATGTGTCACTTTGTTTCAATGATATGTGCCTTCATAAAGAAGATGATTTTTTTTTAAATATATGCATGGGATCTAATAAGTGGGTAATATTAAGATGCTCCCAAATGCTGGGAGGTTATAAAAGGTAGATTTCCTTTTCATCCCAATGGGAAATTTCTCAACATAGGTGTCGAAGAATTTTGGATCATCGAACATAGGTTCCCCATTTGAATCGAACATTTCTATGAACTCCTTCTCCTTCTCTCTCTAATATGCTCTAAGCCATTCATTTGGTGTCATTATTGGAGGCCTTTGGGTTGTCTCTCATTTACCATTGAAAGAAGATGTTGCTCTTCTGTAAGGGTGTTATTATGGGATGAATACCCTGTAGCAGTCATACACTAGCTTTCGCAGGTCGTTGGACCATCTAGCTTTCAAAGAAGGTCCACAACATTTACATCCAAAATACCCTTTTGTTACAAGACTTGCGAGGTTATTGTATACATTTTATATGCATGGCACATTAAAGAATATCATGAAGTCAGAACAATTACAATGAATTAAATAACTAATATGTGAAAGAATATTGTTATGTATATAAAAAAATCAATAAACGTGTAATATACCATAGAGAACTCCTAAGCCTGGATAATCATGTGTCGTGTAAGCAAATATGCCATACAAATTAAAAATCCTCTCTGCTTTGATGGGTCTTGAAACATCGTATACATTTATCCCATGTCATATTCCTTCAATTCATCTACCAGTGGTTGTAAGTAGACATCCATATTCTTCACTTGTCTTCTACCAGGGACTATGAGAGTCAACATAAGATGTTCATTCTTCATGGAAACCCATGGGGGGATATTTTTATTGATCACTATTACAGGCCAAATAGAATATTTGGTGTTCTGGAGGGAATATGGGTTGACGCCATCCACGGCTATGCTGAGTTGTAGACTTCGTACTTCATCCCTGATTTTTTCGGGCCATGTATCCTATATATGTTTCATGGCTATTGAATCAGTTGGGATTCACATAACTCCCAACTCACTTATGTGTGAGGCATGCCATCCCTCCAACATAGCCAATTTTTTTCAACGAAAGAGCCTTTAAATCCTTGGGATTATAGGCATGTGCCTCAATATCTTAAAAGGATGACCACGTGATTTACCCTTCTTTTTTGAATTATCATACCTATAATGCCCACATTTCAGACATATCTCTTTGTCTTCATATTCTCCTCTATATAGAATACAATCATTTGGACATGCATGATATGATATGTACTCAACACGCAACATTTTCAACAATTTCTTTGCCTCTTCGCAGCTACTGGGAAAGACATTATCACTCAAAAGAAAATGATCTTTGAATAACATGTTGTTGGTGATCATGGAAAATATTAAATGTAATTAATGTCGATGTAATTATTAACATTCATAAAATTGACCATTTGTAATGTTCATTGTGTGAATATATTTCTCAAATTTATATAAGGGAGGACTTTATGGTGACTTACCTTAAAATTTCCAAGAAACATGCATTCAACAAGCCAAAATTTGATTTCAAGCTATACACTAACATCGTTGTCCCCAATGGTAGACTTTTACTGACCGCCAGGTCCAAAGAGAGGGGTGGTGGAAGCAACTTTAAGGCTTTCGAAAAAGGTGTCAGCGACATGAGCACCATCCCCTAGTTGATGATGGTTTTGGAATGCATCTAACAAAATTGTCTCCATGGCAGTCGTATCCCTTAAGTAATCATACATACCAACCACTATTTGATTTCCTCCATTGCCAGCTTATAAAGAACTACTATTGCTGTAGTCATTCCTAATTGGTGAATTTGGACGTGGCGGGAATTGAATCAGTGGTTGATTCAACCATTCTTGGTATTGTTCCTCTCTGTTTTTTTCTCTTAATTCAACCTTCTCTTGATTTGGCATTGTCGTGGGGTCCAACGGAATATGGTAGGTAGGTCACTCATCATCACTAGAATCCTAATAATTTCAAAAAATATATTTGAACATGATTAGTACAAAATCTATGATATCAATTAGTAAGAACGTTGACAATGCATGATTAATTTCTTTGACGTTGAAATAATTACATTAATAAACCAAACAATTATTATTACCATCATTGTCCCAGGATTGTGGGTAGAAGATGGAATATTGTTACAATTGGCAGGGTGAAGCGGTTTTCCATTTTCATCTACCAAATGCGCCTTGCGGTATGTTTCTTCTAATAAGAGCTTCCAACGTTTTGGAGCTGTTTGATTATTTTGTGCATCTGAACTCAATTCTGAATATGCATGAACCTACAAATTTGTATACATTATAAATTTTATTAAGTTGATTAACATGGATAAAAAACATAAATTCAATTAGATAATGAAAATAGAAATGAAATATGAAGTAAATATTACGTCTCGAGATGGATAGGGAGAACTTCGTGATGGACTTGGAGAAATATTATGGAATGAGCTGGATTTTGAAGAATTTTCCATTCGATATAATTATCATATTTTCTCCCTACATTTGATCAAAATCAACAATAAATTTTAGTGCACACACGTAAAAGTAATTTCAGTGCCTTAAAAATGGACTTATTGTTACCGATGCTTATGTATAGATAACTGCACTGGTGTGGTTTTAGTTGTTGTGCACCAGTGCCATGTTATTAACTGACAAAATGGTTTTGTGTTATTAATTGACGCACTGGTGACAAAAAGCCGCAAATAAAAAAAACGCAACTTTTTTTTTTTAAAGTGAAAAAAAGTAGTAAATTTGAAAATGGGCGGCAAAATATTTTTGAAAATATAATTTCATAAAATGGTTCTTTAAATACTAAACACTTTTCATTATTTCACTATTTTTGAAAAAAATTCAGCCAAATATTTGCACGAGACATACCTGGAGAAAGAGACCACGAGAGCATTGTGGAGCAGTGAAATACTTTCAAACAGAACTATTCAGATAATCATGATTCCAAACCTCTGGTGATTCAATCCTGTAGCATAGAATTTCAAACGATCTCGTGATTAAATTTAATTGTTTTTTTTTACATTTTCTGCAGTATTTTTTACAGAGTAAAGAAAAAATTTCGATTTTTTGTTCATTTTCAGAAACAAAAAACAAAAAAAATTCCATTTTTACCCTAAACGCTTCATTATTTTTGTTTTTGCCCTTTCTTCTTCCTATTTTTGTGATTTTAGAATTAGGGCTTTTCATTTTAGATTTATAGGATTCGTATTGCTATATATATAGGCCTATGACATCTAACCCATGGGACTACATGCATATTCGGATACCAATCCATGTCGGCCCTTGCGTGAATTTAAAAAAAAATAGATTTTTTAAATTGGTGCACTCTGCATAACCTAGTGTACCGGTGCATTGTCTTATCCCAGTGCATCATGCACGTAATGTTTGATAAAAAATTTAAAAAAAAAAAATTTTAACTGTGCACCATATGTAAAATAGGGCATCGGTGCGTTATTTCATTATAATGCACTGCTTGCGTACTGTTTGGAATTTTTTATTTTTTATTTTGTGTTAATCGGTGCACCATGTAACATATAATGCATGGAGTCTCCTATTTGACAGAGAGCACCATATGGTGGTCCCTGGTTTTCATGGAGCATTTATAAGAATAGGCCGCACCCCCCCCCCCTCCATAAGACTATATGCGAAAAAAACTAACACTAGACATTTTTTAATATTTTGTCTGTGTTAATCAGTGCGCCTTGTTGATATAGAGTATCGTACGATTTTTTATACTGTTTGGGCGGTGTGTTTATAAGAACACGACGCACCGACATCAGTGTGTACATCATTTAAAAGCACACCAGTTTCTTGATTTTTTTTTTTACCTGAAAAGTTAATAACTTATTTATAAAATATATTAATGAATGATATGGTACAGGTTTCATATTGATAAATAAATGGTTGACAGGAGATCAAGAAACAAAAATACTGATAAAACATCAACAAAAGAAATAAAGGCAAGTTCTTTGTAAATTCTTTACAGAAAATATTATTTTTTAACTATATGTAAGTTTAACTAATATGTATTGTTTACTATGTATCATGCAGAGCCAGAAAATGATGAAGCTCGATAAGATTATATTTGATATAGGACCAGAAGAGCGTAAAAAATTGATGAAAAAATTGCAGAAGGATGAATCAGGTGAATCAAAAAATACTATTGATCCAATATGAGTTTCTTTTTTTATTTTCATTAATAATATACTTAAAATGATTAGATAACATGTTTCAAAAAATCTATTAATTCATATCTATTTAATGTTCTACAGGGACCAACACTGACTCAGAAAATGAATGTTTTTCTAAGAAAAGAAAAAAATAGAACATGCAAATGAAAATGAATTGCTCCTTAGCTCATCTAGAGTGGTGTTGGAAGTTAACGAAAGGGGGAAAATTTTTTACAAAAGTTTGAGGGATCTAGTGGAAGGAATGTATAGATATTCTTTCCACTCACAATGAAAAAATCAATCCAATGATTCCAAGAACCAAATTTTATCTAAGCTATAGGAAGAGTTTCCAAAGTATTGGTCAATGAGACATGTTAGACTTTTAATAGCAAAAACGTACAACAACAAAAAAAAAAGGAATGAAAAAGTAATATTCCTTTAAATTTTTTTCTAGAATTATTTATAAATATCACTTTTGTTATAATTAATTTTCATATATCAATATAAAAATTAAATATTTTATTGTCATGTTACGTTTTCAGGAAGATTATTAAAATCTCAAAATATGAACAAGCTGATATCAGAAATATGCCAGTAGGAATGTCCAAAAAGGTGTACAAAGAGATGGTCAAAGAAATGGACAAAATTTCATCACAGCAGGAGCCATATCAACAACAACATGCTTCAAATGTAATATGTAATCATTGAATTTTTCAATCATTAGGTACAATAAATAAACAATTTAGCATTAAATATTAATTTTCAAGTATTTTCTTGCAGAAAAGAAAAGAAAATGGAACCCAATCAGTACATAAAAAAATATGACAAGGAAGAAAAGGGTTTATATCTAAGTTTGTGAGTAATTGTTACTTCCTTATAACAACTTAACTAGATTTCATTTTTGTATATTTTCAGTTGTTTTACAAAAATCATCATTGAATGGCTTCAAAAAGGTGCTAACATACAAAGAAGAACCATCAGACGAATTGATTGACATTTGGTTAAATATGGGTTGTGAGTATATGTTGGCATATCAGAAATTAATTTTTGAATTTGTACATATCTATCGATCTTGTTTTACTTAGCTCTGTCTATCATTAATAGAACAAAAAAAAAAACTTTTATATTAAATATGTGATTTTTTATGGGCTATAAAACTTGTAGGAAACAAAGTATGGAACTGCGCCAATAGATGAAATCTTGAAAGATGGCATACTACATGGCTTTGAAAGAATGTGTATATTTCATGAGTCAATTGCTCCTATGGTACGTCATTTATTTTCGATTTACATTGATGTATATTATTTAATATTCCAATTTTCATTATTCTCAACAATATATATACACTCATTACAGTTTATTTTTATGTTTTTAGATGGAAGGTGCAGAAAAATAAAACAATCAACACCGTGAAAAAGACATTCCTGAAAATAACCCGTCATGGAAGTAGCTCGAGCAGTGACAACAGTTCAATATAAGAATGATGATCGTTATGTTTGGATATCAAAGCAAGGCGTTGTATTTTTTCAAATATTTTTCTATGAAATTGGACATTTTGTTTAATGTAATGGACATAGTGTCCCAATTGAAAGACAAAGGGATACCAATAATTGTCTCGTTTGTATGACAAAGATTGTCTTATATATATATATATAATATGTTTTAATTTATTCTATTGTGTTCTCCATTGTCGTTGCGAAATTTAACACCACTAATTAAATTTATGGATGATTAAATATTATAATGAAGAGTTGTGAAATCTGATGATATGATATAACAAATTAATCCAAACATTACATTCAAATTTAGTAATCAAAATTTAATCGATATGAATATGGTTATAAGATATGTGTCATCTTTTGATGAATAATGAATTTTAAAAAATCACAATAATTATGATATGATATAACAAATTAATCCAAACATCACATTCAAATGCATTAATAAAAATTTAATTAATATGAATATTGCTATAATATGTGTCAACTTTGGATGAATAATTAATTTTTAAAAATCACAATAATTGCACTGTCACAGGTCGATGTTTCTAAAAAATACAAAATGAACACCGATGCGTTTGTACAACCTATGGGCACTACACAAATACCAATATGAATTAGAAAAATCAGTGTTTTTTTCTGATACTGTGCACAGGTGCGTTTCTATAAGACTACGAACCGATGTGTTGATACGACCTATGGGCACCACACAAATCCCAATACCAATTAGAACGGCCACATGCGTTGTATCACCTAGAGTGCGCCCAATGTGGTTTTGTAACTTTACGGCCTGGTGCATGCACCTTCAATCACTCTAGGCCGACCGTCTAGATGACAAGCACCAATGCGTTAACACCTTAGTAGTGCACAAATGAAAAAAATATCCGTAATAACCTCCGTTAACCCAATTTTTTTAGTTGTGTTGAAATTCCGTTAAAAGCTCCGCCAAAACCTCCTAACGGATGTTAAAGAAATGTTTTTTTCTTTTACAATTTTGGCCAATTTTATAATACTAAAAACCTCCTTTATAACCTCTGCTAGAGGGTATTTTCCTTGTATTGAAATGGCATTAAATCATTATGCACCAACTGAAAAGGTGTTCTTTCCATTTAGGAAAGGGATCTTGGTGTTGTTTTCTAAGAGCACAACCTACACATAACTTTTTAAGACAAGAAAATTTTAGATGATCTAAAATCAAAATTTGAGTGAAAATATATTGTAGCTATCTTTAATTTAGATGGAAAAAAATTTCATGTCAAAGCTTACTCAAGGAATTAGCATGAGCTACAAAAGAAGAAGCAGAAGAAGACTAAAGAAAACAACTTACTTAATTTGGAGGCATGATCAACCTATCCAATAACAACAAAAAATACTAGATTATGTATATATCTAATAAATCACTGATTTGGAGAAAACTCCATTGTTTTTCCTTCACCAAAATGATAGATCTGATAGATGGGAAATGAATTTGGAGAGATCTCAGGGACTAGGAGCACATTGTTAATTCATCCATTGGTCAATTGCACGATACCTTACCCCAAAACCTCAATTTTAGTAGAGTTAATGATCGAAATCTTTGAAATGTTGCTATGCGATGTAGAAGGAAGTAAATCTTGACAAAGAACCATATGATTTGATGTGTCGTAATCAAGTAACCAGTGACTTGTAGATCTACCTAGAGCTTGAGCTGATCAAGTATGTTCTCTGCTTGTTGAAATATTGTGCTTCTTCATGGCATCATCTAATAATTCCAACTTTTTCCAACATTTTGCTTCAATATGACTAGATTGGCACAAAAGGCACATGTTTCATATGATTTCGTCTTTTCCTTTCCCTGTTTCTTCATTGTCTTGGAGGAGGATCCATCGTTATTGGAATTTGGAGGTGGAGACTTGGTATTTTACTTAGCCTTGGAGGGAGTCTCACAGGCTTGAACATAATTTTTCTTTTGTTAAGATCAAAATTTATGCTCACCTTTGGAGTTATGAGCCATCAGCATGAGCTATAAAAGAAGAAGCGGAGGAAGACTAAAAGAAAACAAATTATTTAATTTGGAGGCATGATCAACCTATCCAATAACAACAAAAACTACTAGATTATGTACTCTAACAACTCCCTGATTTGGAGAAAACTCCATTGTTTTTCCATCACCAGAATGTTAGATCTGATAGATGGGAAATGAATTTGGATATGGAGACTTGGTACATTTCTTAGCCTTGGAGGGAGTCTCACAGGCTTGAACATAGCTTTTCTTTTGTTAAGATCGAAATTTATGCTCACCTTTGGAGTTATGAGCCATCAAAGCCTAATTTGAAGAGCTTGAGAGAACATCTAGTTGCTTGATCTTAGATATTTCTCACATTATATGATCACAAAATGTCTCAAAGTTGGCCATTTTGAATGATCCACCAAGGACATCCCTTGTTGCATAGAAGGTAGATGAGAAAAACTAAAAAGAACCCTTCAATTTTGACAAGATCAAAAAAATACACTCTGCTTCATTTTTCTCCATACCACATACTTTTAATTGGGACAAAAATTATGACCTAAATTGACCAAGATACTCCTAAATAGAGACATGTTCATAAAGTACTAGGGTTGATAATCTAGCTTCCAATTCTAAACAGTGGAATTCATTGACAATTCCAAACCAGCTTTGTTTGTGAGTGGTCAATTTTTTAAGATGAAATAGTAGGTTGTCTAAAACATGAAAATGAATCAACCCCATGGCTTCATCTTCTTTATTCTCATCGGAAAATCTAAAAATCAGTTTTTTTTCAGTTAAAATTTTTCACAATATTTTGGATTGTAACTCCCATTGCAATTTTATTTTCCATGTATGATAATTATATGGAGTAAGGAACAATTTATATCTTTAATTTTACCATAATATAAAATACTCTCCATTTTTTAGAATTGAAATTAAACACTATGTCTAGAAAAATATTATTTAAAACTTTTGTCCAGATATTTAGCTCCATATAAAATATATTTTACCCAACCTACAAAAAAAGTATTTTCCCATTAACTTTCCCTCAAAAAAAAAATTCCAATCCAAAAAAAAAATATATTATTTTTTAACTATATGTATTGTTTACTATGTATCATGCACAGCCACAAGATGATGAAGCTCGATAAGATTATTTCTGATATAAGACCAGAAGAGCATAAAAGGTTCATGAAAAAAATTGCAAAAGGATGAATCATGTGAATGAAAAAATACTATCGATCCAATATGACTTTTTTTTTTAAATTTTCATTAATAATATACTTAAAATTATTAGATAACAATGTTTCAAACAATCTATTAATTCACATATGTTTAATGTTCTATAGGGACCAAAAACTCAGAAAATGAATGTTGTTCTAAGAAAAGAAAACAAATAGAACATGCAAATGAAAATGATTTGCTCCTTAGCTCATCTCGAGTGGTGTTGGAGGTTAACGAAAGGGGGAAAAAATTTTACAAAAGTTTGAGGGATCTAGTGGAACGAATGTATAGACGTTCTTTCCACTTACAATACAAAAATCAATCCAATGATTCCAAGAACCAAATTTTATCTAAAGTACAGGAAGAGTTTCCAGAGAATTGGTCAATGATACATGTTAGAATTTTAATAGCAAAAACATACAACAACAAAAAAGAAAGAATGAAAAAGTAATACTCCCTTAAATGTTTTTCTAGAATTATTTATAAATATTATTTATAAATATCACTTTTATTATATTTACTTTTCATATATCAATATAAAAATTAAATAGTTTAATGTCATGTTACATTTTCAGGAAGATTATGAAAATCTGAAAAGATGAACGAGCTGATATCAAAAATATTCCAGTAGGAATGTCCAAAAAGGTGTACAAGGATATGGTCAAAGAAATGGACAAAATTGCACCGCAAGACGAGCCATCTCAAGAACAACGTGCCTCAAATGTAATATTTAATCATTGAATTTTTAGATCATTAGGTAATATAAATAAACAATTTAGCATTAAATATTAATTTTCAAGTATTTTCTTGTAGAAAAGAAAAGAAAATGGAACCCAATCAGCACATAAAACAGGATGACAAGAAAGAAAATGGTTGATATCTATGTTTGTGAGTAATTTTTACTTCCTTATAAAAACGTAACTAGATTTCATTTTTGTATATTTTAAGTTGTTTTACAAAAATCATCATTGAATGTCTTCAAACTGGTGCTAACATAAAAAGAAGAACCATCAGACAAATTGACTGACATTGGGTTGTGAGTATATGTTGGCATATCATAAATTAATTGTGGAATTTGTAAGCATCTATCAATATTGTTTTACTTAGCTCCGTCTATAATTAATAGAACAAAAAAAATATTTTATATTAAATATGTGATTTGTTATGGGGTATAAAACTTGCAGGAAACAAACTATGGAACTGCGCCAATAGATGAAATCTTGAAAGTTGGCATAGTACATGGTTTTGAAAGAATCTGTATAGTTCATGAGTCAATTTTTGCTATGGTACGTCATTTCTTTTCGATTTACATTGATGTATACTATTTAATCTTGCAATTTTCATTATTCTCACCAATGTATATATACTCATTATAGTTTATTTTTATGTTTGTAGATGGAAGGTGAAAAAGAAGAAAATAATCAACACTGTGAACAAAACATTCCTAAAACTAACCCAAGTCATGAAAGTAGCTCGAGCAGTGACAACAGTTCAAGCGAAGAATGATGATCATTATGTTTGGATATCAAAGCAAGACGTTGTCTTTTTTGAAATATTTGTCAGTGAAATAATACATTTTGTTTAATGTAATGGACATAGTGTCCCAATTGAAAGACAAAGGGATACCAATAACTGTCCCATTTTGTATGAAAAATATTGTCTTATATATATATAATAAAATATGTTTTGATTCATTCTATTGCATTCTCCATTGTCACTGTGAAATCTAACACCACTGATTAAATTTATGGATGATTAAATATTATAATGAAGAGATGTGAAATCTAATGATATGATATAGCAAATTAATCCAAACATCACATTCAAATGCACCAATAAAAAGTTAATTGATATGAATACTGTTATAAGATATGTGTCATCTTTTGATGATTAATGAATTTTAAAAAGTCACAATAATTATGATATGATATAAAAAATTAATCCAAACATCACATTCAAATGGATTAATAAAAATTTAATTAATATGAATACTATTATAAAATGTGTCGACTTTTGATGAATAATGAATTTTTAAAAATCACAGTAATTGCACTGTCACAGGTTGATGTTTCTAAAAAATACAAAATGAACACCGGTGTGTGTTAGTTATTGTACACTGTCGTGTTTGTATGATATAGCGCACCGGTGCGTTTCTACGACCTATGGGCACTGCACAAATACTAATACCAATTATAAATCTCGGTGCGTTTGTGCAATACTGTGCACTGGTGTGTTTATGTGAGACTAAGCACCAGTGCATTTGTATGACCTATGGGCACCGCACAAATACCAATACAAATTAGACCAATTAGTGTGTTTGTTTGATACTGTGCACAGGTGCATTTCTATAAGAATACGAACCAGTGCGTTGATAAGTACTACGAGCACTGCACAAATCCCAATACCAATAAGAATGGCCCCATGCATCGTATCACCTACAGTGTGCCCAATGCGATTTTATACCTTTACGGCCTGGTGCATGCACCTTCGACCACCCCGAGCCGACCGTCTAGATGATAAGCACTAGTGCGTTGACACCTTAGTAGTGCACCGATGAAAAAAACATCTGTAATAACCTCCGACCACCCAGTTTTTTTAGTTCTGTTGAAATTCCGTTAAAATCTCCGCCAAAACCTTCGTTGCCAAAAACTGATATTGTAGAAAATGTTTTTTTGACAACTTTGGCCAATTTTATAATACTAAAACCCTCCTTTATAACCTCCGCTAAAATATATTTTCCTTGTAGTGAAAGGTCATTAAATCATTATGCACCAACTGAAAATGTGTGCTTTCCCTTTAGGAAAGGGATCTTGGTGTTTTTTTCTAAGTGCACAACCTGCACATACCTTTTTAATATAAGAAAATTTTAGAAGATCTAAATTCAAAATTTGAGTGAAAATCTACTGTAGCTATCTTTAATTTAGATGGCCAAATTTTTCATGTCAAAGCTTACTCAAGGAATTAGCATGAGCTATAAAAGAAGAAGCAGAGGAAGACTAAAAGAAAACAACTTATTTAATTTGGAGGCATGATTAACCTATCCAATAACAACAAAAACTACTATATTATGTAGATATCTAATAACTCACTAATTTGGAGAAAACTCCATTGTTTTTCCATCACCAGAATGATAGATATGATAGATGGGAAATTAATTTGGAGAGATCTTAGGGACTAGGAGCACATTGTTAATGCATCCATTGTTCAATTGCACGATACCTTACCCCAAAACCTGAAGTTGAGTAGATTTTTTGATTGAAATATTTGAAATGTTGTTATGAGATGTAGAAGGAATCAAATCTTGACAAATATCCATATGATTTGATGTTCCTTAATCAAGTAACCAGTGATTTGTAGATCTACTTAGAGCTTGGGCTGATAAAGCATGTCCTCTACTTGTTGAAATATTGTTCTTATTCATGGAATCATCTAATAATTCCAACTTTTCCCAACATTTTTCTTCAATATGACTAGATTTTCAACAAAAGGCACATGTTTCATGTGATTTTGTCTTTTGCTTTCCCTGTTTCTTCGTTGTCTTCTAGGAGGATCCATCATTATTGGAAGTTGGAGGTGGAGACTTGGTATTTTTCTTAGCAATAGAGGGAGTCTCACAGGCTTGATCATAATTTTTCTTTTGTTAAGATCAAAATTTATGCCAACCTTTGGAGTTATGAGCCACCAAAGCCTAATTTGAAGAGCTTGAGAGAAAATCTAGTTGCTTGAGCTTAGATTTTTCTTGCATGATATGATCACAAAATGTCTCAAAGTTGGCCATTTTGAATGATCCACTAAGGACATCCCTTGTTGAATATAAGGTAGATGAGAAAACCTGAAAAGGACCCTTTAATTTTGACAAGATAAAAAAAATACACTCTGCTTCATTTTTCTCCTTGCCACATAGTTTTATTTGGGAAAAAAATTATGACCTAAATTGACCAAGATACTCCTAAATAGAGACATGTTCATCAAGTGCTAGGGTTGATAATCTAGTTTCCAATTCCAAAGAGTGGAATTCATTGGCAATTCCAAACCATCTTTTTTTGTGAGTGGTCCATTTTTAAGATGAAATAGTAGGTTGTCTAAAACATGCAACTGAATCAACCCCATGGCTTCATCTTCTTTATTCTTATAGGAAAATATTAAAATCAGTTGGTTTTCACTTAACATTTTTCACAATCCTTTGGATTGTAACTCCCGTTGCAATTTTATTTTCCATGTATGATAATTATATGGAGTAAGGAACAATTTGTATATTTAATTTTACCATAATATCAAATACTCTCATTTTTTTAAAATTACAATTAAACACTATGCCTAGAAAAAGCTTATTTAAAAATTTTGTCCAAATATTTAGCTCCATATACAATGTATTTTACCCAACCTACAAAAAAATTATTTTCCCATTAACTTTCTCTAAAAAAAAAATTTCCAATCCTAAAAAAATCAATTTTTTTTTTTTTTTTTTAATTTCAAGGTTTGATTCTTAAAAATAATAATTAATAATAAATAAATATAAATAATAAAATGGTGAAAATATTAGGGCTTGCCTAGGCCAAAAACCACCTTCGAAAGATTTCTGAAATTAGTAGACAATATTTATGCTTATGTTGGCACTAATCCCCAGTGCCATAACAATTCTTCATCCAAGTGAACGCCAATGCTTGTAGTCAGAAGACCACTCAAAGCTCTTGCAATGTCACTTGAATCCGCTCATATGACCAAGGCAATCACCATCACTGTAATGTTCTTGTAATGTCATATGAATCTGCACATATGATCGAGGAAATCACCATCACTGTAATGTTCCTACAATGTCATCTGAAACCGCTCATATGATCGAGGCAATCACCATCACTGTAATGTTCCCGTGTTCTGAAAGTCCGATTACATGTAACTGAGAAGGATGCTTCAGGGATGAAAATGATTCCAACAAAGGCAATAATTCGCTTGAAAGAGGATCTGACGTGGAAAATAGGTTGCGATTGCTGGTATAGTAGTATGTGGAGGGGAAACTAGTCTGAATCACAAAGGAAAGGACTACCAAAGAGCCAAACCACCCTGCAAAACAACAAATGAACGAATTTCGTGTTCCACGGATCTGTAAATCCAGGAAACGATGTCACGATTTCCAAAATCAAATACAGAGTAAATAGATATCTCTATTCTAGAGTAAAAGATCCCCAAATTTATTTATTGACGCCAAGTGAGGTTGAAGTTTAAATCTTACCCATTCCAATAAACCTTGCATTTCTTGGGGAAAATCTATGTTACTGACTTTTCTTGGGGAAAATCTACATTATTGAAAATCTACATTTTTGACTATAGACAGTTTTCCTTGCATTGCTACATACTCCAATGAAATGAAATGAAACAGAAACACTTCAAGTAAGTTGGGTGTTGTTAAAATCACACTTCAAGTAAGTTGGGTGTAGAGAAAAAAATGTGAGATTACAATGTCCCCGCAACTCTGGTTTGGATATGACTCTTCTCTTTGAGAAAAAGTCTGGCTAACTCAAAGTCTGCTATCTTGGGATTCAATGCCTCATCAAGGAAAATGTTAGTTGCTTTAATGTCATTGTTTAATGTCTCTCTAAATTATTGGAGGAGGCTAATAACGAAGAACATGGGTAGTGCGTCTGCCAGTCAAGCAATTTCAGCCTATGCTTTGGATCTACATTAATTCAAAACTCTGTGTTACCTTGACTAGAAATTACAAACAACTTCTCCATTGCTATCTCTTTTAAGTCTTTTGTGTTCCATGAAAGAACGACTCACGCAAAAACTAATAAAAAGCCATGAAAAGTCATCTTGGGTCTAGAATATTATTAACCTTTGCACGAGAAGGTAGGTCTCATGGGAAAAAATAAAAAATTACCAGTGAGCTAAAGGTTTGTTTGATTTGGAAATTCAATGGGATAACATCATAGAAATTAGCAATGTTATCAATTGAGTAATATAAGTCTATAAATTTAATATTCTTAATCTGAAAAAATAGGTATTTTCCTTTCAACAGTAGACCTTATAGGCTGGGGAGTGATCACCAAACTTTCTTTCAAAAAAAAGTTCGGAATTCTCCTCTCGCTCTGTGTTTTGCATCTGAAAACAATTTATGATTTGAAGGAAGAGAGTGTAGTTGATGCTCTCCTTCCGCTTCTTTAAGTTTTCTTCCATAGATACCCCCTCGTAAGATGAAAATAAGTCAACCTTAGAGATCATCATTAAATGAATCAATGAAGGAAACACAATATCCATAATTACCCTTTTTCTGCTATCAACAGTTTCAGGATCTGGTTTCCATAATAAACTAAGATCATCCAATTAGGTTTATCACCGTTGTGGAATCTCACCTTCTTGGAAACATGATTTTCCTCATGTTTGCTTTTAGCCGCTTGAGAAGATTTCTTAATAGGAATGAATTCCTCAAGCAAATGTTTGTCATTCATATTAGGAGCATTATGAAGATCCTCATGTTTATGTGTGAATATAACGGCCTTATTAGACAAGGATAGAAGAGAAGTGACATTGTAGATTCAACATTACATGATGATTCCCAATTAATTATAAAGTTAAAAATAAATATTTCTAATTACACTATCTTTTCTTTAAATATATGAAACATTTACAGATTATCATATTATTTACAATTGTAATTGACATATTTTCTTTTGCCACTAAACTAAAGTAAAAAAAAAGATTTATTTTAAATTAATAAAATTGCAAATATTATTTTTCATATAATTATATTTGATGAAATAATTATGTTACATAATTTATTGTTTTTTTTAAATTAGGATAATTACTATTTGAATTGAGATGTATGATATTAGGCTATACAATTTCAAGCAAGAATGGTTTTTTTTTTTTTTTAATTAATGTTTTTAAAAATTTGTGCCAGATTTTGTTTAATATTAACGAGAAAAAAATGTCTTAAAAATGTCATTTCCTCTTTAAATTAGACTGTGCCAGTGATATTATCCCTTTAAATATCAACTACTAGAATTGTTCCTTATAAACAACATTTAAATATTATATATAAATATTAGGAGATGTAATTTAATTAAAAAAAAAAATTAAACATTAAATCTGAAAATTAAAATTAATAATTTCACTAATCACATATTCTAATTCTAATAAAATTTGGTCACTGCAATGGAATTTTTTTTCACTTTTCCAATGAAGTCAAAGTAGGTAATAATAGTGGTGATTCTCATTATGGAGGCCATTCAAAGCTCTATGACTCCAATTTTCTAAATTTGGAATTGGAAACTTGGAAGTTCAAACATTTTCAACTTTTGATGGGAGATGAAAATGAAGCATTTTTTTACACAATAGGGAGAGGTCCATGCAAGGGAGGCATGCATCTGTATCTTTGGTATACAATGACTATGTTCTTGAAGCCATTGTAGGATCAAATTTGATTTGGTATTGTAAGTAATGTACAAAAGAAATGAATTGAGCCCAGGGTAAATGGTTTGTTGATGGCAGTAAAAACTAGTTCAGCTCTGAAACCCTAGTATTTCAAACCCTTGTGACCTATGGGTTTCATGGCGAGGACCCCTCAACCAACAGAAGACACTATCCCCGACATGAAAATGTTGTCTCCTTAATGGTGGAAAAGGCGGTGTAATGGTGCTTCTACACATGGCGGGCTACATGGGGACATACGTGTAAGGCAATGCGGGCCAGTCTGGGTTGGCAGAGGGGTGCGACACCACTTGGCGTTCAATGGTCCATTTTACCTGCTACATGTAAACTCGGGATGGTTTTTAAACATGCTTAGGGACGTTTTACGGGGTTTCCCATGTTAAGAGATGGGGTTCGGTTTTCATGGAGGTTCTATAAGCTTATTCTTTGGGTGTCATTTCTTCCATGCAGCTATGGTGAGTCGTTACAGTTTGTCTTCTTTGCGAGTGTGCATTTCACATGCTCGGGGTTTCATCTTTTACCGCACTGGTCATTCATCTCTTGGTACACTGCGGGTAAGTTGCACTTATCCTCCCTTGTGCCCTAATTTTTCGGGTCCGACTGTCGCTTTCAAGTTTTCTGTCAGTATTCATTAGAGTTGGGTTAAGGTTTTTCATTTTCTATTGCTCCTGGTCACCCTGTCGGTTACTGTTGGGGGTTTTGGTTTTTTCCTGGATAATCATGTGTCGTATAAGCACATATGCCATACAACTTAAAACTTCTCTCTATATTAGTCAATACAAATTGTAAATATGTTATTTTATATAATTATATTGTATGGTATAATTAATGATGTTAATTATATAATATAATTTAATTATGTTAATTATATTATATAATTATGTTATATGAGAAAATATTTATTTTAAATTAATAAAATTGTAAATATTATTTTTTATATAACTATATTTTATGATATAATTATTATATTTATGTTACATATTTTATTATTATCTTTTTAAATTAGGATAATTACCATTTGAATTGAGATGGATGATACGAGGCTATACAATTTCAAGCAAGAATGATTTTTTTTTTAAACTAAAGTTTTTAAAAATTTGTTTCAAATTTTGTTTAATATTAACCAGAAAAAATGTCTTGAAAATGCCATTTCCTCTTTAAGTTAGAGTGTGCCCCTGATATTATCCCTTTAAATCTCAACTACTAGAATTGCTCCTTATAAACAAAATTAAAATATTATATATAAATATTAGGAGATGTAATTTAATTAACAAAAAAAAATTAAACATTAAATTTTAAAATTAAAATTAATAATTTCACTAATCACATACTATAATTCTAATAAAAGTTGGTCACTGCAATGGAAGTTTTTTTCACTTTTTCGACGAAGTCAAAGTAGGTAATATTAGGGGTGATTCTCATTATGGAGGCCATTCAAAGCTCTATGACTTCGATTTTCTAAATTTGGAATTGGAAACTTGGAAGTTCAAACATTTTCAACCTTTGATGGGAGATGAAAATGAAGCATTTTTTTACACAACAAGGAGAGGTCCATGCAAGGGAGGCATGCATCTGTATCTTTGGTAGAGAATGAATATGTTCTTGAAGCCATTGTAGGATCACATTCAATTTGGTATTGTAAGTAATGTACGGAAGAAATTAATTGAGCCCAAGGTAAATGGTTTTTTGATGCCAGTAAGAACTGGTTCGGCTCTAAAAACCTATTTTTTCAAACCCTTGCGACCTGTGGGTTTCATGGCAAATACCCCTCAACTGACAAACATCACTATCCCCGGCGTGAAAATGTTGTCTCCTTAGTGGTGGAAAAGGCAGTGTAATAGTGCTTCTACACATGGTGGGCTACATGGGGACATATGCGTAAGGCAATGCGGGCCGGTTTGGGTTGGCAAGGGGGTGCGACACCACTTGGCATTCAACAGTCCATTTTACTTGCTACATGTAAAATCAGGATGGTTTTTAAACATGCTTAGGGCTGTTTTACCGGGTTTCCCATGTTTCAAGAGCTCGGGTTCGGTTTTCATGGAGGGTCTGTAAGCTTATTCTTTGGGTGCCATTTATTCCTTGCGGCTACGGTGAGTCGTTACAATTTTTCTTTCTCTATGGGTGTGCATTTCACATGCTCGGGGTTTTATCTTTTACTGCACTAGTCGTTCATCTCTTGGTAAACTGCAGGTAAGTTGCACTTATCCTCCCCTGTGCACTAATTTTTCAGGTCCGACTGTCGCTTTCTAGTTTTCTGTCAGTATTCGTTGGAGTTGGGTTAAGGGTTTTCGTTTTATATTTCTCCTGGTCACCCTGTCCGTTACTATTGGGGGTTTTGGTTTTTTCCTGGATAATCATGTGTCGTGTAAGCACATATTCCATACAACTTAAAAATCCTCTCTACTGTGACGGGTCTTGATACATCGTATACATTTATCCCATCCCATATTCCTTCAATTCATCTACCAGTGGTTATAAGTAGACATCCATATTATTCACTTGTCTTCTACCAGAGACTATGAGAGCCAACATAAGATGTTCATTCTTCACGGACAAACATGGGGGTATATTGTTATTGATCACTATTTCAGGCCAAACAGAATATTTGGTGTTCTAGAGGGAATATGGGTTGACGCCATCCATGGCTATGCTGAGTCATAGACTTCGTACTTCATCCTTGATTTTTTCAGGCCATGTATCCTCTATATGTTTCATGGCGATTAAATCAGTTGGGATTCACATAACTCCAAACTCAATTGTGTGTGAGGCATGCCATCCCTGCAACATAGCTAATTTTTTTCAACGAAAGATCCTTTGAATCCTTGGGATTATAGGCATGTGCCTCAATATCTTAAAAGGAGGACCACATGATTTACCCTTATTTTTTGAATTATCATACCTGTCATGCCCACATTTCGGACATATCTCTTTGTCTACATATTCTCCTCTATATAGAATACAATCATTTATACATGCATGATATTAAGTATGAGGGGTTTTCGCAGTGCATTATATTAGATATCATTTTTGGGATTCAACTGCGTTAATTAGTCATTCATCTATGACCATTTCCATGAGAGGTAGTCATAACTGACTAATTTCTCATGATTTTTGAATAGTCCACTTAGCACTCATTGCATCGTGTGATGCTCACAGGGGTGAAGAAGTGGGATTAAAACTAGTGAAATGAATCACATAGCGTTAATCATCACTTCTGGGGCTTGCACCTGGTAACCAAAACTTCCCGGGAGGTCACCCATCCCAGAAATCCTCTGGCTCAAGAGCGCTTAACTGTGGAGTTTTCCCCACAATCAAGCCCACTTAGCTTGCTACCCCATTTGCAAAACCTTAGCAACTATTATGCCTCATGAACCATTCGAGAAGAGATCCCTTTACTCTTAGTATTTTAAGTATGAGGGGTTTCTGCAGTGCATTATATTAGATATCATTTTGGGATTCAACTGCATTAATTTAGTCATTCATCTATGACCATTTCCATGGGAGGTAGTCGTAACTGAATAATTGCTCATGATTTTTGAATAGTCCACTTAGCACTCATTGCATCGGGTGATGCTCATAGGGGTGAAGAAGTGGGATTGAAACTAGTGAAATGAATCACATAGCGTCAATCATCACTTCTGGGGCTTGCACCCAGTAACCAGGACTTCCCGGGAGGTCACCCATCCTGACCCTCTGCTCAAGTGCGCTTAACTATGGAGTTTTCCCCACAATCAAGTCCACTTAGTTTGCTACCCCATTTGCAAAACCTTAGCAAGTATTGTGCCTCATGAACCATTCAATAAGAGCTACCTTCACTCTTTTTACTTAAGTATTGAGGGGTTTTCAAAGTGCATTATATTAGATATCATGTTTTCAGATTCAGCTACGTTACATAAGTCATTCATCTATGACCATTTCCATGAGAGGTAGTCGTAACTGACTTTTCTAATGATTTTTGAATAGTCCACTTAGCACTCATCAGACGGCGGATGCTCACAGGGGTGAAGAAGTGGGATTGAAACCAGTGAAATGAATCACATAGCGTCAATAATCACTTCCGAGGCTTGCATCTGGTAACCAGGACTTCCCGGGAGGTCACCCATCCTAGAACTCCTCTGGCGCAAGCGCGCTTAACTATGGAGTTTTCGCCACAATCAAGCCCACTTAGCTTGCTACCCCATTTTCAAAACCTTAGCAAGTATTGTGCCTCATGAACCATTCAAGTAGGGCTTCCTTTACTCTTTGTATTTAAGTATTGAGGGGTTTCCGCACTACATTATATTAGATATCATTTTTTTGGATTCAACTACAATAAGTAAGTCATTCATCCATGACCATTTCCATGAGGTAGTCGTAATTGACTAATTTCTCATGATTTTTGAATAAATTAATTTAGCATTCACATTTAGATGGTGATGTCTACAAAAAGTGAATCACCCGATGTAATGAGTGCTAAGTGGACTATTCAAAAATCATGAGAAATTAGTTAGTTACGACTACCTCTCATGGAAATGGTCATAGATGAATGACTAAATTAACGTAGTTGAATCCCAAAAATGATATCATGCATGATATGATATGTACTCAATAGCCATCATTTTCAATAATTTCTTTGCCTCTTCACAGCTACTGGGAAAGACATTATCACTCGGAAGATAATTGTCTTTGAATAACATGTTTTTGGTGATCATGGAAAATATTGAATGTACATTAATTCCAATATAATTATTAATGTTCATAAAATTGACCATTTTTAATGTTCATTGTGTGATTATATTTCTCAAATTTATATAAAGGAGGACTTTATGGTAACTTACCTCAAAATTTCCGAGAAACATGCATTCGACAAGCCAAAATTTGATTTCAAGTTGTACAGTAACATCGTTGTCCCCAATGGTAGACTTTGACTGACCGCCAGGTCCAAAGAGAGGGGTGGTGGAAGAAAATTTAAGGCTTTCTAAAAAGGTGTCAGCGATATGAGCATCATCCCCTAGTTGATGATCATTTTGGAATGCATCTAACAACATTGTCTCCATGGTAGTCGTATCCCTTAAGTAATCGTCCATACCAACCTCTATTTGATTGCATCCATTGCCAGCTTCTGAAGAACTACTATTGTTGTAGTCATTCCTAATTAGTGAATCTGGACGTAGTGGGAATTGAATCAGTGGTTGATTCAACCATTCTTGGTATTGTTCCTCTCCGATTTTTTCTCTTAATTCAGCCTTCTCTCGATTTGACATTGTCGTGGGGTGCAACGGAAGACGGTAGGCAAGTCGATAATCATCACTATAATCCTAATAATTTCAAAAAATATATTTGAACATGATTAGTACAAAATCTATGATATCAATTAGTAAGACCGTTGAAAATGCATGATTAATTTGTTTGACGTTGAAATAATTACATTAATAAACCAAACAATTATTATTACCATCATTGTCCTAGGATTTTGGCTAGAAGATGCAATACTATTACAATTCGCAGGGTGAAGCGGCTGTCCATTTTCATCTACCAAATGTGCCTTGCGGTATGTTGCTCCTGATAAGAGCTTCTGACGTTTTGGAGCTGTTTGATTATTTTGTGCATCTAAACTTGATTCTAAATCTGCATGAACCTGCAAATTTGTATACATTATAAATTTTATTAAACTCGTTGACATGGATAAAAAACATAAATTCAATTAGATAATGAAAATATAAATAAAATATGAAGTAAATATTACGTCTCGAGATGATAGGGAGAACTCCGCGATAGACTTTGACAAATATTATGGAATGAGCTGGATCTTGAAGAATTTTCCATTCGATATAATTATCATATTTTCTCCCTGCATTTGAGCAAAATCAACAATAAATTTTAGTGCACACACCTAAAAGTAATTTTGGTGCCTTAAAAATGGACTTATTGTTATCGGTGCTTATGTATAGATAACTGCATCGGTGTGGCTTTAGTTATTGTGCACTGGTGTCATGTTATTAACTGACGCAATGGTGCAGTGTTATTAATTGACGCACCAGTGACAAAAAGCCACAAATAAAAAAAACACAACTTTATTTTTTTTAAGTGAAAAAAATGGTAAATTGAAAAATGGGCGGCAAAATATTTTCGAAAATCTAATTTCATAAAACGGTTCTTTAAATACTAAACACTTTTCACTATTTTTGAAAAAAAGTTAAGCCAAATATTTGCACGAGACATACCTGGAGCAAGAGATCACGAGAGCATTGTGGAGCAGCGAAATACTTTCAAACAGAACTGTTTAGACAATCATGATTTCAAACCTCTGGTGATTCAAATCCTGTAGCATAGAATTTCAAACAATCTCGTGATTAAATTTTACTATTTTTTTTACATTTTCTGCAGTATTTTTTACGGAGTAAGTAAAAAATTTCAATTTTTTGTTCATTTTCAGAAACAAAAAGCAAAAAAAATCCATTTTTACCCTAAACCCTTCATTATTTTTGTTTCTGCCCTTTCTTCTTCTTGTTTCTGTGATTTCAGAATTAGGGCTTTTCATTTTAGATTTATAGGATTTGTATTGCTATATATATAGGCCTATGACATCTAACCCACTGGACGACTTGCATAGTCGGATCCCAATCCATGTTGGCCCTTGCGTGAATTTAAAAAAAACATATATTTTTTAGTCAGTGCGCTCTGCATAACCTAGCGCACTAGTGCATTGTCTTATCCCAGCACACCATGCAAGCACTATTTGATAAAAAATTAAAAACAATTTTTTTTTTTAACTACGCGCCATATGTAAAATAGGGCATCAGTGCGCTATTTCATTATAGTGCACTGCTCACGTACTATTTGGAATTTTTTTTTTTTTTTTTGTGATAAGTGGCACACCATGTAACATATAATGCATCGGGTCTCCTAGTTGACAGAGAGCACCGTATGGTGGTCCCTTGTTTGCACGGGGCGTTTATAATAATAGGTCGCACCGCCCCCTCCATGACACTATATGCTACAAAAACTAACACTACACAATTTTTAATATTTTGTCTGTGTTACTGAGTGTGGTGGTTAACATGTAACACACCGGTGCTCCTTGTTAAGATAGAGTATCGTATGATTTTTATACTGTTTGGGCGGTGTGTTTATAAGAACGCGACGCACCGATGTCGGTGTGTACATCATTTAAAAGTGCATCGGTTTCTTGATTTTTTTTTTTTTTACTTGAAAAGTTGATAACTTATTTATAAAATATATTAATGAATGATATGGTACAGGTTTCATATTGATAAAGAAATGGCTGACAAGAGATCAAGTAACAAAAATACTGATAACACATCAAGAAAAGAAAAAAAGCCAAGTTCTTTGTAAATTCTTTACAAAAAATATTATTTTTTAACGATATGTGAGTTTAACTAATATGTATTGTTTAATGTGTATCATTCAGAGCCACAAAATGACAAAGCTCGACAAGATTATTTCTGATATAGGACCAGAAGAGTGTAAAATCTTGATGAAAAAATTGCAAAAGGATGAATTAGGTGAATCAAAAAATACTATCGATCCAATATGAGTTTATTTTTTTAATTTTCATTAATAATATACTTAAAATTATTAGATAACATGTTTCAAACAATCTATTGACTCACATATGTTTAATGTTCTACAGGGACCAACACTAACTCAGAAAATGAATGTTGTTCTAAGAAAAAAAAAATAGAACATACAAATGAAAATGAATTGCTCCTTAGCTCATCTAGAGTGGTGTTGAAAGTTAACGAAAGGGGGAAAAACTTTTACAAAAGTTTGAGGGATCTAGTGGAATGAATGTATAGATGTTCTTTCCACTCACAATACAAAAATCAATCCAATGATTCCAAGAACCAAATTTTATCTAAGCTATAAGAAGAGTTTCCATAGAATTTGTCAATGTGACATGTTAGACTTTTAATAGAAAAAACATACAACAAAAAAAATGAAGGAATGAAAAAGTAATATCCATTTAAATTTTTTTCTAGAATTATTTATAAATATCACTTTTGTTATATTTACTTTTCATATATCAATACAAATTAAATAGTTTATTGTCGTGTTACATTTTTAGGAACATTATGAAAATCTCTAAAGATGAACAAGCTGATATAAGAAATATGCCAGTAGGAATGTCCAAAAAGGTGTAAAAGGAGATGGTCAAAGAAATGGACAAAATTTCATCGTAGGAGGAGCCATATCCACAAAAACATGCTTCAAATGTAATATGTAATCATTGAATTTTTTTATTATTAGATACAATAAATAAAAATTAGCATTAAATATTAATTTTCAAGTATTTTCTTGTATAAAAGAAAAGAAAATGGAACCCAGTCAGCACATAAAACAAGATGACAAGGAAGAAAATGGTTTATATCTAAGTTTCATTTTTGTATATTTTAAGTTGTTTTACAAAAATCATCATTGAATGTCTTCAAAAAGGTGCTAACATACAAAGAAGAACCATCAGACGAATTGATTGACATTGGGTTAAATATGGGTTGTGAGTATATGTTGGCATATCACAAATTAATTTTGGAATTTGTAAGCATTTATCGATCTTGTTTTACTTAGCTCCGTCTATAATTAATAAAACAAAAAAAAACCTTTATATTAAATATGTGATTTGTTATGGGGTATAAAACTTGTAGGAAACAAAGTATGGAACTGCGCCAAGAAGTGAAATCTTGAAAGATAGAACACTACATGGCTTTGAAAGAATGTGTATAGTTCATGAGTCAATTGTTGCTATGGTACGTCATTTATTTTCGATTTACATTGATGTATATTATTTAATATTTTAATTTTCATTATTCTCACCAATATATATACACTCATTACAGTTTATTTTTATGTGTTTAGATGGAAGGTGAAGAAGAAGAAAACAATCAACACCGTGAAAAAAACATTCCTAAAAATAACCCAAGTCATGGAAGTAGCTCGAGCAGTGATAAAAATTCAATAGAAGAATGATGATCATTATGTTTGGATATCAAAGCAAGGCATTGTATTTTTTGAAATATTTGTCTGTGAAATCTGACATTTTGTTTAATGTAATGGACATAGTGTCCCAATTGAAAGACAAAGGGATACCAATAACTGTCCCGTTTTGTATGACAAACACTGTCATATATATATATATAATAAAATATGTTTTAATTTATTCTATTGCGTTCTCCATCGTCGTTGTGAAATGTAACACCACTGATTAAATTTATGAATGACTAAATATTATAATGAAGAGTTGTGAAATACGATGATATGATATAACAAATTAATCCAAACATCACATTCAAATGCAGTAATAAAAATTTAATCGATATGAATATTGTTATAAGATATGTGTCATCTTTTGATGAATAATGAATTTTTAAAAATCACAATAATTATGATATGATATAAGAAATTAATCCAAACATCACATTAAAATGCATTAATAAAAATTTAATTAATATGAATATTGTTATAAGGTGTGTCGACTTTTGATGAATAATGAATTTTAAAATATCACAATAATTGCACTGTCACAGGTCGATGTTTCTAAAAAATACAAAATGAACACCGGTGTGTGTCACTTACTGTACAACGGTGTGTTTCTATGATACAACACACCGATGCATTTATACGACCTATGGGCACCGCACAAATACCAATACCAATTATAATTCTAGGTGCGTTTGTGCGATACTCCGTACCGGTGTGTTTATGTGAGACTACGCATTGGTGCGTTTGTACGACCTATGGGCACCGCACAAATCCCAATACCAATTAGAAGGGCCACGTGCATTGTATCACCTACAATGTGCCCGGTGCGGTTTTGTACCTTTACGGCCTGGTGCATGAACCTCCAACTGCTTTAGGCCGACCGTCTAGATGACAAGCACCGATGCATTGACACCTTAGTAGTGCATTGATGAAGAAAACATCTGTAATAATCTATGTCCACCCAATTTTTTTAGATTGTGTTGAAATTATGTTAAAAGGTCCGCCATAACCTCGTAATGGATGTTGGAGAATTTTTTTTTTTGACTATTTTGGCAAATTTTATAACACTAAAAACCTCCTTTATAACCTCCGCTAGAGGGTCTTTTCCTTGTATTGAAAGGGCATTAAATCATTATGCACCAACTAAAAAGGTGTTCTTTCCCTTTAGGAAAGGGATCTTGGTGTTTTTTTCTAAGAGCACAGCCTGCACATACCTTTTTGATACAGGAAAATTTTAGAAGATCTAAAATCAAAATTTGAGTGAAAATCTATTGTAGCTATCTTTAATTTAGATGGCCAAATTTTTCATGTCAAAGCTTACTCAAGGAATCAACATGAGCTATAAAAGAAGAATTGGAGGAAGATTAAAAGAAAACAACTTATCTAATTTGGAGGCATGATTAACCTATCCAATAACAAAAAAAAATACTAGATTATGAATATATCTAATAACTCACTGATTTGGAGAAAACTCCATTTTTTTCCATCACCAAAATGATAGATCTGATAGATGGGAAATGAATTTGGAGAGATATCAGGGACTAGGAGCACATTGTTAATGCATCCATTGGTCAATTACACGATACCTTACCCCAAAACCTCAAGTTGAGTAGAGTTGTTGATCGAAATCTTTGAAATGTTACTATGTGATGTAGAAGGAAGTAAATCTTGACAAAAAGCCATATGATTTGATGTGTTGTAATAAAGTAACCAGTGATTTGTAGATCTACCTAAAGATTGGGCTGATAAATTATGTCCTCTGCTTGTTGAAATATTGTGCTTCTTCATGGCATCATCTAATAATTCCAAATTTTTCCAATATTTTGCTTCAATATGACCAGATTGGCACAAAAGGCACATGTTTCATATTATTTTGTCTTTTCATTTCCCTGTTTATTTGTTGTCTTGGAGGAGGATCCATTGTTATTGGAATTTGGAGGTGGAGACTTGGTATTTTGCTTAGCCTTGGAGGGAGTCTCATAGGCTTGAACATAATTTTTATTTTGTTAAGATCGAAATTTATGCTCACCTTTGGAGTTATGAGCCATCAGCATGAGCTATAAAAGAAGAAGTGAAGGAATACTAAAAGAAAAAAATTATTTAATTTGGAGGCATGATCAACCTATACAATAACAACAAAAACTACTAGATTATGTACTCTAATAACTCCCTGATTTGGAGAAAAATCCATTTTTTTTCCATCACCATAATGATAGATCTGATAGATGGGAAATGAATTTGGAGGTGGAGACTTCATACATTGCTTAGCCTTAGAGGGTGTCTCACAGGCTTGAACATAGCTTTTCTTTCGTTAAGATCGAAATATATGGTCACCTTTGGAGTTATGAGCCATCAAAGCCTAATTTGAAGAGCTTGAGAGAACATCTAGTCGCTTGAGCTTATATTTTTCTCACATGATATGATCACAAAATGTCTCAAAGTTGGCCATTTTTAATGATCCACTAAGGATATCCCTCATTGCATAGAAGGTAGATGAGAAAAACTAAAAAGGACCCTTTAATTTTGAGAAGATCAAAAACATACACTCTGCTTCATTTTTCTCCATACCACATTTAATTGGGACAACAATTATGAGCTAAATTGACCAAGATACTCCTAAATAGAGACATGTTCATCAAGTAATAGGGTTGATAATCTAGCTTCCAATTCTAAACAGTGGAATTCATTGACAATTCCAAACTAACTTTGTTTGTGAGTGGTCCATTTTTTAAGATGAAATAGTAGGTTGTCTAAAACATGCAACTGAATCAACCCCATGGCTTCATCTTCTTTATTCTCATAGGAAAATCTTAAAATCAGTTTGTTTTCACTAAACATTTTTCACAATCCTTTGGATTGTAACTCCCATTGCAATTTTCTTTTCCATGTATGATAATTATATGGAGTAAGGAACAATTTGTATCTTTAATTTTACCATAATATCAAATACTCTCATTTTTTTACAGTTGCAATTAAACACTATGTCTAGAAAAATATTATTTAAAACTCTTGTCCACATATTTAGCTCCATATAAAATGTATTTTACCCAACCTACAAAAAAGGTATTTTCCCATTAACTTTCCCTCAAAAAAAAAATTCCAAGCCTAAAAAAAAACATTATTTTTGAACTATATATATATTGTTTACTGTGTATCATGCACAACCACAAAATGACGAAGCTCAATAATATTATTTCTGATATAGGACCAGAATAGCGTAAAATATTGATGGAAAAATTGCAAAAGGATGAATCGGGTGAATGAAAAAATACTATCGATCCAATATGACTTTCTTTTTTTAATTTTCATTAATAATATACTTAAAATTATTAGATAACATGTGTCAAAAAATCTATTAATTCAGATTTGTTTAATGTTCTACAGGGACCAACAACTCAAAAAATGAATGTTTTTCTAAGAAAAGAAAAAAAATAGAACATGCAAATGAAAATGAATTTCTCCTTAGCTCATCTGGAGTGGTGTTGAAGGTTAACGAAAGGGGGAAAAAAATTTACAAAAGTTTGAGGGATCTAGTGGAATGAATGTATAAACGTTCTTTCCACTTATAATACAAAAATCAATCCAATGATTCCAAGAACCAAATTTTATCTAAACTACAGGAAGAGTTTCCAGAGAATCGGTCAATGAGACATGTTAGACTTTTAATAGCAAAAACGTATAACAACAAAAAAGAAAGAATGAAAAAGTAATATTCCCTTAAATGTTTTTCTAGAATTATTTATAAATATCATTTATAAATATCACTTTTGTTATATTTACTTTTCATATATCAATATAAAAATTAAATAGTTTATTGTCATGTTACATTTTCATGAAGATTATGAAAATCTCAAAAGATGAATGAGTTGATATCATAAATATGCCAGTAGGAATGTCCAAAAAGGTGTACAAGGATATGGTCAAAGAAATGGAAAAAATTGCATTGCAGGAGGAGCCATCTCAACAATAACGCACTTCAAATGTAATATGTAATAATTGAATTTTTCGATCATTAGGTAATATAAATAAAAAATTTAGCATTAAATATTAATTTTCAAGTATTTTCTTGTAGAAAAGAAAAAAAAATGGAACCCAATCAACACATAAAACAAGACGACAAGGAAGAAAAGGGTTGATATCTATGTTTGTCAGTAATTTTTACTTCCTTATAACAACTTAACTTGATTTCATTTTTGTATATTTTAAGTTTTTTTACAAAAATCATCATTGAATGTCTTCAAACTGGTGCTAACATACAAAGAAGAACCATCAGATGAATTGATTGACATTGGGTTAAATATGGGTTGTGAGTATATGTTGGCATATCATAAATTAATTGTGGAATTTGTAAGCATCTATCAATCTTGTTTTACTGAGCTCTGTCTATAATTAATAAAACAAAAACAAAAAGCTATATTAAATATAAGATTTGTTATGGGGTATAAAACTTGTAGGAAACAAACTATGGAACTACGCCAATAGATGAAATATTGAAATATGGCATAGTACATGGTTTTGAAAGAATTTGTATAGTTCATGAGTCAATTTTTTCCATGGTACTTCATTTCTTTTCGATTTACATTGATGTATATTATTTATTTTGCAATTTTCATTATTCTCACCAATGTATGTACACTCATTATAGTTTATTTGTATGTTTGTAGATGGAAGGTGAAGAAGAAGAAAACAATCAACATCATGAACAAAACATTCCTAAAAATAACACAAGTCATGGAAGTAGCTCGAGCAGTGACAACAGTTCAAGCGAAGAATGATGATCATTATGTTTGGATATCAAAGCAAGTGTATTTTTTGAAATATTTGTTAGTGAAATCATGCATTTTGTTTAATGTAATGGACATAGTGTCCCAATTGAAAGACAAAGCGATACCAATAACTGTCCCATTTTGTATGAAAAAGAATGTCTTATTCATATGTGTGTGTGTGTGTGTGTGTGTGTGTGTGTGTTAATTCATTCTATTGCATTCTCCATTGTCGTTGTGAAATCTAACACCACTGATTAAATTTATGGATGATTAAATATTATAATGGAGAGATGTGAAATCTAATTATATGATATAACAAACCAATCCAAACATCACATTCAAATGCACTAATAAAAATTTAATTGATATGAATATTGTTATAAGATATGTGTCGTCTCCCCACCTGTTGTATCCCGCTTGACTCTTTGGCTATTGATGGGGTAGCACATGCTCGTTTGGAGATGGCCACACCTACTGCTGACTCGGGAAATTTCTTGAATGTGCCGGAGGACATACCCATTCCGGAAAAGACCAGTTCATCATCTAAGTCCGACACATCTGCGGAGCTGTATCTGGGGCGCAACAACTTTGGTAAGAAGCATAGGACCACAAAGAATAAGCACATCTATATTTCGAATTTCGGTTGTGAGAGCGGTATGGCAGATTGGGGTCACATTGCGGCTACTATGGTGGCGGGGAGAGTTAGGGGCCGAAAGTACTCTGCAGTAAGACTTTAGTAGTGGACCTGCGAGATATGGGGGGACACCCTCGACATCCTACTGTAGGTCCTGGCACTGACCAAAGGGTGGTTCACTCTTTCATTCACCCGCCCCGAACTATTGGATTGGGCCCTCACACAATTCTGGCATCTGGAGATGCATCCCGTCTATCTCAAGAGATGGGTTCCACTATTTGACCCCAACAAGGAGAATGCGGGGGCTGGCCCTATATGGATGAGATTGCCTGGACTACCCATGCATTTCTAGAATGAGTCAGCCCTCCGAAACATTGGGGGCCATTTCGGGCTCTACCTGGACCATGATCGGTCATATCTGACCACTGGCAGTAGGGCTGTTGCCTGAATTTTGATTTTCTTGGACACCCGCGATGGTTTGTATGAAAATTTCAACATGTTATTTGATGGGATTATGTGGCAACAACCTCTGGATTACGAAGGGGTGTCATTTCGATGCAGGAAATGCCATGAGGTGGGGAATTTATACAAAGAGTGCCCAAAGAGGGGTTTTGGCAGGCTAATTGCAAAGAAATCTCGCACTATGGCTACACAGACCGATCCTACTATTTGTACCGATTGGGCTACAACTGGATTGCCCCTGATTGGACTAGATGCTACACCTGCTGCCGGGATGGTGTCGATTGATCAGCTCCCCAATTGGCCTGTCACGCATCCCATAACTCGTGCATAGGATACCCTGGTTGCTCAACGCACTAATACTATCCCGGGTACTCCTTCTCTCACTGATTATATGTTTTCTAATTGCTCAGTTGATTTATCAACTGTTACACTTCAGTTATCATCATTTTCATTTCCTTGTATTTCATCGGAATCAACTAGCCACTCTCTGAAGATCCCCTCGATTTGCTGCTCCATTGCACTAGCCCCACAATTATTTACCCCCATCATACAACATACTTCGGCTAAAACTACCTCATGCAACTCTTCATCCCCATCGGAGTCTCACACCTCGAGACATATCTATTTCCTTAGATCCCACACATTACCCCTCACAGGCGAAGCATTCGGTATTGGTCCAGGTCAGAGCTTCTTACCCACGAAGACTCGAGGTAGACCATCTCCATTAGCAACGGCCATCAAGCGTGCAAATATTGAAGTGGAAGCGGGTACACAATCCTCAATTATGCCGATCCTTAGAGCAAGATGACCCATATTGGCTGTTACATCATGATCTGCCTCTCCTACAATTGCAAGGGACTGGCCAACCCCGATAAGATATTGGCTTTAAAGGATCTACTTGCACATCAACCCATTGATATTCTTTTTTTACAAGAGACGCTGGGGGAGGGTTTCGGCAGTGGAGGCTATTCTCATAGCTCTACTACCCAATTGGTCCTTTATTACACTTTATTCCCACGATAGATCAAGGGGATGTGCTTTGGGGGTAAATGACAAGACCACCCGGATGAACAACTGATGGGGACGGGCAGGTGTGCTCGGTATGAATGTTCATTTTGGACAATCTGAGCTCGAATTCACTTTGATCAATGTTTACGGGCCCTGTACCAATAGAAAGGATTTCTAGCACTCTTTATTGACATGCTCACTACTGGCCACCCCTCACATCATTTTGGGTGGTGACCTCAATTTTTGTTTGGGAATTTCTGAATCCTAGGGCACCAATGCTTCCCTAGACCCTTTGGCTGAGTATTTCACCACCATGCTTAGGGAGGCCGACCTCAGTGACATTTAGACCATCAAACTTCAACCCACCTGGAGAAACAGAAGGACTGGAAATGCTGCAATGGCTCGCAGGTTGGACAAATTTCCTATCAAGCTGCCACTCCTCTCCACTTTATCTCGGACTCGACAATGAGTTGGACGGGGCAAAAAATCTGATCACTCTCCTATTTTTCTGGCATTTGATTGTGGACCCAACAGAGCCCGACCACCTTTCAAGTTTAATTCCAGGTGGCTTCGTGACCCTGAGTATCACTTGCTGGTTACTCAGGCCTGGAAGAACTATCGGTCGTTAATTGACAGGGACCCTGCCCGAATCATTAATGACAATCTCATGCGCATCAAGAACCTCACTATTCAGTGGATTGGTAACAAGAAAAGATTGGAAAGGGAGGAACTCCACCGGGTTGAAGAGGAGATTGCACTCCTCAACAGTTCTGAACTCATGGGCTATAGATCAGAGGATACTAGGATGCATCTTATTTCACTTGAGACTAAAATGGAAAAACTTATGAGGCAAAGAGAGGAGGCCTGGAGACTTAAAAGCCGTGAAATTTGGTTACAGACTAGGGATGAAAACACGAATTTTTTTCAGCATCATGCTAATGGGCGTAGAACGGCAAACATGATTTGGGAATTGTCTGATCATAATGGTTTTGTGGATCACACACAATCACAACTACATGACTTGGGCACTCGACATTTCACCAACCTCTACAGAGCACCTCCCTACATTGATCTCCCGGATACCATGCACATTACATAGTCTTTCAATAGATTTGTGGAGCTGGAGCAGATAAACTACCTCAATGCACTGGTTTCAATGGGTGAACTGGAGGGGGTATTGAAATGGTTCAAGAGGGACAAAAGTTGTGGGCTTCATGGTTGGCCCATCGAATTTTTCATTCACTTTTTTGAACTCATGGAAAATGATCTACTGATCATGATTGAGGATATTAGGGTGAGGGGCAGGATATATGATGGGTTTAACACTACTTTTACTGTGCTCATACCAAAATCTGATAACCCGACTAGCTTCCAAGAGTACAGGCCCATATCTCTATGTAACTGTATTTACAAAATCATATCTAAAATTATTGCAAACTGTATCAAGACTTTCTTATCCACCCATATTGAAAAGGAACAATTTGCATTTTTGCACCACAGACAAATCCATGAGGCTATTGGTACTTCCCAGGAGGCCCTTCATTCCATCAAAACTAAGCGCCTTAAATCCACTATACTCAAAATTGATCTTACAAAGGCATTTGAACAAGTTAATTGGAGTTACCTTCATCTCATACTTATTCATACTGGCTTTCCTCTCTCATTCATCAACTGGATTATGGGATGTATTTGTCATGCTACTTTCAGTATCATACTCAATGGCATAGCATCTGATTTCTTTCATACGGGGCGGGGTCTACATCAGGGATGTCTGCTCTCTCCACTGTTATTTTTCATGGTTATGGAGGGACTCTCTGTCCTTATAAAAAATGCAAAGACTCAGGGTTTATTGCATGGACTCCAGATAAATGATTTACTACACCTCACTCACCTTTTATTTTTTGATGATGTACTAATATTTCTCAATGGTTCTAGACAGGATGTCGTACAATTTGAATTGCTACTGAAATTTTTTTGCAGAGCCACTGGTATGGTACCTAATGCTCTCAAATCTTCTATCATCATGACTGGTCGCTCGGGCCTGGAACAAGGCATTTCCATTGCATTGTCTGTATTGATATCAGTGAAGGCCTCAAATATTTGGGATATCATATCAAACCAAATGATTATAAAATCAAGGACTAGAACTGGATGATTGCCAAAATTGAACGCAAGATCAATGCTTGGTACAATCGATGGTTGTCTAGGGCTGGCCGACTGGTCATTATAAAATCTGTGCTTGAAGCTATCCTGATATATTGGATGACCCTTGCATGGATACCTATTGGTATTACTAACAGAATTAAAAGCATATGCAGACAATTTTTATGGCGCAACCAGGGAAAGGACTCTACATTTGCATGGATTGCATGGGATCGGATCAATATTCCTAAGAAATGGGGAGGTTGGGGGATAAAATATCTCCACCTTTTCTCTAGGGCTCTTGTGGCCAAAATGTGTTGGCACTTAATCTCTGGACAAAGCCTCTGGAAGGAGGTCATTGTGGCAAAATATATTGCGTCGCGGACTACTCTTGATTGGATCAGAGACAGCATCGGGCCATCGACGGGTGTGTCTATTATCTGGAAGGCAATCATAAGAGTGGCACTCATTATTCAGAAGGGTTTATCATGGAAAATATGATCTCGTGTGAATGTTCAGATTGGCTCTGATTCCTGGTATGGGAGTGGAGATCATTAAAAATTACCTGCATACATACTTGAGCACCTTGCTCATAGGGACATATATTACCTTGCTCAGATTGTTGACACTGTTAATACCACTTGGTAGGGTCAGGCCTGGTTACAGGTTGATTATTTGGGGATCCCACAGGTGGGCACTCGGATATGGCAGAACTACATCTAGGCACTAAAAGCTTCCAATATCCACATCACAGAACTGGAGGATGAATTGATTTAGGCCTGCTCACCTAATGTGCATTATTCCCCGAAACTGGGATACCTCACCCTCATCCAGCACAAAGAACCCAGGCAAAAAGCATGGTGGTGGAGGAGCATTTGGAAGCTGAAGGCTCCACACAAGCACAGAACTCTATTCTAGTGTATACTTAACCAGTGCATTCCAACTATGGAATACCTTCATAGACGTGCCATTCATGGACCTTCTCAATGTTGCTATTGCCTCTCAAATTGCGAGGACACTACTCACCTTTTTCTACACTGCAAAACCACTAGAGATATCTGGGCTCGGGTTACTACTGGTTTAGACTGCCCACATCATTGGCAGGGTGTAACATTATTGGACTCATGGACAAACTGGTGGCAGTTGAATACTGGTAGCCCGAGGATGCGCAATCTCCCCCTAATTATGGCATGGGAAATTTGGATTGGTAGAAATAAGTTGATATTCAATGGTCAGCCTATTAATTGTGATAAAATATTTGCCGCCACTATTGCTACTTTCCACCTCCTACCTGAGGATCATCAACATAGTACCCCCACATCTGGGACACAAGAGAAGATCGACCATAGCAGACCTTGGGCCTATTATGATGGTGCCTCCAATGCGCAGGGCTGTGGGGGGGGGGGGGGCACATTATATTTAAATGAGCAACACCATTACAAAATCTGGATGGGATTGGGACCGAGCACAAACAACTTTGCAGAACTACAATTCCTTAGACTCCTTCTGACATTTGCTTGGGAAAAACATTGCAAATCCATTCAGATTTTTGGGGATTCACCACTTGTGATCTACTAGTTAAATAATCTTGCTCACTGTCACTCGCACACACTCTTTGCACTACTGCGAGAGGTTCATAGACTCCGGATACTTTTTGACTCCATCTCTGTGGTTCACATTTACAGGTCTCGGAACAAAGTGGCTGGCCAGCTATCCAAAGAAGCTACGGAGCTGATTTGGGGCACCTGGCACATTACTGAACAGATTGGAGGACAAGTTTTCATATTTTTCCACCGGCCTTTTATAAATGAGGCAGCTGCTCATGGGGTTGACTAACTATACAGTTTTGGGGAGGATTTTGTGACTACTCCCATGGACTCTTACTGGCACGTATTATTTTTATTTCTATCATGTTTATTGTAACTATATCTAGTAAGTTATGCACCGAACTTACTTTCGTGAATATTGTAAAATTTAGATCAGATTTTGAGACTGATTATTAGACTACTATAGGCCAGAGTGGCAACATAATGTGATATATCTTTGACTTTTTTCAGTAGTGATACACTACCAGCATATGTAACATGTAACTTATCATTATAATGGAAAGTTACAAATTTTTCCTTTGTGAAAAAAAAAAGATGTGTCATCTTTTGATGAATAATGAATTTTAAAAAGTCACAATAATTGTTATATGATATAACAAATTAACCCAAACATCACATTCAAATGGACTAATAAAAATTTAATTAATATTAATACTGTTATAAGATGTGTCAACTTTTGATGAATAATGAATTTTAAAAAATCACAATAATTGCACTGTCACAGGTTGATGTTTCTAAAAAATAAAAAATGAACACCGGTGCGTGTCAATTACTGTACACCGTTGTGTTTGTATGATACAGCGCACCGGTGCATTTCTATGACCTATGGGCACCGCACAAATACTAATACCAATTATAACTCTCGATGTGTTTGTGCGATACTGCACACAGTGCATTTGTACGAACTATGGGCAAAGCACAAATACCAATACTAATTAGAACAATCGGTGTGTTTTTCTGATATTTTGCACTGGTGCATTTCTATAAGAATATGAACCGGTGCATTAATACGTACTATGGGAACCGCACAAATCCCAATACCAATTAGAATGGCCCCGTGCGTTGTATCACCTACAGTGTGCCCGATGCGGTTTTATACCTTTACGGCCTGGTGCATGCACCTTCGACCACTCCGGGCTGACCGTCTAGATGACAAGCACCAATGTATTGACACCTTATTAGCGCACCGATGAAAAAAACATCTGTAATAACCTACGACTGCCCAGTTTTTTTAGTTGTGTTGAAATTTCGTTAAAAGCTCTACCAAACATCCGTTACCAAAAACGGATGTTGTATAAAATGTTTTTTTGATAATTTTGACCAATTTTGTACACTAAAACCCTCGTTTTTAACCTCCGCTAGAGGATCTTGTCCTTGTAGTGAAATTTCATTAAATCATTATGCACCAACTGAAAATGTGTGCTTTCCCTTTAGGAAGGGAATCTTGGTGTTGTTTTCTAAGAGCACAACCTGCACATACCTTTTTAATACAAGAAAATTTTAGAAGATCTAAAATCAAAATTTGAGTGAAAATCTACTGTAGCTATCTTTAATTTAGATGGACAAATTTTTCATTTCAAAGCTTACTCAAGGAATAAGAATGAGCTATAAAAGAAGAAGCAGAGGAAGACTAAAAGAAAAAAACTTATTTAATTTGGAGGCATGATCCACCTTTCCAATAACAACAAAAACTACTAGATTATGTAGATATCTAATAACTCCTTGATTTGGAGAAAACTCCATTGTTTTTCCATCACCAGAATGATAGATCTGATAGATGGGAAATTAATTTGGAGAGATGTTAGGGACTAGGAGCACATTGTTAATGCATCCATTGGTCAATTGCATGATACCTTACCCCAAAACCTCAACTTGAGTAGAGTTGTTGATCGAAATATTTGAAATGTTGCTATGCAATGTAGAAGGAAGAAAATCTTGATAAAGAGCCATATGATTTGATGTGCCTTAAACAAGTAACCAGTGATTTGTAGATCTACCTAGAGCTTGGGCTGATAAATCATGTCCTCTTCTAGTTGAAATATTGTGATTATTCATGGCATCATCTAATAATTTCAAGATTTTTCTTCAATATGACCAAATTTGCCACAAAAGGCACATGTTTCATGTGATTTTGTCTTTTTCTTTCCCTGTTTCTTCATTGTCTTTGAGGAGGATCCATCGTTATTTGAAGTTGGAGGTTGAGACTTGGTATTTTTCTTAGCATTGGAGGGAGTCTCATAGGCTTGAATGTTGTGAAACCAGCTCCAAAAATAGAAGAAAAGAGATATCAACGCCTTAGAAATAAGCCACTTCGAGGGGGCAACCTCCAATACATTACATGAATGAACAATTCTTGGATTATTCAAATTACAAAACCCTCTTTCTATATATAGGAGTCCATGGGGCCATAACGTAATCATAGTGGGGCAACAATGTAATCCTAGCCGACCTAACAATAATAATTTAAGGGCACAATAATAACAATATGGGGGTTACAAGGGTACAATAATAACAATAAGGGGGTTACACTAACAACAATAAGGGACTATACTAGTAATATAGGAACCTAACATTGAACATAATTTTTCTTTTGTTAAGATCGAAATTTGTGCTAACCTTTGGAGTTATGAGCCATCAAAGCCTAATTTGAAGAGCTTGAGAGAACATCTAGTTGCTTGAGCTTGGATTTTTCTCGCATGATATGATCACAAAATGTCTCAAAGTTGGCCATTTTGAATGATCCACTAAGAACATCCCTTGTTGAATAGAAGGTAGATGAGAAAACCTGAAAAGGACCCTTTAATTTTGACAAGATAAAAAAAATACGCTCTGCTTCATTTTTCTCCTTGCCAGATAATTTTAATTGGGAAAAAAATTATGACCTAAATTGACCAAGATACTCCTAAATAGAGACATGTTCATCAAGTACTAGGGTTGATAATATATTTTCCAATTCCAAACAGTGGAATTCATTGACACTTCCAAACCAACTTTATTTGTGAGTGGTCCATTTTTTAAGATGAAATAGTAGGTTGTCTAAAACATGCGACTGAATCAACCCCATGGCTTCATCTTCTTTATTCTTATAGGAAAATCTTAAAATCAATTGGTTTTCACTTAACATTTGCCACAATCCTTTGTATTGTAACTCCTATTGCAATTTTCTTTTCCATGTATGATAATTATATGGAGTAAGGAACAATCTATATCTTTAATTTTACCATAATATCAAAAACTCTCATTTTTTTACAATTACAATTAAACACTGTGCCTAGAAAAATCTTATTCAAAACATTTGACCAAATATTTAGCTCCATATAAAATGTATTTTACCCAACCTACAAAAAAAATTATTTTCCCATTAACTTTGGCTCAATTTTTTTTTCCAAACCTAAATAAATCATTTTTTTTTTTAATTTCAAGGTTTTTTTCTTTAAAAAAAAATAAAAATAAATATAAATAATAAAATGGTGAAAATATTAGGGCTTGCCCAGGCAAAAAAACACACCTTCGAAAGATTGGTGAAACTAGTAGGCAATAGTTATGCTTCTGTTGGCACTAATCCCGAGAGCCACAACAATTATTCATCCAAGTGAACACCAATGCTTGTAGTTAGAAGACCACTCAAAGCTCTTGCAATGTCATCTGAATTTTCTCATATGACTGAGGCAATCACTATCACTGTAATGTTCCTATGTTCTGAAAGTCCAGTTACAAGTGACTGAGAAAGGACTACCAAAGAGCCAAACCACCCTGCAAAACAACAAATGAACGAATGTCGTGTTCCACAAATCTCTAAATCTAGGAAACGGTGTCACGAATTCAAAAATCAAATACAAAGTAAATAGATATCTCTATTCTATCACATCAAACCGGTCTTTATTTATTGAAAGCAAGTGAGGTTGAAGTTGAAATCTTACCAATTCCAATAAGCCTTGCATTTCTTGGGGAAAATCTACATTACTAACTTTTCTTGGGGAAAATCTACATTATTGACTATAGTTAGTTGTCCCTACATTGCATACTCTGGCACCATGTAACCGCTACATACTCCAATCAAATGAAATAGAAACACTTCAACTAAGTTGGGGTGTTGTTAAAATCACATGATTACATAAAGGTAAACTGTTTAGGAAAGGGTACGAGAAAAAAATGTAAGTTACAATGTCCCCACAACTCTGGTTTGGATATGACTCTTCTCTTCGGGAAAGAGTCTGGCTAACCCAAAGTCTACTATCTTGGGATTCAATTCCTCATCAAGCAAAATGTTGGTTTCTTTAATATCTCTGTGAATGATTGGAGGCTTGCCCGTCTTCCAGTCAAGAAATTAATTCAAAACTTTGCATTTCCCTGACTAGAAATTACAAACAACTTCTTCACTGCTATTTTTTTTCCATCTTTTGTGTTTCCCTGAAATAACCACTCATGTCAACAACGAATGAAAAGCCATCTTGGATCTAGAAGTTTATTAATATGTGCATGAGAGAAAGTAGCTCTCATGGGAAAAAATACAAAATTATCAGTGAGCTAGTTTGATTTGGCAATTCAATGGGTTAACATCATAGTAATTAGCAATATTATCAACCCAATAATATAAGTCTATAAATTTCATTTTATAAAATGTAAATAACTTAATAAATTTAGGTGATAGACGGTGATATGTGGTGCTCTGTTAAGCCACTCCTTAATTTGAAGTCACAGGTTGTGATATAAATTAAATAATCAGTAGGCAATAATCTATAATAGACATCAAAACATTTACTTATGATACATCTCATTGCCAAGATTTAAAAAATCATACAAATCAACTAAATTATAACTTTATTTTAAATTATTATTATTGTTATTAATTTCAAGTGGCAAAAGAATTAATACATGAGTTAAACATATTGTAGCAAAATTCTTAACCATCATATTCACTTCCATTTAATGATGGAGTTTTTCAACTTGTAAATATATTTTGTTACAATAATATGGTTTATCAATGTTACATGACCAAAAAAACCACAACTTATTTCATATGACAATTTTTTTAATTGATCAATTTAATTAAAAAACATAAATACTTTAAAAATATATTTCAACTTCAACCTTAAATATCTAATAATCACTATTAATTAAATTAAAATTGTAAAAACCCTATTCTAAAATAAACATGTGAAATAATTATTGACCATAAAATTTTAATTGTGGAAATCCTATTTCAAAATAAACATATTTATTAGACTAAATTTATATATAATATATATAATAAAAAACTAAAAAATAGTAATATAAACACTTAATGTAATTAAATGTACTCACCAAAATAAACAAATTCTGGAAAGTGAAATGATGTAAAAATTTCATTTTATCTGATAAAAATCTAGATATTAAATATACAAATTGTATTATCAACACTGAGTTGCAATTTTGGAGGAAATGGATTTTATTCATGAAATTAGATTAAACAGCTTTAATGGATTTCATCCTAAATCTTAGTAGAGCTTACGTTACAAAGAAAGAACCTAATAGAAGAAATATTTTGGAAGTTATTGATTTCATCTCTGTATTATCAAATTGCAATTTCAAATAGATTTAATCATGGATTTTGGTGAAGTTTGGATTATAAGAAGGATAGATGCAGATAAGATGATGGGGAATGCATTTTTGGACTTGTTTGATTCTAAACAGACTCTATGAATGCTTGGAAGGTAAAGAGAATTGACCCTGGAAAGTGCATCGGACAAAAAAATTGATGTAAATAAGAATATAACAGCCTCATTGGACAAGGAAGGAAGAGAAGTCAAAGTGTAGATTTTATCTTAATTTATTAAAACAAGCATGATAAATCTCAATTAATTATAAAATTAAAAACAAATATTTATAATTACACTATATTTTCCTTAAATGTATGAAAAAATTGTACATTATCATATTATTCACTATTGTAATTGACATATTTTCTTTTGCCTCTAAATTAAATTAAAAAAGATAAGCAATTTTTTTTTTTAAATACACTCCAAATTTATATACATGGTCTTACCTATGCAAACAACCTTGAAAAACATTACAAATTCTCACATGCTTTATGCTATCATTATCAAGAACATTAACAAAAGAATTTTTGGCATGCATATCTTGATTTCGAATACCTTGGCATGCATACCTTGATTTTTTGGCATTACAAATTCTATTCCGAATAAAAAACATTGATTGCATACCTTGATTTCGAATAAAGATTTTTTTGGCCCAAGGCAATAGCCCAAGAAAAAGATTCCGAGAAATGGCCCAAGGCAATAGCCCAAGAAAAAGATTATGCGCATGTCAAGAAATCTTTTGGAACCAATTTCTTCAGAAAAGTTGCAATCACCTCATCAGACTGAGAGGGGCAAGCATGAAGCAGCAAGAACCACAGGACTCGTGATGTTGCGCAGTGGCTTCTTTGAACCGATTATACGCAAGATTATGTGGATATCTAATAACTACTAGATTAGGAGAAAATTTCATTGTTTTTCCATCACCAGAATGAAAGATCTAATAAATGCGACATAAATTTGGAAAGATCTCAAGGACTAGGAGCACATTGTTAATGAATTCACTTGGTCAAGTGCATAATACCTAACCCCAAAACCTCAAGTTGAGTAGCGCTGTTGCAGCCTTTGAAATGTTGCTATGCAATGTAGGAGGAAGCAAATTTTGATAAAGAGCTATATGATTTAATGTGTCTTAATCAAGTAACCAGTGATTTATTAGTAAACTACAGAATTATCAGTAAACTTAAATTAAAAATTAGACGATTTCATGGATTAAAAATTTAGAGATTAGCAAAATGCCAACTCCGTCCTATAAATTATATAGCTCATTAACTTGGATAAGACATCTATACAAGCAAGAAAAACAATCAGCCAAAAATTAAGAGATTTATTTATTTATTTATAAATTTTATAAAAATCTATGTAATATGAATAAATATACTAAATTTATACATTGCAGATTTTCTATCCAAAGAAAGATGTAGCTTCATGTTTGTGCTATCATTAACAAAAGATTTCTTGACACGCACATAATCTTGGAAATGGCGCAAGGCATGGGAAAGGATTATGTGCATATCTAGAAAACTTTTGATAATGGAGCCAATTTCTTCAGGAAAGTTGCAGCCATTTGCAATCATCTCATAAGAATGAGACGGCCAAGCATAAAGCAAGAACCATAGGAGGACTCCTTTGAATAAAAATCAGACGGAGACATAGCTTCTTTGAACCGATTACACGCAAGGACGGACATACCAGGTTTGATTCCGAATAAAAATCATTGATTTCTCATTAAAGTTTTAAGTTGATTGCTCTCCTTTGTTAACTACAGTGAGCAGTCAGGTAATCTCGAGTATCACTTGGTTGTGAGTCCCAGTTTATTTTGGATGAGTGGGACTCTTAGTTTAGAGTTGCAGTTTAATTTTTGGATAATTATTTTATATTTTAGTGGGACTCTTATTTTTTAGTTTCAGTTGATTTTGGATAACTATTTCATATTTGAGGGGGTGGTGAAGTATAGTGGCACATTTAATTGTGAGCGGAAGTGAAAGTTAATTTTGAATAACTATTTCACATCTAATAGTAGTGAAGTTGAATTTTATATATTTTCTTTTTAACATTAATAAAATTGTAAATATGTTATTTTAAATAATTATATTAGTTAATACAAATTATAAATATGTTATTTTATTTAATTATATTAGTTAATACTTATTTTAAATTAATAAATTTGTAAATATACTAGCAATTTCACCTAATGTTGCAAAGGAAACGCCGTAAGGAAGAAGCTAGAAAGAAAGCAACTATAATTAATTTGATGTGACCTTATATTTATGTTTAGAATGTGTACGTTACAGACCTCAGTATTAAATCTACCCCAAAAGTAACATTAATTTTTTTCCAATAGACGTTGATATCAAAAGATGGGAAGGAAAAATATTTGGTAATTAACTTTACAATTAGTCTCCAATACAGAATTCCACTACATTGTTCCTATACAATTCCTTAAATCAAGCCATTCGACCAGGGAGTTGACTTTTGTCTTTATCTCCTTGATTGTTTTCTAGCTGCCTACAACTTTACACAGCCTCCATTTCTTCCTCAATTCTAGAATTACATTGCTTCCTCCATATTTCTCCCTTGTCATGATGTCGTTCATCCTCTTGACTTTCCTAAAGATCCTAGTTTCTTGTTAGGGTGCATTCAGGACTACATATGCTAAGCCTTCTTGCTTTCATGGTAGCTTGTACAATCCTCTCTGCATGTATAGTTCCAAAAAGACAAAATGTGCTTTGATGTTTCCTCCACTACCACTCAATGGAATAAAGATCTCCTTCTTCACCATCTCTGTTTCTGCCTAGACTCTCTAGCCTCATTCTCTATCATCATCCTTTTCTGTTGTTCTGAACTTTTCACACAATTTAGGAGGCTTTTAATAGGCCTCTCCACTATAACAGCTTCACCTTCATATTCACCTTCTCCAAGGAATGTCCTTTGTTCTGGTTCACATGAGTGAACTTTCTCTTCCTCATCGTGCTCTTCGTCTCTCAACTTAGCATTCATCATATGCCTTAGCTGCTTCTCCCGATTCCTAGCATATAGTTGCCTAGTAGGCCACTTGATATTTTTCTTAAGATCCTATCCAATTCTCTAGTTTTCATTCTCCATTTCTTGTAGCAGCATACTCACTACACAGAGTCTTTTCTTTAAATCAACCAGTTTTTAGTCAAACTCTTCATCATTCATCTTTATGTGGCTTCGTTCTGAACCCATTATATGACTATGCACAGTCATCTCTTTTTCCTTCTCAATGAGCTTCTTCATGCTCATTGTGAGCTGCAAACAAGTGTCCACAAGACGCTCACCAAACTTCTCTCCTCTGGGCTTGGCATTTTGGTATCACAGGTTCTCCTCCTCTAGAACTTCTCGAGCTTCCTCTTCTCCTCTGGCTCTTGAACATAGCTCTCCTCTCTAGAACTTCACTTTCTCTCTTGAGGACTTCCTATGTTATCTTCAGCTTTCTACCCTCAGTTGGAAAACTTCTCTCAGGCAACTTCACCGCTACAAGGGTTCTTTGCCACAATTCTCTTTCCTTCTGTTGCTACCTGCAATCACCAATTTGTTGACTAGGTTAAAATAAAACCATAAGACTTGTTTCACCTACCAGGCTCCTCATATTCAAATTTAAACCTGCTACATTCCTTACGTCAAATGCTTTGATTGTCTTCAACTCTGGTCCTTGACTAAATGTTCTGCCCCAATCTTTCTGTATTTTGGTTCCTTCCCTAATCTCTGTTCTGAAATTATAATTCCTTGTTAAGCCTGTAATACTCTACTCCTCTACCACCAACTACCCTTGGTTTTTTGACTCGCTTTCTCATCCATGAGAAGTCTCTTCAATTTTCTTCATCGGCTGCAATTCTCCCGTAACACCACTTAACACAGCCAACCTGACTACTCTCAATACCCCTGTCACAATTTTTCCACCCTGAAATCTTCCTGTACTAAACTCCCATCTTTGGCAAGGTTGGAATTTGACGGGAAAAATGCCTGGTCTTTTGCTCTTTTTTTGCGTTTAAAAATTTTCAAAACAGTTTCTTGGGATATGTTCTGAAGCTTTGTCTGTAAACATCAAGAAGGAAAATGGAATACATGTGGCAGAAAAAATAGTAAAGAAACTTACCAGGAGCAATGTAACCGTGAGTGCCTGCAAAAACTATGGTTGAATCCCCTCCGATGTTGCAAGCTTGAAGAACCTTTGCAACACCAAAATCAGCAATCTTGAATTTTATAAAACATATTTTTGAGGGTTTATTATTATCTGAAAATGTTATTAATACTATGTAAAGTTGCATTCTATTTGGGCTGGGATTTGTCAGGATGTCAGTTGTCGAAATTATACTACATAGCCCTAGCTTAATTGGTTGACCTCTTGGTGCCAAAGTCATTTCCCAATTGATCCTTGACCGTTTGCAAGCCTCTCAAGTATACTGACTCACATCCTTCATGAGCATAAAATAATTAACGCACCGATTCCCCTCTCATTCATCTCCAATGTTCCCTCCAACTTGCTCTCTTCATTTGAGTTTGAATTTGGGTGATTTCCATTCTCCCTGATCATCCCAAAATTTGAACCTCACAAATGTCTCCCTCCCTGTCTTCAAAATCTCGAGCTCTGAAATCCCCCACCATTGAATTAAATCATTTGAAATCAGAGTCTTACCAATGCATCTCACACTTATCTCCTTAGCATTCCTCCGCACTCTCCTCATTGCCTGCTTCACCTCTTCACATACAGTGCAGTGCGGATAGGGACGCAAGTATTGTTATTATTTGGCATCATTATCTGAAATGGAAATACAGATGGACTTCCAAAAACAATTTATTCACTTGATCTTGCAGGCACTAAAGAGAGAGGAAGAAGAATATATGAAAAATAAGGAGAACATTCCTCCATTCTCCTAAGGAGAAGCTTCAGATAGATAATCCAAAAGTGTTTCCGACTTGAAATAAAATTCTGTTATGGCTTCCATTGAAGCCTGGAAGTGACTATGAGGAGAGCGTGGGTTAATTTACCCACCAAGAGAATTCACATGATATCTTCATGTGGAGAACATTCTTTACTTGAGGCTCAATTAAAGGATCGTTTCCTATCCATCAATTTTTTCGCATTAAAGTTTCCTTTTGAACCACCATTTTCAGTGCAACATAAAATGTTACGCTAAGGTGCTTTGCTTTTATGTCTTCTTGTAAAACTTTACAGAAAGAGGGTTGAATAACAGAGTATGTGCTTTGTTTTTCAAGTTTTTTCCCTTTTTGAACTTGCAAGATGGCGGTCACTTGTTATTTTACAGACTTATCAATATGCTTCGAAGCTCTCATGGTTAATGTTAATTATGAATGAAGACTGTGGTTTATATCATAAACAAACAAACCTGCCACTCTTATCACCACTGCCAAATTCAAATTTTACCAGGTTTGCAACAACTCTCTGTTTGTGACCAGTTCTTAACAAAAATTTACCCCCTTGTAGAAACAGAAATCATCAAAGAATGAACAAATACAAGTAACAGGATTAGATAGTGTTAACTGTGTCAAGCTTATCTAAGTGGACTGAACAATTTCTTGCATTTCCAAGCTGACAGATAGACCGCTAAAAAGGTGTAAACAAACATAAACGATACAATCTAGCAATCACATTCAATTCAAAAATGAAGATCTTCCATCAAGAATCCCATGAGTGTTTTTAGTTTCTTATAGTGCAAAGATGCATAAGCACAACTAAGAAAGAAAAAAGACTCATGGTAGGTACTGTATGATAGATATTACATAATGTTTGCCAATGGATCTATACTAACCCTATTTTTATATAATTATCATTTAAAAGAAATACAAAATCAAGAGTTTTTTTGTTTCATTTTTGACATTAAACTTCAGACGTCAACTATTTTTCATTTAATTTTATTAGCATGTTACAGATGTAGGTGACATCTTTTCCACCTTAGGCTGTTGCAAGAGCACCTTTCTCTTCTTGGTGCAAAGACATAGAATAGATGGTGTAGTTGGGAATTAAATGTTCGAATTCTAAGAAGCTCATTCTTCATTTATTGTCACATATCAGATTTGTCCTCAAAACCATTCACTTATTGTCTTCAAACAAGGAACAATTTAAGTTCTTCAAATTAAAAGCCTCAAGACCATCAATGTAACAACCCTCTTTGAAACAGGAAATTGAGCATGATTTCTCACTAAGCTTACCCGTTGCACCAAGTGGGTGACCAAAAGCCATCGCTCCTCCATTAACATTCACTTTTTCAGGATCCAATTCTAATTTTCGAACGTAGTATACATATTGTGAAGCAAAGGCCTACAAATGAAATATGGGTTAAATGTATACTCGACAATGTTCAATCAAATAAAGTTGGGAGTTCCAGAGAAGTATTACTGTCGCCCAAGCTTACTTCATTAATCTCGAAAAGATCAATATCCCTTGTTTGAAGGCCAGCTGCCTTAACTGCTGCTGGAATTGCAACAGATGGGCCAATTCCCATAACAGCTGGATCAATCCCAGCAGCTGCAAAACTCCTGCATGGTCATCATATGGAAATCACTTTGTGACATTGAACTAAATAAATGCACTAAATAATGAATCAATCTGAATACGGTACAAACTTGAATATACCAAGAATAGGTAAGCCCTTCTGAATTGCCACTGCCCTTTTCATTAGGAGGACAACATCGGCTCCATCGCTCACTTGGCTTGAGTTCCCTAATAGCCATTGCATTCCAAAAACATCATGAATGACCAGACAACCAGCCTCCTATTTTATGCGATTGTTGAATGTTTCACCTTGCATATCCAGTTCAAAAATTAGTGTGCCAAGGGGTTCGCACAAAGAATATATACCTGCAGTTGTCGTTCCATCCTCCTTGAAGGCAGATTTAAGCTTTGCTAGAGTAGAAAGGTTAGTATCCGGTCGAATCCCATCATCAGCAGAAATCGTAACATGTTTCTCCTCTCCAGTTTTGGGATCAACAATCTGAAACATAAAATAGGAACCATAATGTCCATGAGCTCAGATCTGGTTTCAACGAGTATATTTACCATTTCTACTGCCATGTAGTAACATTTTTTCATAGGTTGAAGCATACATTTTGGACCAGGGCTTTCAGTATTTTCAGAAATACAATTTTCATACCTTAGTTTCTACTGGGATGATTTCGTCATTAAACTTCCCAGCAGCTACTGCTGCAGCTGCATGCCTATGAGATTCAACCTACAAATGCAATTCAATTCTTTGTCATATTATCTTCAACTTTTCCACCAAGAAATAAAGCTTTAACTATTTTAATAATTATCCTAGAGTATGGTGGATGCCTGACCTTGCAAGAACATAAAATCTTGGATGGAGCACAGCATTGGAAATTTATGACATCTAACATAAAATATTGGATGGAGCACAGCATTGGAAATTTATGACATCTATCATGTTAATGAAACAGAAAGGATAACTACTTACAGCAGCCTGATCTTGGTCATGTCGTGTAACTCCGTAGCGTTCAGCAGCATTTTCTGAAGTTATACCCATTGGGAGAAGGCAATCTTGTGCTTGCTTGTGAGTTTCAGTCTACGGGGAAGAAAAATATATCAACATACTTCCACAAATATAGGCTCAAACAATCTAAAATATAATGAAACCGATTCACTAAAATAGCATGTGTTGTATCTAGAGCAAGGCCAACAAAACCGATTTGAAGAAGTTAGTATGAAAAGGATCACGGCTACAATTACAATATGTCAATGCTTACCCTTGGATTCACCGGGCCCGCCCATGCCATTGAGTCAATAGTCATTGTCTCTAACCCAGCACCTATCCCTGCAATAAACCAAGAAATAGATGAACATAAGTAAATGAAATTTCATCTCTCAAATATTGTAGAAGAGATATGATTTTCATTTACCAATATCATAAAACCCAGCTTTAATCGCTACTGCAACATCTGCTACTGCTTGAAGACTAGATGAGCATTGCCTATTGACAGTTTTGACAGGAACAGTCTCTGTAGTGAACAAGAAGTATAATCATAAGCCTATATATTATAAAATATGGCTTAGCATGAAACGAATGAACTGAATGAATTAAAGGGGATGGCCACTCTACACACCTGGGAATCCAGCATCAAAAGAAGCCATCCGACATTGACTGGCTCTTTGAGAACCAGGGGCAAGAACTGTACCAACTACAATATCACCAACTTCACCTGGATTGATTCCAGTTTTCTCCAATAATCCCTACACCACATTCATGTTTCCAAAGCAAGCTGATAATGGTAGGATTCTAGGCAATATCATAAGAAAAACCCTGAGATATTTATGAATCAACATTTCATAATGAGAAGAAGTTCTAATAGACTCGGTAAATTGTTCGTCAAAACATAAAGTCTGGATATAAAATTTGAAACAAAAAGGCATACCAACCTTAAGAACAGTTGCAAGCAAGCCATCAGGATGAGTATCCTTAAAGCCTCCACGTTTTGCCTTGCAAATGGGAGTGCGGTAAGCCCTGTATGAAGAATTGATGCAAATATACAAACAACAGCCAATCGACAAAAAAAATTTGTCAACAACATACCAGAAATACATCAATATCATGCATGCTATATTTGATAAACGTACAGACTGGCCCATTGAATTGCATGATTGGAAGTGTCTTAATTAGGCAGTAAAGGTCTTATAAATGAATCATTTATAAAACTCACAGGCAGTCAGTTATAAGATAATAACAACTGACATTGATTTGCATTGTACAAGGGCTCATACTTACGCTACTATAACAATATCATCACCAAAGTCACCAGATCTCTGATAAGCGGCACTATCTCCAACAGCACATGCAGAAGCCTACTCAACAAGTGACATGTCAATAATAGGAAAATGGGAAATCCATTCAGATATTTGAATACACATATCCAGACAAGAAATCAGATGACAAAAATATGAATATGTGACACCACATCAACAAGTGACATGTCAATAATAGGAAAATGGGAAATCCATTCAGACATTTGAATCCACATATCCAGACAAGAAATCAGATGGCAAAAATATGAATATGTGACACCACATCCAGAGACGCTAGCTAACATGAGATAAACATCCAGAGACAATAGCTAACATGAAATAAACTTGTTGAACAACATATTTCATATGACGTGGCTGTTAAACCTATAGAAAGAGAAGCAATATCGACAATCACAAAGCAATTACAAAATGAATAAGAGATTTTACACTGTACACTTTTTACAGAAAAAACCAGCTTTCAAAAATATATATCTCCATTCACCTTGGCCAATTTGGCCAAGCCGGCCAAAGAACAAGCTTCCCAAGGCACTTTACAATGGATTTCTTCCAGATTTTAAATAGATTTCATCACATGCTAATACCATGGGTTATCCAAAATCATGAGCCCATATGCGTGATCGGTACACTCATGAATTACCAACTCAAGATTAACTCAACATAGGAAAAATGGAAAAGTTACCAAAAAACAGTCATAGAGGAAATAAGCAAGGATGATAAAGAGATACTTTCATTCAGAATGTAAAGGAATAAACCATATAAATTGATTGAGCAAGATTGGTTGGGAATCCCAACACAAACCAAGCTGGTTGTGTTAGCATCTGAGGCCCAGAGGACTCAAGATTAACTCAACACAGGAAAACTGGAAAAGTTTTAAAAAACAGTCAGAAGAAATAAGAAAGGATAATAAAGAATTATTTTTGTTCAGAATTGAAAGGAAGAATGTAAAGGAATAAACAAGATGGATTGATTGAAAGAGATTAGTTGGGGATCCCAACACAAACCAAGCTGGTTGTGTTAGCATCTGATGCCCAGAGGATTGTGATAAAATATTAAATATCCAGGTATCTTAATTACAGCACACTATGGGGCCAAGTGATAAGCAAACATGAACTTTAGAGGAAGATAGGTTGATAAAAATGCATCCCTCCTCACAATCGAATAGCGTATAAATGAGTATAACTTTTATGAGATAGATCTCCTATTATACCTTGTGGATTAAAAGATATAGATTAATTTCATAAAGTTTCTGAGAACAAACCTCAAATTACAGTAAAGTTGAAGCAAAAGTATTGCCATCCAACATCTGAACTTTATCCCAAATTCAGTTTGCAGGATTTCCAAATCTAATATATCCCTTTAACTTTAATATCTAAACCTGCCCCTCCCTCCACTCAAGCAGGTAGGACCTTCCCTCCCTTAGAGAGTCAAACCACCTCCCCTGCTCAAGCAGTGTTGTTGGATCCGATTAGCAAGGGAGATTATGTTTTTCCAGTAGGGAATGTGATTGTTCAAACCCCACCTGCTCAAGCAAGTAGGGCCTGCCCTCCCTTCAAGGCTTGTGATCAGATTTCCCCTCCACCAACCAAAACTCAAGTTGGCGTCACCTGTCTGCCTTTTTCAAGCCACTTCCATAAGATAACTTGCAACATCAAATAGATGAAAGCATGGGTGATGTTAGGAGGTGGAAGATGTCATTACTCAACATTGTAACTTGCACCCCAATGTCAACTTTCAAATTGGCAAAAAAATTGGTGGGGTTAAAATCTGTCTTTGTGGGACAGTTATGCATTTTTTATCATTCACACAACACACAATCCCAACATAGATATATGCAAGTGAAAACCAGAGATAAGAACCACAAGGCTAGACACCAAAATCGTTGGGGTTTTAGTATTAGAATAAGGAAAATATTGGGGATTGTATTACTACCCTAAGGAAAATCTTTATCACATCAGCCGGAAAAATTGCACCAAAAACCAGCTTCAGCTTTGAAATGGGCAAATTTTTTGGAGTAATGCTTTCTAAACCATATCTAAAACCCAGCTTCAGCTTTGGAATGGGCAAGGTTTTTGGAGTAATGCTATCTAAACCATCTCTACAGAAGCTAAAATAAGTGAAGGCAAAAGAACTGACCACAAGATTCTTGGACTCCTCGTCGGAATGCATTGGGCGAAGATGGTCCAACAACACCTGTTGCCTGATGCGTAGCTTCTCCATCTCCATTCCTAGCCCAGATTCCCTCTCAACACAAGAAACCCAAATGGAAATTGGAACTCCCTAAATCCAATAAACGATGGGCGACCTAGGCACAAATTAATGAAGAGGATGCCGAGAAGATTGTAACCAAGTTGTTCCCGCTAACAAGGTGGCCATGCCAGACCATTGAAGCTAGTTCTATCAGGATATCCAAACTTCATACATTTTTTTTGGGCAATGCCACAATCTTTATCAATTCACCATACGAAAATCTAGCTTTGATAGGCAACAGAGCCCTGGATTTCCCGAAAAGCTTCCCCTGTTTCCGACGGTGACGAGCGAATTGGGAACAGGGCCTCTCAACTGATTGTTGAAGAAATCGATAGAGCTCAAATTCAATTCGCTGAGACTGCTGGGAATTGATCCTGAGAGAGAGGCAATTCCCCTGTGAAAGAATTTCCAAGAGCAAGAAATGCCATAATCCAGTATGGAAGCTCTGCAAGCGCAATGACAGTTGCTTCTTCAGTTTTTCCCTACCGATTTTGAATAAAAAGAAGCCCTAGAAACCTTCCACTAACTAAATATTTGCAACTACTATTGTTTTTTCATCGAACGGCTGAATATGTTTCAATCGTCTAACATATAATCTAATGGTTTCACATTATGACACGATGCACATCAGCAAAGTTGTTTTCAAATAATAACGCCTTACGGCGTAATTATTTTATATAATTATATTGTATGGTATAATTAATAATGTTTCTTAGATTATATAATTTAATTGTATTAATTATATTATATAATTATGCTAATTATGTTATATTAGAGCTCCTCAGGGTTTGGTCTAGTGGCGAGCAGATGCATTGCTAAGGCGTTCGTGTCGATGTGCAAGTCACGAGCTCAAGTCTCGGATAACCCGAGGGTTGTTGTGGCAGGCTCGACAGTTCCTCCTAGGAGTATAGTGGTAGCCAGCGAGATTCGACCCCATGTCACGGGAGTACGATACTGGTGTCGCTGTCGATTCTCCTAGTTAGAAAAAAATTAAAATTATGTTATATTAGAAAAAAATTATTTTAAATTAATAAAATTGTAAATATTATTTTTTATATAATTATATTTTATGACATAACTATTATAATTATGTTACATAATTTTTTATTTTTTTTTTAATTAAGATAATTACTATTTGAATTGAGATGGATGATATTAGGCTATACAATTTCAAGCAAGAATGGTTTTTTTTTTTTTTTAAATTAAAGTTTTTAAAAAATTGTGCGAGATTTTGTTTAATATTAACCAAAAAAAAATGTTCTGAAAATGTCATTTCCTCTCTAAGTTAGAGTTGGTGATATTATCCCTTTAAATCTCAACTACTAGAATTGTTCCTTATAAACAAAATTTAAATATTATATATAAATATTAGGAGATGTAATTTAATTAACAAAAAAAAATTAAACATTAAATTTTAAAATTAAAATTAACAATTTCACTAATCACATACTGTAATTCTAATAAAAGTTGGTCACTGCAATGGACGTTTTTTTCACTTTTCTGATGAAGGAAAAGTAGGTAATATTAGGGGTGATTCTCATTATGGAGGCCATTCAAAGTTCTATGACTCCGATTTTCTAAATTTGGAATTGGAAAATTGAAAGTTCAAACATTTTCAACATTTGATGGGAGATGAAAATGAAGCATTTTTTCACACAACGGGGAGAGGTCCATGCAAGGGAGGCATGCATCGTATCTTTGGTAGACAATGAATATGTTCTTGAAGTCATTGTAGGATCACATTCGATTTGGTATTGTAAGTAATGTATGAAAGTAATGAATTGAGCCCAAGGTAAATGGTTTGTTGATGGTAGTAAAAACTAGTTTAGCTCTGAAACCCTAGTTTTTCAAACACTTGCAACCCGTGGATTTCATGGCGAGGACCCCTCAAATGACAGATGACACTATCCACGGCGTGAAAATGTTCTCTCCTTACTGGTGGAAAAGGCAGTGTAATGGTGCTTCTACACATGGCGGGTTGCATGGGGACATACGTGTAAGGCAATGCAGGCTAGTCTGGGTTGGCAGGGGGGTGCGACACCACATGGCATTCAACGGTTCATTTTACCTACTATATGTAAACTTAGGATGGTTTTCAAACATGCTTAGGGCCATTTTACTGGGTTTCCCACGTTTTAAGAGCTGGGGTTTGGTTTTCATTGAGGGTCTGTAAGCTTATTCTTTGGGTTCCATTTCTTCCTTACGGCTACGGTGAGTCATTATAGTTTTTATTTCTCTGTGGGTGTGCACTTCACATGCTCGGGGTTTCATATTTTACCACACTGCCCATCCATCTCTTAGTACACTGCGGGTAAGTTGCACTTATCCTCCCCTATGTGCTAATTTTTCGAGTCCGACTGTAGCTTTTGGGTTTTTTGTCAGTATTCGTTGGAGTTAGGTTAAAGCTTTTCATTTTATGTTGCTCCTAGTCACTTTGTCGGTTACTGTTGGGGGTTTTGGTTTTTTCCAGAGTGGTTTTTTCTTTGCTGTGTTTCGGGGGTTTCCGCAAGGGTCATCGTTTTCCCAGGGTGGTTTTTTGGGCACGACCCAGTGACCAGTTTTAGGTTTGTCCTCTGGTCACTATTTTTTGGTGGTGGTTCTATCCGGTCAGTCTTGGTTTCTCGGTCACATGGGAAATGATGATGAGTTTATTGACGTGGAACCTGCGGTGGAAGACATCCTCTCTCTCTGGGGCATGGAACCCATAAAACATAATCTCAGCTGAGTCTCCCTTATGGCTTAGTCTCATTCTGATAAAGGAGACTTAGATAAGCTTAGGTGGAACCTAGTGGATGGATTGGTTTCCCTGGGTGGCGATATCAAACCAACCCTCGTTCCAAGGGTGTATGTTAGTCTGAATATGGTTTCTCTCCCGGTCACAAAATGGTTGCTTGGGGACCATTGTAGTCTTATCCCCTCATCTGGTAAAGGTAAGAAGAATCGGTCACTTAGGCCACTGTTCAGATCTGGAGGGTTGGAGGATGTTGTGTTGGGTGTGGGGGGATTATCGTCTATGGGGTCAGGTCCATTTGTTCCCAGAGATAAAAGATGGTATTTCTCTCTGGCAGGAACACACTCCTCATTTTTTTCAACCAGAAGGGAAGGATACAACTCCTTTGGGGGGACTCTCTATAAATGAACTTGCGGGGAGGAAAGACTTATATTGGGGCGCAAAGGTCTTATTTGGTAAAAACGTGGCAGAAGGTTTCAGTGGCGGCTTCCCCACTCAGGTGGAGGAGGGTCGGGGCCAAGAAGGGTTTTTCGAGGGAATCCAAAGTCAAGGGAAATGGATGGATGGTATTGGGTGGCAGATAGGGTGTTTTATGGCTCCATGTCTTCAACAGTAAGGGGAGACCCCTTCTAAGGGGTGAAAAAATAATTTGATGGCAGGTTCAAAGCAGAAGGAGGACTCAGTGGCACACACCAAATATTCAAAATTCTCGGTGAGAATAGACAGCCAATCGTGACTCAAGAGAAAAAAAGGGCAAGGTTATTAAGGTAATTCAGGAGTGTCCAAACTTGGTTTTTGGGGTGGACCTACATTTTGATCATGTAATGGCGACATCAGAATCGATCCTAGTTGGCATATCTAGAGATAAGTTCTTCCTGGTTGAATACATTACGGAATGGATTAATTGCAGCTGGTTGGAGGCACTAGATAGAGATGTGGAGGTAATTACGTTATCTAAAGGATGGTTTATGGTCAGTTTTAAGAACGCGGAAATGCTGGAGTGGGTTATTTCAAGACAGTAGGGATTTGGTATTGCTCCCATTCTATTTAAAATATGGACCTCGCTTTTCAGTGCAAACAGGGAAGGGGTCGATGAGATTCCTGTGTGGGTTAGGCTCCCAGCTCTCCCCCCTATTTCTAGACTATGTAGGTGTTTTAGGCTATCGGGGATATCTTGGGATCTTTCCTAAAGGTGGACATGTAGGACTCGGTCCAGGAATACAGCCCGCATTCTGGTTAAACGGGCACCGAGGGATGGGATGATTTAAAAAATTATTCTTAATGTAGAAGGTCATGCGATGGAGCAACTGATTGATTATGAGAATTTTCCTTTCAGATGTCATCGGTGCCACAAGTTAGGGTACTTGGCATGATACTGTCCTCTATGGTTCTCAAAAATAAGGAAACATAAGAATGGGGCCACTCATGGTCATCGGATCAGATTCGAGGTCTCCGGAAATGCAGAGGAAATGGAGGTCCAAATTGAACAGGCACACATGGACAATAGTGCTCAGTAGGAGGAGGTGACTCATAGAGTGGAAGAGAAAATTCCCACATAATGGATGACATGTAGGACTTGGATCAGGCCCCGACTCAGGAGCAGACAGAGACGACTCCTGCTGATCCAACCTCGGATTTGGTGGGTACTACCCCTTGCCCCTCTTCTCTTGCATTAAACTCTTTTGATCATTTTTTCAATTGTATGAGTAAGCCTGGTCCTTCTAGGCGTGATCAGTCTTTATCCCTTTTTGTTAGCAATGTGTCATTAGACATGGACAAAATTATTACTACTATACCTAAGTTTTCTTTTGACACTGTCCCTTACAATATTTTGCCCTACGACAAAAAATTGATCGAAAAAATAAGTTCATGGTGGGTTGGGAGGATGCGCTGTCATGGATAAAGTCAAAATATTAAGAGTGAGGAAGTCAAATATTTCAAAAGCCAAACTTAAATCCATCTTGGATATTTTGGATGGTAGACAGCTTTCCCTCAAATGGGCGCTTAGAGTAGCGGGATCCCAGTCCTTGGTTTCAAAATGATTATTTTTTATTTCAATTGTAGGGATCTGGCTAGTGCACCCAAAAAACTAGCTTTCAAAACTCTCTGCTCACTGTACAAGCCTGATGTCATTTTTCTTTAAGAAACTTTGGGTCAAGGGGACCTTGTTTCCTTAATTATGACCTCCCTCTTTCCAGGCTGGACCTTCATTACCTCTGATGTAAAGGGTTGTTCGAGAGGCCTTACCACGAGTCTTATAAATAGCACTTTGAAGGTTCTAAATTGTTGGACTTCAGATTTGTTGATTGGAGTGAAGGTTTCTTCACTAGACCTAGCTACAAGCCTCACCCTTATTAACATTTATGGTCCTTGTAATGATAGGATAAGTTTCTAGAGCTCGATTTTGAATAAATATTTCATGAAAGCTCCCCATTTGATTGTCCGGGGCAACCTAAACTTCATTCTAGGGAGATTGAAGGTTTGGGGCCCAAATTCAAGGTCAAATCCCTTGGTAGAATTCTTCCTCATGAAACTTAGGGATGGAAAGCTCTTTGACCCAAACTTGATCAAAATTGCTCCGACCTAGAGGAACAATAGAGTGGGTGAATCCAGAATTGCTAAAATACTGAACCGATTTTTTCTCAGTGATGACTTTGCGATAAGAATGAAATATTTCGTTAGTGGATTGGAACAGGTGGTGAGTCGGAACACTCTCTGATTATCCTTGAAATGATAGGGCCATCAAAGAAGCTAACCTCCCCTTTTAAATTTAACTCAGTTTGGCTGAAGAAGGAGGGATTCCAAAAAGTGTTGTCTGATTCATGGAGTCTGATGATGAAGTGAGATGGTAATTTTTCTCAGGCCCTTATTAATAATTTATATCAAATATTAAAAAGGCCACCATCTTGTGGGAAAAATAAAAAGAAAAACGAACACAAAAGAGCTCCAGGACATCATCGATTCTTTGGGGATTTTATATAAGGATATCAAGACAGGGGTTTTGTTGCTGAAGCCTCTCGGGATAACCTAAAAATGCTAGAAAAAAATGAATTTATTAATGGTCAAAGAGGCTAGCTGGAGATTGAAGAGTCGAGCCACATGGTTACAAGCGGGCAACGAAAATACAATTTGTTTCCACAAATATGCAAAGGGCAGAAGAATTCAAATACCATATGGTAATTCGATGACTCTTGAGGAGAGAAGGAAAATATTTGAAGACTAGTTCGCTAGGGAAAAATTATTTCAAAATATCTACATGTACCGTGGGGCACGATCGTGAAATAATTCAGTAGCCCAACCTTTTCCTAGGCAGGAAGAAGCGAGGAAAATGTTCCGTGGAAGGTGCACCTATGGAGAAAAAGGAAGTGGAGCATATCATAAAGTCCATGCAAAAAGACAAAAGCCATGATCTCATGATCGGATGGCTGAATCCTTTCAACACTTTTTTCGACCTGATGGGGGATACCATCTCAAATGTGGTGGAAGAATCATGAGTCACCGTTGGTTTTAATCATGATGCGTTGAAAACAACGTTCGTGGCTCTTCATCCAAACAGTGACTGCCTTTTAATGATTTCAGACCTATTTCGCTATGTAATTGTATATATATAGTTATTTCCAAAATGATTGCTAACAAGATGAAGCCCATTTTATCGAAATATATATCTAAAGAACAATTTTGTTTCCTGGATGGCAAGAAGATTCATGAAGCTATTAGTGTGGCTCAAGAAACTCTCCATAGTGTGAAACTCTCAAATAAAAAATGTATGATTTTTAAGATTGACCTGTCAAAAGCCTATGATTAGATCAATTGGTTGTATCTGAGACTCCTTCTTACTCATATGGGGTTCCACATTGACCTTATCAACTAGATCATGGGATGTATCAGAAATGTGTCTTTTGTTGTGCTGATCAATGGAGTGGCATCCCCATTTTTTCTCAATAATCATGGGCTAAGATAGGGATGTCCTCTATCACCACTCCTTTTTCTTTTGGCTGTTGAAGTCATCAGTAAACTAATACACCAGGCTAAGAGGAATGGGGATTTTTATGGGGTCGAGGTGGCGACCAATATGTTTATTTCTCATCTTCTTTTTGTGGATGATATTCTGATTTTTTGCAATGGGAACATGTGGGAGATCCATAGTCTGAAGCATTCTTTGGGCATGATCATTATTTTCCAAAAATCCACCTACAAAAATCAATCCATTGATTCCAAGAACCAAATTTTATCTAAACTATAGGAAGAGTTTCCAGAGAATTGGCCAATGAGACATGTTAGACTTTTAATAGAAAAAATGTACAACAACAAAAAAGAAAGAATGAAAAAGTAATATTCCCTTAAATGTTTTTTCTAGAATTATTTATAAATATCATTTATAAATATGACTTTTGTTATATTTACTTTTCATATATCAATATAAAAATTAAATAGTTTATTGTCATGCTAAATTTTCAGGTAGATTATGAAAATCTCAAAAGATGAACGAGCTGATATCGTAAATATGCCAGTAGGAATGTCCAAAAAGGTGTACAAGGATATGGTCAAAGAAATGGACAAAATTGCATTGCAAGAGGAGCCATCTCAACAACAACATACTTCAAATGTAATATGTAATCATTGACTTTTTTTTATCATTAGGTAATATAAATAAACAAATTAGCATTAAATATTAATTTCAAGTATTTTCTTGCAGAAAATAAAAGAAAATGGAACCCAATCAGCACATAAAATAGGACGACAAGGAAGAAAAGGGTTGATATCTATGTTTGTCACTAATTTTTACTTCCTTATAACAACTTAACTAGATTTCATTTTTGTATATTTTAAGTTTTTTTACAAAAATCATCATTGAATGTCTTCAAACTGGTGCTAACATACAAAGAAGAACCATCAGACAAATTGATTGACATTGGGTTAAATATGGGTTGTGAGTATATGTTGGCATATCATAAATTAATTGTGGAATTTGTAAGCATCTATCAATCTTGTTTTACTTAGCTCTGTCTATAATTAATAGAACAAAAAAAATATTTTATATTAAATATATGATTTGTTATGGGGTATAAAACTTGCAGGAAACAAACTATGGAACTACGCCAACAGATGAAATCTTGAAAGATGGCATAGTACATGGTTTTCAAAGAATGTGTGTAGTTCATGAGTCAATTTTTGCTATGGTACGTCATTTCTTTTCGATTTACATTAATGTATATTATTTAATCTTGCAATTTTCATTATTCTCACCGATGTATATACACTCATTATAGTTTCTTTTTATGTTTGTAGATGGAAGGTGAAGAAGAAGAAAAAAATCAACACCGTGAACAAAACATTCCTAAAAACAACCCAAGTCATGGAAGTAGCTCAAGCAGTGACAACAGTTCAAGCGAAGAATGATGATCATTATGTTTGGATATCAAAGCAAGGCATTGTATTTTTTGAAATATTTGTCAATGAAATCAGACATTTTGTTTAATATAATGGACATAGTGTCCCAATTGAAAGACAAAGGGATACCAATAACTATCCCATTTTGTATGACAAAGACTGTCTTATATATGTGTGTGTGTGTGTGTGTGTTTTAATTCATTTTGTTGCATTCTCCATTGTCGCTGTGAAATGTAATACCACTGATTCAATTTATGGATGATTAAATATTATAATGAAGAGATGTGAACTCTAATGATATGATATAACAAACTAATCCAAACATCACATTCAAATGCACTAATAAAAATTTAATTGATATGAATACTGTTATAAGATACATGTCGTCTTTTGATGAATAATGAATTTAAAAAAGTCACAATAATGATGATATGATATAAAAAATTAATCCAAACATCACATTCAAATGCATTAATAAAAATTTAATTAATATGAATACTTTTATAAGATGTGTCGAATTTTGATGAATAATGAATTTTAAAAAATCACAATAATTGCACTGTCACAGGTTGATGTTTCTAAAAAATACAAAATGAACACTGGTGCATGTCAGTTACTGTACACCATTGTGTTTGTATGATACAGCGCACCTGTGCATTTCTATGACCTATGAGTATTGCACAAATACTAATACCAATTATAATTCTTGGTGCGTTTGTGCGATAGTGCGCATTGGTGCGTTTATGTGAGACTACGCACTAGTGCATTTGTACGACCTATGGGCACCGCACAAATACCAATACGAATTAGAACAATCGGTGTGTTTTTCTGATACTGCTCACCAGGTCGTTTCTATAAGAATATGAACTGGTGCGTTGATATGTATTACCGGCACCCCACAAATCCCAATACCAATTAGAATGGCCCTATGCGTTGTATCAGATACAGTGTGCCCGATGTGGTTTTATACCTTTACGGCCTACTGCATGCACCTTCGACCACCTTGGGCCGATCGTCTAGATGACAAGCACCAGTGCGTTGACACCATAGTAGCGCACCGATGAAAAAAACATCTATAATAACCTACGACCGCCCAGTTTTTTTAGTTGTGTTGAAATTTTGTTAAAAGCTCCACCAAACCTCCGTTACCAAAAGCGAATGTTGTAGAATTTTGTTTTTTGACAATTTTGGCTAATTTTATAACACTAAAACCCTCATTTTTAACCTTCGCTAGAGGATCTTGTCCTTGTAGTGAAAGGTCATTAAATAAATATGCAACAACCGAAAATGTGTGCTTTCCCTTTAGGAAAGGGATCTTGGTGTTGTTTTCTAAGAGCACAACCTGCACATACCTTTTTAATTCAAGAAAATTTTAGAAGATCTAAAATCAAAATTTGGGTGAAAATCTACTGTAGCTATCTCTAATTTAGATGGCCAAATTTTTCATGTCAAATATTACACAAGGAATTAGCATGAGCTAGAAAAGAAGAAGCAGAGGAAGACTAACAGAAAACAACTTATTTAATTTGGAGGCATGATCCACCTATCCAATAACAACAAAAACTACTAGATTATGTAGATACCTAATAACTCCCTGATTTGGAGAAAACTCCATTGCTTTTCCATGACCAGAATGATAGATCTGATAGATGGGAAATGAATTTGGAGAGATCTTAGGGACTAGGAGCACATTGTTAATGCATCCATTGGTCAATTGCATGATACCTTACCCCAAAACCTCAAGTTGAGTAGAGTTGTTGATCAAAATATTTGAAATGCTGCTATGTGATGTAGAAGGAAGCAAAACTTGACAAAGAGCCATATGATTTGATGTGCTTGAATCAAGTAACCAGTGCTTTGTAGATCTACCTAGAGCTTGGGTTGATAAAAAATGTCCTCTGCTTGTTGAAATATTGTGTTTATTCATAGAATCATCTAATAATTCCAACTTTTTCCAACATTTTGCTTTAATATGACCAGATTTGCCACAAAAGGCACATGTTTCATGTGATTTTGTCTTTTGCGTTCCTTGTTTCTTCGTTGTCTTCTAGGAGGATCCATCGTTATTGGAAGTTGGAGGTGGAGACTTGGTATTTTTCTTAGCATTGGAGGGAGTCTCACAGGCTTGAACATAATTTTTCTTTTGTTAAGATAGAAATTTATGCTGACCTTTGGAGTTATGAGCCATCAAAGCCTAATTTGAAGAGCTTGAGAGAAGATCTAGTTGCTTGAGCTTAGATTTTTCACGCATGATATGATCACAAAATGTCTCAAATTTGGCCATTTTGAATGATCCACTAAGGACATCCCTTGTTGAATAGAAGGTATATGAGAAAACCTGAAAAGGACCCTTTAATTTTGACAAGATAAAAAAATACACTCTACTTCATTTTTCTCCTTGCCATATACTTTTATTTGGGACAAAAATTATGACCTAAATTAACCAATATACTGCTAAATAGAGACATGTTCATCAAGTACTAGGGTTGATAATCTAGTTTCCAATTTCCAACAGTGGAATTCATTGGATACAAACCATCTTTGTTTGTGAGTGGTCCATTTTTTAAGATGAAATAGTAGGTTGTCTAAAACATGCAACTGAATCAACCCCATGGCTTCATCTTCTTTATTCTTATAGGCAAATCTTAAAATCAGTTGGTTTTCACTAAACATTTTTCACAATCCTTTGGATTGTAACTCCCGTTACAATTTTCTTTTCCATGTATGATAATTATATGGAGTAAGGAACAATTTGTATCTTTAATTTTACCATAATATCAAATACTCTCATTCTTTTACAATTACAATTAAACATTATGCCTATAAAAAACTTATTTAAAACTTTTGTCCAAATATTTAGCTCCATATAAAATGTATTTTACCCAACCTACAAAAAAATATATTTCCCATTAACTTTCGCTCAAAAAAAAATTTTCAATCCTAAAAAAATCAATTTTTTTTTTTTTTTAAATTTCAAGGTTTGTTTCTTAAAAAAATCAATAATAATAAATAAATGAAAATAATAAAATGGTGAAAATATTAGGGTTTTCCCAGGCCAAAAAACACCTTCAAAATATTGGTGAAACTAGTAGACAATATTTATGTTTATGTTGGCACTAATCCCCAGTGCCACAACAATTCTTCATACAAGTGAACGCCACCGCTTGTAGTCAGAAGACCGCTCAAAGCTCTTGTAATGTCATCTAAATCCGCTCATATGACAGAGGCAATGACCATCATTGTAATGTTCTTGTAATGTCATATGAATCTTCACATATGACCGAGGCAATCACCATCAGTGTAATGTTCCTGCAATGTCATCTGAATCCGCTCATATGACCGAGGCAATCACCATCACTATAATGTTCCTATGTTCTGAAAGTCTAGTTACATGTGACTGAGAAAGATGCTTCAGGGCTGAAAATGATTCCAACAGAGGCAACAATTTGCTTGAAAGAAGATCGGACGTGGACGATAGGTTGTGATTGCTGGTATAATAGTATGTGGAGGGGAAACTAGTCTGTATCACAAAGGAAAGGACTACCAAAGAGCCAAACCACCCTGCAAAGCAACAAATGAACGAATTTCATGTTCCACGGATCTCTAAATCCAGGGAACGATGTCACGATTTCCAAAATCAAATACAGAGTAAATAGATATCTCTATTCTAGCACATCAAACCAGTATTTTAAAAGATTCCCAGATTTATTTATTGACACCAAGTGAGGTTGAAGTTGAAATCTTACCCATTCCAATAAACCTTGCATTTCTTGGGGAAAATCTACGTTACTGACTTTTCTTGGGGAAAATCTACATTATTGAAAATCTAAATTTTTAACTATAGACAGTTTTCCCTGCATTGCATACTTTGGAGCCATGTAACGGCTACATACTCCAATGAAATGAAATAGAAACACTTCAAGAAAGTTGGGTGTTGTTAAAATCGCATGATTTCATGAAGGTAAACTATGTAGGAAAGGGTAGAGAAAAAAAATGTGAGATTACAATGTCCCCGCAACTCTGGTTTGGATATGACTCTTCTCTTTGGGAAAATTTTTGGCTAACTCAAAGTCTGCTATCTTGGGATTCAATGCCTCATCAAGCAAAAATTTAGTTGCTTTAATGTCATTGTTTAATGTCTCTGTGAATTATTGGAGGGGTTTTGATAACGAAGACCATGGGTAGCGCGTCTGCGAGTCAAGCAATTTCAGCCTATGCTCTAGATCTACATTAATTCAAAACTTTGTGTTACCTTGACTAGAAATTACAAATAACTTCTTCACCGTTATCTCTTTTAAGTCTTTTGTGTTTCGGTGAAAGAATGAGTCACGTCAACAACGAATAAAAAGCCATGAAAAGTCATCTTGGGTCTAGAAGATTATTAATCTGTGCACGAGAAGGTAGGTCTCATGGGAAAAAATATAAAATTATCACTGAGCTAAAGGTTTGTTTGATCTGGCAATTCAATGGGCTAACATCATAGAAATTAGCAATGTTATCAATAAGTCTATAAAATTAATTTTCTTAATGTGAAGTCACCCGTTCAATTCCCCGCGCCTATGGTGTGATATGTATTGGACATGATGATGAAGATGTAGTCCTCCTCAACTTTCATATATATATATATATATAATTAAATCTTAAATATAGATATATTATTGTAATGATATAAATTAAATGATAAGTAAAAAGGCGATAGGCAACAATGTATAATAGACATCAAAACATTTCTTATAATACATCTCATTGCCAAGATTAATAAAAATCAACTAAATTATAACTTTATTTTAAATTATTATTATTGTTATTAATTACAAGTGGCAAAAGAATTCATATATGAATTAAACATATTCTAGAAAAATTCTTAACCATGGAGATTCACTTCCATTTCATCATGGAGGTTTTCAACTTGTAAATAGATTTTGTTAGAGTACTATAATTTATCATTGTTACATGGCCAGAAAAACAGTGAAACAGAGTACTATAATTATAAATGATAATTTATAATTTATCATTGTTACATTCTTTGGACTTGTTCCATGTGTGTCCCTGCATGAAAAAAACAGTGAATAAGCAAAACAGTGAATAAGCAAAAAAACAGTGAATTAGAAAGAAACAGATTCGTTTGATAACCGTGAATAAATAAATATTATTATTAAAAATATATTACTATTAATTTTATAATAAGAATTATAATAATTTATTAATTTCATTATAAGTATCTGATTAATTTTTATGATCAAGATCCCAACAATTTTGAAAAAAATTATAATGATAAGTTATTAATTTCATTAATTTTATTATTAATATCACAACAATTTTGAAAATACGAAATATAATAAAGGGAGCCGGGAATAGAGAGGGATTGGGGTGGTGCCAGATTTCTTATCACAGAGGAGAAGGCGAACGAGTCAACGGAAGGGTGATTTCGATGAACGACAGACTTGAGGCGTTGAGGAGGTTTAGTGGATGAAGGACTCATCAAGAATGAAAGGATAGTTTTAGAGTTTCAAAGAAAGATTTGAGTTTCAAAGAAAGATTTTGGTGAAGTTTGGATTATATATATTTATATATAATAAAAAATTAAAAAATAGTAATATAAATATTTAATGTAATTAAATGTACTCATCTAAATAAACAAATTTTGGAAAGTGAAGTGATGTAAAAAATTTATTTTATCTGATAAAAATCTAGATATTAAATATACAAATTGTATTATCAACACTGAGTTGCAATTTTGGAGGTAATGGATTTTATTCATGAAATTAGATTATACAGCTTTAATGGATTTCATGCTAAATCTTAGTAAAGCTTATGTTACAAAGAAAGAATCTAATAGAATAAAGATTTTGGAAGTTATTGATTTCATCTCTGTATTATCAAATTGCAATTTCAAACGGATTTAATCATGGATTTTGGTGAAGTTTCGATTATAAGAAGGATAGATGCAGATAGGATTATGGGGAATGCATTTTTGGATTTGTTTGATTCTAAACAGACTCTATGAATGCTTGGAAGGTAAAGAGAATTGACCCTGGAAAGTGCATCAAACAAAAAAATTGATGTAAATAAGAATATAACAGCCTCATTGGACAAGGAAGGAAGAGAAGTCAAAGTGAGATTTTATCTTAATTTATTAAAACAAGCATGATAAATCTCAATTAATTATAAAATAAAAAATAAATATTTCTAATTACACTATATTTTCCTTAAATGTATGAAAAAATTGTACATTATCACATGGTCTTACATATGCAAACAACCTTGAAAAACATTACAAATTCTCACATGCTTTATGCTATCATTCTCAAGAACATTAACAAAAGATTTTTGGCATGCACATCTTGATTTCGAATACCTTGGCATGCATACCTTGATTTTTTTGGCATTACAAATTCTATTCCGAATAAAAATCATTGATTGCATACCTTGATTTCGAATAAAGATTTTTTTGGCCCAAGGCAATAGCCCAAGAAAAAGATTCCGAGAAATGGCCCAAGGCAATAGCCCAAGAAAAAGATTCTGTGCATGTCAAGAAATCTTCAGAAAAGTTGCAATCACCTCATCAGACTGAGAGGGGCAAGCATGAAGCAGACTCGTGATGTTGCGCAGTGGCTTCTTTGAACCGATTATACTAGACATATAATAACTACTAGATTATGTGGATATCTAATAGCTATTTGATGAGGAGAAAATTTCATTGTTTTTCCATCACCAGAATGAAAGATCTGATAGATGGGACATAAACCACTAGGAGCACATCTGATAGATCTGATAGATGGGACATAAAGATCTGATAGATGGGACATAAAGGACTAGGAGCACATTGTTAATGACTTCACTTGGTCAAGTGTATAATACCTTATCCCAAAACCGCAATCTTTGAAATGTTGCTATGCAATGTAGGAGGAAGCAAATCTTGACAGAGAGCTATATGATTTAATGTTTCTTAATCAAGTAACCAGTGATTAACCAGTGATTTATCAGTAAACTACAGAATTATCAATAAACTTAAATTAAAAGTTAGACGATTTTATGGATTAAAAATTTAGAGATTAGCAAAATGCCAACTCCGTCCTATAAATTAAATAGCTCATTAACTTGGATAAGACATCTATACAAGCAAGAAAAAAAATCAACCAAAAATTAACAGAGTTTTTTTATTTATTTATAAATTTTATAAAAATCTATGTAACATGAAGAAATCTACTAAATTTATACATGGAAACAAACTTGGAAAACATTGCAGATTTTCTGTCCAAAGAAAGATGTAGCTTCATGTTTGTGCTATCATTAACAAAAGATTTCTTGACACGCACATAATCTTGGAAATGGCGCCAGGCATGGGAAAGGATTATGTGCATATCCAGAGATCTTTTGATAATGGAGCCAATTTCTTCAGGAAAGTTGCAGCCATTTGCAATCACCTCATAAGACTGAGACGGCCAAGCATAAAGCAAGAACCACAGGAGGACTCCTTTGAATAAAAATCAGACGGAGACATAGCTTCTTTGAACCCATTACACGCAAGGACGGACATACCAGGTTTGATTCCGAATAAAAATCATTGATTTTTCATTAAAGTTTTAAGTTGATTGCTCTCCTTTGTTAACTACAGTGAGCAGTCAGGTAATCTCGAGTATCACTTGGTTGTGAGTCCCAGTTTATTTTGGACTCTTAGTTTAGAGTTGCAGTTTAATTTTTGGATAATTATTTTATATTTTAGTGAGACTCTTAGTTTTGAGTTTCAGTTGATTTTGGATAACTATTTCATATTTAAAGGGGTGGTGAAGTATAGTGGCACATTTAATTGTGAGTGGAAGTGAAAGTTAATTTTGAATAACTATTTCACATCTAATAGTGAAGTTGAATTTTATATATTTTCTTTTTAACATTAATAAAATTGTAAATATGTTATTTTAAATAATTATATTAGTTAATACAAATTATAAATATGTTATTTTATATAAATATATTAGTTAACACTTATTTTAAATTAATAAATTTGTAAATATATTATTTTATATAATTATATGGTATGGTATAATTAATAATGTTTATTATATTATATAATTTAATTATGTTAATTATATTATATAATTAATTATGTTAATTATGTTATATTAAAGCTCGTCGGGGTTTGGTCTAGTGGCCAGCGGACGCATTGCTAAGGCATTCGTGTTGCTGTGCAGGTCTCGAGATCAAGTCTCGGATAATCCGAGGGTTGTTGTGGCAGGCTCGGCAGTTCCTCCTAGGAGTATAGTGGCAGTTCCTCCTAGGAGTATAGCGGTCCGTTTTACCTGCTATAGGTAAACTCAGGATGGTTTTCAAACATGCTTAGGGTCGTTTTACCGGGTTTCCCACGTTTCAAGAGCTGGGGTTTGGTTTTCATGGAGGGTTTGTAAGCTTATTCTTTGGGTGCCATTTCTTCCTTATGGCTACAGTGAGTCATTACAGTTTTTCTTTCTCTATGGGTGTGCATTTCACGTGCTCGGGGTTTCATATTTTACCACAATACCCATTCATCTCTTAGTACACTGCGGGTAAGTTGCACTTATCCTCCCCTATACGCTAATTTTTCGAGTCCGACTGTCGCTTTCTGGTTTTCTGTCAGTATTTTTTGGAGTTAGGTTAAAGGTTTTCATTTTCTATTGCTCCCAGTCACCCTGTCAGTTACTGTTGGGGGTTTTGGTTTTTTTCGAAGTGGTTTTTTCTTTGTTGTGTTTCGGGGGTTTCCGCAAGGGTCATCGTTTTCCCAGGATGGTTTTTTGGGCACGACCCAGTGACCAGTTTTAGGTTTGTCCTCTGGTCACTATTTTTTGGTGGTGGTTCTATCCGGTCGATCTTGGTTTCTTGGTCACATGGGAAATGATGGTGAGTTTATTGACGTGGAACCTATGGTGGAAGACATCCTCTCTCTCTGGGGCATGGAACCCATAAAACATAATCTCGCCTTAGTCTCCCTTCTGGCTCAGTCTCATTCTGATAAAGGAGACTTAGATAAGCTTAGGTGGAACCCGATGGACGGACTGGCTTCCCTAGGTGGTGATATCAAACCAACCCTCGTGCCAAGGGTGTCTGTTAGTCTGAATATGGTTTCTCTCCCGGTCACAAAAGGGTTCCTTGGGGACCGTTGCAGTCTTATCCCCTCGTCTGGTAAAGGTAAGAAGAATCGGTCGCTTAGGCCATTGTTCAGATCTGGAGGGTTGGAGGATGTCGTGTTGGGTGTGGGGGGAGTATCGTCTATGGGGTCAAGTCCAATTTCGGAGGTCGAGGTCCATTTGTTCCCAGAGATAAAAGATGGTATTTCTCTCTGGCAAGAACACACTCCTCATTTTTTTCAACCAGAAGGGAAGGATACGTACCTTGCGGGACTTCTATAAATGAACTTGTGGGGAGGACAGACTTTGGATTGGGGCGCAAAGGACTTATTTGGTAACAACGTGGCGTAAAGGTTTCAAGTATGCTTCCACTCTGTGTGGAGTGGAGGGCTCAGCTGTGGAAGGGTTTTTCGAGGGAATCAAAAGTCAAAGGAAATGGCTAGATGGTATTGGGTGGCAGATAGGGTGTTTAATGGCTCCATTTCTTCAGCAATAAGGGGAGACCCCTTCTCAGGGGAAAAAAAATAATTTGATGGCAAGTTCAAAGCAGAAGGAGGAATTAGTGGCACACACCAAATATTCAAAATTCTCGGTGAGAATAGATATCCAATCGTGAATCAAGAGAAAAAAAGGGCAAGGTTATTAAGGTAAGTCAGGAGTGTCCAAACTTGGTTTTTGGAGTGGACCTACATTTTGATCGCCATAATGGCCACATCAGAATCGATCCTACTTGGCATAGCTAGAGATAAGTTCTTCCTGGTTGAATACATTACGAAATGGATTAATCATAGCTGGTTGGAGGCACTAGACAGAGATGTGGAGGTAATTACGTTATCTAAAGGATGGTTTATGGTCAGTTTTAAGAACGCGGAAATGCTGGAGTGGGTTCTTTCAAGATAGTAGGGATTTGGTATTGCTCCCATTCTATTTAAAATATGGACCTCGCTTTTCAATGCAAACAGGAAAAGGGTTGACGAGATTCCTGTGTGGGTTAGGCTCCCAGCTCTCCCCCCTATTTCTAGACTTGTTGGGAAAAATACTGAGAGGGGGGGGGGGGGGTGAATCAGTATTTAGGGCATATTCAAAACTTTTTACTTTTCCTTACCTCAAAACCCATACGCTACTTTGATGAAGCCAACTAGCGTATACACGCGGATCTCCCTCATTAAACTCGCGTATACACAGAGATCATATTATGTAATTAAATCTTTACTTAGATCTATGCAACATTCATTCTTCTGATTTTTAGTTAACAGTAAACATGTGCAGTAATAACAGAATAAATAATCACATATAAGCATCACACATGAACACCAAGATTTTAGGTGGAAACCCAAGTCGGGAGAAAACCACCGCTGCCGTTGCTCAGCCTTCAATATTTTATTATAGAGAAAACATCTTACAACATATGTACTGGCGCAGACTCATACCAGTACGCAGGCACCCACCTGCGCTCGTTTACCAGCCTCTCCTGGAAGGGAGCACCGACCCCCTGACTCATTTACCAGCCTCTCCTGGAAGGGAGCTCCGACCCCCTGATCTCGTTTACCAGCCTCACCTGGAAGGGAGCTACAACCCCCTGACTGAAGGCTACAACCCTCAGCACCACTATGGACCACGTTTCATCAATTTTCACACTGGATCCAAACAACTTCAATAGAGCACAACTTGCAGGCCTCATTTCATCATATTTTCATACTGGACCCACTCCACACATTTAAGCTCAATCATACAACCAAACTGATACAGACAACTCAGAACTGTAGAATACAGATAGCAGTAACACAGCAGAACAGATCAGACATTTCATACCCCATGCTTCAGCAAACCCTATTTTGCATACGCGCTTTCCTTTCACTGATCCCGCATATATACGCGCCTTCTACCATACAAACCCGCGTATACTTCTGTACATATTACAGAGCTAATTTCACTGCGCATACGCTCTTTCTCTTCAGCGAAGCCGCGTATATACGTGCTTCTTCTGCGGCAAACTAGCGTATGGTTCTTCAGACATTTAGGTCATTGCAATTCTTCAGAACAGACACATCACACAGATTTTACCCTTTACGTCAGACAGATGTTCGCCTCATCTCAGATCTAATCATTCCATAAACAGATGTAGCAAATACAAATACATTTCAGATCTAGATTCCCTTCTTCATCATTTTCTTCATAGGTGCTTCATGCATTCAGATCTATCATTCAACTGTAACCCTTTCCATTCAGATATACTTCAGAGAGAAGCATTCATTCAAGCTCAGACATCTTCCTCCCACACACATCATTTGCACAATGAATTTCTTCTCCTTATATAGGTTTACCCTTTTTCAATACCATGAGCCAAAACCACATCACTTCCGATGGTATTCCTGGACGGGGTCATATAGACGAATCATTACTCAATACAATGGGTCAATACCATGGTGGTTACCCCTGGTTTTGTAATTTATGAGCGCTTTTGCCCATACGCGACTTGTCACGTTATTTCCCGCGTGCATACGCGACTTCTCCTAGACAATTCCGCGTATGCCCTGAGACATACTCTTTTCATCGTAGATCTAGCACATACTGAATTCCTTTCTTCATTACCTTCTGTACTCACTGTAGATACATCAGATTTACATCATTTAACAAGATCATCAAGACATATTCCATCAAGCACAACTTCATCAAGTAGGTTGCCATCATCTTCATCAAGTGGGTTTCCATTCAAGGACAACACTCTATCAAGTGGGTTGCCATCAAGGACAACACTCTGCATCATATTGCCAACAATCTCCCCCTTTGGACTTGATGGCAACCATGATGGTGTTTGATCACTACAGCAGATAGATGCATTAAGAATACAATGACACCATGTCACTCTCCCCATTCTTTGACACCATTCATTTCCTTTATTCAAACACCATGTCACTCTCCCCCTTTGACATCAAGGGCAAAGGGCGGATCAAAACCAACACAAGGTTTTTCTCCTCATGTAGAAGGAAGCGTTCTGCAGATCTGATGTACACTAAAGTGACCAAGCTCCCCCTGAGCTCATGCTGAATCTTCAAACATATTTTTCAATGAAGTACATGACTCTATGACCTTCCTATCACCAAAGACTCATACTTACATCAAAGATCCAACCAAGTGGATTTACATATGAGACTCAAGTATCCAACCAAGTGGGTTTACACATTTTGACTCAGCTACCCAACCAAGTGGGTTTACATATTTTGACTCAACTACCCAACAAAGTGGGTTTACAAAATGAAGAAGTCCTTACATGACTGAATATTACAATTTTACATCATAGGTCTCAACATGACCTTTTCATCAAATTACAAATATGAATTTTCATGACCAATACCAGAAAGACCTCAAGAGAGATCATATATCAAAACCATCATAATGCCAACAATGCATTATACTCAGCAAGGCTAGGGCTCCCCCTGAAAATGTGCATCCAAACATCCTTTCCATATGACCAAGGCTCCTCTTCAGCTTGTGCAACCTGAACACCTTCAACAGAAAGTCATCAGCAACAAACTCTACATGATCTGTCCATATCTCTGAATCATAAGACTTCCATATCATCCAACAGATACTCTTCATCAAGTAACAATCCGGGCTCATTCATGATCTTCAACATAAGAAACCAAGTATCATATCATCATTATTTAGAACTGAGAAATAAACTGATACAGAGTCAACAATACAATTATTAACAGTCAGACTAATGCTCCCCCTGAACCTCTGCTCCTGATCTTCAGCTGTCATCCCAATTAATGCATACACGACTGTGTCTACTGGAACTCGCGTGTATATGCGACTTTTGTTCATCTAACCTGTGTATGGAAAGTGAAGCATAGAAATTTTCACATTCCTTCATCTCCCCCTGAACTTGTCCTTCCTGTACCTGTCTTCTTCATATCAGATGCTCTGTCAGAAATACATATAACCAGAATAATCAAATCAACCATGAGAATCATCATACATTGCTCCCCCTGTGACGATACATTACTAATCCTTATAATGTATCTCACATCACTTCTTGCAGTCATTCAGAGAAGTAAGCTTTAGAAGCGGATGACTGCTGTAGGGTCAGTATTCCCTACGTTTCTGACCGGTCCTCCTTCTTTCTCCAGCTTTGCTTGAAACTTCTTATTGTGGGCTGGAAATTGTCCAATTTCTCAGATCTATTCATCCTGCATTCTTTTTCCACATGTCCATATTTGTTACAGGCATAACATCTTGCATGACCAGAAAAGTAAGCGTAAGAATCATACTGTGTTCTTCTATTTTTTCCTCTATTGCAATCAGCTGCTTTATGACTAAACCTTCTGCATGAAAAACAATATCCCTTAAAGAAACCAGAGTACCTATCTGTGTAGAATCTGCTTGTTTGTGACTGAAACAATCTGCTTCTGCAATTTGCTGCAACATGCCCATAATTATGACAATTAAAGCATTCAACATTATTGATGCTTCTATAGTTAGGAGGGAATGGTTTCTTTTCAGAGTTCATGATTGTCGGTTGACTCTTTGCTTCTTTCAACACTTCAGATTTTGTATTTACCCTAAACCCTTCATTATTTTTGTTTCTTCCCTTTCTTCTTCTTGTTTCTGTGATTTCAGAATTAGGGCTTTTCATTTTAGATTTATAGGATTTGTATTGCTATATATATATAGGCCTATGACATCTAACCCACTAGACGACTTGCATAGTCGGATCCCAATCCATGTCGGCCCTTGCGTGAATTTAAAAAAAATATATATTTTTTAATGAGTGCACTCTGCATAACCTAGCGCACTGGTGCATTGTCTTATCCCAATGCACCGTGCAAGTATTGTTTGATAAAAAATTAAAAACAATTTTTTTTTTAACTGTGTGCCATATGTAAAATAGGGCATCGGTGCGCTATTTCATTATAGTGCACTGCTCAAATACTATTTGGAATTTTTATTTTTTTATTTTGTGTTAATCGGCGCACCATGTAACATATAATGCATCGGGTCTCCTAGTTGACAGAGAGCACCGTCCGGTGGTCCCTTGTTTGTGCGGGGCGTTTATAAGAATAGGCCGCACCGCCCCCTCCATGACACTATATGCTACAAAAACTAACACTGGACAATTTTTAATATTTTGTCTATGTTAATGAGTGTGGTGGTTAACATGTAACACACCAGTGCTCCTTTTTGAGATAGAGTATCGTACAATTTTTTATACTATTTGGGAAGTGCGTTTATAAGAACATGACGCACCGATGTCGCTGTGTACATCATTTAAAAGTGCACCGGTTTCTTTATTTTATTTTTTTTACTTGAAAATTTGATAACTTATTTATAAAATATATTAATGAATGATATGGTACAGGTTTCATATTGATAAATAAATGGTTGACAAGAGATCAAGTAACAAAAATACTGATAACACATCAAGAAAAGAAAAAAAGACAAGTTCTTTGTAAATTCTTTACAAAAAATATTATTTTTTAACTATATGTGAGTTTAACTAATATGTATTGTAAACTGTGTATCATTCAAAGCCACAAAATAACGAAACTCGACAATATTATTTCTGATATAGGACGAGAAGAGCGTAAAAGCTTGATGAAAAAATTGCAAAAGGATGAATTAGGTGAATCAAAAAATACTATCGATCCAATATGAGTTTCTTTTTTTAATTTTCATTAATAATATACTTAAAATTATTAGATAACATGTTTCAAACAATATATTGAATCACATATCTTTAATGTTCTACAGGGACCAACACTGACTCAGAAAATGAATTTTGTTCTAAGAAAATAAAAAAAAATAGAACATACAAATGAAAACGAATTGCTCCTTAACTCATCTAGAGTGGTGCTGAAAGTTAACGAAAGGGGGAAAAATTTTTACAAAAGTTTGAGGGATCTAGTGGAACGAATGTATAGACATTCTTTCCACTCACAATACAAAAATCAATCCAATGATTCCCATAACCAAATTTTATCTAAACTATAAGAAGAGTTTCCATAGAATTGGTCAATGGGACATGTTAGACTTTTAATAGCAAAAACGTACAACAACAAAAATGAAGGAATGAAAAAGTAATATCCCTTTAAATTTTTTTCTAGAATTATTTATAAATATCACTTTTGTTATATTTACTTTTCATATATCAATACAAATTAAATAGTTTATTGTCATGTTACATTTTCAGGAAGATTATGAAAATCTCAAAAGATGAACAAGCTGATATCAGAAATATGCCAGTAGGAATGTCCAAAAAGGTGTAAAACGATATGGTCAAAGAAATGGACAAAATTTCATCGCAGGAGGAGCCATATCCACAACAACATGCTTCAAATGTAATATGTAATCATTGAATTTTTCGATTATTAGATACAATAACTAAAAATTAGCATTAAATATTAATTTTCAAGTATTTTCTTGTATAAAAGAAAAGAAAATGGAACCCAGTCAGCACATAAAACAAGATGACAAGGAAGAAAATGGTTTATATCTAAGTTTTATTTTTGTATATTTTAAGTTGTTTTAAAAAAATCATCATTGAATGTATTAAAAAAGGTGCTAACATACAAAGAAGAACCATCAGACGAATTGATTGACATTGGGTTAAATATGGGTTGTGAGTATATGTTGGCATATCATAAATTAATTTTGGAATTTGTAAGCATCTATCAATCTTGTTTTACTTAGCTCTATCTATAACTAATAAAACAAAAAAATCTTTTTATATTAAATATGTGATTTGTTATGGGGTATAAAACTTGTAGGAAACAAAGTATGGAATCGCGCCAACAAGTGAAATCTTGAAAGATAGCATACTACATGGTTTTGAAAGAATGTGTATAGTTCATGAGTCAATTAAGCAGGAAAAAAGGCCATTTATTTTCGATTTACATTGATGTATATTATTTAATATTTTAATTTTCATTATTCTCACCAATATATATACACTCATTACATTTTATTTTTATGTGTTTAGATGGAAGGTGAAGAAGAAGAAAACAATCAACACCGTGAAAAAAACATTCCTAAAAATACCCCTTGGAAGTAGCTCGAGCAGTGAGAAAAATTCAATAGAAGAATGGTGAGCATTATGTTTGGATATCAAAGCAAGGCATTGTATTTTTTGAAATATTTGTCTGTGAAATCTGACATTTTGTTTAATGTAATGGACATAGTGTCCCAATTGAAAGACAAAGGGATACCAATAACTGTCCCGTTTTGTATGACAAACACTATCTTATATATATATATATATATATATATATATATATATATATATATGTTTTAATTTATTCTATTGTGTTCTCCATCGTCGTCAGTGAAATGTAACACCACTGATTAAATTTATGGATGACTAAATATAACAAATTAATCCAAACATCACATTCAAATGCATTAATAAAAATTTAATTAATATGAATATTGTTATAAGGTGTGTCGAATTTCGATGAATAATGAATTTTAAAATATCACAATAATTGCACTGTCACAGGTCGATGTTTCTAAAAAATACAAAATGAACACCGGTGTGTGTCAGTCACTATACAATGGTGTGTTTCTATGATACAACACACCGATGCATTTATACGACCTATGGGCACCACACAAATACCAATACCAATTATAATTCTAGGTGTGTTTATGTGATACTCTGCACTGGTGTGTTTATGTGAGACTACGTACTAGTGCATTTGTATGACCTATGGGCACCACACAAATACCAATATGAATTAGAACAATCGGTGTGTTTTTCTGATACTGTGCACAGGTGCGTTTTTATAAGACTACGAACCGGTGCGTTGATACGACCTATGGGCACCGCACAAATCCCAATACCAATTAGAAGGGCCACGTGCGTTGTATCACCTACAGTGCGCTCGGTGCGGTTTTGTACCTTTAAGGCCTGGTGCATGCACCTCCAACTGCTTTGGGCCAACCGTCTAGATGACAAGCACCGATGCATTGACACCTTAGTAGTGCATCGATGAATAAAACATCTGTAATAACCTCTATCCACCCAATCTTTTTAGATTGTGTTGAAATTCTGTTAAAAGGTCTGCCAAAACCTCATAATGGATGTTGGAGAAAATGTTTTTTTAACAATTTTGGCCAATTTTATAACACTAAAAACCTCCTTTATAACCTCCGCTAGAGGGTCTTTTCCTTGTATTGAAAGGGCATTAAATAATTATGCACCAACTAAAAAGGTGTTCTTTCCCTTTAGGAAAGAGATCTTGGTGTTGTTTTCTAAGAGCACAACCTGCACATAACTTTTTGATACAGGAAAATTTTAGAAGATCTAAAATCAAAATTTGAGTGAAAATCTATTGTAGCTATCTTTAATTTAGATGGCCAAATTTTTCATGTCAAAGCTTACTTAAAGAATCAACATGAGCTATAAAAGAAGAAGCGGAGGAAGATTAAAAGAAAACAAGAGGCATGATTAACCTATTCAATAGAAAAAAAAATACTAGATTATGAATATATCTAATAACTCACTGATTTGGAGAAAACTCCATTTTTTTCCATCACCAAAACGATAGATCTGATAGATGGGAAATGAATTTGGAGAGATATCAGGGACTAGGAGCACATTGTTAATGCATCCATTGGTCAATTACACAATACCTTACCCCAAAACCTCAAGTTGAGTAGAGTTGTTGATCGGAATCTTTGAAATGTTGCTATGTGATGTAGAAGGAAGTGAATCTTGACAAAGAGCCATATGATTTGATGTGTTGTAATCAAGTAACCAGTGATTTGTAGATCTACCTAAAGATTGGGCTGATAAATTATGTCCTCTGCTTGTTGAAATATTGTGCTTCTTCATGGCATCATCTAATAATTCCAAATTTTTCCAATATTTTGCTTCAATATGACCAGATTGGCACAAAAGGCACATGTTTCATATTATTTTGTCTTTTCATTTCCCTGTTTATTTGTTGTCTTGGAGGAGGATCCATTGTTATTGGAATTTGGAGGTGGAGACTTGGTATTTTGCTTAGCCTTGGAGGGAGTCTCACAGGCTTGAACATAATTTTTATTTTGTTAAGATCGAAATTTATGCTCACCTTTGGATTTATGAGCCATCAGCATGAGCTATAAAAGAAGAAGCGAAGGAATACTAAAAGAAAACAAATTATTTAATTTGGAGGAATGATCAACCTATCCAATAACAACAAAAACTACTAGATTATGTACTCTAATAGCTCCCTGATTTGGAGAAAAATCCATTGTTTTTCCATCACCATAATGATAGATCTGATAGACGGGAAATGAATTTGGAGGTGGAGACTTCATACATTGCTTAGCCTTAGAGGGTGTCTCACAGGCTTGAACATAGCTTTTCTTTTGTCAAGATCGAAATATATGCTCACCTTTGGAGTTATGAGCCATCAGAGCCTAATTTGAAGAGCTTGAGAGAACATCTAGTTGCTTGAGATTATATTTTTCTCACATGATATGATCACAAAATGTCTCCAAGTTGGCCCTTTTTAATGATCCACTAAGGATATCCCTCGTTGCATATAAGGTAGATGAGAAATACTAAAAAGGACCCTTTAATTTTGAGAAGATAAAAAACATACACTCTGCTTCATTTTTCTCCATACCACATTTAATTGGGACAACAATTATGAGCTAAATTGACCAAGATACTCCTAAATAGAGACATGTTCATCAAGTAATAGGGTTGATAATCTAGCTTCCAATTCTAAACAGTGGAATTCATTGACAATTCCAAACTAACTTTGTTTGTGAGTGGTCCATTTTTTAAGATGAAATAGTAGGTTGTCTAAAACATGCAACTGAATCAACCCCATGGCTTCATCTTCTTTATTCTCATAGGAAAATCTTAAAATAAGTTTGTTTTCACTAAACATTTTTCACAATATTTTGGATTGTAACTCCCACTGCAATTTTCTTTTCCATGTATGATAATTATATGGAGTAAGGAACAATTTGTATCTTTAATTTTACCATAATATCAAATACTCTCATTTTTTTACAGTTGCAATTAAACACTATGTCTAGAAAAATATTATTTAAAACTCTTGTCCACATATTTAGCTCCATATAAAATGTATTTTACCCAACCTACAAAAAAGGTATTTTCCCATTAACTTTCCCTCAAAAAAAAAAATTCCAAGCCTAAAAAAAAACATTATTTTTGAACTATATATATATTGTTTACTGTGTATCATGCACAACCAAAAAATGATGAAGCTCAATAATATTATTTCTGATATAGGACCAGAAGAGCGTAAAATATTGATGGAAAAATTGCAAAAGGATGAATCGGGTGAATGAAAAAATACTATCGATCCAATATGACTTTCTTTTTTTAATTTTCATTAATAATATACTTAAAATTATTAGATAACATGTGTCAAAAAATCTATTAATTCAGATTTGTTTAATGTTCTACAGGGACCAACAACTCAGAAAATGAATGTTTTTCTAAGGAAAGAAAAAAAATAGAACATGCAAATGAAAATGAATTTCTCCTTAGCTCATCTGGAGTGGTGTTGAAGGTTAACGAAAGGGGGAAAAAATTTTACAAAAGTTTGAGGGATCTAGTGGAATGAATGTATAAACATACTTTTCACTTACAATACAAAAATCAATCCAATGATTCCAAGAACCAAATTTTATCTAAACTACAGGAAGAGTTTCCAGAGAATCGGTCAATGAGACATGTTAGACTTTTAATAGCAAAAACGTATAACAACAAAAAAGAATGAATGAAAAAGTAATATTCCCTTAAATGTTTTTATAGAATTATTTATAAATATCATTTATAAATATCACTTTTGTTATTTTTACTTTTCATATATCAATATAAAAATTAAAGAGTTTATTGTCATGTTACATTTTCAGGAAGATTATGAAAATCTCAAAAGATGAACGAGTTGATATCATAAATATGCCAGTAGGAATGTCCAAAAAGGTGTACAAGGATATGGTCAAAGAAATGGAAAAAATTGCATTGCAGGAGGAGCCATCTCAACAATAACGTACTTCAAATGTAATATGTAATAATTTAATTTTTCGATCATTAGGTAATATAAATAAAAAATTTAGCATTAAATATTAATTTTCAAGTATTTTCTTGTAGAAAAGAAAAGAAAATGGAACCCAATCAGCACATAAAACAAGACGACAAGGAAGAAAAGGGTTGATATCTATGTTTGTCAGTAATTTTTACTTCCTTATAACAACTTAACTTGATTTCATTTTTGTATATTTTAAGTTTTTTACAAAAATCATCATTGAATGTCTTCAAACTGGTGCTAACATACAAAGAAGAACCATCAGACGAATTGATTGAAATTGGGTTAAATATGGGTTGTGAGTATATGTTGGCATATCATAAATTAATTGTGGAATTTGTAAGCATCTATCAATCTTGTTTTACTGAGCTCTGTCTATAATTAATTTTAAAAAAAGAAAAAGCTATATTAAATATAAGATTTGTTATGGGGTATAAAACTTGTAGGAAACAAACTATGGAACTACACCAATAGATGAAATATTGAAATATGGCATAGTACATGGTTTTGAAAGAATTTTTATAGTTCATGAGTCAAGTTTTGCTATGGTACGTCATTTCTTTTCGATTTACATTGATGTATATTATTTATTTTGCAATTTTCATTATTCTCACCAATGTATATACACTCGTTATAGTTTATTTTTATGTTTGTAGATTGAAGGTGAAGAAGAAGAAAACAATCAACATCATGAACAAAACATTCCTAAAAATAACACAAGTCATGGAAGTAGCTCGAGCAGTGACAACAGTTCAAGCGAAGAATGATGATCATTATGTTTGGATATCAAAGCAAGGAAGTGTATTTTTTGAAATATTTGTTAGTGAAATCATGCATTTTGTTTAATGTAATGGACATAGTGTCCCAATTGAAAGACAAAGCGATACCAATAACTGTCCCATTTTGTATGAAAAAAATGTCTTATTCATGTGTGTGTGTGTGTGTGTGTGTGTATGTGTTAATTCATTCTATTGCATTCTCCATTGTCGTTGTGAAATCTAACACCACTGATTAAATTTATGGATGATTAAATATTATAATGAAGAGATGTGAAATCTAATTATATTATATAACAACCTAATACAAACATCACATTCAAATGCACTAATAAAAATTTAATTGATATGAATATTGTTATAAGATATGTGGTGTCTCCCCACCTGTTGTATCACTCTTGACTCTTTGGCTATTGATGGGGTAGCACATGCTCGTTTGGAGACGGCCGCACCTACTGCTGACTCGGGAAATTTCTTGAATGTGCCGAAGGACATACCCATTCCGGAAAAGACCAGTTCATCATCTGAGTCCGACACATCTGCGGAGCTGTATCTGGGGTGCAGCAACTTTGGTAAGAAGCATAGGACCACGAAGAATAAGCACAGTTATATTTCGAATTTCAGTTGTGAGAGCGGTATGGCAGATTGGGGTCACATTGCAGCTACTATGGTGGCAGGGAGAGTTAGGGGCCGAAAGTACTCTGCAGCAAGACTTCAGTAGTGGACCTGCGAGATCTGGGGGGACACCCTCGACATCCTACCGTAGGTCCTGGCACTGACCAAAGGGTGGTTCACTCTTTCATTCACCCGCCTCGAACTATCGGATTGGGCCCTCAAACAATTCTGGCATCTGGAGATGCATCCCATCTATCTCAAGAGATGGGTTCCACTATTTGAACCCAATAAGGAGAATGTGGGGGCTGGCCCTATATGGATGAGATTGCCTGGACTACCCATGCATTTCTAGAATGAGTCAGCCCTCCGAAACATTGGGGGCCATTTCGGGCTCTACCTGGACCATGATCGGTCATATCTGACCACTGGCAGCAGGGCTGTTGCCCGAATTTTGATTTTCTTAGACACCCGCGATGGTTTGTATGAAAATTTCAACATGTTATTTGATGGGATTATGTGGCAACAACCTCTGGATTATGAAGGGGTGTCATTTCGATGCAGGAAATGCCATGAGGTGGGGAATTTATACAAAGAGTGCCCAAAGAGGGGTTTTGGCAGGCTAATTGCAAAGAAATCTCGCACTATGGCTACACAGATTGATCCTACTATTTGTACCGATCGGGCTACAACTAGATTGCCCCTGATTGGACTAGATGCTACACCTGCTGCCGGGATGGTGTCAATTGATCAGCTCCCCAATTGGCCTGTCACGCATCCCAGAACTCGTGCATAGGATACCCTGGTTACTCAACACACTAATACTATCCCGGGTACTCCTTCTCTCACTGATTATATGTTTTCTAATTGCTCAGTTGATTTATCAACTGTTACACTTCCTTGTTTTCCAACTGGCATTGCTGAGAATTCTCAGTTATCATCATTTTCATTTCCTTGTATTTCATCGGAATCAACTAGCCACTCTCTAAAGATCCCCTCGATTTGTTGCTCCATTGCACTAGCCCCACCATTATTTACCCCCATCATACAACATACTTCGGCTAAAACTACCTCATGCAACTCTTCATCCCCATCGGAGTCTCACACCTCGAGACATAACTATTTCCTTAGATCCCACACATTAGCCCTCAGAGGGGAAGCATTCAGTATTGGGCCGGGTCAGAGCTTCTTACCCACGAAGACTCGAGGTAGACCATCTGCATTAGCAATGGCCATCAAGCATGCAAATCTTGAAGTGGAAGCGGGTACACAATCCTAAATTATGCGGGTCCTTAGAGCAAGATGACCCATATTGGCTATTACATCATGATCTGCCTCTCCTACAATTGCAGGGGACTGGCCAACCCCGATAAGATATTGGCTTTAAAGGATCTAGTTGCACAGCAACCCATTGATATTCTTTTTTTACAAGAGAAGCTGGGGGAGGGTTTCGGCGGTGGAGGCTATTCTCATAGCTCTACTACCCAATTGGTCCTTTATTACACTTTATGCCCATGGTAGATCAAGGGGATGTGCTTTGGGGGTAAATGGCAAGACCACCCGGATGAACAACTGCTGGGGACGGGCAGGTGTGCTCGGTATGAATGTTCATTTTGGACAATCTGAGCTCGAATTCACTTTGATAAATGTTTACGGGCCCTGTACCAATAGAGAGGATTTCTGGCACTCTTTATTGACATGCTCACTACTGGCCACCCCTCACATCATTTTGGGTAGTGACCTCAATTTTTGTTTGGGAATTTCTGAATCCTAGGGCACCAATTCTTCCCTAGACCCTTTGGCTGAGTATTTCACCACCATGCTTAGGGAGGCCGACCTCATTGACATTTAGACCATCAAAATTCAACCCACATGGAGAAACAAAAGGACTGGAAATGCTGCAATGGCTCACAGGTTGGACAGATTTCCTATCAAGCTACCACTCCTCTCTACTTTATCTCGGAATCGAAAATGAGTTGGACGGGGCAGAAAATATGATCACTCTCCTAATTTTCTGGCATATGATTATGGACCCAACAGAGCCCGACCACCTTTCAAGTTTAATTCCAGGTGGCTTCGTGACCCTGAGTATCACCTGCTGGTTACTCAAGCCTGGCAAAAATATCGGTCGTTAATTGATAGGGACCCTGCCTGAATCATTAATGACAATCTCATGTGCATCAAGAACCTCACTATTCAATGGATTGGTAACAAGAAAAGATTGGAAAGGGAGGAACTCCACCGGGTTGAAGAGGAGATTGCACTCCTCAACAATTCTGAACTCATGGGCTATAGATCAGAGGATACTAGGATGCATCTTATTGCACTTGAGACTAAAATGGAAAAATTTATGAGGCAAAGAGAGGAGGACTGGAGACTTAAAAGCCATGAAATTTGGTTACAGGCTGGGGATGAAAACACGAATTTTTTTCAACATCATGCTAATGGGCATAGAACGGCAAACATGATTTGGGAATTGTCTGATCAGAATGGTTTTGTGGATCACACACAATCACAACTACATGACTTGGGCACTCGACATTTCACCAACCTCTACAGCGCACCTCCCTACATTGATCTCCCGGATATCATGCACATTACATAGTCTTTCAATAGATTTGTGGAGCTGGAGCAGATAAATTACCTCAATGCACCGGTTTCAATCGGTGAACTGGAGGGGGTATTGAAATGGTTCAAGAGGGACAAAATTCGTGGGCCTCATGGCTGGCCCATCGAATTTTTCATTCACTTTTTTGAACTCATGGAAAATGATCTACTGATCATGATTGAGGACAGTAGGGTGAGGGGCAGGATGTATGATGGGTTTAACACTACTTTTACTGTGCTCATACCAAAATCTGATAACCCGACTAGCTTCCAAGAGTACAGGCCCATATCTCTATGTAACTGTATTTACAAAATCATATCTAAAATTATTGCAAACTGTATCAAGACTTTCTTATCCACCCATATTGAAAAGGAACAATTTGCATTTTTGCACCACAGACAAATCCATGAGGCTATTGGTACTTCCCAGGAGGCCCTTCATTCCATCAAAACTAAGCGCCTTAAATCCACTATACTCAAAATTGATCTTACAAAGGCATTTGAACAAGTTAATTGGAGTTACCTTCATCTCATACTTATTCATACTGGCTTTCCTCTCTCATTCATCAATTGGATTATGGGATGTATTTGTCATGCTACTTTCAGTATCATACTCAATGGCATAGCATCTGATTTCTTTCATACAGGGCAGGGTCTACATCAGGGATGTCTGCTCTCTCCATTGTTATTTGTCATGGTTATGGAGGGACTCTCTGTCCTTATAAAAAATGCAAAGACTCAGGGTTTATTGCATTGAATCCAGATAAATGATTTACTACACCTCACTCACCTTTTATTTTTGGATGATGTACTAATATTTCTCAATGGTTCTAGACAGGATGTCGTACAATTTGAATTGCTACTGAAATTTTTTTGCAGAGCCACTGGTATGGTACCTAATGCTCTCAAATCTTCTATCATCATGACTGGTTTCTCGGGCCTGGAACAAGGCATTGCCATGACTCTATTTGACTATGTCTGTATTGATATCAGCGAAGGCCTCAAATATTTGGGATATCATATCAAACCAAATGATTATAAAATCAAGGACTAGAACTGGATGATTGCCAAAATTGAACGCAGGATCAATGCTTGGTACAATCGATGGCTGTCTAGGGCTGGTCGACTGGTCATTATAAAATCTGTGCTTGAAGCTATCCCGATATATTGGATGACCCTCGCATGGATACCTATTGGTATTACTAACAGAATTAAAAGCATATGCAGACATTTTTTATGGCGCAACCAGGGAAAGGACTCTACATTTGCATGGATTGCATGGGATCAGATCAATATTCCTAAGAAATGGGGAGGTTGGGGGATAAAATATCTCCACCTTTTCTCTAGGGCTCTTGCGGCCAAAATGTGTTGGCACTTAATCTTTGGACAGAGCCTCTGGAAGGAGGTCATTGTGGAAAAATATATTGCGTCGCGGACTACTCTTGATTGGATCAGAGACAGCATCGGGCCATCGACGGGTGTGTCGATTATCTGGAAGGCAATCATAAGAGCGGCACTCATTATTCAGAAGGTTTTCTCATGGAAAATATGATCTTGTGTGAATGTTCGGATTGGCTCTGATTCCTGGTCTAGGAGTGGAGATCATTAAAAAATTTCTGCATACATACTTGAGCACCTTGCTCATAGGGACATATATTACCTTGCTCAGATTGTTGACCCTGTTAATACCACTTGGTAGGGTCAGGCCTGGTTACAGGCTGATTATTTGGGGATCCCATAGGCGGGCACTCGGATATGGAAGAACTACATCTGGGCACTAAAAGCTTCCAATATCCACATCACAGAACTGGAGGATGAATTGATTTGGGCCTGCTCACCTAATGTGCATTATTCCCCGAAACTGGGATACCTCACCCTCATCCAGCACAAAGAACCCAGGCAAAAAGCATGGTGGTGGAGGAGCATTTGGAAGCTGAAGGCTCCACACAAGCACAGAACTCTATTCTGGTGTATACTTAACCAGTGCATTCCCACCATGGAATACCTTCATAGACGTGCCATTCATGGACCTTCTCAATGTTGCTATTGCCTCTCAAATTGCGAGGACACTACTCACCTTTTTCTACACTGCAATACCACTAGAGATATCTGGGCTCGAGTTACTACTGGTTTAGACTTCCCACATCATTGGCAGGGTGTAACATTATTGGACTCATGGACAAACTGGTGGCAGCTGAATACTGGTAGCCCGAGGATGCGCAATCTCCCCCTAATTATGGCATGGGAAATCTAGATTGGTAGAAATAAGTTGATATTCAATGGTCAGCCTATTAATTGTGATAAAATATGTGCCGCCACTATTGCTACTTTCCACCTCCTACCTGAGGATCATCAACATAGTACCCCCACATCTGGGACATAAGAGAAGATCGACCATAGCAGACCTTGGGCCTATTATGATGGTGCCTCCAATGCGCAGGGCTGTGGGGGCGGGGGGGCACATTACATTTAAATGAGCAACACCATTACAAAATCTGGATGGGATTGGGACTGGGCACAAACAACTTTGCAGAAATACAATTCCTTAGACTCCTTCTGACATTTGCTTGGGAAAAACATTGCAAATCCATTCAGATTTTTGGGGATTCACTACTTGTGATCTACTAGTTAAATAATCTTTCTCACTGTCACTCGCACACACTCTCTGCACTACCGCGAGAGGTTCATAGACTCTGGATACTTTTTGACTCCATCTCTGTGGTTCACATTTACAGGTCTCGGAACAAAGTGGCTGGCCAACTGTCCAAAGAAGCTACAGAGCTGATTTGGGGCACTTGGCACATTACTGAACAGATTGGAGGACAAGTTTTCATATTTTTCCACCGGCCTTTTATGGATGAGGCAGCTGCTCATGGGGCTGACTAACTATACAATTTTGGGGAGGATTTTGTGACTACTCCCATGGACTCTTACCGGCATGTATTATTTTTATTTCTATCATATTTATTGTAACTATATATAGTAAGTTATGCACCGAACTTACTTTCGTGAATATTGTAAAATTTAGATCAGATTTTGAGACTGATTATTAGACTACTATAGGCCAGAGTGGTAACATAATGTGATATATCTTTGACTGTTTTCAGTAGTGATACACAACAAGCATATGTAACATGTAACTTATCATTATAATGGAAAGTTACAAATTTTTCCTTTGTGAAAAAAAAAAGATGTGTCATCTTTTGATGAATAATGAATTTTAAAAAGTCACAATAATTGTCATATGATATAACAAATTAACCCAAACATCACATTCAAATGGACTAATAAAAATTTAATTAATATGAATACTGTTATAAGATGTGTCAGCTTTTGATGAATAATCAATTTTAAAAAGTCACAATAATTGCACTGTCACAGGTTGATGTTTCTAAAAAATAAAAAATGAACACCGGTGTGTGTCAGTTACTGTACACCGTTGTGTTTGTATAATACAGCGCACCGGTGCATTTCTATGACCTATGAGCACCGCACAAATACTAATACCAATTATAACTCTCGGTGTGTTTGTGCGATACTGCACACAGTGCATTTGTACGAACTATGGGCAAAGCACAAATACCAATACGAATTAGAACAATCGGTGTGTTTTTTTTTATATTTTTCACTGGTGCGTTTCTATAAGAATATGAACCGGTGCATTAATACTTACTATGGGCATCACACATATCCCAACACCAATTAGAATGGCCATGTGCGTTGTATCACCTACAGTGTGCCCGATGCGGTTTTATACCTTTACGGCCTGGTGCATGCACCTTCGACCACCCCGGGCTGACCGTCTAGATGACAAGCACCAGTGCATTGACACCTTATTAGCGCACCGATGAAAAAAACATCTGTAATAACCTACGACTGCCTAGTTTTTTTAGTTGTGTTGAAATTTCGTTAAAAGCTCTGCCAAACCTCCGTTACCAAAAACAGATGTTCTATAAAATGTTTTTTTGACAATTTTGGCCAATTTTGTACACTAAAACCCTCCTTTTTAACCTCCGCTAGAGGATCTTGTCCTTGTAGTGAAATTTCATTAAATCATTATGCACCAACTGAAAATGTGTGCTTTCCCTTTAGGAAAGGAATCTTGGTGTTGTTTTCTAAGAGCACAACCTGCACATACCTTTTTAAAACAAGAAAATTTTAGAAGATCTAAAATCAAAATTTGAGTGAAAATCTACTGTAGCTATCTTTAATTTAGATGGACAAATTTTTCATGTCAAAGCTTACTCAAGGAATAAGAATGAGCTATAAAAGAAGAAGCAGAGGAAGACTAAAAGAAAAAAACTTATTTAATTTGGAGGCATGATCCACCTTTCCAATAACAACAAAAACTACTAGATTATGTAGATATCTAATAACTCCTTGATTTGGAGAAAACTCCATTGTTTTTCCATCACCAGAATGATAGATCTGATAGATGGGAAATTAATTTGGAGAGATCTTAGGGACTAGGAGCACATTGTTAATGCATCCATTGGTCAATTGCATGATACCTTACCCCAAAACCTCAACTTGAGTAGAGTTGTTGATCGAAATATTTGAAATGTTGCTATGCAATGTAGAAGGAAGAAAATCTTGATAAAGAGCCATATGATTTGATGTGCCTTAATCAAGTAACCAGTGATTTGTAGATCTACCTAGAGCTTGGGCCGATAAATCATGTCGTCTTCTTGTTGAAATATTGTGATTATTCATGGCATCATCTAATAATTCCAAAAAAATTCTTCAATATGACCAGATTTGCCACAAAAGGCACATGTTTCATGTGATTTTGTCTTTTTCTTTCCCTGTTTCTTCGTTGTCTTTGAGGAGGATCCATCATTATTTGAAGTTGGAGGTGGAGACTTGGTATTTTTCTTAGCATTGGAGGGAGTCTCATAGGCTTGAATGTTGTGAAACCAGCTCCAAAAATAGAAGAAAAGAGATATCAACGCCTTAGAAATAAGCCACTTCGAGGGGGCAACCTCCAATACATTACATGAATGAACAATTCTTGGATTATTCAAATTACAAAACCCTCTTTCTATATATAGGAGTCCATGGGGCCACAATGTAATCCTAGTGGGGCAACAATGTAATCCTAGCCGACCTAACAATAATAATTTAAGGGCACAATAATAACAATATGGGGGTTACAAGGGTACAATAATAACAATAAGGGGGTTACACTAACAACAATAAGGGACTATACTAGTAATATAGGGACCTAACATTGAACATAATTTTTCTTTTGTTAAGATCGAAATTTGTGCTAACCTTTGGAGTTATGAGCCATCAAAGCCTAATTTGAAGAGCTTGAGAGAACATCTAGTTGCTTGAGCTTGGATTTTTCTCGCATGATATGATCACAAAATGTCTCAAAGTTGGCCATTTTGAATGATCCACTAAGGACATCCCTTGTTGAATAGAAGGTAGATGAGAAAACCTGAAAAGGACCCTTTAATTTTGACAAGATAAAAAAAATACGTTCTGCTTCATTTTTCTCCTTGCCACATAATTTTAATTGGGACAAAAATTATGACCTAAATTGACCAAGATACTCCTAAATAGAGACATGTTCATCAAGTACTAGGGTTGATAATATATTTTCCAATTCCAAACAGTGGAATTCATTGACACTTCCAAACCAACTTTATTTGTGAGTGGTCCATTTTTTAAGATGAAATAGTAGGTTGTCTAAAACATGCGACTGAATCAACCCCATGGCTTCATCTTGTTTATTCTTATAGGAAAATCTTAAAATCAATTGGTTTTCACTTAACATTTGCCACAATCCTTTGTATTGTAACTCCTATTGCAATTTTCTTTTCCATGTATGATAATTATATGGAGTAAGGAACAATCTATATCTTTAATTTTACCATAATATCAAAAACTCTCATTTTTTTACAATTACAATTAAACACTGTGCCTAGAAAAATCTTATTCAAAACATTTGACCAAATATTTAGCTCCATATAAAATGTATTTTACCCAACCTACAAAAAAAATTATTTTCCCATTAACTTTGGCTCAATTTTTTTTTCCAAACCTAAATATATCATTTGTTTTTTTAATTTCAAGGTTTTTTTCTTAAAAAAAAAATAATAAATAAATATAAATAATAAAATGGTGAAAATATTAGGGAAAGATTGGTGAAACTAGTAGGCAATAGTTATGCTTCTGTTGGCACTAATCCCGAGAGCCACAACAATTATTCATCCAAGTGAACACCAATGCTTGTAGTTAGAAGACCACTCAAAGCTCTTGCAATGTCATCTGAATTTGCTCATATGACTGAGGCAATCATTATCACTGTAATGTTCCTATGTTCTGAAAGTCCAGTTACAAGTGACTGAGAAAGGACTACCAAAGAGCCAAACCACCATGCAAAACAACAAATGAACGAATGTCGTGTTCCACAAATCTCTAAATCTAGGAAACGGTGTCACGATTTCAAAAATCAAATACAAAGTAAATAGATATCTCTATTCTATCACATCAAACCGGTCTTTATTTATTGAAAGCAAGTGAGGTTGAAGTTGAAATCTTACCAATTCCAATAAGCCTTGCATTTCTTGGGGAAAATCTACATTACTAACTTTTCTTGGGGAAAATCTACATTATTGACTACATTGCATACTCTGGCACCATGTAACCGCTACATACTCCAATCAAATGAAATAGAAACACTTCAACTAAGTTGGGGTGTTGTTAAAATCACATGATTACATAAAGGTAAACTGTTTAGGAAAGGGTACGAGAAAAAAATGTAAGTTACAATGTCCCCACAACTCTGGTTTGGATATGACTCTTCTCTTCGGGAAAGAGTCTGGCTAACCCAAAGTCTACTATCTTGGGATTCAATTCCTCATCAAGCAAAATGTTGGTTTCTTTAATATCTCTGTTTCTTTAATATCTCTGTGAATGATTGGAGGCTTGCCCGTCTTCCAGTCAAGAAATTAATTCAAAACTTTGCATTTCCCTGACTAGAAATTACAAACAACTTCTTCACTGCTATTTTTTTTCCATCTTTTATGTTTCCCTTAAATAACCACTCATGTCAACAACGAATGAAAAGCCATCTTGGATCTAGAAGTTTATTAATATGTGCATGAGAGAAAGTAGCTCTCATGGGAAAAAATACAAAATTATCAGTGAGCTAGTTTGATTTGGCAATTCAATGGGCTAACATCATAGTAATTAGCAATATTATCAACCCAATAATATAAGTCTATAAATTTCATTTTATAAAATGTAAATAACTTAATAAATTTAGGTGATAGAAGGTGATATGTGGTGCTCTGTTAAGCCACTCCTTAATTTGAAGTCACAGGTTGTGATATAAATTAAATAATCAGTAGGCAATAATCTATAATAGACATCAAAACATTTACTTATGATACATCTCATTGCCAAGATTTAACAAATCATACAAATCAACTAAATAATAACTTTATTTTAAATTATTATTATTGTTATTAATTTCAAGTGGCAAAAGAATTAATACATGAGTTAAACATATTGTAGCAAAATTCTTAACCATGATATTCACTTCCATTTAATGATGGAGTTTTTCAACTTGTAAATATATTTTGTTACAATAATATGGTTTATCAATGTTACATGACCAAAAAAACCACAACTTATTTCATATGACAATTTTTTTAATTGATCAATTTAATTAAAAAACATAAATACTTTAAAAATATATTTCAACTTCAACGTTAAATATCTAATAATCACTATTAATTAAATTAAAATTGTAAAAACCCTATTCTAAAATAAACATGTGAAATAATTATTGACCATTAAATTTGAATTGTGGAAATCCTATTTCAAAATAAACATATTTATTAGACTAAATTTATATATAATATATATAATAAAAAACTAAAAAATAGTAATATAAACACTTGATGTAATTAAATGTACTCACCAAAATAAACAAATTCTGGAAAGTGAAATGATGTAAAAATTTCATTTTATCTAATAAAAATCTAGATATTAAATATACAAATTGTATTATCAACACTGAGTTGCAATTTTGGAGGTAATGGATTTTATTCATGAAATTAGATTATACAGGTTTAATGGATTTCATGCTAAATCTTAGTAGAGCTTACGTTACAAAGAAAGAACCTAATAGAACAAATATTTTGGAAGTTATTGATTTCATCTCTGTATTATCAAATTGCAATTTCAAATAGATTTAATCATGGATTTTGGTGAAGTTTGGATTATAAGAAGGATAGATGCAGATAGGATGATGGGGAATGCATTTTTGGACTTGTTTGATTCTAAACAGACTCTATGAATGCTTATGCTTGGAAGGTAAAGAGAATTGACCCTGGAAAGTGCATCGGACAAAAAAATTGATGTAAATAAGAATATAACAGCCTCATTGGACAAGGAAGGAAGAGAAGTCAAAGTGTAGATTTTATCTTAATTTATTAAAACAAGCATGATAAATCTCAATTAATTATAAAATTAAAAAAAAAATATTTCTAATTACACTATATTTTCCTTAAATGTATGAAAAAATTGTACATTATCATATTATTCACTATTGTATACCGACATAGTGTCTTTGCCTCTAAATTAAATTAAAAAAGATAAACAATCTTTTTTTTTAAAATACACTCCAAATTTATATACATGGTCTTACCTATGCAAACAACCTTGAAAAACATTACAAATTCTCACATGCTTTATGCTATCATTATCAAGAACATTAACAAAAGATTTTTTGGCATGCATATCTTGATTTCGAATACCTTGGCATGCATACCTTGATTTTTTGGCATTACAAATTCTATTCCGAATAAAAATCATTGATTGCATACCTTGATTTCGAATAAAGATTTTTTTGGCCCAAGGCAATAGCCCAAGAAAAAGATTCCGAGAAATGGCCCAAGGCAATAGCCCAAGAAAAAGATTATGCGAAATATTTTGGAACCAATTTCTTCAGAAAAGTTGCAATCACCTCATCAGACTGAGAGGGGCAAGCATGAAGCAGCAAGAACCACAGGACTCGTGATGTTGCGCAGTGGCTTCTTTGAACCGATTATACGCAAGATTATGTGGATATCTAATAACTACCATCACCAGAATGAAAGATCTCAAGGACTAGGAGCACATTGTTAATGACTTCACTTGGTCAAGTGCATACGTCAAGTTGAGTAGCGCTGTTGCAACCTTTGAAATGTTGCTATTCAATGTAGGAGGAAGCAAATCTTTATAAAGAGCTATATGATTTAATGTGTCTTTATCAAGTAACCAGTGATTTATCAGTAAACTTAAATTAAAATTTAGAGATTAGCAAAATGCCAACTGTGTCCTATAAATTATATAGCTCATTAACTTGGATAAGACATCTATACAAGCAAGAAAAACAATCAGCCAAAAATTAAGAGATTTTTTTATTTATTTATAAATTTTATAAAAATCTATGTAATATGAATAAATCTACTAAATTTATACATTGCAGATTTTCTGTCCAAAGAAAGATGTAGCTTCATGTTTGTGCTATCATTAACAAAAGATTTCTTGACACGCACATAATCTTGGAAATGGCGCAAGGCATGGGAAAGGATTATGTGCATATCCAGAAAACTTTTGATAATGGAGCCAATTTCTTCAGGAAAGTTGCAGCCATTTGCAATCATCTCATAAGAATGAGACGGCCAAGCATAAAGCAAGAACCATAGGAGGACTCCTTTGAATAAAAATCAGACGGAGACATAGCTTCTTTGAACCGATTACACGCAAGGACGGACATACCAGGTTTGATTCCGAATAAAAATCATTGATTTCTCATTAAAGTTTTAAGTTGATTGCTCTCCTTTGTTAACTACAGTGAGCAGTCAGGTAATCTCGAGTATCACTTGGTTGTGAGTCCCAGTTTATTTTGGATGAGTGGGACTCTTAGTTTAGAGTTGCAGTTTAATTTTTGGATAATTATTTTATATTTTAGTGGGACTCTTAGTTTTGAGTTTCAGTTGATTTTGGATAACTATTTCATATTTGAGGGGGTGGTGAAGTATAGTGGCACATTTAATTGTGAGTGGAAGTGAAAGTTAATTTTGAATAACTATTTCACATCTAATAGTAGTGAAGTTGAATTTTATATATTTTCTTTTTAGCATTAATAAAATTGTAAATATGTTATTTTAAATAATTATATTAGTTAATACAAATTATAAATATGTTATTTTATATAATTATATTAGTTAATACTTATTTTAAATTAATAAATTTGTAAATATATTATTTTATATAATTATATTGTATGGTATAATTAATAATGTTTCTTAGATTATATAATTTAATTGTGTTAATTATATTATATAATTATGTTAATTATGTTATATTAGAGCTCGTCGGGGTTTGGTCTAGTGGTGAGCGGATGCATTGCTAAGGCGTTCGTGTCGATGTGCAAGTCACGAGCTCAAGTCTCGGATAACCCGAGGGTTGTTGTGGCAGGTTCGACAGTTCCTCCTAGGAGTATAGTGGTAGCCAGCGAGATTCGACCCCATGTCACGCGAGTACGACACTGGTGTCGCTGTCGATTCTCCTAGTTAGAAAAAAATTAAAATTATGTTATATTAGAAAAAAATTATTTTAAATTAATAAAATTGTAAATATTATTTTTTATATAATTATATTTTATGACATAACTATTATAATTATGTTACATAATTTTTTATTTTTTTTAATTAAGATAATTACCATTTGAATTGAGATGGATGATATTAGGCTATACAATTTCAAGCAAGAATGGTTTTTTTTTTTTTTTTTAAATTAAAGTTTTTAAAAAATTGTGCTAGATTTTGTTTAATATTAACCAAAAAAAAATGTTCTGAAAATGTCATTTCCTCTCTAAGTTAGAGTTGGTGATATTATCCCTTTAAATCTCATCTACTAGAATTGTTCCTTATAAACAAAATTTAAATATTATATATAAATATTAGGAGATGTAATTTAATTAACAAAAAAAAATTAAACATTAAATTTTAAAATTAAAATAAACAATTTCACTAATCACATACTACACAGGCAGTGTAATGGTGCTTTTACACATGGCGGGTTGCATGGGGACATACGCGTAAGGCAATGCAGGCCAGTTTGGGTTGGCAGGGGGGTGCGACACCACATGGCATTCAACGGTCCATTTTACCTACTATATGTAAACTTAGGATGGTTTTAAAACATGCTTAGGGCCATTTTACTAGGTTTCCCATGTTTTAAGAGCTGGGGTTTGGTTTTCATCGAGGGTCTGTAAGCTTATTCTTTGGGTTCCATTTCTTCCTTACGGCTACGGTGAGTCATTATAGTTTTTATTTCTCTGTGGGTGTGCATTTCACATGCTCGGGGTTTCATATTTTACCACACTTCCCGTCCATCTCTTAGTACACTGCGGGTAAGTTGCACGTATCCTCCCCTATGCGCTAATTTTTCCGGTCCGACTATAGCTTTTGGGTTTTCTATTAGTATTCGTTGGAGTTAGGTTAAAGCTTTTCATTTTCTGTTGCTCCTAGTCACTCTGTCGGTTACTGTTGGGGGTTTTGGTTTTTTCCACAGTGGTTTTTTCTTTCATGTGTTTTGGGGGTTTCCGCAAGGGTCATCGTTTTCCCAGGGTGGTTTTTTGGGCAGGACCCAGTGACCAGTTTTAGGTTTGTCCTCTGGTCACTATTTTTTGGTGGTGGTTCTATCCGATCAGTCTTGGTTTCTCGGTCACTTGGGAAATTATGATGAGTTTATTGACGTGGAACCTGCGGTGGAAGACATCCTCTCTCTCTGGGGCATGGAACCCATAAAACATAATCTCAGCTGAGTCTCCCTTATGGCTCCATCTCATTCTGATAAAGGAGACTTAGATAAGCTTAGGTGGAACCTGGTGGATGGACTGGTTTCCCTGGGTGGTGATATCAAACCAACCCTCGTTCCAAGGGTGTATGTTAGTCTGAATATGGTTTCTCTCCCGGTCACAAAATGGTTGCTTGGGGACCATTGTAGTCTTATCCCCTCATCTGGTAAAGGTAAGAAGAATCGGTCGCTTAGGCCACTGTTCAGATCTCGAGGGTTGGAGGATGTCGTGCTGGGTGTGGGGGGAGTATCATCTATGGGGTCAGGTCCATTTGTTCCCAGAGATAAAAGATGGTATTTCTCTCTGGCAGGAACACACTCCTCATTTTTTTCAACCAGAAGAGAAGGATACAACTCCTTTGGGGGGACTCTCTATAAATGAACTTGCGGGGAGGACACACTTAGATTGGGGCGCAAAGGTCTTATTTGGTAAAAACGTGGTAGAAGGTTTCAGTGGCGGCTTCCCCACTCAGGTGGAGGAGGGTCGGGGCCAGGAAGGGTTTTTTGAGGGAATCCAAAGTCAAGGGAAATGGCTGGATGGTATTGGGTGGCAGATAGGGTGTTTTATGGCTCCATTCCTTCAGCAGTAAGGGGAGACCCCTTCTAAGGGGTGAAAAAATAATTTGATGGCAGGTTCAAAGCAGAAGGAGGACTCAGTGGCACACACCAAATATTTAAAATTCTCGATGAGAATAGACAGCCAATCGTGACTCAAGAGAAAAAAAGGGCAAGGTTATTAAGGTAAGTCAGGAGTGTCCAAACTTGGTTTTTGGGGTGGACCTACATTTTGATCATGTAATGGCCACATCAGAATCGATCCTAGTTGGCATATCTAGAGATAAGTTCTTCCTGGTTGAATACATTACGGAATGGACTAATCGCAGCTGGTTGGAGGCACTAGATAGAGATGTGAACGTAATTACGTTATCTAAAGGATGGTTTATGGTCAGTTTTAAGAACGCGGAAATGCTGGAGTGGGTTCTTTCAAGACAGTAGGGATTTGGTATTGCTCCCATTCTATTTAAAATATGGACCTCGCTTTTCAGTGCAAACAGGGAAAGGGTCGATGAGATTCCTGTGTGGGTTAGGCTCCCAGCTCTCCCCCCTATTTCTAGACTATGTAGGTGTTTCAGGCTATCGGGGATATCCTGGGATCTTTCCTGGAGGTGGACATGTAGGACTCGGTCCAGGAATACAGCCCGCATTCTGGTTAAACGGGCACCGAGGGATGGGATGATTTAAAAAATTATTCTTAATGTAGAAGGTCATGCGATGGAGCAACTGATTGATTATGAGAATTTTCCTTTCAGATGTCATCGGTGCCACAAGTTAGGGTACTTGGCACGGTACTGTCCTCTATGGTTCTCAAAAATAAGGAAACATAAGAATGGGGCCACTCATGGTCGTCGGATCAGATTCGAGGTCTCCGGAAATGCAGAGGAAATGGAGGTCCAAATTGAACAGGCACACATGGACAATAGTGCTCAGTAGGAGGAGGTGACTCATAGAGTGGAAGAGAAAATTCCCACGTAATGGATGACATGTAGGACTTGGATCAGGCCCCGACTCAGGAGCAGACAGAGACGACTCCTGCTGATCCAACCTCGGATTTGGTGGGTACTACCCCTTGCCCCTCTTCTCTTGCATTAAACTCTTTTGATCATTTTTTCAATTGTATGAGTAAGCCTGGTCCTTCTAGGCGTGATCAGTCTTTATCCCTTTGTGTTAGCAATGTGTCATTAGACATGGACAACATTATTACTACTATACCTAAGTTTTATTTTGACACTGTACCTTACAATATTTGGCCCTACGACAAAAAATTGATCGAAAAAATAAGTTCATGGTGGGTTGGGAGGATGCGCTGTCATGAATAAAGTCAAAATATTAAGAGTAAGGAAGTCAAATATTTCAAAAGCCAAACTTAAATCCATCTTGGATATTTTGGATGGTAGACAACTTTCCCTCAAATGGGCACTTAGAGCAGCGGGATCCCAGTCCTTGGTTTCAAAATGATTATTTTTTATTTCAATTGTAGGGATCTGGCTAGTGCACCCAAAAAACTAGCTTTCAAAAATCTCTGCTCACTGTACAAGCCCGATGTCATTTTTCTTTAAGAAACTTTGGGTCAAGGGGACCTTGTTTCCTTAATTATGACCTCCTCGTCGTGGCCGGACCTATGGTTCCTCTCGATGTAAAGGGTTGTTCGAGAGGTCACCACGAGTCTTAGAAATAGCACTTTGAACGTTCTAAATTGTTGGACTTTAGATTTGTTTATTGGAGTGAAGGTTTCTTCACTAGACCTGGCTACAATCCTCACCCTTGTTAACATTTATGGTCCTTGTAATTGTAGGATAAGTTTCTAGAGCTCGATGTTGAATAAATATTTCATGAAAGCTCCCCATTTGATTGTTGGGGATGACCTAAAATTCATTCTAGGGAGATCAGAGGTTTGGGGCCCAAATTCAAGGTCAAATCCCTTGGTAGACTTCTTCCTCATGAAACTTAGGGATGGAAAGCTCTTTGACCCAAACTTGATCAAAATTTCTCCGACCTGGAGGAACAATAGAGTGGGTGAATCCAGAATTTCTAAAAGACTGAACTGATTTTTTCTCAGTGATGACTTTGCCATAAGAATGAAATCTTTCGTCAGTGGATTGGAATAGGTGGTGAGTTGGATCACTCTCTTATTATCCTTGGAATGATAGGGCCATCAAAGAAGCTGACCTCCCCTTTTAAATTTAACTCAGTTTGGCTGAAGGAGGAGGGATTCCAAAAAGTGGTGTCCGATTCGTGGAGCGTGATGACGAAGTGAGATGGTACTTTTTCTCAGGCCCTTATTAATAACTTATATCAAATATTAAAAAGGCCACCATCTTGTGGGAAAAATAAAAATAAAAAATGGACACAAAAGAGCTCCAGGACATCATCGATGCTTTGGAGATTTTATATAAGGATATCTAGAAAAGGGTTTTGTTGCTGAATCCTCTCGGGATAACCTAAAAATGCTAGAAAAAAAAGGGATTTATTAATGGTCAAAGAGGCTAGCTGGAGATTGAAGAGTCGAGCCACATGGTTACAAGCGGGCAACAAAAATACAATTTGTTTCCACAAATATGCAAAGGGCAGGAAGAATTCAAATACCATATGGTAACTTGACACTCTTGAGGGAGAAAAGGAAAAGTAATTTGAAGACCTCGCCCTCTTAGGGAAAAATTATTTCAAAAATATCTACATGTACCAGGGGGGGGGGGGCACAATCAGGGAAATAATTCAGGTAGCCCAAATTTTTCCTAGGTATGTGGACACGGAGGAAAATGCTCTTCTTATGGCACCGGTGGAGAAAAAGGAAGTGGAGCATATCATAAAGTCCATGCAAAAAGACAAAAGCCCTGGTCTTGATGACTGGATGGTTGAATCCTTTCAGCACTTTTTCGACCTGATGGGGGATACCATCACAAATGTGGTGGAAGAATCACAAGTCAGTGGTTTTACTCATGATGTGTTGAAAAAAACGTTCCTGGCTCTCATCCCAAAACAAGACTCTCCTTCCTCTTTTAATGATTTCAAACCTATTTCGCTATGTAATTGTATATATATAGTCATTTCCAAAATGATTGCTAACAATTTGAAGCCCATTTTATCGAAATCTATATCTAAAGAAAAATTTTGTTTCCTGGATGGCAAGCAGATTCATGAAGCTATTAGTGTGGCTCAAGAAACTCTCCATAGTGTGAAACTCTCAAATAAAAAATGTATGATTTTTAAGATTGGCTTGTCAAAAGCCTATGATTCGATCAATTGGCTATATCTGAGACTCCTTCTTACTCATCTGGGGTTCCACATCGACCTTATCAGCTAGATCATGGGATGTATCAGAAATGTGTCTTTTGTTGTGCTGATCAATGGAGTGGCATCCCCATTTTTTCTCAATAATCATGGGCTAAGATAGGGATGTCCTCTATCACCACTCCTTTTTCTTTTGCCTGTTGAAGACATCAGTAAACTAATACACCAGGCTAAGAGGAATGGGGATTTTTATGGGGTTGAGGTGGCGACCAATATGTTTATGTCTCATCTTCTTTTTGTGGATGATATTCTGATTTTTTGCAATGGGAACATGTGGGAGATCCATAGTCTGAAGCATTCTTTGGGCATGATCATTATTTTCCAAAAATCCACCTACAAAAATCAATCCATTGATTCCAAGAAGAATTGGCCAATGAGACATGTTAGACTTTTAATAGAAAAAATGTACAACAACAAAAAAGAAAGAATGAAAAAGTAATATTCCCTTAAATGTTTTTCTAGAATTATTTATAAATATCATTTATAAATATGACTTTTGTTATATTTACTTTTCATATATCAATATAAAAATTAAATAGTTTATTGTCATGCTAAATTTTCAGGTAGATTATGAAAATCTCAAAAGATGAATGAGCTGATATCATAAATATGCCAGTAGGAATGTCCAAAAAGGTGTACAAGGATACGGTCAAAGAAATGGACAAAATTGCATTGCAAGAGGAGCCATCTCAACAACAACATACTTCAAATGTAATATGTAATCATTGAATTTTTTGATCATTAGGTAATATAAATAAACAAATTAGCATTAAATATTAATTTCAAGTATTTTCTTGCAGAAAATAAAAGAAAATGGAACCCAATCAGCAAATAAAATAGGACGACAAGGAAGAAAAGGGTTGATATCTATGTTTGTCACTAATTTTTACTTCCTTATAACAACTTAACTAGATTTCATTTTTGTATATTTTAAGTTTTTTTACAAAAATCATCATTGAATGTCTTCAAACTGGTGCTAACATACAAAGAAGAACCATCAGACAAATTGATTGACATTGGGTTAAATATGGGTTGTGAGTATATGTTGGCATATCATAAACTAATTGTGGAATTTGTAAGCATCTATCAATCTTGTTTTACTTAGCTCTGTCTATAATTAATAGAACAAAAAAAATATTTTATATTAAATATATGATTTGTTATGGGGTATAAAACTTGTAGGAAACAAACTATGGAACTACGCCAACAGATGAAATCTTGAAAGATGGCATAGTACATGGTTTTCAAAGAATGTGTGTAGTTCATGAGTCAATTTTTGCTATGGTACGTCATTTATTTTCGATTTACATTGATGTATATTATTTAATCTTGCAATTTTCATTATTCTCACCGATGTATATACACTCATTATAGTTTCTTTTTATGTTTGTACATGGAAGGTGAAGACGAAGAAAACAATCAACACCGTGAACAAAACATTCCTAAAAATAACCCAAGTCATGGAAGTAGCTCAAGCAGTGACAACAGTTCAAGCGAAGAATGATGATCATTATGTTTGGATATCAAAGCAAGGCGTTGTATTTTTTGAAATATTTGTCAATGAAATCATACATTTTGTTTAATATAATGGACATAGTGTCCCAATTGAAAGACAAAGGGATACCAATAACTATCCCATTTTGTATGACAAAGACTGTCTTATATATGTGTGTGTGCGTGTGTGTGTGTGTGTGTGTTTTAATTCATTCTGTTGCATTCTCCATTGTTGCTGTGAAATGTAATACCACTGATTCAATTTATGGATGATTAAATATTATAATGAAGAGATGTGAACTCTAATGATATGATATAACAAACTAATCCAAACAGCACATTCAAATGCACTAATAAAAATTTAATTGATATGAATACTGTTATAAGATACGTGTCGTCTTTTGATGAATAATGAATTTAAAAAAGTCACAATAATTATGATATGATATAAAAAATTAATCCAAACATCACATTCAAATGCATTAATAAAAATTTAATTAATATGAATACTTTTATAAGATGTGTCGACTTTTGATGAATAATGAATTTTAAAAAATCACAATAATTGCACTGTCACAGGTTGATGTTTCTAAAAAATACAAAATGAACACTGGTGCATGTCAGTTACTGTACACCATTGTGTTTGTATGATACAGCGCACTTGTGCATTTCTATGACCTATGGGTACTGCACAAATACTAATACCAATTATAATTCTCGGTGCGTTTGTGCGATAGTGCGCACTGGTGCGTTTATGTGAGACTACACACTAGTGCATTTGTACGACCTATGGGCACCGCACAAATACCAATACGAATTAGAACAATCGGTGTGTTTTTCTGATACTGCTCACCAGTGCGTTTCTATAAGAATACGAACCGGTGCGTTGATATGTATTACCGGCACCGCACAAATCCCAATACCAATTAGAATGGCCCCATGCGTTGTATCAGATACAGTGTGCCCGATGTGGTTTTATACCTTTACGGCCTGCTGCATGCACCTTCGACCGCCTTGGGCCGACCGTCTAGATGACAAGCACCAGTGCGTTGACACCATAGTAGCGCACCGATGAAAAAAACATATATAATAGCCTACGACCGCCCAGTTTTTTTAGTTGTGTTGAAATTTTGTTAAAAGCTCCACCAAACCTCCGTTACCAAAAACGGATGTTGTAGAATTTTGTTTTTTGACAATTTTGGCCAATTTTATAATACTAAATCCCTCATTTTTAACCTTCGCTAGAGGATCTTGTCCTTGTAGTGAAAGGTCATTAAATAAATATGCAACAACCGAAAATGTGTGCTTTCCCTTTAGGAAAGGGATCTTGGTGTTGTTTTCTAAGAGCACAACCTGCACTTACTTTTTTAATTCAAGAAAATTTTAGAAGATCTAAAATCAAAATTTGGGTGAAAATCTACTGTAGCTATCTCTAATTTAGATGGCCAAATTTTTCATGTCAAATATTACACAAGGAATTAGCATGAGCTATAAAAGAAGAAGCAGAGGAAGACTAACAGAAAACAACTTATTTAATTTGGAGGCATGATCCACCTATCCAATAACAACAAAAACTACTAGATTATGTAGATACCTAATAACTCCCTAATTTGGAGAAAACTCCATTGTTTTTCCATGACCAGAATGATAGATCTGATAGATGGGAAATGAATTTGGAGAGATCTTAGGGACTAGGAGCACATTGTTAATGCATCCATTGGTCAATTGCATGATACCTTACCCCGAAACCTCAACTTGAGTAGAGTTGTTGATCGAAATATTTGAAATGTCACTAGATGTAGAAGGAAACAAATCTTAACAAAGAGCCATATGATTTGATGTGCCTTAATCAAGTAACCAGTGATTTGTAGATCTACCTAGAGCTTGGGCCAATAAAGCATGTCCTCTTCTTGTTGAAGTATTGTGCTTATTCATGGAAGCATCTAATAATTCCAACTTTTTCCAACATTTTTCTTCAATATGACCAGATTTGCCACAAAAGGCACATGTTTCATTGATTTATTCTTTTTCTTTCCCTGTTTCTTCATTGTCTTCGAGGAGGATCCATCGTTATTGGAAGTTGGAGGTGGTGACTAGGTATTTTTCTTAGCATTGGAGGGAGTCTCACAGGCTTGAACATAAATTTTCTTTTGTTAAGATCGAAATTTATGCTGACCTTTGGAGTTATGAGCCATCAAAGCCTAATTTGAAGAGCTTGAGAGAACATATAGTTGCTTGAGCTTAGATTTTTCTCACATGATATGATCACAAAATGTCTCAAAGTTGTCAATTTTGAATGATCCACTAAGGATATCCCTTGTTGAATAGAAGGTAGATGAGAAAACCTGAAAAGGACCCTTTAATTTTGACAACATAAAAAAAACACACCGCTTCATTTTTCTCCTTGCCACATACTTTTAATTGGGAAAAAAACTATGACCTAAATTGACCAAGATACTCCTAAATAGAGACATGTTCATCAAGTAGTAGGGTTGATAATCTAGTTTTGAATTCCAAACCAACTTTGTTTGTGGGTGGTCCATTTTTTAAGATGAAATAGTAGGTTGTCTAAAACATGCAACTGAATCAACCCCATGGCTTCATCTTCTTTATCCTTATAGGAAAATCTTAAAATCAGTTGGTTTTCACTTAACATTTTTCACAATCCTTTGGATTGTAACTCTCGTTGCAATTTTATTTTCCATGTATGATAATTATATGGAGTAAGGAACAATTTGTATCTTTAGTTTTACCATAATATCAAATACTCTCATTTTTTTACAATTACAATTAAACACTATGCCTGGAAAAAACTTATTTAAAACTTTTGTCCAAATATTTAGCTCCATATAAAATGTATTTTACCCAACCTACAAAAAAAAATATTTTCCCATTAACTTTCACTCAAAAAAAAATTCCAATCCTAAAAAAATCAATTTATTTTTTTTAATTTCAAGGTTTGTTTCTTAAAAAAATTAATAATAATAAAATGGTGAAAATATTAGGGCTTGCCCAGGCCAAAAAACACCTTCGAAAGATTGGTGAAAGTAGTAGACAATATTTATGCTTATGTTGGCACTAATCCCCACTGCCACAAAAATTCTTCATACAAGTGAATGTCACCCCTTGTAGTCAGAGGACCGCTCAAAGCTCTTGCAATGTTATCTAATCCTCTCATACGACAGAGGCAATCACCATCACTGTAATGTTCTTGTAATGTCATATGAATCCGCACATATGACCGAGGCAATCACCATCACTGTAATGCTCCTGCAATGTCATCTGAATCCACTCATATGACCGAGGCAATCACCATCACTGTAATGTTCCTGTGTTCTAAAAGTCCAGTTACATGTGACTGAGAAAGATGCTTCAGGGCTGAAAATGATTCCAACAGAGGCAACAGTTTGCTTGAAAGAGGATTTGACGTGGACAATAGGTTGCGATTACTGGTATAGTAGTATGTGGAGGAGAAACTAGTCTAAATCACAAAGGAGCCAAACCACCCTGCAAAAGAACAAATGAACAAATGTTGTGTTCCACAGATCTCTAAATCCAGGAAACGATGTCACGATTTCCAAAATCAAATACAGAGTAAATAGATATCTCTATTCTAGCACATCAAACCAATCTTTTAAAATATTCCCAGATTTATTTATTTACACCAAGTGAGGTTCAAGTTGAAATCTTACCCATTCCAACAAACCTTGCATTTCTTGGGGAAAATCTACGTTACTGACTTTTCTTGGGGAAAATCTACATTATTGAAAATCTACATTTTTTACTATAGACAGTTTTCCCTGCATTACATACTCTGGAGCCATGTAACGGCTACATACTCCAATGAAATGAAACAGAAACACGCCAAGTAAGTTGGGTTTTGGTAAAATCGCATGATTGCATGAAGGTAAACTATTTAGGAAAGGGTAGAGAAAACAAATGCGAGATTACAATGTCCTTGCAACTCTTGTTTGGATATGACTCTTCTCTTTGGGAAAAATTCTGGCTAGCTCAAAGTCTGCTATCTTAGGATTCAATGCCTCATCAAGAAAAATGTTAGTTGCTTTAATGTCATTGTTTAATTTCTGTGTGAATTATCAGAGGAGGTTGATAACGAAGACCATGGGTGTGCGTCTCCCAAATAAGAAATTTCAGCCTATGCTTTGGATCTACATTAATTCAAAACTTTGTGTTACCTTGACTAGAAATTACAAACAACTTCTTCATTGTTATCTCTTTTAAGTCCTTTTTGTTTCCATGAAAGAACGAGTCACGTCAACCACGAATAAAAAGCCATGAAAAGTCATCTTAGGTCTAGAAGATTATTAATCTGTGCACGAGAAGGTAGGTCTTATGGGAAAAAATATAAAATTATCACTGAGCTAAAGGTTTGTTTGATCTGGTGCCAATTCAATGGGCTAACATCATAGAAATTAGCAATGCTATCAATCGAGTAATATAAGTCTATAAATTTAATTTTCTTAATGTGAAGTCACCCGTTCAATTCCTTACGCCTATGGTGTGATATGTATTGGACATGAAGATGAAAATGTAGTCCTACTCAACTTTCAGATATATATATATATATATATATATATATATATATATATATATATATTATTGTAATGATATAAATTAAAAGATAAGTAAAAAGGCCATAGGCAACAATGTATAATAGACATCAAAACATTTACTTATAATACATCTCATTGCCAAGATTAATAAAAATCAACTAAATTATAACTTTATTTTAAATTATTATTATTGCTGTTAATTACAAGTGGCAGAAGAATTCATATATGAATTAAACATATTGTAGAAAAATTCTTAACCATGGAGATTCACTTCCATTTCATCATGGAGTTTTTCAACTTGCAAATAGATTTTGTTAGAGTACTATAATTTATCATTGTTACATGGGCCAGAAAACAGTGAAATAGAGTACTATAATTATTAATGATGATAATTTATAGTTTGAGTCAACAGTTGTCCCTTATTTCATTCCATGAAATCTCAAGGAAAAAAACAGACACACAAACAGTGAATAAGGTAAAAAAAAACAGTGAATGAAAAGAAACAGATTCAAGCTTGATAACTGTGAATAAATAAATATTATTATTAAAAATATATTACTATTAATTTTATAATAAGAATAGAATTATTAATTTCATTGTAAGTATCTGATTAATTTTTACACCAATCTTAAATAATTGAAAAATTATAATGATAAGTTATTAATTTCTGGCTGTTAATTTTTATTATTAATATCATGTCAATTTTGAAAATACAAACATAATAAAGGGGAGCCAACAGAGGGTGATTTCTGATGAAATTGAGTCAATTAGAGTGATTTTTGCCTTTCTATCACTTGAGAAGGCGAATGAGTCAACGGAAGTGCGATTTTGGATGAAATCACAGACTTGAAAAGGAGGGAGGTTTAGGTGGATGTATGATTCATCACTACAATGAAAATATAGTTTTTGAGTTTCAAAGAAAGATTTGAGTTTTGGAGCCTAAAGAAAGATTTGAGTTTCAAAGAAAGATTTGGTAGAAGTTTTGATTATATATTTATAAAAGGTACCGTTAAAAATAGTAATATAAATACGAATGTAATGAACACCATCAACAAACAATTTTTGAAAGTGAAGTGACAAAAATTCTATCACCATCCTGATAAAAATCTAGATATTAAATATACAAATTGCATTACCAATGTCCCAGACAGTACTTGGAGGTAATGGATTTGTTCATGAAATTAGATTATACAAATTTTAGCGGATTTCATGCTAAATCTTAGTAAAGCTTTGTGTTATGCAGAAACTTGAACAGAACAAAGATTTTGAAGTTATTGATTGAGCCTCGTATTATCAAATTGCAATTTCAAACTTGATTTAATCATGGATTTTGCAGTTTTATTATGGCAATGATAGATGCATACATTATGTGAATGTGTATTTCTTGATTTGTTTGATTCTAAATGGCATCTATGAATGCTTGAAGTGTGATAAATTGACCTCTGGAAAGTGCATCATGAAAAAAATTGATGTAAATAAGAATATAACAGCCTTCATTGGACACATGAAGGAAGAGAAGTCAAAGTGAGATTTTATCTGAACAATAAAACACATGATAAATCTCAATTAATTATGTTAAAAATAAATATTTCATCATAATTATATTTTTAAATATGAAAATTAAAATATTATCACATGGTCTACATATGCAAACAACTCTCAAAAACATTACAAATTTTTTATGCTTTATACTATCATTCTCAAGAACATTAACAAAGATTTTTACATGTACACATCTTGATTTCAATTTTGGCATGCATACCTGATTTTTTGGCATTACAAATTTATCTTAGAATAAAAATCATTGATGTATAATTATTCTCACAGTGAATGTATCCTTTTTTTATGCCCAGCATAGCCCAAAGCAGTGACTCCAGAGAATGCCCACAGCAGTTTCCAAGAAAAGATCTCCCAGCAGGCCAAGAATTGGAAATGGCAGGTCCCACTACTGGACTAGGAGGGTAAGTGCTGGCATGGATCAGATAAGTTGCAGGCTTTTTTGAACTGATTATACTAGAATGGTGGCTAAATTCATGGATACGGTGTGGATATCTACAGCTATTTGATGAGAGAAAATTTCATTGTTTTTCTCACTCAGAATGAAAAGACCTGATAGATGGGCGGGTATTCATGGTTAGATGCATAAAGGACTAGAGCACATTGTTACCACCAAACATTGCATGGCACACACTGCATTCCAAACTATCCCTAGAAACTATGTAATGTAGGAGGAAAACTTGACAGAGAGCTATACATTTAATGTTTCTTAACTGCTAAATCAGTGATTAACCATGAATAATGTGCAAACCATGTAGAATTATCAATAAACTTAAATTAAAAGCTCTTATGGATTAAAAATCAGAGATTAGCAAAATGCCAACCCTCGTCCTGCAATTAAATAGCCTATTAACTTGATAAGACATCTATAAGGGCAAGAAAAAATCAACCAAAAATTACAGAGTTTTTATTTTGCCTATAAATTTTATAAAATCTATGTGTAACATGAAGAAATCTACTAAATTTATACATGGAAATGAAATTCCTAAAACATTTATGTATTTTCTGTCCATAAAGAAAGATGTAGCTTCATGTTTGTGTTATCATTAACAAAAGATTTTGACACGCACATACACCTTGGAAATGGCGCCAGGCACAGTGATTATGCATATCCAGAGATCTTTCGATAATGGAGCCAATTGAAAGAGTTGCAGCTATTTGCAATCACCTCTACAAGACTGAGACGGCCAAGCATAAAGCAAGAACCACAGGAGTGACCCTTTGAATAAAAATCAGACGGAGACATAGCTTCTTTAATTAATACACGCAAGGACGGACATACTATGTTTGATTCCGAATAAAAACTGGCTGATTTTTCATTAAAGTTTCTTGTTGATTGCTCTCTTGTTAACCACAGGAGCAGCTTAGTAATCATATCACTTGGTTGGGAGTCCTAGTTTATTTTGGACTTAGTTTAGGAGCGCAGTTTAATTTTTGGATAATTATTTTATACTTAGTGAGAATTTTAGTTTTTGAGTTTCAGTTGATTTTACAACTATTTATTTAAAAGGGTGGTGAAGTATAGTACACGTGACCAGGGAGGAAGTGAAAGTTAATTTTGAATAACTATTTCACATCTAATATAACTTTTCAACGAGTATATTTTTCTTTTTAACATTAACACAAAATTGTAAATATGTTATTTTTTAAATAATTATAATAGTTAATAAGTAAATTATAAATATGTTATTTATGAAAATATATTAGTTAACACCATTTTAAATTAATAAACTTGTAAATATATTATTTTATATAATTATATGGTATGGTATAATTAATAATGTTTATTATATTATATAATTTAATTATATTAATTATATTATAAGAAATTAATTATGTTAACTATGCCATATTAAAGTTCGCTGTGGGTTATCTAGTGGCCACGACGCATTGCTAAGGCATTCATGTTGTCAAAGGGTGTCTCGGGAGATCAAGTCTCCCTGATAATCCGAGGTTGTTGTGGCAGCTCCTGCAGCTTCCTCCTAGAGCAGGCGCTTCCTAGAGCATAGCTGTCCGTTTACCTCGCTATAGGTAAACTCGTGATGGTTTTCAAACATGCTTAGGGTTTGTTTTTGCCGGGGTTTCCACGTCGTCTTTCAAGAGTCAAAGGTTTGCTTTCATGGAGGGTTTGTAAGCTATTCTTTGGGTGTGCTATTTCTTCCTTATGGCTACGGGGGGTGAGTCATTACGGGGGGCTTTTTCTTTCTATGGGTGTGCATTTCACGTGCTCGGGTTTCATATTTTACCACAATACCCATTCATCTCTTAGCACACCAAGGTAAGTTGCACTTATCCTCCCCTCATACGCTTATAATTTTTCGAGTCCGACACCTACGTTTCCGTTCTTCGTCACGCATTTTTGGAGCATAGGGGCGAAGGCGGTTTTCGCTTTTCTATTGCCCCGCCCCCACCCCCGCGCCATCGTTGGGGTTTCGGGTTTTTTTCTCGGCGGTTTTTTCTTTTGTTGTGTTTCGGGGTTTCCGCAAGGGTCATCGTCTCGTACGGTTTTTTGGGCACCACCATGACCGCTTTTTAGGTTTGCTCGGTCACTATTTTTGTGTGTGGTTCTATCCTACGTATCTTGGTTTCTTGCTCACAAATGATGGTGATGTTTATTGACGTGGAACCCAGGAAGACATCTTCTTCTCTCGGGGCATGGGGTCCCATAAAACACAATCTCGCCTAGTCTCCTTCTCCGGCTCGGGCCTCATTCTCGATAAAGGAGACCAAGGAACAGGTGGAACCCGGGCGGACTCGACTCCAAGCCCCTAGGTGGTGTGATATCATGTCCGACCTCGGTGCGATGGGGGTGTCCGTTAGTCTCGAATATGGTTTCTTCCCATTGGCGGCAAGGGTTCTTTGGGGACCGCTGCGCCTTATCTCGGTTCCCAAAGGTAAGAAGAATCGGTCGCTAGGCCATCGTTCAGATCCCAGAGGTTGGAGGATGTCGAAGCTGGGTGGGGGAGTATCGGGGCCTATGGGGTCGTAGTCCACCCTCGTGAGGTCGAGGTCCATTTGTTCCTTAGATAAAGACAGGCTTCTCTCCTCAAAAGAACACACTTCCTCATTTTTTCAAATCCAAGGGAAGGATACAGCCTCCTCTTGCGGGACCCCCTCTATAATGAACTCTGTGGGGAGGACAGACGGATTGTGCTTGGTATGACTTATTTGGGTAACAATCGCAAGGTAGGTTTCAAAGGCGGCTTCTCACCTTGTGGAGGAGGGTCGGGGTCAGGAAGGGTTTTTCGAGGGAACAAAAGTCAAAGGAAATGGCTAGATGTTTGGCATGTATAGGGTGTTTACTGCCCATTTCTTCAAAGAATATGAGACCTCTTCCCTGTGGGCACAAAGAACCCAGATGGACAAGTCTGGTGCGGTGATGAGAATGGAAATATACCAACACTAAAATTTCGTGAGAATGGATATCCAAACTAACCAAGGAAAAAGGCAGTTGTTACAAGTCGGGGAGTGTCAAACTTGGCTTTTATGTCTTACATTTGGATCGCACATAATGGCCACATCGTAATCGTCGATCCCATTTCAAGGAATGGAGATAAGTTCTTCCCTGTTGAATACATTACGAAATGGATTAATCGTAGCCGGTTGGAGGCACTAGATGTGAGATGTGGAGGTAATTACGTTTATCTAAAGGATGGTTTGTACGGCTTATGAACGCGAGTCGTCGAGTGGGTTCTTTCAAGATAGTAGGGATTTGGTATTGCTCCCATTCTATTTAAAATATGACCTCGCTTTTCACTTCGTGAAAGGGTTGACGAGATTCCTATGTAATAGGCTCCTCCTTATTTCTAGACTTGTTGGGAAAACACGAGAGGGGGGGGGGGGGGAATCAGTATTTAGTACATTCAAAACTTTTTTACTTTTTCCTTACCTCAAAACCCATACGTTTACTTTGATGAAGCGAACTAGCGTACACGCATCTCCCTCATTAAATCAGTGGGAGACACACAGTAGATCATATTATGTAATTAAATCTTTACTTAGATTCATAAACATTCATTCTTCTGGATTAGTTAATGAAATAGCAAGAATAACAGAACAAATAATCACATATAAGCATCACACATGAATACCAAGATTTTAGGTGGAAACCCAAGTTTCGGAGAAAACCACCACGCTGCTCGAAACCTTCAATATTTATTATCGAGAAAACATTCATATAACATGTAATCGCGCCACCATACCGTACGTTGTGCACCCACTTGCGCTCGCTACCGCCTCTCGGAAGGGAGCACCGACCCCTCGACTCGCTACCGCTCTCGAAGGGAGCTCGACTCCTCGATCTCGTTTACGCTCACCGGGAAGGGAGCTGCCGTACAACCCCCCGACTACACAACCCCGCAACCACCATGGACCACGTTTCACCGACTCACACCGGATCCAAACAACTTCAACAGAGCACAACTTGCAGGCCTCATTTCATCATATTTTCACATCGGACACCACTCCACACATTTAAGCTCAACTCATACAACCAAACCGATGTTGCACAACTCGCAATCGTAGCAGCGCATAGCGCAACACAAAGCTATACCGTACCGTAATATTTTCACATACCCCATGCTTCAAAGCAAACCCTATTTTTGCATACGCGCTTTCCTTTCACCGATCCCCGTACATACACGCGCTTTCACTATACAAACCCGCGTATATCACATACATACAGTAGCTACCTTCGCTGCGCACACGTCTTTCTTCGGTCGAAGCCGCGTATATACGCACTTTCTTTCTCGAAGCGTGAACCAGCGTACAGGTTCTTCGTACGAGGTCGTCTTCAATTCTTCTAAACAACATCAATACGTATTTTACCTTTACGTCGACGATGTTCGCTCATCTCGTATCTAATCATTCCACAAATGTATGTAGCAAATACAAATACATTTCGATTCAGAGATTCCCTTCTTCATCATTTTCTCTTCATAGGTGCTTCATGCATTCGTATCTATCATTCAACTCGTAACCCTTCTATTCGTATATACTTCGTAGAGAAGCATCAGTCCAAGCCGATATCTTCCTCCCACACACACTGTTTACCGTGTTTAATCTTCTTTCTCCTTATATAGGTTTACCTTTTTTCAATGCGATGAGCCAAAACCATCATTCTATAGCCTCGGACGGGGTCATAGTGACGAATTGTTGGCTCAATACAATGGGTCATCACCACATGTACATCGTTTTGCACTTATGAGCGTTGCCCATACGCGACTTGTCACGTTATTTCCCGCGTGTGTGCGTCGATTCTAGATAATTCCGCGTATGCCCCCGAGACATACTCTTTTCATCGTAGATCTAGCACATACCGAGACTCCTTTCATTACCTTCTGTACCACCGTAGATACACTCGGTTTTACACTACTACAAGATCATCAAGACATATCTCCATCACACAAACTTCATCAAGTAGGTTGCCATCATCTTCATCAAGTGGGTTATCTACAAGGACAACAACACTCTTTATCAAGTGGGTTGCCATCGAGGACAAATACCGATCATATTGCCAACAATCTCCCCCTTGGACTTGATGGCAACCAATGTTTTTTCTACGTGGTGTTTGATCACTGCGGTGAGCAGATATTCATTAAAAATACAATGACACACCGCGCCGCCCCTTACTTTTTGACAACTATTCATTTCCTTTATTCAAACGCCATGTCACTCTCCCTCTTCGACATCATATAAAGGGCGGATCAAAACCAACACAAGGTTTTTCTTCTCTCATGTAGAAGGAAGCGTCCCCGTGTTCGGATGTAACACCGAAGTGACCGTTCCCCCCTCGAGTTTTGCGGTCGAATCTTCAAACATATTTTTCAATGAAGTACATGACTCTATGACCTTCCTATTTCCAAAGACCTACACTTAAATCAAAGATCCAAACCTAAGTGATTTACATATGAGACTCACATCGAACCAAGTGGTTTACACATTTTGACCTCACCACTCCAACCATGGGTTTACATATTTTTGACTCCAATCACTCAATGTGGTTTACAGTTAATGTCTTGTTACACCGAATATTATAATTTTAGCTCATGGTCCCTAACACACCTTTTTCATCAACACAAATATGACTACAATGTCACTGTAGAAGACCGCAGAGACCATATCGGTGTAACCACTGGTATAATGCTTTGTCATTTTGCCATCAGTAAGGCTAGGGTTCTCCCTAAAATGTGTCCGAACATCCTTTCCATATGACCAAGGCTCCTCCTTAGTTATGCAAATTCTAGAACACCTTCAACAGTAAGTCATCGGCAAATAATCTCTCATGATTCCGCCCATTCTAATTATAAGACTTTTATCCGCAACGAAGAGCTCTTCATCAAAAGCAAACAAGACTATCCATAATTCTTCAACATATGAAACCAAAAAATGCCCTAATAGTATGAGTATAACCGTACGAATGCTACGCACAATCATTAAAGAAGCGATCGTATTCCCCGAACCTTCCGTCTCGACTTTCACCGTCATCTCAGTAACTGAAGGATGGCCATCGGTTCTCCTCGAACTCGTGTACATGCGACTTCTTGTTCATCGCAATGTGTGCTGGTGCGTTAAAGTACAGAATTTTTCACGTCCCTCTGTATCTCCCTAATTTTTCCTCTCGCACTGGCTTTTCTTCATACTCTGGGATGTTCGTGGAGAAATACATACAACTTAATAACAAATCAACCAAGATAATCTCCCCATCACACATTGCCCCCCCGTGACGACATTACTAATCCTTATAATGTATCTCTACATCACTTCTTGCGCTCATTCGTAGAAGTAAGCTTTAGAAGTGATGACCGCCGTAGGGGTCAAATATTCCCTATGTTTCTAATCCTGTCCTCCTTCTTTCTGCAATTGCTGAAACTTCTTATTGTGGCTGGAATGTCCAATTTTCGCATCTATTCATCCTATCTTTTTTCCACATGTCCATATTTTTACAGTATAACATCTGCATATCTTAAAAGTAAGTGACAGAATCAGGCATCGTGTTCTCTATTCTTTCCTCTATTGCAATTATCCGCTTTATGACCAAACTCGTTGCATGAAAAACAATATCCCTAAAGAAACCGTAGCACCTATCTATGGAATCGTCGAGCTTGTGATCGAAACAATCGCTTCCTCGCAATTTGGCCGCAACATGCCGATACTGAGGACACCAGTGTCTTGGGCACATATTGATGCTTCTATAGTTAGAGGGAATGGTTTTTTCGTAGTTCATGATTGCTGTTGACTCTTTGCTTTTTCAACACTTCAGATTTTGTATTTACCCTAAACCCTTCATTATTTTTGTTTCTTCCTTTCTTGTTTTTAATTTCAGAATTAGGGCTTTTCTATTTAGATTTATAGGATTTGTATTGCTATATATATATAGGCCTATGACATCTAACCCACTAGACGATTTGCATAGTTTGATCCCAACCTGCTCTTGCCCTTACAATTTAAAAATAGTATTTTTAATGAGTACCGCATAATTCCAAATATAGCGCACCGGTGCATTGTCTTATCCCTCAATGCACCGTGCAAGTATTGTTTCATAGATAAAATTAAAAACAATTTTTTTTTAACTCTGTGCCATATGTAAAATAGGCACTCATGGCGCTATTTCATTATAAATAATAATCGCTCAAATACTATTTGAATTTTATTTTTTTATTTTGTGTTAATCGTGCCGTACGTGCGTAAATAGTGCTAATGCATCGGGTTCCTAGTTGGATGAGAGCACCGTCCGTGGTCCTCGTTTAAAGTGGCGTTATATGAACAGCTCACTGGCTTCTCCATGACACTATATGCTACAAAAACTAACACCGGACAATTTTTAATATTTTGTCTATGTTAATGAGTGTGGTATAATATGTACACCGTTGCTCTTTTTTGAGATAGAGTATCGTACAATTTTTTATACTATTTGAAGTGCGTTTATAAGAACATGACGCACCGATGTCGTACGGTACATCATTTAAAAGACCTGCTTTATTTTATTTTTTTTACTTGAAAATTTGATAACTTATTTATAAAATATATTAATGAATGATATGGTACAGGTTTCATACGACAAATAAATGGCTCATTATGAGAGATCAAGTAACAAAAATACTGATAACACATCAAGAAAAGAAAAAAAGGTTCTCGGTAAATTTTTTACAAAAATATTATTTTTTAACTATAGGAGTCAACTAATATGTATTGTAAACTGTGAATATTCAGCCACAAAATAACGAAACCTACAATATTATTTCGATATAGGACGAGAAGAGCGTAAAAGCTTGATGAAAAAATTGCAAAAGGATGAATTAGTGAATCAAAAAATACTATCGATCCAATATGAGTTTTTTAATTAATAATATATCAAAAATTATTAGATACAAGGCCGCAACAATTCATTGAATCACATATATCTTTACCCAGGACCAATACTCAGAACAGAATTTGTTCTAAGAAAACAAAAACAGAACATACAAATGAAAACCTAATTGCTCCTTAACTCAATTTAGAGGAAAATAAAGTTAATTCAAAGGGGGCAATTTTTACAAAAAGTTTGAGGGACGAAAGGGAACGATGACATATTCTTCCACTCACAATACAAAAAATCAATTCCACGATTCCTGAAAATCAAAATTTATCTAAATCTATAAGAATAGCTTCATAGAATTGGTCAATGGGACATGTTAGACTTTTAATAGCAAAAACGTACAACAACAAAAATGAAGGAATGAAAAAGTAATATCTTTTGAAGTTTGTGAATTATTTATAAATATCACTTTGTTATATTTACTTTTCATATATCAATACAAATTAAGAGTTAGTTGTCATGTTATATTTTCATAGAAGATTAATAAAATCTCAAAAGATGAACAAGTCGAGGTTCAAAACATGAGGGAATGTCCAAAAAGGTGTAAAACGATATAATAAAGAATGGACAAAATTTCATCGCAGTGAGGAGCCATATCCACAATAACATGCTTCAAATGTAATATGTAAATTGGCTGAATTTTTTGATTATTAGATACAATAACTAAAAATTAGCATTAAATATTAATTTTCAAGTATTTTCTTTGTATAAAGAAAAGAAAATGGAACCCAACAAGACATAAAACAAGATGACATGAAGAAAATGGTTTATATCTAAGTTTTATTTTGTATTTTAAGTTGTTTTAAAAAAATCATCATTGAAATGCATTAAAAGGTGCTACATACAAAGAAGAACCATCGACTTAATTGATTGACATTAAGCAATAGGTTGTGAGTATATATGTTGGCATATCATAAATTAATTTTGAATTTGTGTTATCTATCAATCTTACTTTATTTATTTCATTCATAATCATAAAACAAAAAAATCTTTTATACAAATATGTGATTTGTTATGGGGTATAAAACGTAGAAATTGTATATGTGGAACTCACCAACAAGTGAAATCTTGAAAGATAGCAGTACTACATGGTTTTGGAAAGAATGTGCATTCACAGAGTCAATTGTTGCTATGGTGCGTCATTTATTTTTTATTTATATTGATAAAAGTTATTATTTAATATTTTAATTTTCATTATTCTCACCAATATACAGGCACTATTACATTTATTTTTATGTGTTTAGATGAAGTAAAAGAAGAAACAATCAACACCGTGAAAAAAACATTCTAAAATAATTTCTTTAAGTAGCTCCTAGCAAAGGAGAAAATTCAACAGAAGAATGGTGAGCATTATGTTTGGATATCAAAGCAAAGGTATTGTATTTTTTGAAATATTTGTCCGTAACCGACATTTTGTTTAATGTAATGACATAGTGTCCCACTGAAAGACAAAGGATACCACAACCGCTCTCATTAGAAGCAGACAAACACTATCTTAGTTATATATATATATATATATATATATATATATATATATATATGTTTTAATTTATTCTGTTGTGTTCTCCATCGTTGCTATGAAATGTAAGACCACCCATTAAACTTATGGATGACTAAATATAACAAATTAATCCAAACACTTATATTCAAATGTATTAACAAAAATTAAATTAACATGAAATATTGTTATAAGGTGTGCCTAATTTTGATGAATAATGAAATTTTAAAACATCACAATAATTAAAAATCGTTGCCGTGTCGTATGTTTCTAAAAATAAAATAACACCTGTGTGTTTATCACTATACAATGGTGTTTTCGACAACATGTTCAAGGTATTTATATCGACTTTGTGAAATTGCACAGCACCAACACCAATTATAATTAGGGTGTTTATGGACACTGGACCCAGGTGTTTATGTAGACCACATTTTAGTGCTTTAGCGATTCTATGGGCACCATAAATACCAAATATGAATTAGAAAATAATTTGCAGGTTTTTCTCATACTCATGTACAAGTGTAAGACTATGAATCAGAAAGACACGAATTCTGTATGGGAATGTAAGGGGTCCCAACACCAATTAGTTACCACGTATGCTGTATCACCCAGCGTGCGCTGTGTGGTTTTTGTACCTTAAGGCCTGGGCATGTAATCTCTCTGTTCCGTTTTGTCGTAATTGCCTAGATGGATGTGGGAAGTAATCATGTATCATACCTTAGTAGTGCATCATGAATAAAACATCTCTAATAACCTCTATCCACCAATTTTTTAATGAAGGAAATTTTATTAAAAGCATCCCAAAAACCTCATAATGATGCTGTTGAGAAAATGTTTTTTTAACAATTTTAACAATTTTATACTAAAAACTCCTCATAACCTCCTCCGTTTAGAGGGTTTTTTTCTTGTATTGAAAGGCATTAAACAATTATGCACCAACCAGTGTTCTTCCCTTAGGCGGAGATCTGTAGGTTGTTTTCTAAGAGAAAACCCCATACAACTTTTTGATAAGGAAAATTTTAGAAGATCTGAAACTAAAATTTAGATAAAAATTCATCAGATGGTTTTAATTAGATGGACAAATTGCTGTTAAACACCAGTAAATCACCACAGCTTATAGCAGAAAGTTGAAAATATAAAAGAAAAACAAGAGGTGCGATTAGAACCTATCTAATAACAAAAAATACTACTTATGAACATATCTAATAACTCATCGATTTGAGAAACTCATTTTTTTTTCCACTACCAAAATGACAGATCCTGATAGATGGGAATGACTTAGAGAGACACTGGGACTAGGAGTACATTGTTAATGCATCCATTGTCAATACACAATACCTTACCCCAAAACCTCAAGTTGAGCAGATTTGCTGATCAAATCCTTTGAAATGTTGCTAAGTGATGAAGGGAAGTAAATTTGCATAGTGAGCCATATGATTTGATGTGTTGTAAAATCGCAACCGTATTTGTAGATCTACCTAAAGATTTAATATAAATTATGTCCTTCGTCTGTTGGAAATATTGTGCTTCTTCATGTATATTTATCTAATAATTCCAAATTTTTTCCAATATTTTATTTCAATATGACCGTATTTGTCAAAAGTACATGTTTCATATTATTTTTGTCTTTCATTTCCTTGCTTATTTGTTGTTTGGGAGAGGATCCATTATATTGAATTTGAGGTGAGATCATATTTTGCTAATTTTGAGGGAGTCCTGTATTTGAAAACATACTTTTTATTTTATAGATCAATGGTGGCTCACCTTTTGACAGAGCTACCATGATGAGCTATAAAAAAGAAGAAGCTGGAATACTAAAAGAAAACAAAATTATTTAATTTGGAGGGCATGATCAACCTATCCAATAAAAGAAACTAGCGATTTTATACTCTAATAGCTCCCCCATTTGAGAAAATCTATTGTTTTTCCATCACCATAATGACAAAGATCCTGATATGGAAAATGAATTTGAGGTGGAGACTCCATAACATTGCTTACTTGAGGGGCAACCATGAGACTTAGCTGCTTTTCTTTGTTAAGATCGGGAATATATAAGCCAATTTTTGAGTTAAGTGAGTCATCAGAGTCCAATTTGAAGAGCTTGAGAGAATATCTGTTGTTTGAGTTTATATTTTTCTCACACACAGATCACAAATATTCCAAAGTATTCTTTTTAATGATCCACTAAAGTATATCCCTGTACAGAAGGTAGATGAGAAAAACCTAAAGGACCCTTTGACTTTGAGAGAAGATAAAAAATATATGATCATTGGCTTTTTCCATACCATACGAATTAGATAACAATTATGAGCTACCATTCAAGATACTCCAAATAGAAGTTCACTGTATAATAGGGGTTGATAATCTAGCTTCCAATTCTAAATAAGAACTATTGACAATTCCAACTAACTTTGTTTCAGAGTGGTCCATTTTTTGAAGTGTATAGAAGGTCTAAAACATGTAACTAAATCAACTCATGGTTTCATCTTTTCTATTCTCATAGGGAAAATCTTAAAATCAGTTTGTTTTCACTAACATTTTTTTACAATTTTACTGTAAATCATTGCAATTTTTCATGTGTTATAAATATAAGGAGTAAGTGAATAATTGTATTCTTTAATTTTATCATAATATCAAACACTGTATTTTTTTATAATGAAAATTAAACACAATTAGAAAATATTATTTAAAACTCCTCGTCCACATATTTATTCTCATATAAAAAACAGTATTTTACCCAACCTATAAAAAAGTTATATTTTTCCATTAATTTTCTCAAAAAAATTCAGCTTCCACATTATTTTTGAACTATATATATGTCGATGCACTTTGAAAATGTTATAAAGCAACCAAAAATGATGAAGTTTTAATAATATTATTTCTGATATGGGGACCAAGATGAAATATTTGAGGAAAAATTAGGTGAGTTGAATTTGGGAATGAAAAATACTATCGATCCAATGATTTTTTCTTTTTTAATTTTCATTAATAATATACTAAAAATATTGAGTAATATAAGTTAAAAAATTCCATTATAATTCAGATTTATTTATCGTTCATGGACCAATAACTCTGGGGAAATGAATGTTTTTCTGGCAGTGTTGAAAAAAAATAGAAATATGTAAAGAAATGAATTTAGCTCATCCGGTGGGGTGTTATGGTTAACGAAATAGTAAAAAATTCCTATAAAAGTTTGATCTAGGAACAGTCAGCAACATTTTTTCCATTTATACATAAAAAAATTTCAATTCAATGATTCCAAGAACCAAATTTATCTAAACTACAAGAAGAGTTTTGAGAATTAATAATGAGACATAAGGACTTTTAATAAATAAAACGAGTAACAAAAAAGAATGTGAATGAAAAGTAATATTCTCTTAAATGTTTTTCTGTAATTGTTTATAAATATCACTTTTACATTTTTACTTTTCATATATCAAATATAAAAATAAATATTTATTGTCGTTACATTTTTTGAAGATTATGGAAATTCAAAGATGAACGAAAGTTGATATCATAAATACAAGCAAGAGTCATCCAAAAGATAAAAAGGCGATGTTATTAAGAAGAAAATTAGACAGGAGGAGTCATCCAACAACAATTACACTTGTAAAACAATATGTAATAATTGAATTTTTCATCATTAGTAAATACAAATAAAAAATTAGTATTAAATATTGATTTTTATGTCTTCGAAAAGAAAAGAAATAATCCCAATCAAGATGAAACAAGATGACAAGAAGCAGTGCACATATCTACGCCAAAGACTTTACTCTTATAACAACTTAACTTGATTTCATTTTTTGTATATTTTAAGTTTTTTTACAAAAATCATCATTGAAATGTCTTCAAACCTGGTGCTGAAGATATTAAAGAAGAACCATTGGATCAATTGATTGAAATTAATAAACAGCAATGTGAGTATATGTTGGCATATCATAAATTAATTGTGGAATTTAAAGCATCTAACAATCTGGTTTAATTGAAGCTCCATTTAGTACTAATAAAAGCTATATTAATATAAGATTGTTATGGGTATAAAACTTTAGAAATAAACTAGAACCACACCAATAGATGTATATTATTTATTTTGCAATTTTCATTATTCTCACCAATGTATATAATAACTTACAGGTTTATTTTTATGTTTGTAGATGGAAGGTGAAGAAGAAGAAAACAATCAATATCGCGGAACAAAAACATTCCTAAAAATAAACACAAGTCATGGAAGTAGCTTTCCTATAAGGACAACAACGTCAAGAATGATGATCAATATGTTTAATATCAAAGCATAAAGGTATTTTTTGAAATATTTATACAGTGAAATTATATCAGAGTCGAATAATGGACATAGTTCGAATGAAAGACAAAGTATACCCAATAATCATTCCATTTTATATGAAAAGAAAATGTTCATATTCGCATGTGTGTGTGTTAATTCATTTCTTTGCATTCTCCATTGTCGTTGTGGGAATTAACACTACCCATTAAATTTATGGCTAATGGGAATATTATAATGAAGAGATGTGAAATCTAATTGTATTATGTAACCTAATACAAACATCACATTCAAATGCACTAATAAAAATTTAATTGATATGAATATTGTTATAAGATATGGGGTCTCCCCACCGTTGTATCACTTTGGACTTTTCGAAGTACGATGGGGTAGACATGCTCGTTTGGAGACGGCCGCACTCATCGTCGACTCGAAATTTCTTTGGTATAAACAAGACACACCCTATCTCGGAAAAGACCGCCTATCATCCGAGTCCGACACAGTCCGCGATTGCATTCGGTGCGCAACTTTGGTAAGAAGCATAGGACCACAAGAATAAGCACGCTATATTTCGAATTTGAAGCCAGAGGCGCAAGGTATTGGGGTCACATTGCACCTACTATGGTGGCGAGGGAGAGTTAGGGGGCGAAAGCACCGCCAGCAACACTTCCCGTAGTGGACCCCGCGAGATTCGGGGGACACCCTCGACGACCGCAGGGTCCTCGCACCCACTGGGGGCAAGGGTTCACTCTTTCTGTCCACCGTCCCGAACCATCGGATTGGGCCTCGGGAACACTCGGGCATCCGGGAGATGCATCCTATCTGTCTCAAGAGATGGGTTCCACTATTTGAACCCAATAAGGAGAAAGGGGCCGCCTATATGGATGAGATCGCTGGACGCCGTTACTTTCTAGAATGAGTCAGCCCTCCCAAACATTGGGGCCTTCGGCTCTACCTCGGACCATGATCGTCATATCCGGACCGATCGGCAGCAGTGGTCGTTGCCCGACCTTTTGATTTTCAGGACACCGCGATGGTTTGTATGAAAATTTCAACATGTTATTCGGGCGGGGATTATGTGGCAACAACCTCTCGATTATGAAGGGTGCTTTGCCTTATGGGGCAGAAATGCCGAAGAGGTGGGAATTTATAAAAGAGGCCGCAAAGAGTGGCTCACAAAGCACTGCAGCAAATCTCGCACCATGGCTACGTTAACAGACGATCTCAATATTTTCCACCGATCACAACCAGATTGCCCCCGATTGGACCAGATGCCACACCGCCGGACAGCGAACGATCGGGCCTCTCAATTGGCTCACTATCCCATCCTTGTGTATATAGATGTTACTCTGCTACCAACACACTAATACTATCCCGGTACTTTCTCACCGATTATATAAGTCACCCGAAGCCTGCATGATCCATTAACCGTTATACCTCTTCGTTTTCCAACCGGCACATGCCGAGAATTCTCACTATCATCATTTTCTATTTCCTTGTATTTCATCGCGAATCAACTAGCCACCTTCTAAAGAACTTCTACTTTGTTGTTCATTGTATTTAGCCCCCACCATTATTTACCCCCATCACAGAACATACTTCAAGCAACCATCTAAGTAAATTCTTCATCCCTACTCCAGTCTCACACCTCGAGACACAACTATTTCCAGATCCTGTCATATTAGCTCCCTAGGGAAGCATTCAAAAGATGTCAAGCCGAGTTTACCCACGAAGACTCGTAGGTAGACCATCTCGCATTAGCAATGGTCATCACATGCAAATCTTGAAGTGGAAGTGGCATGGGTTCGAAATTACGTGTCTCAGAGCAAGATGACCCATATTGGTTATTACATCATGATCCGCTCTCCCCACAGCTCAGGACCCGGCCAACCTGGAGCAGAGACAGTTGTTTAAAGGACCTGTTGTACAAAGAACCCATTGATATTTTTTTTACAAGAGAAGCCGGGGGGAGGTTTCGGCGGTGAGACAGCCAGCCCGTGCCCAATAACACCCAATTGGTCCTTTATTACACTGGTGCCCAGTGGCATCATGTGATGTGGTGCTTTGGGGGCAAATGGCAAGACCACCCGATGAACAACCGCCGGGGACCAAGGTGGTGTCGAAATACTGTTTGGTCACAACTGTTTCAATCACTACAGACAAATGTTTACGGCTTTCCCGCCGAATAGAGGATTTCGGTAATTTTTTATTGACAAGGCTATCATCGTCGTCCCTCACATCATTTCTAGTGGACCTCAATTTTTGTTTGGGAATTTCTCGAATCCTAGGCACCAATTCTTCCCCAGACCCTTCGTCTTACTTCACCTACCATGCTTAGGGAGATACGACCTCATTGACATTTAGACCATCAAAATTCAACCCACATGGAGAGCAGAAGTTTGACCGGAAATGTCACACGATCACAAAGTTGACAGATTTTCTATCAAGCCACTTTTACCTTCTACTTATCTCGGAATCGAAATGAGCTGATCGGGCAGAATATGACTGCTTCTCCGAATTTTCCGGCATTTGATTATGGACCCACTGCAGCCCGACCACCTTCAAAGCTGACTCCAGGAAGCCAGTGACCGAGTATCACCGTCAAGTTACCAAGCCTCACAAAAAACTATCGGTCATAATTGACAGGGACCCTGCTCGAATCATTAATGACAATTCAGTGCATCAAGAACCTCACTATTCAATGATTGGTAACAAGAAAAGATCGAAAGGGAGTGAACTCCACCGGTTGAAGAGAGATTGCACTCTTCAACAATTCTGGTTCTCATGGGCTATGTAGATCGCAGGGATACTATATTTACATCTTATTGCATTCTGAGACCAAAATGGAAAAAATTTAAGAAAAAAGAGAGGAGAATTTAATTTTAAAAGTTTAAAATTTGTTGCTGGGATGAAAACACGAATTTTTTCAAAGATCATGCTAATGGGCATAGAACGGCAAACATGATTTGGGAATTGTTCCATCGTAATGGTTTTTGGACTGCACACACCCAAATCACATACACTTGCACACCAACTCCCACAGTCACATCTCCCTACATCCATCGATCTCCTGACACGTGCTGGTCGTGGTTCTTCAATAGATTTGTGAGTCGAGGTATAATTGATTTCAATGCACCGGTTTCAATTCCAGAATCGGAGGGGTATTGCTGAAATGGTTCAAGAGGACAAAATTGGTAGTCTTCATGGCTGGCCCACCTAATTTTTCATTCACTTTTTGAACTCATGGAAAATGATCACCGTTCGAAGATTGAGGATGTAGTAGCAAGTATGTATGATGGCGAATACTACTTTACCTGCTCATACCAAAATCTCGACAACCCTATCAGCTTCAAGAGTATGTGCCCATATTCTCTATGTAACCGTATTTACAAAATTATATCTAAAATTATTGCAAACTCGTATCAAGACTTTCTTATCTACCTATATTGAAAAAGTGAACAATTTGCATTTTTGCACCAAGGCATAAATCCATATGAGGCTATTGGTACTTCTTGCAGAGGCCCTTCATTCCATCAAAACTAAGCGCTTAAATCCACTATACTTCAAAACATCTACAAAGGCATTTGAACAAGTTAATTGGAGTTACCTTCATTCTGGCATTGTCTACACTGCTTTCTCATTCATCACCTGGATTATACTAAGACAATGTATTTGTTTGCTACTTTTCAAAAGATTATGGCCCTACAATGGTATAGTACATCCGTATTTCTTTTACAAGGGTGGTCTACATTGCTGGTGATGTTCCGTTCTCTCCATTAAGTATTGTTCATGGTTATGGAGGGGAATGCCCAAAATGGGCACTGTAGTTTATTTATTGAACGTAAGTAATGACGATACACCTCACATCACCTTTTATTTTTGGATGATGTACTAATATTTCTAGAACATTCTATTATGATGCCTGTATACCTTGAATTGCTATCGAAATTTTTTTTTACAGCCATCGGTATGGTACCCAATGCTCAAATCTTCATCATCGTTAGATCTGTTTTCGGCCTGGAACAAGGCATCACATGACTTGTTTGACTATGTCCGTATTGATATCGGGTCAAGGCCCCAAACATTTGGGATATCATATCAAACCAAATGGATTATAAAATCAAGGACCAGAATCGGGATGATTGTACCGAAGCCGGCATCAATGCTTGCACAATCGATGGTCGCTTCAGGGTCGGGTCGACCGTCAACAGAAATCATGCTTGAAGCTATCCCGAGCATATTGATGACCCCCACACACCATTGGTATTGGTCACGACATTAAAAAGTACATGCGTACATTTTTTATGTGCGCAACCAGAAAGGACTCTTCACTTGGTACGGATTGTATGGGATCGCATCAATATTCCCAAGAAAATGATGTTGGGGGATAAAATATCTCCATCTTTCTCTAGGCTCTCGCGGCTAAAATGTTGGCACTTAATATTTGGACGCAGCCTCCGGAAGCAGTGTCAGAAAATATATTGCGTCGCGATCACTCTTGATTGGATCGAGACAAGATTCGGCCATCGACGGTGTCGGCTGTCCGAAAGGCAACCATAAGAGCGTAATTTCATTATTCGGGAGCAGCCACAAGGAAAATATGATTCTGTGTGAATGTTTTGATTGGCTCTGATTCTGCTCAGGGAGTGGGAGATCATTAAAAATTTCTGATACATACTTGAGCACCTCGTTCATAGGGACATATATTACCTCGCTCGTATCAAGCGACCTCGTTAATACCACTTGCAGGGGTCGTGCCCCGGCGCGCGTCGATTATTTCGGGGGTCCCGCGCGCACCGATATGCATGTTAACCACATCCGGGCACTAAAAGCTTTCTCCAATATCCACATCGTTTAATCGGAGGATGAATTGATTTGGGCTCGTTCACTCAATGTGCATTATTCTCGAACCCGGGATACCCCACCCTCATTCAAAGGACAAAGAACCCCGAGAAAAGCATGGAAAGGGAGGAGTGACGGGAAAGCCGAAGGTTCCGCTGCTACTGCTGCTTAACCCTTATTTCGTGTATACTTAACCAACATATTCCTCTCACCATGTGGAATACCCTTTTCACAGACGTGCTATTCAGGACCTTTCTTACATGTTGTTATTGCTTCAAATTATGTAGGACACTACTCACCTTTTTCACCGCAATACCACTAGAGACATTCTGCCTTATTACTACCCAAGCTTGCAGACTTCCCAACATCGTCAAGGGTAAACATTATTGGATCTCATGACAAATTGCAAGGTACCAATACCTGTGTTCCAGGATGCTAACTTCCCCTAATTATGGCATGGGAAATTCAGATTGGTAGTAATGATATCGAATGCATGCCCGTACACCAGATAAAATATTATAGCCACTATTGCTACTTTCCAATTTCAATTTATATCGAACAGTACTTTCAATATCCGGGACATAAGAGAAGATCGACCATAGCACCTTGGGCTGACATAGATGTAGTTTGGCCCCACAGGTCGTGTATGGGGGTACATTACATTTAAACACACCATTACAAAAATCGATGATTAAATCAAAATAAACAACTTTGCATATAAATACAATTTCAGACTTTTCCGACATTTGCTTGAAAATAGATTGCAAATCCATTCGTATTTTGGGATTCACTACTTGTGATCTACTAGTTAAATAATCTTTCTCACTGTCACTTTATTAATAATTTCCCTCTCATATCGCCACTGCGAGAGGTTCAGGGACCTTTGATACTTTTTGACTCCATCTCTGTGGTTCACATTATGTCCTAACAAGTGGCCGGCCAACTGCCTGGGCAGCCACAGAGCTGCTATCAGCACCCGGCACATTACCGCGTATTGCTGAGGACAAGTTTTCATTTTTCCACCGCCTTTATGGATGAGTACCGCTTTCATGGGGCCGACTAACTATACAATTTTGGGAGGATTTTGCATCATTCTCATGGACTTACCCAAGATGTATTATTATTTCTAGTATCATATTTATTGTAACTATATATAGTAAGTTAGCAATCAACTTACTTTCGTGAATATTGTGAAATTTAGACCGTATTTTGAGACCGTATTATTAGACTACTATAGGCTGCAGTGGTAACATAATGTGAGGTATTCTTGATCGTTTTCGTAGTGATACACACAACAAGCATATGTAACATGTAAATTTACATTTATTATAATGGAAAGTACAAATTTTTCCTTTTTAGGAAAGATGTGGCTATCTTTACGAATAACACCTAAAAAGTCACAATAATTACCACATGATATAACAAATTAACCAAACATCACATTCAAATGGACTAATAAAAATTTACTTAATATGAATACTCATGGACAAATAACTTTTGATGAATACGAATTTTGAAAATCACAACAATTGGTAACTGCTGTTGTGTTGATGTTTCAAAAATAAAAATGAACAATTTGCAGCAACAGCATCAGACACCGTTGTGTTTAGAAAGTGACATGCGGTACCGATGGCATTTCTATGACCTATGTAAAACGCAACAAATACTAATACCAATTATAATTCTCGGTGCATTTGTGCGATACTGTGCACTGGTGCGTTTATGTGAGACTACGCACCAGTGCGTTTGTACGAACTATGGGCACCGTACAAATACCAATATGAATTAGAACAATCGGTGTGTTTTTCTGATACTGCTCACCGGTGCGTTTCTATAAGAATACGAACTGGTGCGTTGATATGTACTACCGGCACCGCACAAATCCCAATACCAATTAGAATGGCCCCATGCGTTGTATCAGCTACAGTGTGCCCGATGTGGTTTTATACCTTTACGGCCTAGTGCATGCACCTTCGACCACCTTGGGCCGACCGTCTAGATGACAAGCACCAGTGCGTTGACACCTTAGTAGCGCACTGATGAAAAAAACATCTGTAATAACCTACAACCGCCCAGTTTTTTTAGTTGTGTTGAAATTTCGTTTAAAGCTCCGCCAAACCTCCGTTACCAAAAACGGATGTTGTAGAATTTTGTTTTTTGACAATTTTGGCCAATTTTATAACACTAAAACCCTCATTTTTAACCTTCGCTAGAGGATCTTGTCCTAGTAGTGAAAGGTCATTAAATAAATATGCACCAACCGAAAATGTGTGCTTTCCCTTTAGGAAAGGGATCTTGGTGTTGTTTTCTAAGAGCACAACCTGCACATACCTTTTTAATTCAAGAAAATTTTAGAAGATCTAAAATCAAAATTTGGGTGAAAATCTACTGTAGCTATCTCTAATTTAGATGGCCAAATTTTTCATGTCAAAGATTACTCAAGGAATTAGCATGAGCTATAAAAGAACAAGCGGAGGAAGACTAAAATAAAACAACTTATTTAATTTGGAGGCATGATCCACCTATCCAATAACAACAAAAACTACTAGATTATGTAGATACCTAATAACTCCCTGATTTGGAGAAAACTCCATTGTTTTTCCATGACCAGAATGATAGATCTGATAGATGGAAAATGAATTTGGAGAGATCTTAGGGACTAGGAGCACATTGTTAATGCATCCATTGGTCAATTGCATGATACCTTACCCCAAAACCTCAACTTGAGTAGAGTTGTTGATCGAAATATTTGAAATGTCCCTATGAGATGTAGAAGTAAACAAATCTTGACAAAGAGCCATATGATTTGATGTGCCTTAATCAAGTAACCAGTGATTTGTAGATCTACCTAGAGCTTGGGCCGATAAAGCATGTCCTCTTCTTGTTGAAATATTGTGCTTATTCATGGCATCATCTAATAATTCCAACTTTTTCCAACATTTTGCTTCAATATGACCAGATTTGCCACAAAAGGCACATGTTTCATTGATTTTGTCTTTTTCTTTCCCTGTTTCTTCGTTGTATTGGAGGAGGATCCATCGTTATTGGAAGTTGGAGGTGGAGACTTGGTATTTTTCTTAGCATTGGAGGGAGTCTCACAGGCTTGAACATAAATTTTCTTTTGTTAAGATCGAAATTTATGCTGACCTTTGGAGTTATGAGCCATCAAAGCCTAATTTGAAGAGCTTGAGAGAACATATAGTTGCTTGAGCTTAGATTGTTCTCACATGATATGATCACAAAATGTCTCAAAGTTGTCAATTTTGAATGATCCACTAAGGACATCCCTTGTTGAATAGAAGGTAGATGAGAAAACCTGAAAAGGACCCTTTAATTTTGCCAAGATAAAAAAAACACACCGCTTCATTTTTCTCCTTGCCACATACTTTTAATTGGGAAAAAAACTATGACCTAAATTGACGAAGATACTCCTAAATAGAGACATGTTCATCAAGTAGTAGGGTTGATAATCTAGTTTCTAATTCCAAACAATGGAATTCATTGACAATTCCAAACCAACTTTGTTTGTGGGTGGTCCATTTTTTAAGATGAAATAGTAGGTTGTCTAAAACATGCAACTGAATCAACCCCATGGCTTCATCTTCTTTATCCTTATAGGAAAATCTTAAAATCAGTTGGTTTTCACTTAACATTTTTCACAATCCTTTGGATTGTAACTCTCGTTGCAATTTTATTTTCCATGTATGATAATTATATGGAGTAAGGAACAATTTGTATCTTTAGTTTTACCATAATATCAAATACTCTCATTTTTTTACAATTACAATTAAACACTATGCCTGGAAAAAACTTATTTAAAACTTTTGTCCAAATATTTAGCTCCATATAAAATGTATTTTACCCAACCTACAAAAAAAAATATTTTCCCATTAACTTTCACTCAAAAAAAAATTCCAATCCTAAAAAAATCAATTTATTTTTTTTAATTTCAAGGTTTGTTTCTTAAAAAAATTAATAATAATAAAATGGTGAAAATATTAGGGCTTGCCCAGGCCAAAAAACACCTTCGAAAGATTGGTGAAACTAGTAGACAATATTTATGCTTATGTTGGCACTAATCCCCACTGCCACAAAAATTCTTCATACAAGTGAATGTCACCGCTTGTAGTCAGAGGACTGCTCAAAGCTCTTGCAATGTTATCTAATCCTCTCATACGGCAGAGGCAATCACCATCACTGTAATGTTCTTGTAATGTCATATGAATCCGCACATATGACCGAGGCAATCACCATCACTGTAATGCTCCTGCAATGTCATCTGAATCCACTCATATGACCGAGGCAATCACCATCACTGTAATGTTCCTGTGTTCTAAAATTCCAGTTACATGTGACTGAGAAAGATGCTTCAGGGCTTAAAATGATTCCAACAGAGGCAACAGTTTGCTTGAAAGAGGATTTGACGTGGACAATAGGTTGCGATTACTGGTATAGTAGTATGTGGAGGAGAAACTAGTCTAAATCACAAAGGAGCCAAACCACCCTGCAAAAGAACAAATGAACAAATGTTATGTTCCACGGATCTCTAAATCCAGGAAACGATGTCACGATTTCCAAAATCAAATACAGAGTAGTGTTCCACAGATCTCTAAATCCAGGAAACGATGTCACGATTTCCAAAATCAAATACAGAGTAAATAGATATCTCTATTCTAGCACATCAAACCAATCTTTTAAAATATTCCCAGATTTATTTATTGACACCAAGTGAGGTTCAAGTTGAAATCTTACCCATTCCAACAAACCTTGCATTTCTTGGGGAAAATCTACGTTATTGACTTTTCTTGGGGAAAATCTACATTATTGAAAATCTACATTTTTTACTATAGACAGTTTTCCCTGCATTACATACTCTGGAGCCATGTAACGGCTACATACTCCAATGAAATGAAACAGAAACACGTCAAGTAAGTTGGGTTTTGTTAAAATCGCATGATTGCATGAAGGTAAACTATTTAGGAAAGGGTAGAGAAAACAAATGCGAGATTACAATGTCCTCCCAACTCTTGTTTGGATATGACTCCTTTCTTTGGGAAAAAGTTGGGTTTTGTTAAAATCGCATGATTGCATGAAGGTAAACTATTTAGGAAAGGGTAGAGAAAACAAATGCGAGATTACAATGTCCTCGCAACTCTTGTTTGGATATGACTCTTCTCTTTGGGAAAAAGTCTGGCTAGCTCAAAGTCTGCTATCGTAGGATTCAATGCCTCATCAAGAAAAATGTTAGTTGCTTTAATGTCATTGTTTAATGTCTGTGTGAATTATTGGAGGAGGTTGATAACAAAGACCATGGGTAGTGCGTCTGCCAGTCAAGAAATTTCAGCCTATGCTTTGGATCTACATTAATTCAAAACTTTGTGTTACCTTGACTAGAAATTACAAACAACTTCTTCATTGTTATCTCTTTTAAGTCTTTTGTGTTTCCATGAAAGAACGAGTCACGTCAACCACGAATAAAAAGCCATGAAAAGTCATCTTAGGTCTAGAAGATTATTAATCTGTGCACGAGAAGGTAGGTCTCATGGGAAAAAATATAAAACTATCACTGAGCTAAAGGTTTGTTTGATCTGGCAATTCAATGAGCTAACATCATAGAAATTAGCAATGTTATCAATCGAGTAATATAAGTCTATAAATTTAATATGATGAAGATGTAGTCCTCCTCAACTTTCATATATATATATATATATATATATATATATATATATATATATATATATATATATATATATATATATATATATATTATTGTAATGATATAAATTAAAAGATAAGTAAAAAGGCCATAGGCAACAATGTATAATAGACATCAAAACATTTACTTATAATACATCTCATTGCCAAGATTAATAAAAATCAACTAAATTATAACTTTATTTTAAATTATTATTATTGCTGTTAATTACAAGTGGCAGAAGAATTCATATATGAATTAAACATATTGTAGAAAAATTCTTAACCATGGAGATTCACTTCCATTTCATCATGGAGTTTTTCAACTTGCAAATAGATTTTGTTAGAGTACTATAATTTATCATTGTTACATGGCCAGAAAAACAGTTACTTATTTCATATGACATTTTTTTTTAATTGATCAATTTAATTAAAAATCATGAGTACTTTAAAAATAAATTTCAACTTCAACCTTATATAATATATGTAATAAAAAACTAAAAAATAGTAACATAAACACTTTATGTAATTAAATGTAGTCACCAAAATAAACAAATTCTGGAAAGTGAAGAGATGTAAAAAATTCATTTTATCTAATAAAAATCTAGATATTAAATATACAAATTGTATTATGAAAGCTGAGTTGTGATTTTGGAGGTAATGGATTTTATTCATGAAATTAGAATATACAACTTTAATGGATTTCATGGTAAATCTTAGTAAAGCTAATATTACAAAGAAAGAACCTAATATAATAAGGATTTTGGAAGTTATTGATTACCAAATTGCAATTTCAAATGGATTCAATCATGGATTTTGTTGAAGTTTAGATTAAAAAAAAGACAAACAAAACCAATAGTATTTTCATCTCAATATAAGAAGGATACATGCAGAGAGGATGACCAGGAATGCATCTTTAGACTTGTTCTATTCTAAACCATATTCATGTGTACTCCTGCATGAAAAAAACAGTGAATAAGCAAAAAAACAGTGAATAAGAAAGAAACAGATTCATTAGATAACAGTGAATAAATAAATATTATTATTAAAAAATATTACTATTAATTTTATAATAAGAATTATAAAAATAAGTTTTTAATTTCATTATAAGTATCTGATTAATTTTTATTATCAATATCCGAACAATTTTGAAAAAAATTATAATGATAAGTTATTAATTTCATTAATTTTTAGTAATATCACAACAATTTTGAAAATACGAAATATAATAAAGGGAGCCGGGAATAGAAAGGGATTGGGGTGGTGCCAGATTTCTTATCACAGAGGAGAAGGCGAACGAGTCAACGGAAGGGTGATTTCGATGAAAAGAGGGATTCAACGGTAGGACAGACTTGGCAATGGCTAATGGCTTGAGGCGTTGAGGAGGTTTAGTGGATGAAGGACTCATCAAGAATGAAAGGATAGTTTTAGAGTTTTCAAGAATGGTTTGAGTGAAGTTTGGATTATAAAAAGGATAGATGTAGATAGGATAAAGAGAATTGTCACTGGAAAGTGCATGAGACAAAAAAAAAATTGATGTAAATTTTAACAGCCTCATTGGACAAGGAAGGAAGAGAAGTCAAAGTGTAGATTTTATTTTAATTTATTAAAACAAGTATGATAAATCTCAATTAATTATAAAATTAAAAATAAATATTTCTAATTACACTATATTTTCCTTAAATGTATGAAAAAATTGTACATTATCATATTATTCACTATTATAATTGATATATATATATTTTTTTGTCTCTAAATTAAATTTAAAAAAAAAACAATTTTTTTTTAAAATACACTCCAAATTTATATACATGGTGTTACCTATGCAAACAACCTTGAAAAACATTACAAATTCTCACATGCTTTATGCTATCATTATCAAGAACATTAACAAAAGATTTTTTGGCATGCATATCTTGATTTCGAATCCCTTGGCATGCATACCTTGATTTCGAATAAAGATTTTTTTGGCCCAAGGCAATAGCCCAAGAAAAAGATTCCGAGAAATGGCCCAAGGCAATAGCCCAAGTAAAAGATTCTGCGCATGTCAAGAAATCTTTTGGAACCAATTTCTTAATTTCTTCAGAAAAGTTGCAATCACCTCATCAGACTGAGAGGGGCAAGCATGAAGCAGCAAGAACCACAGGACTCGTGATGTTGCGCAGTGGCTTCTTTGAACCGATTATACGCAAGATTATGTAGACAAATAATAACTACTAGATTATGTGGATATCTAATAACTTATAACTCCTTGAGTAGGAGAAAATTTCATTGTTTTCCATCACCAGAATGAAAGATCTGATAGATGGGACATAAATTTGGAGAGATCTCAAGGACTAGGAGCACATTGTTAATGACTTCACTTGGTCAAGTGCATAATACCTTATCCCAAAACCTCAAGTTGAGTAGCGCTGTTGATCGCAATCTTTGAAATGTTGCTATGCAATGTAGGAGGAAGCAAATCTTGACAAAGAGCTATATGATTTAATGTGTCTTAATCAAGTAACCAGTGATTTATCAGTAAACTACAGAATTATTAGTAAACTTAAATTAAAAATTAGACGATTTCATAAATTAAAAATTTAGAGATTAGCAAAATGCCAACTCCGTCCTATAAATTAAATAGCTCATTAACTTGGATAAGACATCTATACAAGCAAGAAAAACAATCAGCCAAAAATTAACAGAGTTTTTTTTATTTATAAATTTTATAAAAATCTATGTAATATGAATAAATCTACTAAATTTATACATGGAAATAAACTTGGAAAACATTGCAGATTTTCTATCCAAAGAAAGATATAGCTTCATGTTTGTGCTATCATTAACAAAAGATTTCTTGACACGCACATAATGTTTGTGCTATCATTAATGGCCCAAGGCATGGGGACAGGATTATGTGCATATCCAGAGATCTTTTGATAATGGAGCCAATTTCTTCAGGAAAGTTGCAGCCATTTGCAATCACCTCATAAGACTGAGACGGCCAAGCATAAAGCAAGAACCACAGGAGGACTCCTTTGAATAAAAATCAGACGGAGACATAGCTTCTTTGAACCGATTACACGCAAGGACGGACCAGGTTTGATTCCGAATAAAAATCATTGATTTCTCATTAAAGTTTTAAGTTGATTGCTCTCCTTTGTTAACTACAGTGAGCAGTCAGGTAATCTCGAGTATCACTTGGTTGTGAGTCCCAGTTTATTCTGGATGAGTGGGACTCTTAGTTTAGAGTTGCAGTTTAATTTTTGGATAATTATTTTAAATTTTAGTGAGACTCTTAGTTTAGTTTTGAGTTTCAGTTGATTTTGGATAACTATTTCATATTTAAAGGGGTGGTGAAGTATTGTGGCACATTTAATTGTGAGTGGAAGTGAAAGTTAATTTTGAATAACTATTTCTCATAGTAGTGAAGTTGAATTTTATATATTTTCTTTTTAACATTAATAAAATTGTAAATATGTTATTTTAAATAATTATATTAGTTAATACAAATTATAAATATGTTATTTTATATAATTATATTAGTTAACACTTATTTTAAATTAATAAATTCGTAAATATATTATTTTATATAATTATATTGTACGGTATAATTAATAATGTTTATTATATTATATAATTTAATTATGTTAATTATATTATATAATTATGTTAATTATGTTATATTAAAGCTCGTCGGGGTTTGGTCTAGTGGCCAATGGACGCATTGCTAAGGCATTCGTGTTGCTGTGCAGGTCACGAGATCAAGTCCCGGATAACCCGAGGGTTGTTGTGGCAGGCTCGACAGTTCCTCCTAGGAGTATAGCGGTTTGTTTTACCTTCTATATGTAAACTCAGGATGGTTTTCAAGCATGCTTAGGGTTGTTTTACCGAGATTCCCACGTTTCAAGTGCTGGGGTTCGGTTTTCATGGAGGGTTTGTAAGCTTATTCTTTGGGTGCCATTTCTTCCTTACGGCTACGGTGAGTCATTACAGTTTTTCTTTCTTTTTGGGTGTGCATTTCACGTGCTCGGGGTTTCATATTTTACCACAATACCCGTTCATCTCTTAGTACACTGCGGGTAAGTTGCACTTATCCTCCCCTATGCGCTAATTTTTCGGGTCGGACTGTCGCTTTCAGGTTTTCTGTCAGTATTTGTTGGAGTTAGGTTAAAGGTTTTCGTTTTCTGTTGCTCCTAGTCACCCTATCGGTTACTGTTGGGGGTTTTGGTTTTTTCCGGAGTGGTTTTTTCTTTGTTGTGTTTCGGGGGTTTCCGCAAGGGTCATCGTTTTCCCAGGGTGGTTTTTTGGGCATGACCCAGTGACCAATTTTAGGTTTGTCCTCTGGTCACTATTTTTTCGTGGTGGTTCTATCAGGTCGGTCTTGGTTTCTCGGTCACATGGGAAATGACGGTGAGTTTATTGACGTGGAACCTGCGGTGGAAGACATCCTCTCTCTCTGGGGCATGGACCCCATAAAACATAATCTCGCCTGAGTCTCCCTTCTGGCTCAATTTCATTCTGATAAAGGAGACTTAGATAAGCTTAGGTGGAACCCGGTGGACGGAGTGGCTTCCCTGGGTGGTGATATCAAACCAACCCTCGTGCCAAAGGTGTCTGTTAGTCTGAATATGGTTTCTCTCCCAGTCAAAAAAGGGTTTCTTAGGTACCGTTGCAGTGTTATCCCCTCATCTGGTAAAGGTAAGAAGAATCGGTCGATTAGGCCACTGTTCAGATCTGGAGGGTTGGTGGATGTTGTGTTGGGTGTGGGGGGAGTATCGTCTATGGGGTCAGGTCTAGTTTCAGAGGTCGACATCCATTTGTTCCCAGAGATAAAAGATGGTATTTCTCTCTCGCAGGAACACACTCCTCATTTTTTTCAACCGGAAGGGAAGGATACATCTCCTTTGGGGGGACTCTCTATAAATGAACTTACGGGGAGGACAGACTTGGATTGGGGTGCAGAGGACTTATTTGGTAACAACGTGGCAGAAGGTTTCAGTGGCAGCTTCCCCACTCAGGTGGAGGAGGGTCGGGGCCAAGAAGGGTTTTTCTAGGGAATCCAAAGTCAAGGGAAATGGTTGGATGGTATTGGGTGGCAGATAGGGTGTTTTATGGCTCCATTTCTTCATCAGTAAGGGGAGACCCCTTCTCAGGGGCGAAAAAATAATTTGATGGCAGGTTCAAAGCAGAAGGAGGACTCAATGGCACACACCAAATATTCAAAATTCTCGGTGAGAATAGACAGCTAATCGTGACTCAAGAGAAAAAAAGGGCAAGGTTATTAAGGTAAGTCAGGAGTGTCCAAACTTGGTTTTTGGGGTGGACCTGCATTTTGATCACATAATGGCCACATCAGAATCGATCCTAGTTGGCATAGCTAGAGATAAGTTCTTCCTGGTTGAATACATTACGGAATGGATTAATCGTAGCTGGTTGGAGGCACTAGACAGAGATGTGGAGGTAATTACGTTATCTAAAGGATGGTTTATGGTCAGTTTTAAGTACGCGGAAATGCTGGAGTGGGTTCTTTCAAGACAGTAGGGATTTGGTATTGCTCCCATTCTATTTAAAATATGGACCTCGCTTTTCAATGCAAACAGAGAAAGGGTCGACGAGATTCCTGTGTGGGTTAGGCTCCCAGCTCTCCCCCCTATTTTTGGACTATGGAGGTGTTTCGGGCTATCGGGGATATCTTGGGATCTTTCTTGGAGGTGGACATGTCCTTTCTGTAGACCCGGTTCAGGAATACAGCTCGCATTCTGGTTAAACAGGCATCGAGGGATGGGATGATTCAAAACATTATTCTTAATGTAGAAGGTCATGCAATGGAGCAACTGATTGATTATGAGAATTTTCCTTTCAGATGTCATCGATGCCACAAGTTAGGGTACTTGGCACAGTATTGTCCTCTGTGGTTCTAAAAAAGAAGGAAACATAAGAATGGGGCCACTCATGGCCGTCGGATCAGATTCGAGGTCCCCGCAAATGCAGAGGAAATGGAGGTCCAAATTGAACAGGCACACATGGACAATAACGCTCAGCAGGAGGAGGTAACTCATAGAGTGGAAGAGAAAATTCCCATGTAATGGATGACATGCAGGACTTGGATCAGGCCCTGACTTAGGAGCAGAGAGTGATGGATCCTGCTGATCCAACCTCGGATTTGGTGGGTACTACCCCTTGCCCCTCTTCTCCTGCATTAAACTCTTTTGATCATTTTTTCAATTGTATGAGTAAGCCTGGTCCTTCTAGGAGTGATCAGTCTGTATCCCTTTGTGTTAGCAATGTGTCATTAGACATGGACAACATTATTACTACTATACCTAAGTTTTCTTTTGACACTGTCCCTTACAATCTTTGGCCCTACGAAAAAAAATTGATGGAAAAAATAAGTTCATGGTGGGTTGGGAGGATGCCCTGTCATGGATAAAGTCAAAAGATTAAGAGTGAGGAAGTCAAATATTTCAAAAGCCAAACTTAAATCCATCTTGGATATTTTGGATGGTAGACAACTTTCCCTCAAAGGGGCGCTTAGAGCAGCAGGATCCCAGTCCTTGGTTTCAAAATGATTATTTTTTATTTCAATTGTAGGGATTTGGCTAGTGCACCCAAAATACTATCTTTCAAAAATCTCTGCTCACGGTACAAGCCCGATGTAATTTTTCTTCAAGAAACTTTGGGTCAAGGGGACCTTGTTTCCTTAATTTTTACCTCCCTCTTGCTAGGATGGACCTTTATTACCTCTGATGTAAAGGGTCATTCGGAAGGCCTTACCACGAGTCTTAGAAATAGCACTTTGAAGGTTCTAAATTGTTGGACTTCCAATTTTTTGATTGGAGTGAAGGTTTCTTCACTAGACCTGGCTACAAGCCTCACCCTTGTTAACATTTATGGTCCTTGTAATGATAGGATAAGTTTCTAGAGCTCAATGTTGAATAAATATTTCATGAAAGCTCCCCATTTGATTGTTGGGGGCGACCTAAACTTCATTCTAGGGAGATCGGAGGTTTGGGGCCCAAATTCAAGGTCAAATCCCTTGGTAGACTTCTTCCACATGAAAATTAGGGATGGAAAGCTCTTTGACCCAAACTTGATCAAAATTGCTCCGACCTGGAGGAACAATAGAGTGGGTGAATCCAGAATTGCTAAAAGACTGGACCGATTTTTTCTCAGTGATGACTTTTCCATAAGAATGAAATCTTTCATTAGTGGATTGGAACAAGTGGTGAGTCGGATCACTCTTTGATTATCCTTGAAATGATAGGGCCATCAAAGAAGCTGACCTTCCCTTTTAAATTTAAGTCAGTTTGGCTGAAGGAGGAGGGATTCTAAAAAGTGGTGTTCGATTCGTGGAGCCCGATGACGAAGTGAGATGGTACTTTTTCTCAGGCCCTTATTAATAAATTATATCAAATATTAAAAAAGCCACCATCTTGTGGGAAAAATAAAAAGAAAAAATGGACACAAAAGAGCTCCAGGACATCATCGATGCTTTGGAGATTTTATATAAGGATATCTAGAAAAGGGTTTTGTTGTTGAAGCCTCTCAGGATAACCTAAAAATGCTAGAAGAAAAGGGGGTTCATTAATGGTCAAAGAGGCTAGCTGGAGATTGAAGAGTTGAGCCACATGGTTACAAGCGGGCAACGAAAATACAATTTGTTTCCAAAACTATGCAAAGGGCAGGAAGAATTCAAATACCATATGGTAACTTGACACTCTTGAGGGAGAAAAGGAAAAGTCTTTTGAAGATCTCGCCCGCTTAGGGAAAAATTATTTCAAAAATCTCTACATGTACCAGGGGGGGGGGCCACGATCAGGGAAATAATTTAGGTATCCCAACTTTTTCCTAGGTATGTGGACACGGAGGAAAATGTTCTTCTTATGGCACTGGTGGAGAAAAAGGAAGTGGAGCATATCATAAAGTCCATGCAAAAAGACAAAAGCCCCGGTCTTGATGACTGGATGGTTGAATCCTTTCAGCACTTTTTCGACCTGATGGGGGATACCATCACAAACGTGGTGGAAGAATCAAGAGTCAGTGGTTTTACTCATGATGCGTTGAAAACAACGTTCCTGGCTCTCATCCCAAATCAAGACTCTCCTTCCTCTTTTAATGATTTCAGACCTATTTCGCTATGTAACTGTATATATATAGTTATTTCCAAAATGATTGCTAACAAGCTAAAGCCCATTTTATCGAAATCTATATCTAAAGAAAAATTTTGTTTCCTGGATGGCAAGCAGATTCATGAAGCTATTAGTGTGGCTCAAGAAACTCTCCATAGTGTGAAACTCTCAAATAAAAAATGTATGATTTTTAAGATTGACCTATCAAAAGCCTATGATTGGAGCAATTGGTTGTATCTGAGACTCCTTCTTACTCATCTGGGGTTCCACATTGACCTTATCAACTAGATCATGGGATGTATTAGAAATGTGTCTTTTGCTGTAATGATCAATGGAATGGCATCCCCCTTTTTTCTCAATAATCATGGGCTAAGATAGGGATGTCCTCTATCACCACTCCTTTTTCTTTTGGCTGTTGAAGGCCTCAATCAACTAATACACCAGGCTAAGAGGAATGGGGATTTTAATGGGGTCGAGGTGGCGACCAATATGTCTATTTCTCATCTTCTTTTTGTGGATGATATTCTGATTTTTTACAATGGGAAGATGTGGGGGATCCATAGTCTGAAGCATTCTTTGGGCATGATCATCATTTTCCAAAAATCCACCCTCACTCATGAGGGCATACATGAGGTTGATCTGGCTAGGGTTTTTAATATCCTCCCTTTTATCCAATATCCATTTGGTTCAAGTATTAGATATCTTGGTTTCTCACTCAAATCGGACTCCTACCAGAAATAGGATTGGTGGTGGCTGGTCTCAAAGATTGAAAATTGAATAAACATGTGGAGCCACAAGTGGCTCTGTAGAGCGGGCAAACTGGTCCTTATAAAATCAATTCTCATGGAAATTCTGGTGTATTGGATTGCTCTTTCTTGGGTCCCAATTTCCATCCTAAACAAAATTAGGAGTACCTGCAAAAACTTTGTCTCGTCCGGTAAAAATTCCAAAATGACTATTCCATGGGTGGCCTGGGATAAGATTGATAATCCCAAAGAGTGGGGTGGTTGGGGTATAAAAAAAATCTGTATGTTTTCCACCTCTCTAGTTGCCAAATAGGGATGGAGACTCCTCACTGCCTCAAATCTCTGGACCTCGGTGGTGAAAAGGAAATATATTGATCCTGTACCAATCGAAAACTGGATTCAATTACTGGAGAAATTAGACTACCGACTTTATTCTATTTGGAAGGCAACCCTATTGGCTCTTGGCCTCATGGAGAAGGGCCTGGCTTGGAAAATAGTGAATGCGGAAAGATGTCGTATTGTTTTGGACCCATGGGTTGGATGCAAAAATTATTCTCCCCATATGAAGCTCTTCGTGTGGATCTCAATGCCCGGGGTATAAAAACGTTGAACCGGATCAATGATCTGGAACATACTTCGATGTGGACTCACGCATGGAGGGAGGTCAATATGATGGGGATCGAGGATCGATGGAAACAGGAAAGGCAGGGATATATTATGGAATTGGAGTGATCGGGGGCTCGCATCAAAGAATCATAGGACTCCCTACATTGGTTACTCTCAAAATTTGACAAATACACTCCAAAATTTGGTTATGCTCACCTAATGGACCGAGTTCAGGAGGAGTGGTGATATAAGCCTCTATGGAAACTAAGTGGTTAACCAAAATCAAAACATTTCTTTTGGTGTACACTCATAAATAAGGTTCCCACTTCGAACACTCTTCAAAAGAGATTTCAGTTTGGTCTGGGTATATGTGTTCTATGTAAGAAGGATTCTGAATCCACTGACCACTTATTCCTCTAATGTTCTTTGACTAAAAATTTCTGGGAGAAAATTATTTCTCTTTGCACGACTACTCTGTCCTGGAGAGGGAAATAGTGTGGGGATGCATGGAACAGATGGTGGGAATAAATCACAGACCCGACTCTTTAGAATATCCCTCTCATTGTTTCCTGGGGTATCTGGATTGTCTGGAATAAATTTATTTTTAAAGAGATTTCTCCTAACATGGATTCTATTTATGCTCACTATGCAGCAGGGAAAATTTTAAGGATGGAAATTTATCTTAAAGTTTAGAAACCTTGGTGAATCTTACTAGCTTCTAATATGAAAATTATAAAATGTTTGGCGATATTTATATAAAATATTTTTGTTTATAATGAATTCATATTGCTCCGTATAAAATTTTGGCGATTTTTAAGGTGAAATAGTTGTATACTATAAAATTTGGGTGAATATTTTCTTGGAAAAAATGGAAATTAACGAATCTTTTTTTTTTTGAAAAAACATGGAAAATTAGCCCACGTGCGAATATTAGCCCCTAAAATTTTCCTTGCTGTGCAGCCATTTTTTCCAGGCTTCCTCCTATGATCACTCTTTACAATCAATGGAAGATTGTCCCAGAGGTCATTGATCACTCCCTTCCATGGGTATATTTTGAAGGCACGCGACCCAGGGCTCAAGTGGAGCTGGGATGATCATTCATAAAAATCAACATAATTCTTTCTCTGCGACGACTGGTCTTGGGTAAGGATCAAACAATTTTGCTGAGCTAAAAACTTTAAAGCTCCTTCTATGTCGACTGATCCACTTGGGCATCGATTCGATTCAAATTTTTGGGGATTCTTAGAATGTCATAAACTGGGTTAAAAACTCTCGGAGATGTCTACACTTTTTATTAATTTCTATTCTTGAAGAAATACAGGCTCTTAAAACTCATTTCAATTCGATTTCTTTATGCCATATCTACAGGGAACAGAATCAGGAAGTTGACCTATTATCTAAAGTCAGTTTACAACTTACTTCGGGTGCATGGTCTATAGAGGAGAAGGAGGGTCTAGTTTTTTGTGCGTCGAACACCAAACCCTACTGATCATATATTTTTATGTTGATTTCTTCTTTACTTTTATCCAGTCATGTTATATCTCCTCGAGGTTTTTTGTACAATTTCACAGTTCTAAACTATTAAACGAGAACCTAAATCTATAATTATATATGATGGAATTGAATTCTTTTTCTGAATGATACTTTCCTACATATTTATGACATATTTATGGGGTTGTTTTCTCTTCGAAGAGGTCCTTTGTTTTCTTTGTCTGGGTGTTTCTCTACATGAGGCCCAGTATAGGTGGTAAGGATGCAACTTTTATGATGGATGTTTTTTGTTGCTTTTGCTGATCACATGGGGCTGCCATGTGTCTTTTCCTCTTTCGAGAACCACTTGTGAAGCCTTGGCTTATGTTCTGTTTCCTTCATTGAACCTTAGTTGAATGTTACCTATGGTAACGACCCTCCCTTACATTGATGATATCAAATGGAATGTTGCGGCATATACTATGTAACGTTTTGTGACTTTGTTTATAAAAAGTTCATTTTTTTCCGTGGAAAAAATTCTAATAAAAGTTATCTCATTAGAATTTTATAAAATTAATAATTCCTAAAATTTTATAAGAATAATATTTCTAATATACTTGTGCCCTTAGATCAAGGTGTTGGTTAATGGGATGTTGGAGGGGCAGGGGGAGTGGCATGGTATGGCCACTTCTATCTATGAAAAACACATGCGAACTACATAAAAAAATCTTCATTCCCATACTAAACTTTACCTCTTTTGATCATTCTAATATGGGATACCTTGCTCTCCAACTATCTATTATGCCCAATTTTGAAGGAATAACTTAGAGCGGTTAAGTATAAAATGAATGTTTTCGGGAAATGTGTATTCCTTAATGAAGAGAAAGCTAGAGATGTCGAGGAGACATTTATTAACATTCAGATGAACTATGGGACTGGTTTGGATCAACATGAACATGTGGTGGTTGAAGCATCAAATGGGGAGCCTTATGTTTGAATATGACACTTTAGATTGCAGGTTTTACAGGTGATGACCAGCAATCAGATGATGCGCTTGTGCAACTTTATGAAGAAATGGAATTTCTAGAAGAAATGGTTGAAATGAACATATTTTTAAATGAGTATGTGTTTATTGAACTTGAAGATGATGGATTTGAAAAAGAAATTTTTGAATTAAACCACACTTTAAACTTTGTTCTAAAGGAAGGTGAAACAACATCATCTCATGGAGATTATTAAAGTAGAAGATGAAGAAACACTTCATGAAGACGCGATTGAGGAAATTACAACCATTGGAATTCCAAGTGAAATTCTGATGCCAAAGGAAGGAAGCGTAGATGAAGAACAAATGGATATTTTGGAGGAGTGGTTGCATAAAATCCAAGTGATGAGGATACAAGTACAATTCAAAATCATTTTATTGAATTGTATGAAGATTTAAATTTCTTGTAGGAAAGTATAATAAGTCAGATATTTCATATTCAACATGAAAAATCAAAACTATAAGAAGAGGACTTTGTCTTTAGTGACAATAAGGAGAGGACTGCAAAGTATGACCAACATGTTGACAAGGGAGTATGTAAACCATAATTGAATAACACTCTTATAAATATTATACCACAGGAGGATATGTAACAACGTATGGATAACATCATTGAATTTCATCTAAAGATAGAGGTTTTTGATGAGATTGATTGATTGTGGATGTAAACGAGGAAGACATACAGGATAAAGTACATCATAAAAATTAGGATAGCCAACAAGGATGTGGAGTTGACTTAAATAATTTTCATCAACACTTAAATTTGCTCTGAAGCAACGGATTAAACTTAAGAGGTGACTGTGATATATACACAGTAAACAAGATTTGCTCTGAAGCAACAGATTAAACTGAAATTTTCAGAGGCCATTTTTCAGAATTCTAAGGAAGGAAACTACTGAAATTAAATTTATAAGAAAGAAAAATTTGAAACTTTACTTTTCCTACTGCATCAAGGAAACACTAATTTATTTTCGTCAAAAAAAAAAAACCCTAATTATGTTTTGAAAAATTTAAATGACAGGAATGTAAACCTAGATGAGTTGGATGGAATCAAATTCAAGAAATAAAATCTATGCTACAACATTCAAAGTAAACTCTAATCTATTTACAAAAACCATCAAATTCTCAAAGGAGATCAAGGCAAACTATTTCTATGCTACTTAACTCATGATAAAAACAATAAACCTTCATTGCATATTTAAAACTATGATTATGAGAAGATGGTATAAAAAGGGTGTCTAGTTTCTTCTAATTGGATTCCAAGGCTTATGGGACATTGGTAAGTGAGGAAAATGAAAAATATGCTTAAGAGGAAATTCTAGCCAAATTATGATCAATTCTGTGAAGTGATACAGGATTGCATCTAAAAGAACTCTGAGGACTCAAAAAGCGATCTGAAGGTCAGGGGCAATTGTGGAAGGTTGGGAAGGAGTGTAGAGGACCTTTCCAAGCTTATATCTAGTCAGTAGCCCATATTACATAAGGGGAAATTCAAACTAATGGTATCTTGTTGCCGTGTAATGTAAATTTTGTATACAAACAATTTGGGGGAATGAGAAACAAAGTGTAGAAATTAGACAAACATATGCATATCAATAGATTCAATTCGATCGAGAAATGTACTAAAGCTAGATACAGAATCCTTCTACAAATCAATTGCGGAAAACAAACACGATCTCCAATCACAACAAGTAAAGAAAGAATCAAATCAAACCATAACATAGATATTTTCCCCAGGAAATATTGCTGCTCAAAACCCCTCTATCATATATTGTATATTCACCATAGAATCATGAAACAATTACAAGTCACATTTTTCACAAGAGTCTCTTACACTCTCACAACTGTCTCACACTGACCCGTACAAAATCGACGAACACTTAGCCAATTCTCAGCCTCTTATCATCCTGCCTTGCTTGCAAAATTCATGTGGAATGCAATCCCTATTCTTTAGGAATTTCAACCTTCCTTTCTTGCGCAACGATCATGGGCAATCCAATGGATATCTGGCTGCATGCGTGCAACCTAATAATGATACAAATGATAGTTAACATCCCTTTAACCTTTGTGTCAACTGGGTCTCCACTAGAACTAACATGCATGCAACTATTAATAGTATATCATTAGTTGCATGGAAGATCAGTGCATGTGAATTAAATCTGATTTAATTCACTTGATCTCTCACTAGTGCAACAAATAATTACAACTAATCCAACTGACTTTAACCCAATAAATTGATTTAACTGATTTCTCATGCATTAAACTAACGCACCAACTGCAATTCGAACTCCATAACTAATAGAATCAGTTTGCATGCCTCACTAACTACCCTCAACTCGAAATTCATGAGCTAACTGATTTTATCACACTCAGTTGACTATTACAAGTGATTATGAGATCAGATTACATTTTAATTTCCAATTTAATTAGGGGAAAATTAAATTAGACACACATTTCTTGTTGACTTTTCAACACTCCCTCTTAACAAGAAAGGGATTATCTGCCACCCCAATCCTATCTCTATGGTATTCGAATTTTCTCTTGGCAAGCGCCCTCGTTAGAATATCTGCATCTTGATCTTCCATGGGAATGTACTGAAGTAACATAATGCGTCTCTAAACACAATCTGTAAGATGGTGGTACCAGATATCTATGTGCCTGGACCTATCATGGAGTACCGGATTAACCGAGAGTTTAATGCAACTTTGGTTATCACAATGTATCACCGTCGAATCCATCTAAGAACCAAACAAACGAACTAGGATCTTTCTCATCTATATGGCCTCACATGCAGCCTGACTTGTTGCCATGTACTCTGCCTCGGCTGAACTGAGTGCCACGAATCGCTACTTCCTGTTGTACCAATAAACTTTTATCGATCCTATGCTGAAGATCCCTCCTGATGTGTTATTTCTATCTGATGAACTGGCTGCCCAATCTGCGTCTGTGAAGCGTAGAAGCTTCACTCCCACTGTCTGTCTGTACCATAATACATAATCTATAGTTCCCCTGAGATATCTCAAGACATGCTTCCCCGCCTTTCAAAAGAGCTTGGTCGGCTTAACCATAGCTTGACTCAACTAGTTAACTGCGTAGCAAATGTCTGGTCTAGTGTTCACCAAGTACATTAGTGAACCCAATAGCTTCTTGTAGATAGTAGCATCCACTAGTTCTCCTGAAGTAGCATCCTCTTTCCTCCAATTTCCTGGAAGAGGAGTCTCCATGGGTTTACAGATCTCCATGTGAAACTTACTGAAAATCTCTTTGGCATACTTTCCTTTGAAACAAATAGCTCACCATCCCACTGCCATATTTCCAAACCAAGGAAATAGTGAAGGAGTCCCATGTCCCTCATTTCGAACTCCCTTGCAATATCATCATTGCAAAAATTTATCAGCTGCTCATCACCTGTCAAAATTAGTTCATCAACATAAAGTACAATAATCGAGAGCTTACCATCAACCACAATCTAGTACAGGTTCACATCTGCTTCACTTTTGGTGAAGCTCAACCCAGTGAAATAGCTGTCAATTTGAGTGTGTTGAAGATTGCAACAAGAAATAGTGAAGGAGGCATGTTGAAACATCATCCTTGATCCTAGTTGGAAAATAATCACCTAAACTAGGTGGGCCCACACAGGCTATTTTTAGGTGTATGTCTATTTTTAGATATGGAGAGAATATTATATATGTAGCAGGAGGCTATTTGTAGATGGTTGGTCAAATGTGAAAAATAGATGAGATTATATTTTTAGAATATTGGGGAAAGTCTATTTATAGATCGTTGATCTAAAAATAGATGCATGTCGGTTATTATTAGCTCTTAATAATAATCCGACAATAAATAACAACTTATTCTCTTGTAGAACTTTATTTCAGTGAACAGATTTTTCAAATTAGTGGGTTGAAGGAATTACACAATTCCCAAGGGTTTACTGGAGTTCATGCATGGAGGACTCAGTTAAAACTGAAGTGGAAAAGTTATGACATAGTTGGAAGAGTAGTTCATGGAGTTGTATTTAGTTTAACTCATTTAGACTCAGTTGAGCTAGTTGTATCTAGTCTAACTGAATGATGCACTAGTGAGAGTGGAGTGAATTAATTAGTTAATTAATTCACAAATAATAACTCATTAATCAACTGAACAATACAACAGTTAACTACAATGCATGTCAGTTCCAGTGGAGACTCAGTGGAGAGACAGGTGAAAGGGCAAGATGGACTATCCGTTGTGACTAATAGTGATGCATGAATTGCATATATATATACATTGGAGTTGCAAATGATAATAAAATAGTCAAGGAGAGTGGGATTACATCGAATTGATCTTTGTAATTAGCTTGGATTGCGCAGTGGAGGCAGGCTAACAGGAGGGCAAAGATCGGTGCATGGATTTGCAGATTTTTCCTGATTAGTGTGTGACGATTGTATTGTACTGAGAACTTGATGTACTAAGCTTTGTATGAGATTGTTACATGATCTCCAAGATACATAATATGATAGTTGGGGTTTTCAGCTTCAAGCTTTCCAGTTAAGAAACTATGTTATGTGTGTTTTTATTACTTCATCTGTTTTGCAATTGTTGATTAAATTTCTGCAAGAATTATAGTGGAAGGATTCTGTATTTAGCAAGAAGACAAATATTGTTAGATTAGGAGAGTTCGGATATATACATGCATATTGTATATAATTTCTACAGAGTGTACCAAGCACGAGGTGCTTGCTTCAGCCCATACAATTCTCTCTTGAGTCGGCACACATGCGAATCATTGTCAAATATCTCAAAACCTTTTGGATTCTCTATGTACACTTCTTACTCAATAAATCCATTGAGAAATGTAGTTTTCACATCCATATGATGTATTTTCCACCCCATCTGTGCTGAGAGTGCAAGGATAGATCTAATAAATGAGTATCTCACAATTGGTGTGAAATTATCCTCATAGTCAATCCCCTGAACTTGTTAGTATCCCAGGGCCACAAATCTGGACTTGTACTTCTCCACACTCCCATCTGCCCCTTACTTCACCTTATAGATCTATCTAGATATAACCACTGATTTTCCAACTTGTCTTGGGACAAATTCCCATGCACTATTATTGACGACAGAGTCATACTCCTCAACCATAGTGTCAACCCAAATTGGTTGTTGCACTGCTTCCTCAAAGGAGGATGGTTCTGTCACAATACACTTGCTCATAAGAGCCATGTATCCAGTAAACATGTCTGGAGATTCTCTTTGTTTGCATAATCAAGTAGGTGCTCCTACATGCTCTGCAGCATCAAGTCTCAATATATCAGCTTCCTTGGTCCGCTTTCTACCATTTTTGGTGGATGGATCTGCATGAGTGTTTTATGCCACTCCATGATCCTCTGCATGTGGTTGCTCCACATATTTAGGTTCATTCATTGGAACCAAGAGTTCCTCATCTGCATGCAAATCCAACTCCCTCCCAAGAGACAACTGCGTGGATTTCTCTTCATCAAATTTTATATCCCATCTCACAATAGTCATCATGTTGTTTGGAAAATGCACCTGATAGTTGTGGGGAGTATCAGTACCCCACAAATATCCCAATCTCAGTTTTTGGTTTGAGCTTCTTCTTGGCATCTTTGGTCACATGCAGATAAATAGATGAGCCAAAAAATTTAAAATATGAGACATCAGGTTTCTTATGAGAAAAGACCCTCTAGCGGATTTTTTTGAGGAACCCCACAGAAAAATACCCCAGACGTCCGTTTCTAACAGAGGATCCTAGAGGAGGTTGGTGAGCAGAGGTTTTTGCGGATGTATTTCATCCGGTGCTCTTATCAACCTAAAATGCACCAGTGCATTCAATATGACAAAGCACCGGTGCATTACAAAAATTGGCACACCAGACACCGTGCACTCCGTACACACAGGCCCGATGCGTTTTATTTTTGTAGAGCACCAGTGCTTTACATGTAAATTGCACATATACTGCCCAGTGTGGAATAAATTAAACACATCGAGGCACCCACAAAAACGTGCCCACCGGTGGATGGTTAAATAAAAAAATTACAGAAAAAAACTACATAAAACATTGGCACACCGAAAATAGTGCGCTCCGTACACACCCTCCCGGTGCTTGTAATTCAACAACTGTGCAGGTGCGTGTCATATCGTCAGCCTCGGTGCCTCATAAAAAGTGCGCGGAACATAAACGACCCAGTGCCGAATGATTGAAATGCATCGGGATCCCCGTAAATGCCGGGCATCGGAAAAGGGTTTAAAACAAACAAAATTACGGCTAAAAAACCGCAAAAATCATTGGTTCACTGGGCACCGTTACCAGTGCATCAGGTTACTGTACAGCCCCGATGTGTCACATTGGCACACCCCGGTGCGTCATAAAAGCAAGCAGAACATAAAATTCCCAGGGTAGAATGATGGAAAGGCACCGGGGTCCCCATAAATGTCGCGCATTGGAATACGGTTAAATAACAAAAAAATTATGGCCAAGAAACTGTAGAAATCATTGGCTCACCGGACACTGTTACTGGTGCATCATGATAATGTAGAGCACTAGTGCTTTAAAAATACTCCACCCCGGTGCCTCCTAAAAGCACGCGAAAACATATAGAGCCCGGTACGGCATACATACAACGCACCGATACTCCAAAAAACATCCCGCACACTGAAATAGGGTTAAATAAAAAAAATTACGGCCAGAAAACCGCAGAAATCATTGGTTCACCGGACACTATTACGAGTGCGTCATATTACTGTAGAGCACTGGTGCATTAAAATACGCCGTCCTGGTGGCTCCTTAAAGCGCATGAAATAGAAAGAGCCTGGCGGGACATACAGGAAATGCACCGGTACTGCTGTAAAAAGCCCGCTTACTGGAATAGGGTTAAATAAAAAAATTAGGCCAAAAAAATGCAATAATGATTGGTTCACCGAATGCCGTTACCGGTGTGTGACAGTTACGCTGCCCCGGTGCTTCCTAAAAGTGCGGGAAAACAGAAAGAGCCCGATGTGGCATTAATACAACACAACGGTACTCTAACAAAAGCCTGGCGCACCAGAACATGGTTAAATAAAAGAAAAATTACGACCAAAAAATCACATTTTTCACTTTTTTCAGTGCTACAGAGCTCTCAAGCACCGGTGCAAGTTATTCTTGCTTGAGACGCACTGACATCCATGCTCCCATTTCAATTATTGCACGCACTACTGTTGTACATTGCCACCACTCTCCAGCTTGAATTTTATAAAATAGTGGAAAATTTTTCCTTTTTAAATTGTACAACCAATATGCCTCCTCGACGGGTAAATGTATAGGTATTTTTCTATTTTTTCCATAATTAAACCTTTTAGCGGATTAGAATTTGAAAAAACCTTAAAATTAACCATTAAAAAAAATAAAAATAAAAATTGTCGCGTGGTGCGCTCGAGCCATTCGGCTTGCACCGATTGCGGTGCTACTTGTAAATTTATAGGCAGCACCGCACACGGTGCTGAAGGCGTCCACACCGGTTCTGGGGCAGTACCGTGAGGGGCACGATGTAATTTTAAAATTTTTAGTGTGGTGCAGTCATTTACCAGGCCGCGCCGTTGATAATGTTGATTCCCGGCCACCCAGTGCGTTGACGAACTTATCCACCCCCAGGCACGTAAGTTTTTCAGCACACCTGAACTGCCAATTAACATTGTCAATGGTTCAGGTTGATAAACCAGTGCTAAGTGTATCCGCACTGGTTCTAGGACAGATTCCAAAGGCGCACCGTGTAATTGTAAATTTTACGACAAAGAGAAGTGCGCTAGGATACCTGGTTGCACTGTACGACTATGTACGGTGGAAGGAGGGCGGTGTGCTGACTTAGCTATAAGCCCCGAGGCATATAGTGAAGTCAGCGCACCAGCCTCCTGACACCGCACTTAATGAACATTGTGCTAAAAATATTTTCTGAAGCACAACTCTTGGTGCTTTCTATATCATTATGTGCACCGTAGACGGTGCGCCTCTGGGTAGTGCCGCACCGTTACCGGTGCGTGATTGTGTTTTTGGCGCACCGTCTCTTATTTTATTTATTTTAAAAAAAATATTTATATACGTATATTTGTAAATACATGTGTCATTTAATTAAAAAATTGTGTTTAATATGTCAATCATTCAGAGACGTGAAAGGAGAGAAGAGAAGCAACAACAACAACAACAGGCAGAACAATATAACATGGTTCGCCTGTGGGAGGCAAGAGAGAGGGAGAGAGATGCATACCCTCGCCTTATTACAGCAGCGACACAGGGGCTCCTAAGGCAGGTAGGCCTCCTCAAGTTCTATGAGGAGGCTACATCCCTAAAGTCCCATAGTGGTCTTTTGAGACATCTTATCCGAAGGTGGAATGCCCAGCGACAGGCTTTCCGAGTTGGTATCGACCAGTGGTACACGCCCACTGCGGAGGATGCTTATTTTATTATAGGGCTTTCGAGGAGAGGGGTGGATTTTCCCTCGTTCCCTGAGGTTCCAGCTCACTGTGTGGCAGGGAGTCAGTTAGTTTACTCCCATAGATACATTAGAGCAAACATATTGTCTCCATCATATTTTCAGGTCCCTAGAGGAGAATTGCGTATTGGTGCGTTTGGTGGTGAGGAGGTCCAGTGTCTCTCACTTATCATTTCAACCATTTCGCACAACACCAGTGATGGGAAATTCATTAGTTGCGAGCTTTTATATTATGTTGATTCTTTACTACAACAACCACGACTTGTCAGGTGGTATGCCATTTTTTTATGATAGTTCTGTACAACATTAGATAGATGTCATGCTCATGCACAAGGGAGGGTCAACTTCCCTTTTGCTTTAGAGATTTTTTGTTTATTTTTTGAGAGGTTTCCAGAGACGAGGCCTTCTTTTCTTCGGCATCCTCGTAGGCCGATGACTGAGGCACTTATGCATATGTGGGGGAAGATGATGCCCAAGAGGGAGGAGACTCTGTTTCCAGCGAGGATATCAGATGATGCATTGGGGTTGCTAGCCAGTGTTTTTGAGCATCTCTTCATTATGGTCCCTTGTCCTTATGTGGGGTTGGATTGGCAAGGGTGTGCCAAGATCCTATTCACAAATGATGAGCCGCCAGATGATAGAGGTAATATTACTGTTTTATTTAAATTTATTCTAACATTTTCTTTAACTTGTTTTTATTAAATTGTGTAATGAAATTGTCTAATTATTGTTGTGTACTTGTATATATTTTGTAGAAATTGGCTCTTATGATGGCAAGGAGATTTCGCCGCCACCACCTGATCTAGTTGTGGATCTTGATGATCTTGATGCCGAGGATCAGTAGGAGGCCAGTGCAGATGATCAGAGACCTGCTGCTGCTGGTGCGCCGACCGCGGTCGACGTATGAGCGATGCTAGATACAGGATGGAGTTGGGCGACCAACTCATTGCATTGTTTGTTGAGGCGGGCATCTGCCCCACTAATTTCACAGATATAGAGGCTGATGATAGGCTCTTACAGATCTGGAGAGGCATGCCACATCACATGTACAGCCTGATGCGGCATGTCGTAGGAGTTACGACAGATTTTAAGTGACTGACGAGGACTGTCGCATGTTACGAGCAAGCCGCAGCACATGATGGACAGTCTGTGAGGCGCAGCATACCATCGACATCTCATGATCGTTCACGGCCTCGTGCTGTGCCAAATTTTCATGCAAAGCCTCCAGTAGCATCTACCATCAGTCATCATGGAGGTGAGGCTTGATCATCGGTTGATCCGTGACATTTATATTACAGTTGTATATTTTTACCATTATTCAGTTATATATATATGATATGGTCCATGTGTTTTATGTTCATTTTGCAGTTGTACTTAATTTACATGTTGGTGATCATCATTATGTGTATGTTGTTAGGTCATGTTAGATATTTTCATTTAATGTGCAGCTTCTAGATAGATGTGTATGTGATATCATGAGATGTATATTTGATGTTTGTGTTGTACTGATGATGTTAATATATAATGTTAATTGTTTTCTGTTAGATGATCATGATCACGGTGGTGCAATAAGCGATTTTGAATGTGTTTTTAGTCAGATATGATGTTTGTATGATGCTTATCATGAATTTGATGTTTATTAATTAATTTATAAATACCAAATGATCATGATATTGTAAATTTGTAATATTTGTATTTGTAATTGTATTTAAAATTCTAAAATTGTAATTGTAATTGTAATTTTTTAATTTGAAAAATTGTAATTGTAATTCTAATAATTCTAATTCTAATTCTAATTCTAATTCTAATTCTAATTCTAATTGTATGTAAAATATTTGTAAAATTTTAATTGTATTAATGTGAAATGAATTTATTAAAATTTTTAAATTTGTAAATTTGTAAATTTTAAATAATTGTAAAATATTAAATATAGAATAATATGATTTATTGTAACATAAGGAAATTTAGAAAATAACGCAAATAAATTCTTGTACTTAATTAGAATTATCATTATTTTATTATGATCTTAGATACAAAAAAAAATTAATTTATACAGTGCGCCATTGTTTTTGAGATCAAGTACATAATACCAAATTATCAAGTGAATTATTGATTTTAACATTAACACAATGCAAATTACCAATTAATTCAAATTAATATATATTACATTAATATTTTGAAAAACTCATCTTAAAAAGTATAAATATTGATGAAATAACACATATTGTACCATATCAATCTCGGTTCTCATGATCACCCTTATTATGTTCTAGCTCGCCTGGCATGATAACACTATTGTTCTCAAAAATATGTTTTGATCTAGGGTCATGTTTCAATACGAACCACCAATCCCTATCCAACACATCTGGGTAGAAAAACACCTGGTTGCAGTGTTTAGGTAAAACATAGGGCTCCTTAGCTTCATCCCACATCTTTCTAGAGTTGATACATATCAGCCTAATATCGCGATCTTCCTTTACATTATTCCAATCAAAGGTGTCCCACCACTTGCACCTAAAAATAACACATTGGAAAGAAGAAAAATCCACTTCAATGATCTCTTGTATCTTTCCAACGTAGCCTAACGTCCCTCTTACTAGTTGTTGATCACGGTGGCTAGATTGAATAGATTGATCGAACTCGACTTCTACTCCATAGTCTTGTGTGATTTTTCTAGCATCGGCATTTTCTGTGCGAAAATGGTGTCCATATGCCCACATAGATGGGAACAAATGCACCTATTATAAAAAAGTTTAAAAAATCATATAAGTGTCATGTGTCTTATAAATAATAATGTAATAGTTAAAATATGAAATGTAGATGTCTTAATATAAGTTTCAAATTTACATAAAAATTATTACCAAGTTGTTGCACCCAATCCCTACGTTTAGTGCATCCTCTTTAGCACGTGGGTAACGACCGTTACCACCGTATTTCTCTCTGACTTGGTCAGCAACCCAACTATTGGGGCATATTTTTTGCATATTTTCCTTTAAATGATAGGGATAAGGCACAATTCTACCATTCAACCGTCTGAATTCTTTCCTGTCACTATCCCATTTCATTCTTTTTTGTTCATACAATGCGACCCACGGTTGTGTCGCTTCAGAATTGTAAGGAATGAATTTATTGATTTCTTCAATTTCTGCATTCGCTGATGAAATCAAACCAACATTATATAGTACTTAGAGATCAAAATATACATTATATCGAAGTTCAACATGAATATAATTAATTAATTTTTGTAAATTTGAAAAATTATAAGTTTCTTACTCTTTATCAAGCACTTTTTTCCACTTTTTTGGAGTAACTCTCCTTCTCTTTTGTCTTCATCCAATTCATCGCTCCAAATCACCGCACCTGGTATGTTTTCGATATTCTTGATGTAATCACTGGCATATTAGAAAGACCCATATGATATGTACCCCTCTGCCATAGACCCCTCGGGTTTTGCCCTTTGTCGAACAAAACCTTTTCAATTTTTTCATGTACCTCTTTAAGAAGAACATCCAACGACAAGAAACAACCCCAACTAATTCAACCTCATCTACTAGGTGGATTAGAAGATGAACTTGTAAGTCCATGAAACTCGTCGGCAGTTCCTTCTCAAACATACAAACAATCTCAACTATCTCTTGACGCCACCGTGGAATGCTAGCCACATGAATCTCTTCTGATGTGATCACTTTGACCTGAAATATAGATAATTTAGATATGGAACATCCTAGGTCTTGAGGAATTCATGTTTTACACACACAAACAAAGGATAATGACCACTGAAAATTATAAACGTCTACGATAATATATAAAATTAATTTATTTTATGAACACCATGGGATAAAATTTATTAATATAAAAAATAATAAAAAATCATCACTTTTGACATTATACGTACTCTTAGGGAATTTAAATGGTCATAAATTTAAAAACGCAAACAAATGGTCATCCATGGTGGCTTGTGCCGTAGTGAAGACCCATATGAAGTTAGCATACCCTCATCCATTACTTCCTTTGCCAAAGATATATCATCTTTTTTTAAAATCCATGGGACATCACTTTATTTGAAAAACCATGAATTAGAGGGACCAACACTTGCCTCTGATCCCGTACTTTCTAATCGTCTTGGCCAATATTTATTTTTAGTTTTTGAAGTAATAAGATCTCTCCTAACTGCCAATGTGTCACTTTGTTTCGATGATATGTGCCTCCATAAATAAGATGAAACATTTTTAAATATATGCATGGGATCTAATAAGTGGGAAATCTTAAGATGATCCCAATATGGGAGGTCATAAAAGATAGATTTCCTTTTCATCCCAATGGGAAATTTCTCAACATAGGTGTTGAAGAAATCTGGATCATCGAACTTAGGCTCCCCATTTGAATCGAACATTTCTGTGAACTCCTTCTCCTTCTCTCTCTCATATGCTCTAAGCCATTCAGCCGGTGTCATTATTGGAGGCCTTTGGTTTATTTCTCGTTTACCATTGAAATTGGATGCTGCTCTTCTGTAAGGGTGTTGTTCTAGTAGGAATATCCTGGAGAAATCATACACTGGCTTTCGTAGGTCCTTGGACCATCTAGATTTCAGAGAAGGTCCACAACATTTACATCCAAAATACCCTTTTGTTACAAGACCGGCGAGACTATATTTGTATACATTAATTAATATGCATGGCACATTAAAGACTATCATGAAGATCAGAAAAAATAATATTACAATGAATTAAATAACTAATATGTGAAAGAATATTGGTACATTATATATAATCAAATCAATAAATTAAACATGAAATTTACCAGAGAAAACTCCTAAGCATGGATAATCATGTGTCGTGTAAGCACATATGCCATACAACGTAAACCTCCTCTCTGTTGCGATGGGTCTTGATACATCGTACACATTTATCCCATCCCATAATTCCTTAAATTCATCTACTAGTGGTTGTAAGTAGACATCCATATTCTTCACTTGTTTTCTACTAGGGACTATGACAGCCAACATAAGATGTTCATTCTTCACAGACAACCATGGGGGGGTATTGTTATTGATCACTACTATAGGCCAAAAAGAATAGTTGGTGTTCTGGAGGGAATATGGGTTGACACCATCCATGGCTATGCTAAGTCGTAGACTTCGTACTTCATCCTTGAATTTTTCAGGCCATGTATCCTCTATATGCTTCATGGCTACTGAATCAGTTGGTATTTGCATAACTCCCAACTCACATCTGTGTGAGGCATGCCATCCCTACAACATAGCTAATTCTTTGTAACGAAAGAGCCTTTGAATCCATGGGATTATAGGCATGTGCCTTAATATCTTAAAAGGAGGACCAGTACGTGATTTACCCATCTTTTTTTAATTATCATACCTGTCATGCCCACATTTCAGACACATCTCTTTGTCTCCATATTCTCCTCTATATAGAATACAATCATTTGGACATGCATGATATGATATGTACTCAACACCCAACATTTTCAACAATTTTTTTGCCTCCTCGCAGCTACCGGGCAAGACATTATCGCTCGGAAAAACCTTATTATTGAATAACCTGTAGTTGGTGATCATGGAAAAATATATTAATAAATGTACATTAATGTCGATATAATTGTTAACGTTCATAAAATTTAACATTTTTAATGTTCATTTCAGTGTACTGATTATATTTCAAATTTATATATAAGGTCGGAAGTACTTTATGGTAACTTACCTCAAAATTTTCGAGAAACATGCATTCGACAAGCCAAACTTTGCTTTCAAGTTGTACAGTAACATTTTTGTCCCCAACTGGGTAGAATTTGAATGACCGCCGGGTCCAAAGAGAGGGGTGGTGGAAGAAAATTTAAGGCTTTCGAAAAGGGTGTCAGCGATATGAGCATCATCCCTTAGCTGATCATCATTTTGGAATTCATCTAACAACATTGTCTCCATGGCAGTCATATCCCTTAAGTAATCATCCATACCAACCTCTATTTTATTGTCTCCATTTCCATCTTGTGAAGAACTACTATTGTTGTAGTCATTCCTAATTGGTGAATCTGGACGTAGTGGGAATTGAATCGGTGGTTGATTCAACCATTCTTGGTATTGTTCCTCTCTGATTTTTTCTGTTAATTTAGTCTTCTCTCGATTTGACATTGTTGTGGGGTGCAACGGAAGATTGTAGGTAGGCCATTCATCATCACTAGAATCCTAATAATTAAAAAAAAAATTGAAAATGATTAGTACAGAATATTATGATATCAATTAGTAACCACATTGACAATATTGCATGATTATAAATTGGTTTGAAGTTGAAATAATTAAATATTAATCAATATATATACCAAACAATTATAATTATAATTACCATCATTTTCCCAGGATTGTGGCTAGAAGATGCAATATTGTTACAATTGGCAGGGTGAAGCGACTGTCCATTTTCATCTACCAAATGTGTCTTGCGGTATGCAGCTCCTGATAAGAACTTTTGATGTTTTGGAGCAGTACTTTGAATATAATTTTGTGCATCTAAACTCGATGATGAATCTGCATGAACCTGGAAATTTGTATACATTATAAATTAACTTAAGTTGTGCATGATTGACTACATGGATAAAAAAACATACATAAATTCAATTAGATAGTGAAAAAATAAAAAAAATCTAAAGTAAATATTACGTCTCCACATGGATAGGGAGAACTCCACGATGGACTTTGAGAAATATTATGGAACAAGCTAGATTTTGAAGAATTTTCCATTTCATATAATATATGATATTTTCTCCCTGCATTTGAGCAAAAAAATAATAAACTTTGGTGCACAAACCTAAATATAATTCCGGTGCATACTGTTCAAATAATCGCACCGGCCAGTTCTTTATTTTGCGCATCCTTGCGGTTGAATTAAACGACGCACCAGTAAACGAATAACCGCAATAAAAAAAAGCGCAACCCTATCTTCTTTAAGTGAAAAAAAAAGCGGTAAATTGAAAATTGGGTGGCAAAATATTTTCAAAAATCTAATTTCATAAAACATTTCTTTAAATACTAAACACTTTTCATTATTTCACTATTTTTGCAAAAAAATTCAACCAGAGATTTGCAGGATACATACCTAGAGCAAACAGAGCACGAGAGAACTTTGGAGCAGGGAAATACACTTGAAAAGAAGTATTCAGACAATCTGAATTCCAAACCACTTGTAATTCAAACCCTGTACCATATAATTTTAAATGACGTGAGTAAATTTTATTGTTTTTTTGTACTTTTTTCTACAGTTTTTTTTATGCAGTGAAATAAGAAATCAAAGTCTATTGTTTGATTTTATTTTTTCTCTAGTTTTTGCTGAAGTAAAATAAAAAATCAAACCTTATTGTTTTTTTAACTTTCTTTATTTCTTCTTCTTCTTCTCTTTTATTTATTTACTTTTTTCCTTTTTTTTTTCTGCATTTTTCAGAAACAAAAATAAAAAAAGAAATCAATTTTTACAAACAAAACCCTAGATTCTTTTTTTTTCTTCCATTTTTTCTCCCTCTTTATTTTCAATTTAGATTTATAGGGTTTATGTACTCATAAGAAATACAACCCACGAGACAACTTGCATAGTCGGATCCCAATCCATGTTGGCCCTTGCGTCAATCTTAAAAAAATACATATTTTTTTGCGCTAGTGCGCCCTGCGTAATGTTACGCACCGTTGCGCTTTGTTATACAAGCGCACTGCTGAAGTACACGATAAAAAATGAAAAAAACAAAATATGTTTCTATCAGTGCGTCATTCGTAACATATGGCACCGGTGCACTATTACATTATGGAGCACCACAAAACGTGTTGTTTTGGAAAAAAACCATTTTACAAACATACCCTACATTATTTTTGTTTCTGCCCTTTCTTCTCCCACTTGCTGTGATTTCAGAATTAAGGTTTTTCAATTTATATTTATAGGGTTTGTATTGCTAAAATATAAGCCTAAGACATGCAACCAACGAGAGGATCTACATATTCAGATCTCAATCCATGTCTTCCCTTGTGTCAATCTTAAAAAATACATTTTTTTTCGTCGGTGCCCCCTTCATAACATAACGCACCAGTGCGCTATGTTATACAAGCACACCGTGCAAGTACAGTGATAAAAAATTAAAAAAAAAATTATGTTTTAATCAGTGTGCCATATGTAACATATGGCACCGGTGCACTATTACATTATGGCACACCGCACAACGTGCTGTTTTGAAAAAAAAACCATTTTACAAACATACCCTACATTTTTTTTTATTTATGTCCTGTCTTCTCCCACTTGCTGTGATTTCAGAATTAGGGATTTTCAATTTATATTTATAGGGTTTATATTGCTAAATATAAACCTAAGACATCCAACGAACGGGTTGACCTACATAGACGGATCCCAATCCATGTCGGCCCTTGCGTAAAAAAAAAAAAAAGAATCGGTGTGCCCTGTCTGATAGAGTGCACCGGGGTGGTCAGTTATCAAACTATGCTATGAAATTACTGTCATAAAAAATAAAAAAAATATGCAGCCGATGTGCTATTTCATTATGATGCACCAAAAATGTTCAGTTTCGAAAGAAAAACTTTCGAAAAATACAAACCTTACTTTCTTTTTGTTTCTCCCCTTTCCTCTTCTTCTTTCTATAGTTCAGAATTAGGACTTTTCAATTTATATTTATAGGGTTTGTATTGCTAAATATAGACCTAAGACATGCAACTGATAGGACGATTAACATAGTCGTATCCTAATCCATGTCAGCCTTGGAATGATTTAAAAAAAAAACAATTTTTTCACTGTGTGCCCTATGTAAGGTAGCGCACCAGTGCTCTGTTGTTTACAAGAGCAGCGGATAAGTAATGTGAGAAAATAATATTTTTTTAACGGTGCGCCATATGTAAAATATAGCACCGATTATGCTAAAAAAAAATTAACACTGGACGATTTTTATTATTTTTATGATGGTTAACTGATGCGGTTATTGACATGTAATGCATCGGGGCTTATTGTTGACATAGAGCACCATATGGTGTATTATACTATTTTTTCGGTGTGTGGGAAAGTCATGAACGCACCGAAGTCGGTGCGTTCACCATGAATGGCGCACCAGTTTTTTGAGATTTTTTTTTTAATTCAGAAGTTGACAGTTTATTTAAAAATATATTATTGACTGATATGATACAGGTTTGATATTGTTAAAGAAATGACTGACAAGAGATCAAGTAATAAAAATACTGATAACACATCAAGAAAAGCAAAAAAGGCAAGTTGTTTGTAAATTTTTTACAAAAAAATTATTTTTGAACTATATGTAAGTTTAAATAATATGTATTTTTTAACGTGTATCATGCAAAGTCACAAAATGACGAAGCTCGATAAGATTATTTCTGATCTAGGACTAGAAGAAAATATAAGCTTGATGGAAAATTTGCAAAAGAATGAATCAAGTACTGAATGAAAAAATACTATCGATCCAATATGAGTTTCTTTTTTTAGTTTTCATTAATAATATAGTTAAAATTATTAGATAACATGTGTGAAATATTCTATTAATTCTTCTCTATTTAATGTTATACAGGGACCAACAACTCAGAAAAGGAATGTTGTTCGAAGAAAAGAAAAACAATAGAACATGCAAATGAAAATGAATTACTCCTTAGCTCATTTGGAGTGGTGTTGGAAGTTAATGAAAGGGGGAAAATCTTTTACAAATGTTTGAGGGATCTAGTGGAATGAATGTATAGATGTTCTTTCCACTTACAATAAAAAAACCAAACCAATGATTCCAAGAACCAGATTTTATGTAAACTACAGGGAGATTTTCCAGAGAATTGGTCAATGAGACATGTCAGACTTTTAATAGCAAAAACATACAACAACAGAAAAGAAGGAATGAAAAAGTAATATTCCTTTAGATGTTTGTCTAGAATTATTTATAAATATCAATTTTGTTATACTTACTTTTCATATATCAATATAAAAATTAAATAGTTTATTGTCATGTTACATTTTCAGGAAGATTATGAAAATCTCAAAAGATGAACTAGCTGATATCAGAAATATGCCAGTAGGAATGTCCAAAATGGCGTACAAGGAGATGGTCAAAGAAATGGACAAAATTGGATCGCGGGAGGAGCCATCTCAACAACAACGTGCTTCAAATGTGATATGTAATCAATGAATTTTTTTATCATTAGGTAAAACAAATAAAATATTTAGCATTAAATATTAATTTTCAAGTATTTTCTTGTAGAAAAGAAAAGAAAATGGAACCCATTCAACACATAAAACAGGACGACAAGGAAGAAAAGGATTGATATCTAAGTTTGTGAGTAATTGTTACTTCCTTATAACAACTTAACTAGATTTCATTTTTTTGTTTTTAAGTTTTTTTACAAAAATCATCATTGAATGTCTCCAAATAGGTGCTAACATACAAAGAAGCAACATCAGAGGAATTGATTGAAATTGGTTTAAATATGGGTTGTGTGTATATGTTGGCATATCAGAACTTAATTGCGGAATTTGTAAGCATCTATCAATCTTGTTTTACTTAGCTACATCTATAATTAATGGAAAAATAAATCTTTTATATTAAATATATGATTTCTTATGAGGTATAAAACTTGCAGGAAACAAAGTATGGCACTGTGCCAACAGATCAAATCTTGAAAGATGGCATGTTACATGGTTTTGAAAGAATGTGTATAGTTTATGAGTCAATTGTTGCATTGGTACATCATTTCTTTTCGATTTACATTGATGTATATTATTTAATATTGCAATTTTCATTATTCTCACCAATGTATATACACTCATTACAGTTTATTTTTATGTTTGTAGATGGAAGAAGGTGAAGAAGAAGAAAAAAATCAACGTCGTGAAAAAAACATTTTTTAAAATAACCCAAGTCATGGAAGTAGCTCTAGCAGTGATAGCAGTTCAAGCGCTGAAGAATGATGATCACTATGTTTGGATATAAAAGCAAGGCATTGTACTATTTTTGGAAAAATGTCTGTGAAATCAGACATTTTCTTTAATGTAATGGACATAGTGTCCCAATTGAAAGATAAAGGGATACCAATAACTGTGTCATTTTGTATGACAAAGAATGTCTTATATATATATATATATAATAATAAATAAATATATATATATATATATAATAATAATAATAATAATAATAATAATAATAATAATAATAATAAATGTTTTAATTTATTCTATTGCATTCTCTATTGTCGCTATTGCGTTCTCCATTGTCGTTCTCAAATGCAGTAATAAAAATTTAATTCATATGAATATTGTTATAACATATATATGTGTCGACTTTTGATGAATAATGAATTTAAAACAATCACAATAATTTCATTGCCACAGGTCGATGTTTCTAAAAAATACAAAATGAAAACCGGTGCGCTTGTATTATTAAGAGCACCGGTGCGTTTAAAATGCCTATCAGGACCGCACAAATACCAAAACCAGTTAAAAATATCGAGGCGTTTGTGCGGTATGTCCCTCCAGTGCATTTATGTATGTATACGCACCAGTGTTGTTTTACCGCCTATGAGCACTGCAAAAATACCAATACCAATTATAAATTGTGGTGCATCTGTGTGATATTATGCACCGGGGCGTTTTTTCTATCTATACACACCGGTGCATTTGGATGACCAATAAGCACTGCACAAATACTAATACCAATTACAAATCTCGGTGCATTTATGTGATAGTACGCACCGGGGCATTTATGTGTTGATAAGCACTAGTGCATTTGTATGACATATTTGCACTTCACGAATACCGATACCAATTGTAAACCTCGGTGCATTTGTGTAATACGATGCACCGGAGCGTTTATATAAGAATATGCACCGACGCGCTTATATGACCTATGGGCACCGCTCAAATCGCAAGACCAATTAGAACGTCCATGTGCATTGTATCCCCAACACTAGGCCCGATGCTGTTATTTTCCTTAATGGCCCGGTGCATTCTTGTTTGACCGCCCCGGTGCGCTGTCTACCGATATGCATCAGTGTGTTAAAACTTGATAAGAGCATCGATGAAAAAACATCCATAATAACCTCCGGCCTCTCATTTTTTTTAGTTGTGTTGAATTTCCATTAAAATATTTGCCAAAACCTCTGTTACCAGAAAAGAATATGGCAGCATATGTTTTTTTGACAATTTTGGCCAATTTTAGAACACTAAAAACCTCCTTTATAACCTCCGCTAGAGGGTCTTTTCCTTGTAGTGGTAAACAAGATTTCTACCTAGGTTGCTCTGAAGTAACAGATTAAACTGAAATTTTTAGAGGCCATTTTAAAGAATTATAATGAAGGAAACTACTGAAATTAACTTTACAATAAAGAAACATTTGAAACTTTACTTTTCCTACTACATCAAGGAAACATTAATTTATTTTCGTCGAAAAAAAAACCCTAATTATGTTTTGAAAAAATTAAATGACAGGAATGTAAACCTAGACCAGTTGGATGGAATCAAATTAAAGAAAGAAAATATATGCTACAAAATTCAAAGAAAACTCTAATATATTTACAAAAACCATCAAATTCTCAAAGGAGATCAAGGCAAACTATTTCTATGCTACTTAACTCATGATAAAAACAGTAAACCTTCATTGCATATTTAAAACTATGATTATGAGAAGATGGTATAAAAAGGGTTTCTAGTTTCTTCTAATTGGATTCCAAGGCTTATGGGACATTGGTAAGTGAGGAAAATGAAAAATATGCTTAAGAGGAAATTCTAGCCAAATTATGATCAATTTTGTGAAGTGATACAGGATTGCATCTAAAAGAACTATGAGGACTCTAAAAGTGATCTGAAGTTGGAGGGAAATTGCGGAAGGTTGGGAAGGAGTGTAGAGGACCTTTCCAAGCTTATATCTACTCAATAGCCCATCTTACACAAGGGAAAATTCAAACTAATGGTATCTTGTAGCCGTGTAATGTAATTTTTGTATACAAACAATTTGGGGGAATGAGAGACAAAGTTTAGACATTAGACAAAAATATGTATATCAATAGATTCAATTTGATTGAGCAAAGTACTAAATCTAGATATTGAATCCTTGTACAAATCAATTGCAGAAAAAAAACACGATCTCCAATCACAACAAGTAAAGAAAGAGTCAAATCAAACCATAACACAGATATTTTCCTGGGGAAATCTTGCTGCTCAAAACCCCTCTATCTTCTATTGTATATTCACCATAGAATCATGAAAAAATTACAAGTCACTCTTCTCACAAGAGTCTCTTACACTCTCACAACTATCTCACACTGACCCGTAAAAAATCGACCAACACTTAGCCAATTCTCAGCCTCTAATCATCCTACCTTGCTTGCAGAATTCATGTGGAATGAAATCCCTATTCTTTAGGAATTTCAACCTTCCTTTCTTGTGCAATGATCATGGGAAATCCAATGGACATCTGGTTTCATGCGTGCAACCTACTAATGATACAACTGATAGTTAACATCCCTTTAACCTTTGTCTCAACTGGGTCTCCACTGGAACTAACATGCATGCAACTATTAATAGTAAATCATTAGTTGCATGGAATATCAGTGCATGTGAATTAAATCTGATTTAATTCACTTGATCTCTCACTAGTGCAACAAACAGTCATAACTAATCCAACTGACTTTAACTCAATAAATTGAGTTAATTTATTACTCATGCATTAAAATAATGCACCAACTGCAATTCAAACTCAATAACTAATAGAATCAGTCTGCATGACTCACTAACTACCCTCAACTCAAAATTCATGAGCTAACTGATTTTATCACACTCAGTTAACTATTACAAGTGATTATGAGATCAGATTACATTTTATTGTCCAATTTAATTAAGGGAAAATTAAATTAGACACACATTTCTTGATGACTTTTCAACACTCCCTCTCAACAAGAAAGGGATTATCTACCACCCCGATCCTGCCTCTATGGTATTCGAATTTTGTCCTGGCGAGCGCCTTCGTCAGAATATCTGCATCTCGATCTTCCATGGGAATGTACTGAAGTAACATAATGCATCTCTAAACACAATCCCTAAGATGGTAGTACCAGATATCTATGTGCTTCGACCTATCATGGCGTACCGGATTAACCGAGAGCTTAATGCAACTGTGGTTATCATAATGTATCACCGTAGAATCCATATAAGAACCAAAAAAATGAACTAGGATATTTTTCATCCAGATGGCCTCACATGCAGCCTGACTTGCTGCCATTTACTCTTCCTCGGCTGAACTGAGTGCCACAGATCGCTACTTCCTGCCGTACCAAGAAACTTTTGTCAATCCTATGCTAAAGATCCCTCCTGATGTGTTATTTCTATCTGATGGACTGCCTTCCCAATCTTCATCCTTGAAGTGTAGAATCTTCACTCCCACTGTCCATATGTACCATAATACATAATCTATAGTTCCCCTGAGATATCTCAAGACATGCTTCCCCGCCTTCCAAAAGAGCTTGGTCGGCTTAACCATAGCTTGACTAAGATGGTTAACTGCGTAGAAAATGTCTGGTCTAGTGTTCACCAAGGAAATTAGTGAACCCAATAGCTTCCTGTAGATAGTAGCATCCACTAGTTCTCCTGAAGTAACATCCTCTTTCCTCCAATTTCCTGGAAGAGGAGTCTCCATGGGTTTACAGGTGTCCATGTGAAACTTACCCAGAATATCTTTGGCATACTTGCCTTTTGAAACAAATAGCTCACTATCCCGCTGCCATATTTCCAAACCAAGGAAATAGTGAAGGAGTCCAATGTCCCTCATTTCGAACTTCCCTAAAAGATCATCATTGCAAGAAGTTATCAGCTATTCATCACCTATCAAAATTAGATCATCAACATAAAGTACGATAATCAAGATCTTACCATCAACCATAATTTGGTACAGGTTCACATCCGCTCACTTTTGGTGAAGCCCAACCTAGTGAAAATGCTGTCAATCCGAGTGTACCAAGCACGAGGTGCTTGCTTCAGCCCATACAATTATCTCTTGAGTCAGCACACATGCGAATCACTGTCAAATATCTCAAAACCTTTTGGATTCTCTATATACACTTCCTACTCAATAAATCCATTGAGAAACACATTTTTTACATCCATCTGATGTATCTTATACCCCATCTACGCTGAGAGTGAAAGGATAGATCTAATAGATGAGTATCTCGCAACCTGTGCAAAATTATCCTCATAGTCGAACCCCTCAACTTGTTAGTATCCCAGGGTCACAAATCTAGACTTGTACTTCTCCACACTCCCATCTTCCCCTTACTTCACCTTATATATCTATCTAGATCTAACCATTGATTTTCCAACTAGTCTTGGGACAAATTCCCATGCACTATTATTGACGACAGAGTCGTACTCCTCAACCATAGCATCAACCCAAATTGGTTGCTGCACTGCTTCCTCAAAGGAGGATGGTTCTGTCACAATACACTTGCTCATAAGAGCCATGTATCCAATAAAAATTTCTAGAGATTGTCTTTGTTTGCACAGTGAACTAGGTGCTCCTACATGCTTTGCAGCATCAAGTCTCAATATATGAGCTTTCGTGGTCCGCCTTCTACCATTTTTGGTGGATGGCTCTACATGAGTTTTTTATGCAACTCCATGATCCTCTTCATGTTTTTTCTCCACATATTGACATTCATTCATTGGAACCAAGAGTTCCTCATCTGCATGCAAATCCAGCTCCCTCTTAAGAGACAATTGCATGGATTTATCTTCATCAAATTTTATATCCCGTCTCACAATAGTCATCCCATTGTTTGGAAAATAAACCCGATAGTTGTGGGGAGTATCAGTGTACCCCAAAAATATCCCAATCTCAGTTTTTGGTTCGAGTTTCTTCTTGGCATCTTTGGTCACATGCACATAAACAGATGAGCCAAAAAATTTAAAATATGAAACATCAGGTTTCTTACCAAAAAAATCCTCCTCTGGTGTACTCATGCCAGTATCCGACGAGGACTACGGTTTTTCACAAATACCATTATGTTGCATACCTCCTGCCACATATGTAATGGTAGTCCCTAATCATGCAAAAACGCTTGTGCTTCACCCACATTTGTTCTATTCTTTATTTCTCTAACCCCATTATATTGTGGGTTATGAGGCGCAATCAACTCTCTCTGAATTTATTCTTTGCTACAGAAGTTCTTGAATTCATTGGAGATGTACTCACCATAATGGTCGCTCCTAAGAGCCTCATGCTTCCCAGTATCTTTCTCCACCAGTGCTTTGAACTCAAGAAATTTTGAGAACGTCTGATATTTCTTCTGCATGAAGTAGATCCAACACTTTCTAGAAATATCATCAAAAAATATCACATAGTACTTGTTCTTTACTGTCGAAGTAGTAGATAATGGTCCACACATGTCTGAGTTAACTCTCTCAAGGATTTATGAAGCTCGGTTCTCCTTCTCGTCAAAAGTGGCCTTTGCATACTTCCCCATAGTACATCCCTTACATGTGTCTAAATGCACAAGAGTACCCTTGGGAAGACCCGTAAAAATCTTTTGCATGACCTTCAAGGCTCCATGGTGTAGATGGCCCAATCTCCTGTACCATAACTCACCCTCATCCCAACTCACCACTTTGTCAGCCTTACCCATCAATGCTGCGTAACTATATACATTAAGTTTATAGAGATTCTTCACACGAATCCCAATCTTCTTGGCTTGTCCTATGGATTTGTGTCAAAGGAAATATTTCCCTTCACTGAAAACCATAGCATAGCCTCTATCTGATGCAGGAGCATCTGACCCCCCTAATCAAAGAGGAATTTGAAGTGGAGCAAAGAGAGGACAGCGTGGACCATAGAACAAAATAAGGGAAAATCTGTTTTAAAACAGATTTAAAGGATGGATTGGATAAGTCTCACGAAGACTGGTTACTATTGTTATTCGCCATGTGTTGTATGCATGCATGTAATGAGAGCTTTAAGGGCTTTTTGTAGAGGGTTGATCGGATCCTTCATAGTGATCCGATCCAACACTTCTTATATATATATATATATATATATGTGAACCTGTGTGCAGGAGAGGGCAGTAGATAGACAAAATGCAGCAGAGGAGAAACCGTCCTAAGGCTGTGATGCCTTAGTTTTGTAACTGTTCTGTATATAATGATAAAATGCGCATTACTGTTGAATCATGTTTGTGTTTATGTCTTTGTTTAGTTATATTACATATATGTGTGCACGAGTTAAAATCCCAATTGTGAATGCATGCTGATCGACCATCGACCACTGTAGGGTCGATGACGATCCATTGAATAGTGAGATATTGTTATATGAGATTGCGACAGAACTACGGCAGATAACCTTAAGTAAAGGAGGAAGCGACGGAAATACACAGCGACGGTGCGGATCTAATTTAATGTTTAACTGTCATGAATGAATGTTGTGATCGATTTGCAGTAAACTGGGTTTAATGGAAATTAAATGATGGAGGGACGGAGGCATAGCCATAGCAATCGAGTGAAGACCCGGTGGAGATTGTTGTATGCGATGACAGTAATCACAGAGGAGAAGAGTAAGTTACCTCGCATCGGAACCGGAGAGACGCCCATATTACAATAGAAATGGATGCGATCAGTTATAAATCAGTTTTGATGTGGATTGGGTTTATGTGGATTGATTGCCATAGTGGAAATTTGTGAGTAGAGGTGTAAATACTGAAACAAAGCCTGAGTAAAACGAAAGGACTGTGGTGCAGAATAATTCAATTTATGGTTGCGCAGTCAATTTGAAAAGGAAGAGCAAGAGCGTTGATGCAAGCCGTTGATGCAATTGACGGATTTGTAAGTGAAAGGTTGTATGGTTCCAACGTTCTTATATAATCATGAAATTCATATTGGCTCTGTTGAATAAATACAGTCGAAGGTTCTTGAAAGCGAGATGTCGAATCGAAACTGCGATGATCATAAAAAGAGGAAGGTATATTTAACACTGCGATTTGCGTTTGATTGTTTTGTGGCGTGGGTTTTAAATCTCAACAAATATATTGTAATGTTTGCGATAATTATTTATCTCCTATGTATGGATGGTTTGGTGCCAATATAGATCCACGATTATAATTTAAAAGGCTTAAAAGCCTAAAATTCTTCCGACGGGACTTAATGGGTCATAACCCACAGGCCCAGGTTCGAGAATTTCTACATGAAAAGGGATTTTGGGCTTACCCCAAGATTTCTTTTCATCAAGTGGTATCAGAGCAGGGAAAGGATTTCCTGCGATAAGAAGAATGCAAGCACAAGGGGAAAGAGGTACAGTTGAGTTAAAGCTGGAGAGTTTATGGTCTTACCGTCGTGCCAATGGCGGCAGCGAAAGGTGAGAAGATTTGCAGCAACCTAGAGCAAGGTGTGCTCAAATGGTTCCAGAGGAGAGAACCAGAAGGATGCCAAAAGACCGAGTGCGCAGGGCTTGGTGAGGTATCGTGTAACAGAAGGATGCCAAAAGACCGAGTGCGGAGGGCTTGGTGAGGTATCGTGTAACTGAAGGAGACTGTTACTGCAGAGGTTGGTTGCAGCTCACAAAAGATCATGAAGGCAGTTCCACTGAAGAGATACAGTGGGTAGAATTGCTAAGGACGAGGAGAAGCATATGACCAGGAGGTCATAAATTTTGTGCCTCGGGAGTCTGATGCAGGAGCATCTGACCCCCCTAATCAAAGAGGAATTTGAAGTGGAGCAAAGAGAGGACAGCGTGGACCATAGAGAAAAATAAGGGAAAATCTGTTTTAAAACAGATTTAAAGGATGGATTGGATAAGTCTCACGAAGACTGGTTACTATTGTTATTCGCCATGTGTTGTATGCATGCATGTAATGAGAGCTTTAAGGGCTTTTTGTAGAGGGTTGATCGGATCCTTCATAGTGATCCGATCCAACACTTCTTATATCTATATATCTATATATATATATATATATATATATGTGAACCTGTGTGCAGGAGAGGGCAGTAGATAGACAAAATGTAGCAGAGGAGAAACCGTCCTAAGGCTGTGATGCCTTAGTTTTGTAACCATTCTGTATATAATGATAAAATGTGCATTACTGTTGAATCATGTTTGTGTTTATGTCTTTGTTTAGTTATATTACATATATGTGTGCACGAGTTAAAATCCCAATTGTGAATGCATGCTGATCGACCATCGACCACTGTAGGGTCGATGACGATCCATTGAATAGTGAGATATTGTTATATGAGATTGCGACAGAACTACGGCAGATAACCTTAAGTAAAGGAGGAAGCGGCGGAAATACATAGTGACGGTGCAGATCTAATTTAATGTTTAACTGTCATGAATGAATGTTGTGATTGATTTGCAGTAAACTGGGTTTAATGGAAATTAAATGATGGAGGGACGGAGGCATAGCCGTAGAAATCGAGTGAAGACCCGGTGGAGATTGCTGTATGCGATGACAGTAATCACAGAGGAGCGGAGTAAGTTGCCTCGCATCGGAACCGGAGAGACGCCCATATTACAATAGAAACGGATGCAATTAGTTATAAATCAGTTTTGATGTGGATTGGGTTTATGTGGATTGATTGCCATAGTGGAAATTTGTGAGTAGAGGTGTAAATACTGAAACAAAGCCTGAGTAAAATGAAAGGAATGTGGTGCAGAATAATTCAATTTATGGTTGCGCAGTCAATTTGAAAAGGAAGAGCAAGAGCGTTGATGCAAGCCGTTGATGCAATTGGCGGATTTGTAAGTGAAAGGTCGTATGGTTCCAACGTTCTTATATAATCGTGAAATGCAGATTGGATCTGTTGAATAAATACAGTCGAAGGTTGTTAAAAGCGAGATGCCGAATCGAAACTGCGATGATCATAAAAAGAGGAAGGTATATTTAACACTGGGATTTGCGTTTGATTGTTTTGTGGCGCGGGTTTTAAATCTCAACAAATATATTGTAATTTTTGCGATAATTATTTATCTCCTATGTATGGATGTTTTGGTGCCAATATAGATCCACGATTATAATTTAAAAGGCTTAAAAGCCTAAAATACTTCCGACGAGACTTAATGGGTCATAACCCATAGGCCCAGGTTCGAGAATTTCTACATGAAAAGGGATTTTGGGCTTACCCCAAGATTTCTTTTCATCACTATCCTCCAACATTGTGACTGAAACTAAATTTTTCTTCAAGCCTAGTACATGCATTACATCTTTTAATAAGAAGGGTTTACCTGACTGTTTCTAGAAGGTAACTATACCAATCTTGGTAGCATTTTGTACCACCCGTCATCACCCATTTCGATATGCATCTGGAGGTCCTTATCCTCCAATCTACTGAAAATTTCTTTGTCTCTCATCATGTGAAAGGATGCACCACTATCCAAGTACCACACCGATCCCATTGCACTTGATACCATGCCTGCAATGAGCGATAAGTCAAGCTCAAATTGAGAGGCTAAAGCGTCACCAACTACAAATTCTAAAGCCTTCTTGTTCTTCTTCTTTTGTGGATAATTAGTGGCATAATGTCCATGCTCGTGATAGTGAAAACACCTCACTCTGGACATGTAGCGCTTCTTGCCATCTTTGTCAGACTCATATTTGGAATAGGATTTATTTTCTTTCCCCTTCTTTGCCTTAGCAGCCAAAGCTCAATTTTCTTCATCATCTGTCTTAGATGAAGATCCATCCCTAGTATTCCAACTGAATTCTTCTTGCACCAAATCCGACCAAATTCATTCCCAATCTGGAAAATTCTCCCTCCCATTGACATAGTCCTAATAACCATGCCAACTCTTGGGAAGTCCTAGAAGAGATAGGCTCACCAATTCATCATCCATGAAAGTAATTTCGATGCTCCCAAGATCATCCTAGAATTGGAAAAACCTTATTAAAAAATTCAGAATGGTGTCGCCTTTCTCCATTTTTATTTTCCTGAGCTTGTCCTTCAGTGCCAATTTTCTATGATCACTGTTGCTCTGAAACAGATCTGTCAAAGCTTTCTACATTTCATATGGTGTCATTTTTCCATGGATGCTTGAGACAATGTGGTCTCATACTCCCTCCAGTAAGATCATCCTCGCCTTTGTAACCTTCTTTTTCCAAGCATCAATATTTGCAGCATCTGCTGCAACGGGTTTTGGAATGTCATTATCAATGAATTTTTTCAATCCATTGTCCTCCAGCACTGCCTCCATCCTGTTTTTCCATGCAATATAATTGGAACTATTCTTGATTGCATACTCCAATCTCAAGCCATTGAAAGCCATTTCGATCTTGATCTTCTTGTATCACCAAGAATAATTTTTAAAATTCGAATTCTATTCAGTCACAAACTCAATTTATTCTCCACTATAGTGATTTCTTGTGCTCTGATACCATGTATAAATTATACAAACATGTGTGTATCAATAGATTCAATCCAATCAAGAAATGTACTAAAGCTAGATACTGAATCCTTCTACAAATCAATTGTGGAAAATTAACACGCTCGCCAATGAAAACAACTAAAGAAAGAATCAAATCCAACCACAACACATATATCTTCCCCAGGAAAGCTTGCTACTCAAAAACCCTCTATCTTCTATTGTATATTCACCATGGAATTATGAAACAATTACAGTGCACTCTTCTCACAAGAGTCTCCTGCACTCTCACAACTGTCTCATATTGACCCATACAAAATCGACCAACACTTTTCCAATTCTCAGCCTCTAATCAACCTGCTTTGCTTATGCAATTCATGTGGAATGAAATCCCTATTCTTTAGGAATTTCAACCTTCCTTTCTTGTGCAATTATCATGGGAAATCCAATGGATGTCTAGTTGCATGCAGGAAACCTACTAATGATACAACTGATAGTTAACATCCCTTTAACCTTTGTCTCAAATGGGTCTCCACTAGAACTGACATGGATGCAGCTATTAATAGTAAATCATTAGTTGCATGGAAGATCATTGCATGTGAATTAAATCTGATTTAATTCACTTTATCTCTCACTAGTGCAACAAACAATTACAACTAGTCCAAATGACTTTAACTCATGCATTAAACTAATGCACCAATTGTAATTTGAACTCCATAACTAATATAATTACTCTGCATGCCTCACCAACTACCCTCAACTCAAAATTCATGAGCTAACTGAGTTTATCACGCTCAGTTAACTATTACAAGTGATTATGAGATAAGATTACACGTTATTGTCCAATTTAATTAAGGGAAAATTAAATTAGACACATATTTCTTGTTGACTTTTCAACACAAAGGTGTTGAAAGAGATTGTGTTGGTGATAGGAGATCATGTTATTATTTTCCTTTGAACCAATATCTATTAGTTTCATGCAAAGTGATTATTCAACTACAAAGACATCATGATTTGAAGGATAACTAAAACGCTATTTGTAAAAAATAAAAATGCAAAAGAAAGGTTGAATTGAATTTAAACTAGAACTTAACTATTTCATAAAACAAAAATAAAATAGCTTAGTGTATCTTGACACAAACTTTATGATTAATCCTCCTGAGGAAACTCACTCACCAACCTTCAGAAAGAAAAAAAAAACAAAAAAATATTGTAAACCAAACTTATAGAGAAAAAATACAAATAGATCAAATGCATGGAAAGGAGCAAATGACAACAATGTACAACAAAGGATATTGAGTGATTCAGTTAGGCCCTAACCAAATGAAACTTGGTTCCTTCAAAAAAAATCAAGCTAGAATAAAAAAGGTGCTTCTCATTAATCTCAGAAATTGTTCAAGCACAAGCCTCAAAAAACTGCTTGGCATTGATTGCAGGATAAATACTTGAAAAATAAACAAAATAATTAAAACGAGCATTGAATTCTACTAAAGAACACGTTAAAACAAAGATTCAACGTCGAGGCCCCAGCTAAGTGTCAGCAAAAACAATCACACGTGCCAAGAAAACATTGTGATGCCAAATCTTGTGTGTCATTAGTGAGTTTGCTAGAGTTTTTGATCATTCTAATGTGCCAAGCGCCAATTCAAACATTCTGTGTGTGCCCAACTGATGAATAAATACATAGGTGAAAGTCATTTGGGGGCTAACCAAGAACTTTAATTCACATTAATATTTTAATTTTCCTATGTTAGACTATGCTTCTTGATCTACACTGCTACTGCCTCTACATTTCACTGCTCCATCTACAACATCCCAGCTTTGCCCGTTGCTTCATTGTGATCCTCTTCACCCACTGCTCTAGTCATCCCCACTATTGTCTTAAGGCTCCCGTAGCATGTATGTGATCAAAAGGTTGGGTTGCTCAAGGATCCTACCTATATTTGTAGCTACTCTAGAGATCAATATCGCCACACCTCTTCTCTTGAGGCACATGAGCACTCATGGCCACATCATTATCAGAGCCATATATTCTTTAGCTGTCGCAAACTTGGATTCAAATTCCTTGTCCTTCTTCCTTAAAGGAAAAGTGGTGGTGAAGTTTTCAATTTCACCACACCTGAAACATCAAATCTTAGATAGATCCCTCTTCTTCTTCCCTTGCTGCTTCTTGGATGCAAGGGGTGCACCTTCCTCTTCCTCCTTCTTCACTTTGTTGGATCCGGTATTGGCTTGTCTCTTGATCATCCAATGGATTTCCTCTTGTCAAAGGATAGCCCACATGTCGTCGCAACTTGGAAGGTCTTGTATTCCAAAAATTATTTGGACAAACATTTCGCATTCATATGTGACTGCATTTAGAGAAGTCCTCACCATGACATCATCCTCCACCTTGACCCCCATGGAAATCATCTAATCCCAGATTGACTGCAACTAGAAGAGGAAGGGTTCAATTTCCTCTCCCTTATTCATCACAAATAACCTCATATGGTTCTACAGAAACATATTCTTTTGGAAAGACTTTCCTTGATACATTGTGGTTAACGTTGTCCACATAGCATTAGTATTCTTATTCTTAGCTATATGTGGGACCACATGATCCTTGACCCCATCCATGATGAGGCGCTTAGGATGCACCTCCGCTTCATTATTATTTGCAAGAAGAGAAATATCAGTTGGTGTAGCCAAGATGTTCTTTGCATGCTCTCATAATGCGTATGCCTCAAGGACCGTCAAGATTCTGGCCTTCCAGATAGAAAATTTAAACAAGCCATCCAACCTATCCTGATCACACAGACTGTACGGCACCATCTAGCTCAGAAATAATATGTCGAAAAAGATACTCCTCTCCCTTCGTCTATTACTGCCTAAAAAGTGGCTTGTATCTAGGGACCTTGGCGAAAAGACAACCTCTATAGTAAATGCTCCCTCTGACAATTTATTTCCCTTTTGGAAATCTTCCAAATCCTCTAAATCAGCCCTCTTCGATCACCCTCATGATCGATCCTTAGATTGCTTTGGAAAATAATCTGTTGAGTGAATCTTCTCCTCCCGCTCTTTTTCAACTTACCTACGCACGATTGTGCACCAATAGAATCTCCACCACACCAGAAACCTCTGAAGATCTGAAGATCTACTTCCGGTCTACAAAATATCTACATAAAAACTTGAAACTAGATTTTTTCCCTCTTGTTGGCCTCTGCGTGAGCAGACTGGCTCAACGCAACCTCTACACAGCGCAGGTTGCTGCTACGTCACTATGGAAGGCTCTGTGCTGCCTCTGCATCACCCAGCTAGGACTGCCTTAGCCCTTGCATGACCTCCGTTGGGACTGCATCCTCATGGTGCTACGCTACCCTCTCTAAATCTTTGCTGCTTCAGTTTCCTCTCTGTACCAAAAATACTCTTCAAACGCTTCTCTGGAGATTCAACTTGATTTGCAATCCTCCGATACCATTTGAAAATTTCTAAATATAGGAAACCTACTACAGTATCTCGATTTATTTTTCCTACTTGAATTAAATTACAAGTTAATTTTTTGAAGTGTTCAGTAAAATTAGAAAAGTAAACACAACAGAAGCCTACAAATTTACAGATCATTTACTGAATATAACGCACACATGATAAAGTGACACACATAAAATATGGCTGATTCACACCCTCAAACAAGATTTACACAACGTGAACCGTTTCTAGCCCACCAGAAACCCCAGCATTGTCCCTCGGCCCTCTGCATCAGCCTCGGCACTGCTCTGAAAGGGCATGCATCACCCTCTCTAGGCTTATGCTACCCCTACGCTGCACTGAATGGATCTGCGTCACCCCTGAAGGGCTCCTGCTGCCTCTGCGCTGCCCTTTGCTTGCCTCTACTTGATCTATGTAGCTCTGGCTAGCCTCTGCACTGCTGGGTATGCTTCCTCTCTATTTTTGTTGTATTCTTGGCCTCAGATCAGAATCCATCACCAATACTGCCCCTCATTGCATTGCAAACACACTTCGAAATTCTTAGCAAGACACGCCCTCGAATTTCGACTTAGCTTCAGTGCTCTGCCAATGTGTGTGTTTTCCAATTCACCCCAAGCTCTTCTCTTATACTTTTATTGTTGTAAAACCAACAACCATGATCTAATCTCTAATCAATGGCTAATATTAGAAGCTGCTTGATCCACGTCACTTAAAACATTCTCATCACATGTTTAATTTAATTCACTTTAATCTTTTAATTTTCCTAAGTTAGACTTAGGGTCGTTAATTAAAAATATTAATTATTTGAATCTCTTAAAGAATGTGTAATTTCTCCAAATGCTTTATGGGTCTTGGAGATCTCATGTACTCTAGCTCCTCCACAAAATTTTGGAGCTAGAGCACATCCGATGCTACCCCAAAATCTCAACAATGTTATCTCAAGGGTGAGGATTGGAATGTTCTTCTGAAGATGAGATATCTTTCTAGTATAGGTTTTATTTAAAATTAGATATGATTTTGATGATTTTCAAAAGGAGATTGTAGGGTGCAGAGGCATATAGTTCAAGCATAATTGATAAGCCAAGAACATGGGTTTATTTAATAGTGCTTGTGAAGGAAATCTTGGAAACTATGGGCTAAATGATATTTTCTCCCTATATGGCCAACATTCTATTTCTTTCTCATATAACCTCGGCTATGGTTCTAACAATATTGTTGAGATAAAGACGGTTCTATTACTAGTGGAGAGAGAATGTGGATTTTTCAATTTGTTGATTATCTCAATTGGAAATTTATTGAATTTGTGTGTAGTTTAGACGACTCAATTTGTGGTTAGGGCACCTTATCAAGGAGATCATAGAGATTCTGATCAAGTTGGTTCATATTTCTTGTAGGCATATTTTTTTGTGAACTAAATGTCATTGTTGATAGCCTTTCCAAAATATTTGTACATGCTCTAGTAGGTTTATTAAAGATCATAGATCTCAAAGAGTCTAAGAATGAAGTGATATTTGCTAGACATTTTTATGTGAACGGTGATTATATTGGTTAGCTAGACCTTTTATGCTCCCTTTTTCTAGATCTATGCTAGATCTGTTATTTTTGTTGTATCTAATACAAGAGGATGTCCACTATATATTAAAAAGGGAAGAATCCCAATGTTATCTAACTATATTTGTAAGAACTAAGTAGATAAGGATGAACACATGAGCTTAAAACTAACAATAGTTGGCTCCATTTGGAAATAACACTAGCACCCCCTTAAGTGAAACATAGTTTGTAAACAAAGAAAAAATTGAGTCCCAAAAACAAGGCATTGTTTGGTACCTAAGTACAAAATAGACTCTTACAAGTTGAGAAAAGGAGAACAACTCACAGGAAGAAACCCATCTCTAAAAGAGAGAAAAAAATTAGTGTCAAAAAGGGCATTGAAGCTGAAATTGTATATCTCACATTGACGCATTTTTAATGACAAGATTTGGAGACTATGGAGGTTTAAAAATCCAATCAATAAGTAAGACCCATAATCCAAAGTGGAGAGTCAAATAAGCTTAATGAATTTGGTTAAATTATGAAACAGAAGAGGTTCAAATATAGAGGCACAAAAATCGAAAATACTAACAATTACTACAGAAATTGTTCAAAAATATAGTTGTTGGTGAGGAGACAGAACAAAGGTTTTGAATAGAAGCAATCATCATCAACCATCAAGTGAATGATGAGATCTATAGAAAAGTAAAAGGTCCAAACAAGAAAAATGGTTATAACTTAAAAAGGGACAGATAACCCTAACTTATCAACACCATCAAATATCCATATAGATGGATTTCAAACTTTAAAATCAAAGACATTGACCCTATGAATTATGTCCTGACTCAAAAATCCTAATCAGGTACTTACATATAATTGATAAAACAACATAAAATGTGTACCCTTATGGATACCAATCCATCTCAACAGAGTGCATAGGTGTTAGGCATTGCACACCACCCCTCGTAAATAGATATATATGATGGAAATGGATGTCACATATGATGACAAAGTATGGAGGTTTTAGTTGAACATGACATTGATGTTGAAAAACCATGAAAAAACTCTCCAAATTGGCTAGCTCTGAGTCCTTCAAAACAAGGTTGGTCATGGAGATAAATCCCAATGAAACTCTACAAATATTTTCACAAGTGGCTCGAAATCTACTAATTAAGATGAAAAAAGAGCGGTACCTAAAAATAAACACCATCATGGACAATAATCCTCATCGAGGGTTCATACACATGGTAGTTATGTGGATTGTTGGTTCTCCTTCCCATAAAAATTAAATTCCCACAAGTAACATGTTGTATAATTTTGAAAAGGCTAGAAGGGTAGATTTCCCCAAGGATATAGATCCACTTCTATGTGCCTCAGGACACCTAGTCCCCTTCTAACTCACAGGTGATTAGTATATCTAGCTTGTGGGTTATTGTATACACTTTTGGGTTATCAACACCAGCTATTCAGTTGGACTTTGATCCTATCTTAGATCAGTCCAATAAGTTAGAGATTCCCATGATGGAAAAAATTATCCATGGCAAGGCCACCAAGAAAAAGATAAAACTAAAGGCGAGCTCCTCTTCAATAAAATAGAGATATTCAAGAACCTAAATTCCCAATGTGCACACACCATTTCTAGCCCAATCATAAATATTGAAATGAGCACTCACTTGATGCTCCTATTAAAGACGATAAAAATCATAAGGGCCATTGGGATCCCTAACATTTCCTAGCCTCTCTAGGTTCTAGAGAGAAAAACTATGGGCTCCCTCCTCAATAGATAAAGGAAGATCCATCTCCGCAAGAGCCCAATAAGTAGTAAAAATGAGTGTGGGTTGGAGAGAAGACTGAAAGCATGAATGCTAGAGAGAAAAAGGAGTTGATTCACACATAATTATCTACTCCTAGGTACTCCAAACCATGGTGAAATAAATGTGTATGTCACCTTCTAGTGGCTCTAAAATTTGAAAGCCAAGTAGAATCAAAATAAACGTTATTTCCATACCAAGAGAGCCATGCAACTAACAAAACCATGCAAGAGTTCAAAAACATGCATGGGTCATATTCAAAATCTAACAAACTTCTACAAAGATATCAAACAAAATGAAGAATGAAGAAAATACTTCATTTTTTAAGGAAAATATGTTATACATCTACCTAATTTATAGGATCAACAAAATCTTTTAGTGATATCTAGAAGATAATATTGAAAACACAAAAAATAAGGATGCTAGATAATATTACAAGTTCCAAGGATTATACAATGCAAATCTAACACCCCCCATAAGAAAAATGTAGGGAGGAAGAATGAGTCCCAACAACGAGGCTTTCTTAGGTACCCATGTACAACCTCTCATAAGTGGAGAAACATGGAAAAAAACATAGGAAAAAACTCTACCCAAAATGCAAATACATAAAAAGAAGGAAAGAAAGAGAAAAATGAAGAGGTGAAGGAAGGAGAATTTGAGATGACCCCCAAAGAAAACTTCCTTCACTTGAATCATTTGGCGTAATTGAAGAAACCTTGGTGATGCCAAAGAATTTGTTAAAATATTTGATGCTCGTTCTTTAGTAGGTACATACTCCAACCTAAGAACACCATCTTTAATAAGTTGGCTAATCAAGTGCATATGGATCTGAATGTGTTTGGTCCTTTGATGCTCCACAACATTTCTAGAAATATGGATTGCAATTTGATTATAACACCATAGAAGAGTAGGTGATCCTAATTAATGCCAAACTCAAGAAATTCTTTTTGCAACCAATTATCCTCTTGACTTGTGAAAACTACAGTGTGATACTCAACTTTTTTTGTAAATAATGCAATCATCAATTTTTTCTCGTAGGACCAAGAAATAGGAGCAAAACCAATATAGAAAAAATATACAAAAGTGGAATTTCGATCATCCACTGATCCAACCTAATAAAAATATGTGAAACCCACAAGCTTAGGAGATCCAATAGTATATTGAATGCCACAATTGGAAGTTCTCTAAATTTACCTCAGAGTATATTTTCTACTTTCTAGTGATTTTGATGAATATCCTAAGAGAATTTGGAAACCAAATCTAATACAAAAATAATGTCAAGTCAAGTCGGTGCGGACATACCTGGTCCTAATGGTGCACCGGTATCGCCTTTTGCTAAGCATAGGCCTGACATTATATTAAGGATGGAGTTGGTCAGCCAACTCTGTGCACTATTTGTGGAGGTGGGAGTCAGGCCTGCCACTATGAGAGAGATACAGGTCGATGCTAGGCTGTTACAGATGTGGAGAGGCATGCCGCATGACATGTTCACCCTGATGCAGCATGTCATAGGAGCTACGAGCTTAGCTACGTGGTTGAGGAGGGCCCTTTGATGTAGGCGTGGTTGAGACATAGTACTTCGATAATACATGAGCAGCAATGCATCACCTGATGATCATGATCAAGGGATTGATCATCGTTCCCCTCACGCTACAGATGAGAAGCCTGCAGCATCGACCAATAGTCATGATGGAGAGCAGGCTGGACCATCGGCCACATCGAGTCAGCAGCCTGCAGCATCCAGGAGTACTCATGATCATAAGCAGGCTAGACCATCGACCATGTTGAGTCATCCTGATGAGTAGCCGACAGTTGATCCTAATCAACATGAGGCACCACCAGATCAATAGGCACTTGATGATCTACATGTATCTGAGCTTTTTGAGGCTGCACCATTGACTGAGCAAGCCTCGACTAGTACTACTATTGATGATGTACCACCAGCTGATATTTGACATTTATATTACAGTTGTATATTTTTGACATTATATATATATATATATATATATATATATATATATGGTCCATGTATTTTATGTTCATGTTGTAGTTGTACTTAATTTACATGTTGTTGATCATCATGCTGTGTATATTGTTAGGTCATGTTAGATATGTTCATTTCATGTGCAACTTGTAGACAGATGTGTATGTTATAGCAGTTATTTGACATGAGATGTATATTTTATGTTTGTGTTGTGATGATGTTATACAATGCTAATTGTGTCTTGTTAGATGATAATGATCACAATGATTAAATGAAGTTAGAGAATTTGAATGTGTTTTTTAGTCGAATATGATGTTTGTATGATGGTATTAATCATGATCGCGATGTTAATTTAATCTAATATTAAATGATCATGGTATTTATTAAATATTATGTCGTGATTGTAATTGAAATTTTAATTTTAATTGTATGTAAAATTGTAAAATTGTATTTGTATTTGTAATTGTAATTGTATGTAAAATATTTGTAAATTTTTAATTGTAATTGTAATATTTAATTTATTGTGAAATAATTCTAATTTTAATTTTAATTGTAATTGTATAGATGTAAAATTGTAAAATTGTAATTGTAATTCTAATGGTATGTAAAATTATAAAATTGTAATCGTATCTAAAATTCTAAAATTGTAATTTTAATGGTATAAATGTAAAATTGTAAAATTGTAATTGTAATTGTAAATTTTATGTAAAATTCTAAAATCGTAATTGTAATTGTATGCAAAATTCTAAATTTGTAATTGTAATTGTACGTGAAATTGTAAAATTGTAACTGTAATTCTATGTAAAATATTTGTAAAATTTTAATTATATTCCCGTGAAATGATTGTAATTGTAATATTTTAATTGTAATTGTAATTGTATGTAAAATTCTAAAATTGTAATGGTAATATTAATTGTAATTGTATGTGAAATTGTAAAATTGTAATTCTAATTGTAATTCTAATTTTAATTGTAATTGTATGTAAAATATTTGTAAAATTTTAATTGTATTAATGTGAAATGATTTTATTAAAAATTTTAAATTTGTAAAATTGTAAATAATTGTAAAATAATAAATCTAGAATAATATGAATTTTTGTAACATAATAAAGTTTAGAAAATAATGTAAATAAATTAATGTACTTAAGAGTTATCATTATTTTATTATCATATTACATAACAAAAAAAAAAACTTTATACAGTACGCCATTGTTTTTGAGATCAACATAATTGCAAATTATCTAGTGAAATATTGATTTCAACATTAACAAAATGCAAATTACCAATTAATTCAAAATACATATTATAATGTTTCAAAAAAAGAGTCTTATAAGTTATAACATAGTTAAGTCCTCTTCTTTATAAAAACCCATCTTAAAAAGTATAAATATTGATGAAATAACACAAGTACCATATCACTCTCGGTTCTCATGATCACCCTCATTATCTTCTAGCTCACATGGCATGATAACACTATTGTTCTCAAAAATATGTTTTGATCTAGGGTCATGTCTCAATATGAACCACCAATCCCTATCCAACTCCTCTGGGAAAAAAACACCTGGTTGCAGTGTTTGGGGAAAACATAGGGCTCCTTAACTTCATCCGACATCTTTCTATAGTTGATACATATCAGCCTACTATCACAATATTCCTTTACATTGTTCCGATCAAAGGTGTCCCACCACTTGCACCTAAAAATAACACATTGGAAAGAAGATAAATCCACTTCAATGATCTCTTGTATCTTTCTGACGTAACCTAAGTCCCTCGTACTAGGTTTTTATCATGGTGGCTAGATCGACTAGACTGATTGAACTCGACTTCCACTCCACAGTCTTTCTTCATGTGTCCATCATCGACATTTTCTGTGCGAAAATGGTTTCCATATGCCCACATAGATGGGAACAAATGAACCTATAAAAAAGTTAAAAAATCATAGTGTCATGTGTCTTATAATAATCCAACAGTTAAAATATGAAATATAGATTTAATTACATTTTAAAGGTGCATTATTAAGTTTCAAATGTACATATAAATTAAATATATTATTATCAAGTTGCTGCACCCAATCCCTACATTTAGCGCATCCTCTTTAGCACGTGGGTAACAACCGGTTGCACTATATTTCTCTCTAACTTGGTCAGCAACCTAACTATTGGGGCATATTTTTGGCATATTTTCTTTTAAATTACCGGGATAAGGCACACTTCTACCATTCAACTGTCTCAATTATTTCCTGTCACTATCCCGTTTCATCCTCTTTTGTTCGTACAATGCATCCCACAATTGTGTCACTTCAGAATTGTAAAGAACGAATTTATCGATTTCTTCAATTTCTGCATTCGCTGATGAAATCAAACTGACATTATATAGTACATAGAGATCAAAATATACATTATATCGAAGTTCAACATGAATATTTGTTTTGTGTAAATTTGAAAAACTATAAGTTGCTTACTCTTTATCAAGCGCTTTTTTCCATTGGTTTGGAGCAAGTGATCCCCTTCTCTTTTGTCTTCATCCCTTTCATTTTCCCAAATCACCACACTTGGTTTGTTATCAATCTACTTGATGTACTCACTGGCATAATAGAAATACTCATATGATATGTACCCCTCTTCCATAGACCCCTCAGGTTTTTCCCTTTGTCGAAAAAAACCTTTCAATTCCTTCATGTACCTCTCTAAGAAGAACATCCAACAACAAGAAACCACCACAACTAATTCAACCTCATCTACTAGGTGGATTAGAAGATTGACCTACAAGTCCATGAAACTCGTTGGCATTTTCTTCTCAAACATACAAACGATCTCAACTATCTCTTGACGCCACCATGGAATGCTAGGCACATGAATCTCCTTTGGCATGATCCAACGTACAAATGTAGATAATTTAGATATAGCACGTCCTAGGGCCTGAGGGAATTCAAGTTTAACACACCCACACATGAAAAAAGGATAATGACATTCCAAAGTTATAATAACATACAATAATATAAAAATTAGTTATGTTTTATGATCCCTACATGGGATACAACCTATTAATATAAAAAATATTAAAATCATGCTTTTGACATTATACGTACTCTTAGAATATTCAAATGGTAATGTGAGTTCAACCTCGAAAAATGGTCATCCACGATGAAGCAGCGACGTAGTGAAGACACGTATGAAGATGGCACCCTCACACCCATTATAACTTCCTTTGCCAAATAAATATCATATTTTTTTAAAATCTAGGGGAGATCACCTTCTTTCAAATAACATGAATTAGAGGGACCAATGCCTACCTCTGATCCTATACTTTCTAATCATCTTAGCCAATGTTTCTTTTTAGTTTTTTAAGTAATAATATCTTTCCTAACAACCAATGTGTCAATTTGTTTCAATGATATGTGCCTTCATAAAGAAGATGATTTTTTTAAAAATATATGCATGGGATCTAATAAGTGGGTAATCTTAAGATGCTCCTAATATGGGAGGTTATAAAAGGTAGATTTCCTTTTCATCCCAATGGGAAATTTCTCAACATACGTGTCGAAGAATTCTGGATCATCAAACATAGGCTCCCCATTTGAATCGAACATTTCTATAAACTCCTTCTCCTTCTCTCTCTCATATGCTCTAAGCCATTCATTTGGTGTCATTATTGGAGGCCTTTGGGTTGTCTCTCATTTACCTTTGAAAGAGGATGTTGCTCTTCTGTAAGGGTGTTATTCTAGGATGAATACCCTGTAGCAGTCATACACTGGCTTTCGTAGGTCGTTGGACTATCTAGCTTTCAGAGAAGGTCCACAACATTTACATCCAAAATACCCTTTTGTTACAAGACCTGCGAGGTTATTGTATACAATTTATATGCATGGAAAATTAAAGAATATCATGAAGTCAGAACAATTACAATGAATTAAATAACTAATATGCGAAAGAATATTTTTATGTATATAAAAAAATCAATAAACATGTAATCTACCATAGAAAACTCCTAAGCCTGGATAATCATGTGTCGTGTAAGCACATATGCCATACAACTTAAAACTCCTCTCTGCTTTGATGGGTCTTGAAACATCGTATACATTTATCCCATGCCATATTCCTTCAATTCATCTACCAGTGGTTGTAAGTAGACATCCATATTCTTCACTTGTCTTCTACCAGGGACTATGAGAGCCAACATAAGATGTTCATTCTTCATAGAAAACCATGGGGGGATATTGTTATTGATCACTATTACAGGCCAAATAGAATAGTTGGTGTTCTGGAGGGAATATGGGTTGATGCCATCCACGGCTATGCTGAGTCGTAGACTTCGTACTTCATCCTTGATTTTTTCGGGCCATGTATCCTCTATATGTGTCATGTCTATTGAATCAGTTGGGATTCACATAACTCCCAACTCACTTATGTGTGAGGCATGCCATCCCTGCAACATAGCCAATTTTGTTCAACGAAAGAGACTTTAAATCCTTGGGATTATAGGCATGTGCCTCAATATCTTAAAAGGAGGACCATGTGATTTACCCTTATTTTTTGAATTATCATACCTGTCATGCCCACATTTCAGACATATCTCTTTGTCTGCATATTCTCCTCTATATAGAATACAATCATTTGGACATGCATGATATGATATGTACTCAACACGCAACATTTTCAACAATTTCTTTGCCTCTTCGCAGCTACCGAGAAAGAAATTATCACTGGGAAGAAAATTATCTTTGAATAACATGTTGTTGGTGATCATGGAAAATATTAAATGTAATTAATGCTGATGTAATTATTAACATTCATAAAATTGACCATTTGTAATGTTCATTGTGTGATTAGATTTCTCAAATTTCTATAAGGGAGGACTTTATGGTAAATTACCTTAAAATTTCCGAGAAACATGCATTCAACAAGCCAAAATTTGATTTCAAGCTGTACAGTAACATCATTGTCCCCAATGGTAGACTTTTACTTACTGCCAGGTCCAAAGAGAGGGGTGGTGGAAGCAAATTTAAGGCTTTCGAAAAAGGTGTCAGCGACATGAGCACCATCCCCTAGTTGATGATCATTTTGGAATGCATCTAAAAACATTGTCTCCATGGCAGTCGTATCACTTAAGTAATCATCCATACCATCCTCTATTTGATTGCCTCCATTGCTAGCTTGTGAAGAACTACTATTGTTGTAGTCATTCCTAATTGGTGAATCTGGACGTAGCGGGAATTGAATCAGTGGTTGATTCAACCATTCTTGGTATTGTTCCTCTCTGATTTTCTCTCTTAATTCAGCCTTCTTTCGATTTTACATTGTCGTGGGGTACAGCAGAATATGGTAGGTAGGTCGCTCATCATCACTAGAATCCTAGTAATTTCAAAAAATATATTTGAACATGATTAGTACAAAATCTATGATATCAATTAGTAAGAACCTTGACAATGCATGATTAATTTGTTTGACGTTGAAATAAGTACATTAATAAACCAAACAATTATTATTACCATCATTGTCCCTGGATTGTGGGTAGAAGATATAATATTGTTACAATTGGCAGGGTGAAGCAGTTGTCCATTTTCATCTACCAAATGCACCTTGCGGTATGCTACTCCTAATAAGAGCTTCCGAAGTTTTGGAGCTATTTGATTATTTTGTGCATCCGTTGGTGATTCTGAATATGCATGAACCTGAAAATTTGTATACATTATCAATTTTATTAAGTTGATTGACATGGATAAAAAACATAAATTGAATTAGATAATGAAAATAGAAATTAAATATGAAGTAAATATTACGTCTTGAGATGGATAGGGAGAACTTCGTGATGGTCTTTGAGAAATATTATGGAATGAGCTGGATTTTGAAGAATTTTCCATTTGATATAATTATCATATTTTCTCCCTGTATTTGAGAAAAATCAACAATAAATTTTAGTGCACACACCTAAAAGTAATTTCGGTGCCTTAAAAATGGAATTATTGTTACCGATGCTTATGTATAGATAACCGCACTGGTGTGGTTTTAGTTGCTGTGCACCGGTTCCATGCTATTAACTGAAAAAATGGTGTTGTGTTATTAATTGACGCACCAGTGACAAAAAGCAGCAAATAAAAAAAACACAACTTTATTTTTTTAAAGTGAAAAAAAGTGGTAAATTGAAAAATGGGCGGCAAAATATTTTCGAAAATCTAATTTGATAAAATGGTTCTTTAAATACTAAACACTTTTAATTATTTCACAATTTTTGAAAAAAAACTCAGCCAAATATTTGCACGAGACATACCTGGAGCAAGAGACCACGAGAGTATTGTGGAGCAGTGAAATACTTTCGAACAGAACTATTCAGATAATCACGATTCCAAACCTCTGGTGATTCAATCCTGTAGCATATAGTTTCAATCTATCTCGTGATTAAATTTCATTGTTTTTTTTTACATTTTCTGTAGTTTTTTTTACAGAGTAAATAAAAAATTTCTATTTTTTGTTCATTTTCAGAAACAAAAAACAAAAAAAAATTCATTTTTACCCTAAATGCTTCATTATTTTTGTTTTTGCCCTCTCTTCTTCCTATTTTTTTGATTTCAGAATTAGGGCTTTTCATTTTAGATTTATAGGATTTGTATTGCTATATATATAGGCCTGTGACATATAACCCACGAGACTACTTGCATATTCGGATCCCAATCCATGTCGGCCCTTGCGTGAATTTAAAAAAAAAAACATATTTTTTTTAATCGGTGCGCTTTGCATAACCTAGCGTACCGGTGCGTTGTCTTATCCCAGTGCACCACACAAGTACTTTTTGATAAAAAAATTAAAAACCTTTTTTTTAACTACGCACCATATGTAAAATAGGGCATCGATGCGTTATTTCATTATAGCGCACTGCTCGCGTACTGTTTGGAATTTTTTATTTTTTATTTTGTGTTAATCGGTGCACCGTGAAACATATAATGCACGGAGTCTCCTATTTGACATAGAGCACCGTATGGTGGTCCCTGGTTTTCATGGATTGTTTATAAGAATAGGTCACACTGCCCCCTCCATAAGACTATATGCGACAAAAACTAACACTAGACATTTTTTAATATTTTGTCTGTGTTAATCAATGCGGTGGTTAACATGTAACACATTGGTGCTCCTTGTTGAGATAGAGTATCGTACGATTTTTTATACTGTTTGGGCGGTGTGTTTATAAGAGCACAATGCACTGACATCGATGTGTACATCATTTAAAAGCACACCAGTTTCTTGATTTTTTTTTTTTACCTGAAAAGTTAATAAATTATTTATAAAATATATTAATGAATGATATGGTACTGGTTTCATATTGATAAATAAATGGCTGACAAGAGATCAAGTAACAAAAATACTGATAACACATCAAGAAAAGAAATAAAGGCAAGTTCTTTGTAAATTCTTTACAAAAAATATTATTTTTTAACTATATGTAAGTTTAACTGATATGTGTTGTTTACTATGTATCATGCAGAGCCAGAAAATGATGAAGCCCAATAAGATTATTTTGGATATAGGACCAGAAGAGCGTAAAAACTTGATGAAAAAATTGCAGAAGGATGAATCAGGTGAATCAAAAAATACTATTGATCCAATATGAGTTTATTTTTTTATTTTCATTAATAATATACTTAAAATTATTAGATAACATGTTTCAAACAATCTATTAATTCAAATCTATTTAATGTTCTACAGGGACCAACACTGACTCAGAAAATGAATGTTGTTCTAAGAAAAGAAAAAAATAGAACATGCAAATGAAAATGAATTGCTCCTTAGCTCATCTAGAGTGGTGTTGGAAGTTAACGAAAGGGGGAAAATTTTTTACAAAAGTTTGAGGGATCTAGTGGAAGGAATGTATAGATATTCTTCCCACTCACAATGAAAAAATCAATCCAATGATTCCAATAACCAAATTTTATCTAAGCTATAGGAAGAGCTTCCAAAGAATTGTTCAATGAGACATGTTAGACTTTTAATAGCAAAAACGTACAACAACAAAAAAGATGGAATGAAAAAGTAATATTCCTTTAAATTTTTTTCTAGAATTATTTATAAATATCACTTTTGTTATATTTACTTTTAATATATCAATATAAAAATTAAATATTTTATTGTCATGTTACATTTTTAGGAAGATTATGAAAATCTCAAAAGATGAACAAGACGATATCAGAAATATGCCAGTAGGAATGTCCAAAAATGTGTACAAAGAGATGGTCAAAGAAATGGACAAAATTTCATCACAGGAGGAGCCATATCAACAACAACATGCTTCAAATGTAATATGTAATCATTGAAATTTTCAATCATTAGGTACAATAAATAAATAATTTAGCATTAAATATTAATTTTCAAGTATTTTCTTGCAGAAAAGAAAAGAAAATTGAACCCAATCAGTACATAAAAAATATGAGAAGGAAGAAAAGGGTTTATATCTAAGTTTGTGAGTAATTGTTACTTCCTTATAAAAACTTGACTAGATTTCATTTTTGTATATTTTAAGTTGTTTTACAAAAATCATCATTGAATGTCTTCAAAAAGGTGCTAACATACAAAGAAGAACCATCAGGCGAATTGATTGACATTGGGTTAAATATGGGTTGTGAGTATATGTTGGCATATCAGAAATTAATTTTGGAATTTGTAAGCATTTATCGATATTGTTTTACTTAGCTCCGTCTATCATTAGTAGAACAAAAAAAAAACTTTTATATTAAATATGTGATTTTTTATGGGCTATAAAACTTGTAGGAAACAAAGTATGGAACTGTGCCAACAGATGAAATCTTGAAAGATGGCATACTACATGGTTTTGAAAGAATGTGTATATTTCATGAGTCAATTGTTGCTATGGTACGTCATTTATTTTCGATTTACATTGATGTATATTATTTAATATTCCAATTTTCATTATTCTCAACAATATATATACACTCATTACATTTTATTTTTATGTTTTTAGATGGAAGGTGAAGAAAAATAAAACAATCAACACCGTGAAAAATACATTCCTGAAAATAACCCGTCATGGAAGTAGCTCGAGCAGTGACAACAGTTCAATAGAAGAATGATGATCATTACGTTTGGATATCAAAGCAAGATGTTGTATTTTTTGAAATATTTTTCTGTGAAATTGGACATTTTGTTTAATGTAATGGACATAGTGTCCCAATTGAAAGACAAAGAGATACCAATAACTGTCCCGTTCTGTATGACAAAGACTGTCTTATATATATGTGTGTGTGTGTGTGTGTGTGTGTGTGTGTTTTAATTTATTCTATTGCGTTCTCCATTGTCGTTGTGAAATGTAACACCACTAATTAAATTTATGGATGATTAAATATTATAATGAAGAGTTGTGAAATCTGATGATATGATATAACAAATTAATCCAAACATCACATTCAAATGCAGTAATAAAAATTTAATCGATATGAATATGGTTATAATATATGTGTCGTCTTTTGATGATTAATGAATTTTTAAAAATCACAATAATTATGATATGATATAACAAATTAATCCAAACATCACATTCAAATGCATTAATAAAAATTTAATTAATATAAATACTGTTATAATATGTGTCGACTTTGGATGAATAATGAATTTTTAAATATGAATTAGAACAATCAGTGTTTTTTTCTAATACTGTGCACAAGCGCGTTTCTATAAGACTACGAACTGGTGTGTTGATATGACCTATGGGCACCGCACAAATCCCAATACCAATTAGAACGGCCACGTGCATTGTATCACCTACAATGCGCCCAGTGTGGTTTTGTAACTTTACGGCCTGGTGCATGCACCTTCAACCACTCTAGGCCGACCGTCTAGATGACAAGAACCAATGCGTTGACACCTTAGTAGTGCAAAGATGAAAAAAACATCCGTAATAACCTTCGTTAGCCCAATTTTTTTAGTTGTGTTGAAATTCCGTTAAAAGCTCCACCAAAACCTCCTAACGGATGTTAGAGAATTTTTTTTTTTTTTACAATTTTGGCCAATTTTATAATACTAAAAACCTCCTTTATAACCTCTGCTAGAAGGTCTTTTCCTTGTATTGAAAGGGCATTAAATAATTATGCACCAACTGAAAATATGTTCTTTCCCTTTAGGAAAAGGATCTTGGTGTTGTTTTCTAAGAGCACAACCTGCACATAACTTTTTAATACAAGAAAATTTTAAAAGATCTAAAATCAAAATTTGAGTGAAAATCTATTGTAGCTATCTTTAATTTAGATGGCCAAATTTTTCATGTCAAAGCTTATTCAAGGAATCAGCATGAGCTATAAAAGAAGAAGCAGAGGAAGACTAAAATAAAACAACTTACTTAATTTTGAGGCATGATCAACCTATCCAATAACAACAAAAAATACTAGATTATGTATATATCTAATAACTCACTGATTTGGAGAAAACTCCATTCTTTTTCCATCACCAAAATGATAGATATGATATATGGGAAATAAATTTGGAGAGATATCAGGGACTAGGAGCACATTGTTAATGCATCCATTGGTCAATTGCAAGATACCTTACCCCAAAACCTCAATTTGAGTAGAGTTAATGATCGAAATCTTTGAAATGTTGCTATGCGATGTAGAAGGAAGTAAATCTTGACAAAGAGCCATATGATTTGATGTGTCGTAATCAAGTAACCAGTGATTTGTAGATCTACCTAGAGCTTGGGCTGATAAAGTATGTTCTCTTCTTTTTGAAATATTGTGCTTCTTCATGGCATCGTCTAATAATTCCAACTTTTTCCAACATTTTTCTTCAATATGACTAGATTGGCACAAAAGGCACATGTTTCATGTGATTTTGTCTTTTCCTTTCCTTGTTTCCTCATTGTCTTGGAGGAGGATCCATCGTTATTGGAATTTGGAGGTGGAGACTTGGTATTTTACTTAGCCTTGGAGGGAGTCTCACAGGCTTGAACATAAATTTTATTTTTTTAAGATCGAAATTTATGCTCGCCTTTGGAGTTATGAGCAATCAGCATGAGTTATAAAAGAAGAAGCGGAGGAAGACTAAAAGAAAACAAATTATTTAATTTGGAGGCATGATCAACCTATCCAATAACAACAAAAACTACTAGATTATGTACTCTAATAACTCCCTGATTTGGAGAAAAATCCATTGTTTTTCCATCACCAGAATGATAGATCGGATAGATGGGAAATGAATTTGGAGGTGGAGACTTGGTACATTTCTTAGCCTTGGAGGGAGTCTCACAGGCTTGAACATAGATTTTCTTTTGTTAAGATCGAAATTTATGCTCACCTTTGGAGTTATGAGCCATCAAAGCCTAATTTGAAGAGCTTGAGAGAACATCTAGTTGTTTCATCTTAGATATTTCTCACATGATATGATCACAAAATGTCTCAAAGTTGGCCATTTTGAATGATCCACCAAGGACATCCCTTGTTGCATAGAAGGTAGATGAGAAAAACTAAAAAGAACCCTTCAATTTTGACAAGATCAAAAAAATACACTATGCTTTATTTTTCTCCATACCACATACTTTTAATTGGGACAAATCTTATGACCTAAATTGACCAAGATACTCCTAAATAGAGACATGTTCATCAAGTACTAGGGTTGATAATCTAGCTTCCAATTCTCAACAGTGGAATTCATTGACAATTCCAAACCAACTTTGTTTGTGAGTGGTCAATTTTTTAAGATGAAATAGTAGGTTGTCTAAAACATGCAACTGAATCAACCCCATGGCTTCATCTTCTTTATTCTCATAGGTAAATATTAAAATCAGTTTGTTTTCAATTAACATTTTTCAAAATATTTTGGATTGTAACTCCCATTGCAATTTTATTTTCCATGTATGATAATTATATGGAGTAAGGAACAATTTGTATCTTTAATTTTACCATAATATAAAATAATCTCCATTTTTTACAATTGAAATTAAACACTATGTCTAGAAAAATATTATTTAAAAATTTTGTCCACATATTTAGCTCCATATAAAATATATTTACCCAACGTACAAAAAAATTATTTTCCCATTAACTTTCCCTCAAAAAAAAAAATTTCCAATCCTAAAAAAGTATATATTATTTTTGAACTATATGTATTTTTTACTGTGTATCATGCACAACCACAATATGACGAAGCTCGATAAGATTATTTCTGATATAGGACCAGAAGAGCATAAAAGGTTGATGAAAAAAATTGGAAAAGGATGAATCAGGTGAATGAAAAAATACTATCGATCCAATATGACTTTCTTTTTTTAATTTTCATTAACAATATACTTAAAATTATTAGATAACATGTTTCAAACAATCTATTAATTCACATATGTTTAATGTTATATAAGGACCAAAAACTCAGAAAATGAATGTTGTTCTAAGAAAAGAAAACAAATAGAACATCCAAATGAAAATGATTTGCTCCTTAGCTCATCTCGAGTGGTGCTGGAGGTTAACGAAAGGGGGAAATTTTTTTACAAAAGTTTGAGGGATCTAGTGGAACGAATGTATAGACATTCTTTCCACTTACAATACAAAAATCAATCCAATGATTCCAAGAACCAAATTTTATCTAAAGTACAGGAAGAGTTTCTAGAGAATTGTTCAATGATACATGTTAGAATTTTAATAGCAAAAACATACAGCAACAAAAAAGAAAGAATGAAAAAATAATATTCCCTTAAATGTTTTTCTAGAATTATTTATAAATATTATTTATAAATATCACTTTTATTATATTTACTTTTCATATATCAATATAAAAATTAAATATTTTAATGTCATGTTACATTTTCAGGAAGATTATGAAAATCTCAAAAGATGAACGAGCTGATATCAGAAATATGCCAGTAGGAATGTCCAAAAAGGTGTACAAGGATATGGTCAAAGAAATGGACAAAATTGCATCGCAGGACGAGCCATCTCAACAACAACGTGCTTCAAATGTAATATTTAATCATTGAATTTTTAGATCATTAGGTAATATAAATAAACAATTTAGCATTAAATATTAATTTTCAAGTATTTTCTTGTAGAAAAGAAAAGAAAATGGAACCCAATCAGCACATAAAACAGGACGACAAGAAAGAAAATGGTTGATATCTATGTTTGTGAGTAATTTTTACTTCCTTATAACAACTTAAATAGATTTCATTTTTGTATATTTTAAGTTGTTTTACAAAAATCATCATTGAATGTCTTCAAACTGGTGCTAACATAAAAGAAGAACCATCAGAAAAATTGACTGACATTGGGTTGTGAGTATATGTTGGCATATCATAAATTAATTGTGGAATTTGTAAGCATCTATCAATATTGTTTTACTTAGCTCTGTCAATAATTAATAGAACAAAAAAAATATTTTATATTAAATATATGATTTGTTATGGGGTATAAAACCTGCAGGAAACAAACTATGGAACTACGCCAACAGAAGAAATCTTGAAATTTGGCATAGTACATGGTTTTGACAGAATATGTATAGTTCATGAGTCAATTTTTTCTATGGTACGTCATTTATTTTCGATTTACATTGATGTATGCTATTTAATCTTGCAATTTTCATTATTCTCATTAATGTAAATACACTCATTATAGTTTATTTTTATGTTTGTAGATGGAAGGTGAAAAAGAAGAAAACAATCAACAATGTGAACAAAACATTCCTAAAACTAACCCAAGTCATGGAAGTAGCTCGAGCAATGACAACAATTCAAGTGAAGAATGATGATCATTATGTTTGGATATCAAAGCAAGGCATTGTATTTTTTGAAATATTTGTCAGTGAAATAATACATTTTGTTTAATGTAATGGACATAGTGTCCCAATTGAAAGAGAAAGGGATACCAATAAATGTCCCATTTTGTATGAAAAAGATTTTCTTATATATATATATAATAAAATATGTTTTGATTCATTCTATTGCATTCTCCATTTTCGTTGTGAAATCTAACACCACTGATTAAATTTATGGAAAATTAAATATTATAATGAAGAGATGTGAAATCTAATGATATGATATAACAAATTAATCCAAACATCACATTCAAATGCACTAATAAAAATTTAATTGATATGAATATTGTTATAAGATATGTGTCGTATTTTGATGATTAATGAATTTAAAAAAGTCACAATAATTATGATATGATATAAAAAATTAATCCAAACATCACATTCAAATGGATTAATAAAAATTTAATTAATATGAATACTATTATAAGATGTGTCGACTTTTGATGAATAATTAATTTTAAAAAATCACAATAATTGCACTATCACAGGTTGATGTTTCTAAAAAATAAAAAATGAACACCGGTGTGTGTTAGTTATTGTACACCATTGTGTTTGTATGATACAGCGCACCAGTGCGTTTCTACGACCTATGGGCACTGCACAAATACTAATACCAATTATAACTCTCGGTGCATTTGTGCGATACTCTGCACTGGTGTGTTTATGTGAGACTAAGCACCAGTGCGTTTGTACGACCTATGGGCACCACACAAATATCAATATAAATTAGACCAATTAGTGTGTTTCTTTGATACTGCGCACCGGTGCATTTCTATAAGAATATGAACCAGTGCGTTGATACGTACTACGGGCACCGCACAAATCCCAATACCAATAAGAATGGCCCCGTGCGTTGTATCACCTACAGTGTGCCCGATGCGATTTTATACCTTTACGACCTGGTGCATGCACCTTCGACCGCCTCGGGCCGACCATCTAGATGATAAGCACTAGTGCGTTGACACCTTAGTAGTGCACCGATGAAAAAAACATCTGTAACATTAGGGGAATTTTGAGGTCTAAAATGGGCCTCCTAAGAAAAATGTACAACAAAAATAAACTTTATAACAACCAATAGGATTAAAGATGATGATGTCAACCATGGGGGATGATTTACCATTTTTTAAATAAAAGGGTAAAAATATTAAAAAATAACAAAATAATAAAACTACTTTTTCAACTCGTATTTTTAACTTATCTCCGAAAATTTTTACTCAAATTTCGAGTGGGAGTACTCGTTGGATGCAAAATTTAATTTCTCATCCAAGGAGTACCCATGTTGCATACTTTCGATGAACTCTACTACATGAAAAATGAGAAATACATAAAAAAACGTGATTACAATCACGTTTTTTTATGTATTTCTCATTTTTCGTGTAGTAGGACCCATTGAAAGTATTTAACATGGGTACTCCTTGGATGAGAAATTAAATTTCGCATCCAACGAGTACTCCTGCTCGAAATTTGAGTAAAAACGTTGGGAGATAAGTTGAAAATATGAGTTGAAAAAGTAGTTTTTTCATTTTTCCCTCTAAAATTTGATGATGTCATCAAATCTTATTTGATTTTTTCGACTATTATTTTATAATTTCCTTAGGAGGCCCATTTTAGACCTCAAAATTCCCCTAATGTAACCTCTGACCGCCCAGTTTTTTTAGTTGTGTTGAAATTTCCTTAAAATCTTCGCCAAAACCTTCGTTACCGAAAATTGATATTGTAGAAAATGTTTTTTTGACAATTTTGGCCAATTTTATAACACTAAAACCCTCCTTTATAACCTCCACTTGAGGATATTTTCCTTGTAGTGAAAGGTCATTAAATCATTATGCACCAACTGAAAATGTGTGCTTTCCCTTTAGGAAAGGGATCTTGGTGTTGTTTTCTAAGAGCACAACCTGCACATACCTTTTTAATACAAGAAACTTTTAGAAGATCTAAAATCAAAATTTGAGTGAAAATCTACTATAGCTATCTTTAATTTAGATGGCCAAATTTTTCATGTCAAAGCTTACTCAAGGAATCAACATGAGCTATAAAAGAAGAACCGGAGGAAGACTAAAATAAAACAACTTATTTAATTTGGAGGCATGATTAACCTATCCAATAACAACAAAAACTACTAGATTATGTAGATATCTAATAACTCACTAATTTGGAGAAAACTCCATTGTTTTTCCATCACCAGAATGATAGATCTGATAGATGGAAAATGAATTTGGAGAGATCTTAGGGACTAGGAGCACATTGTTAATGCATCCATTGGTCAATTGCACGATACCTTACCCCAAAACCTGATGTTGAGTATAGTTTTTGATCGAAATATTTGAAATGTTGTTATGTGATGTAGAAGGAAGCAAATCTTAACAAAGATCCATATGATCTGATGTGCCTTAATCAAGTAACCAGTGATTTGTAGATCTACCTAGAGCTTAGGCTGATAAAGCATGTCCTCTGCTTGTTGAAATGTTGTGCTTATTCATGGAATCATCTAATAATTCCAACTTTTTCCAACATTTTTCTTCAATGTGACTAGATTTTCCACAGAAGGCACATGTTTCATGTGATTTTGTCTTTTGCTTTCCCTGTTTCTTCATTGTCTTCTAGGAGGATCCATCATTATTGGAAGTTGGAGATGGAGGCTTGGTATTTTTCTTAGCAATGGAGGGAGTCTCACAGGCTTGATCATAATTTTTCTTTTGTTAAGATCGAAATTTATGCTGACCTTTGGAGTTATGAGCCACCAAAGCCTAATTTGAAGAGCTTGAGAGAACATCTAGTTGCTTGAGCTTAGATTGTCCTTGCATGATATGATCACAAAATGTCTCAAAGTTGGCCATTTTGAAGGATCCACTAAGAACATCCCTTGTTGAATAGAAGGTAGATGAGAAAACCTGAAAAGGACCCTTTAATTTTGACAAGATAAAAAAAATACACTGCTTCATTTTTTTCCTTGCCACATACTTTTATTTGGGACAAAAATTATGACCTAAATTGACCAAGATACTCCTAAATAGAGACATGTTCATCAAGTGCTAGGGTTGATAATCTAGTTTCCAATTCCAAGGAGTGGAATTCATTGGCAATTCCAAACCATCTTTGTTTGTGAGTGGTCCATTTTTAAGATGAAATAGTAGGTTGTCTAAAACATGCAACTGAATCAACCCCATGGCTTCATCTTCTTTATTCTTATAGGAAAATCTTAAAATCAATTGGTTTTCACTTAACATTTTTCACAATCCTTTGGATTTAACTCCTGTTGCAATTTTATTTGCCATGTATGATAATTATATGGAGTAAGGAACAATTTGTATATTTAATTTTACCATAATATCAAATACTCTCATTTTTTTACAATTACAATTAAACATTATGCCTAGAAAAAACTTATTTAAAACTTTTGTCCAAATATTTAGCCCAATATACAATGTATTTTACCCAACCTAAAAAAAAATATTTTCCCATTAACTTTCTCTCAAAAAAAAAATCCAATCCTAAAAAAATCAATATTTTTTTATTTTATTTTTTTTATTTCAAGGTTTGTTTCTTAAAAATAATTAATAATAATAAATAAATATAAATAATAAAATGGTGAAAATATTGGGGCTTGCCCATGCCAAAAACCACCTTCGAAAGATTGGTGAAATTAGTAGACAATATTTATGCTTATGTTGGCACTAATCCCCAGTGCCATAACAATTCTTCATCCAAGTGAACGCCAATTCTTGTAGTCAGAAGACCACTCAAAGCTCTTGCAATGTCACCTGAATCCACTCATATGACCAAGGAAATCACCATCACTGTAATGTTCTTGTAATGTCATATTAATTCGCACATATGATCGACGAAATCACCATCACTGTAATGTTCCTGCAATGTCGTCTGAAACCGCTCATATGACTGAGGCAATCACCATCACTGTAATTTTCCCGTGTTCTGAAAGTCCGGTTACGTGTGACTGAGAAAGATGCTTCAGGGCTGAAAATGATTCCAACAGAGGCAATAATTCGCTTGAAAGAGGATCTGACATGGACGATAGGTTGTGATTGCTGGTATAGTAGTATGTGAAGGGGAAACTAGTCTGAATCGCAAAGGAAAGGATTACCAAAGAGCCAAACCACCCTGCAAAACAAAAAATGAACGAATGTCGTGTTCCACGGATCTGTAAATCCAGGAAACAATGTCACGATTTCCAAAATCAAATACAGAGTAAATAGATATCTCTATTCTAGCACATCAAACCAGTCTTTTAAAAGATCCCCATATTTATTTATTGACGCCAAGTGAGGTTGAAGTTGAAATCTTACCCATTCCAATAAACCTTGCATTTCTTGGGGAAAATCTATGTTACTGACTTTTCTTGGGAAAAATCTACATTATGGAAAATCTACATATTTTACTATAGATAGTTTTCCTTGCATTGCATACTCTGGAGCCATGTAACGGCTACATACTCCAATGAAATGAAACAGAAACACTTCAAGTAAGTTGGGTGTTGTTAAAATCACATGATTGCATGAAGGTAAACTATCTAGGAAAGGGTAGAGAAAAAAATGTGAGATTACAATGTCTCCGCAACTTTGGTTTGGATATGACTCTTCTCTTTGGGAAAAAGTCTGGCTAACTCAAAGTCTGCTATCTTGGGATTCAATGCCTCATCAAGGAAAGTGTTAGTTGCTTCAATGTCATTGTTTAATGTCTCTCTGAATTATTGGAGGAGGCTAATAACGAAGACGATGGGTAGCGCGTCTGCCAGTCAAGAAATTTCAACCTATGCTCTGGATCTACATTAATTCAAAACTCTGCGTTACCTTGACTAGAAATTACAAACAACTTCTTCATTTATATCTCTTTTAAGTCTTTTGTGTTTCCATGAAAGAACGAGTCACGTCAAAAACTAATAAAAAGCCATGAAAAGTCATCTTGGGTCTAGAAGATTATTAACCTCTGCACGAGAAGGTAGGTCTCATGGGAAAAAATACAAAATTACCAGTGAGCTAAAGGTTTGTTTGATTTGGAAATTCAATGGGCTAACATCATAGAAATTAGCAATGCTATCAATCGAGTAATAAAAGTCTATAAATTTAATTTTCTTAATGTGAAGTCACATGTTCAATTCCCCGCGCCTATGGTGTGATATGTATTGGACATGATGATGAAGATGTAGTCCTACTCAACTCTTATATATATATATATATATATATATATATATATATATATATATATATATATATTATTGTAATGATATAAATTAAATGATAAGTAAAAAGGCGATAGGCAACAATGTATAATAGACATCAAAACATTTACTTATGATACATCTCATTGCCAAGATTAATAAAAATCAACTAAATTATAACTTTATTTTAAATTATTATTATTGTTGTTAATTACAAGTGGCAAAAGAATTAATATATGAATTAAACATATTGTAGAAAAATTCTTAACCATGGAGATTCACTTCCATTTAATCATGGAGTTTTTCAACTTGTAAATAGATTTTGTTAGAGTACTATGGTTTATCATTGTTACATGGCCAAAAAAGCAGTAACGTATTTCATATGACTTTTTTTTTTAATTGATCAATTTAATTAAAAATCATAACTACTTTAAAAATAAATTTCAACTTCAACCTTAAATATCTAATAATCATTAATAATTAAATTAAAATTGTAAAAATCCTATTCTAAAATAAACATGTGGAATAATTATTGACCATTAAATTTAAATTGTGGAAATCCTATTTCAAAATAAGCATGTTTATTAACCTAAATATACATATAATATATGTAATAAAAAACTAAAAAATAGTAACATAAACACTTTATGTAATTAAATGTAGTCACCAAAATAAACAAATTCTGGAAAGTGAAGAGATGTAAAAAATTCATTTTATCTGATAACAATCTAGATATTAAATATACAAATTGTATTATGAAAGTTGAGTTGTGATTTTGGAGGTAATGGATTTTATTCATGAAATTAGAATCTACAACTTTAATGGATTTCATGGTAAATCTTAGTAAAGCTAATGTTACAAAGAAAGAACTTAATATAATAAGGATTTTGGAAGTTATTGATTTCATCTCTGTATTACCAAATTGCAATTTCGAATGGATTTAATCATGGATTTTGGTGAAGTTTGGATTAAAAAAAAGACAGACAAAACCAATAGTATTTTTTATCTCAATATAAAAAGGATACACACACAAGAGAATGAGACACACAAGAGAATGACCGAATGGATAAGAAAGAAACTGAAACGGTTTACTTTGCATACAGTTCAAGTGACCAACACCTTCTACCCTTCTCTATGTTTGAGCTTGAGATGTATTAGGTGTAGTGGGATATGTGTTAACTCCCTGGATAACTGAAATTCTTTCCTTCACATGCACTGGTGTATGTACTAATTCTAGTAGTAGTGGAGGTAGTGACATTTAAGAATCTACTTCACGCTTAACAAATGACAAAGTTCCTTTCTTTCTTTCAAAAAAAGTTCTGGGGAGCGATCACCAGGTCCAAAAAAGTCGGAATTCTCCTCTCGCTCTGTGTTTTGCATCTGAAAACAATTTATGATTTGAAGGAAGAGAGTGTAGTTGATGTTGATAATCCTGCTTCTTTAAGTTTTCTTCCATAGATACCCCTCGTAAGATGAAAATAAGTCTAATATTAGAGATCATCATTAAATGAATGAATGAAGGAAACACAATATCCATAATTACCCAGCCTTTTTCTGCTATCAACAGTTTCAGGATCTGGTTTCCATAATAAACTAAGATCATCCAACTAGGTTTATCACCGTTGTGGAATCTCACCTTCTTGGAAACATGATTTTCCTCATGTTTGATTTTAGCCGCTTGAGAAGATTTCTTAATAGGAATGAATTCCTCAAGCAAATGTTTGTCATTCATATTAGGAGCATTATGAAGATCCTCATGTGTATTTGTGAATAAGAATATAAAGGCCTTATTAGACAAGGAGAAAAGAGAAGTGAAAGTATAGATTCTACCTTATTGAAACAAGCATGATGATTCCCAATTAATTGTAAAGTTAAAAATAAATATTTCTAATTACACTATGTTTTGTTTAAATATATGAAAAAATTACAGATTATCATATTATTTACAATTGTAATTAACATATTTTCTTTTGCCACTAAACTAAAGTAAAAAAAAAAAAAAAGATTTATTTTAAATTAATAAAATTGCAACATTATTTTTCATATAATTATATATTTAATGAAATAATTATGTTACATAATTTATTGTTTTTCTTTAATTAGGATAATTACTATTTGAATTGAGATGGATGATATTACGCTATACAATTTCAAGCAAGAATGATTTTTTTTTTTTTAAATTAAAGATTTTAAAAATTTGCACCAGATTTTGTTTAATATTAACATGAAAAAAATGTCTTGAAAATGTCATTTCCTCTTTAAATTAGACTGTGCTGGTGATATTATCCCTTTAAATATCAACTGCTATAATTTTTCCTTATAAACAACATTTAAATATTATATAAAAATATTGGGAGATGTAATTTGATTAACAAAAAAAAATTAAACATTAAATCTGAAAATTAAAATTAATAATTTCACTAATTACATACTGTAATTCTAATAAAATTTGGTCACTGCAATGGAAGTTTTTTTCACTTTTCCAATGAAGTCAAAGTAGGTAATAATAGCGGTGATTCTCATTATGGAGGTCATTCAAAGCTCTATGACTCCAATTTTCTAAATTTGGAATTGGAAACTTGGAAGTTCAAACATTTTCAACGTTTGATGGGAGATGAAAATGAAGCATTTTTTTACACAACAGGGAGAGGTCCATGCAAGGGAGGCATGCATCTGTATCTTTGGTAGACAATGAATATGTTCTTGAAGCCATTGTAGGATCACATACGATTTGGTATTGTAATTAATGTACGAAAGAAATGAATTGAGCCCAAGGTAAATGGTTTGTTGATGGCAGTAAAAACTAGTTCGGCTCTGAAACCCTAGTATTTCAAACCCTTGTGACCTATGGGTTTCATGGCAAGGACCCCTCAACCAACAGACGACACTATCCCCGGCATGAAAATGTTGTCTCCTTGGTGGTGGAAAAGGCGGTGTAATGGTGCTTCTACACATGGTGGGCTGCATGGGGACATACGTGTAAGGCAATGCGGGCCGGTCTGGGTTGGCAGAGGGGTGCGACACCACTTGGCGTTCAATGGTCCATTTTACCTACTAAATGTAAACTCGGGATGGTTTTTAAACATACTTAGGGATGTTTTACCGGGTTTCCCATGTTAAGAGATGGGGTTCAGTTTTCATGGAGGGTCTATAAGCTTATTCTTTGGGTGTCATTTATTCCTTGCGGCTACGGTGAGTCGTTACAATTTGTATTTCTCTGCGGGTGTGCATTTCACATGCTCGGGGTTTCATCTTTTACCGCACTAGTCGTTCATCTCTTGGTACACTGCGGGTAAGTTGCACTTATCCTCCCCTGTGCGCTAATTTTTCGGGTCCGACTGTCGCTTTCTGGTTTTCTGTCAGTATTCGTTGGAGTTGGGTTAAGGGTTTTCGTTTTCTATTTCTCCTGGTCACCCTGTCGATTACTGTTGGGGGTTTTGGTTTTTTCCTGGATAATCATGTGTCGTATAAGCACATATGCCATACAACATAAAACTCCTTTCTATATTAGTCAATACAAATTTTAAATATGTTATTTTATATAATTATATTGTATGGTATAATTAATAATGTTAATTATATAATATAATTTAATTATGTTAATTATATTATATAAATATGTTATATGAGAAAAGATTTATTTTAGATTAATAAAATTGTAAATATTATTTTTTATATAACTATACTTTATGATATAATTATTATATTTATGTTACATATTTTATTATTATCTTTTAAATTAGGATAATTAAATAATGAATTGAGATGGATACATACTTATATTAAGAATTTCAAGCAAGAATGATTTTTTTTTTAAACTAAAGTTTTTAATAATTTGTGCCAAATTTTGTATAATATTAATCAGAAAAAAATGTCTTGAAAATGCCATTTACTTTTTAAGTTTGACTATGCTGGTGTTCTTATCTCTTTAAATATCAACTACTAGAATTGTTTTTTTATAAAAAAAAATTAAATATTATATATAAATATTAGGAGATGTAATTTAATTAACCAAAAAAATTTAAACATTAAATTTTAAAATTAAAATTAATAATTTCACTAATCACATACTGTAATTCTAATAAAAGTTGGTCACTGCAATGGAAGTGTTTTTCAATTTTCTGATGAAGTCAAAGTAGGTAATATTAGGGGTGATTCTCATTATGGAGGCCATTCAAAGCTCTATGACTCCGATTTTCTAAATTTGGAATTGGAAACTTGGAAGTTCAAACATTTTCAACGTTTGATGGGAGATGAAAATGAAGCATTTTTTTACACAACAGGGACAGGTCCATGCAAGGGAGGCATGCATCTGTATCTTTGGTAGACAATGAATATGTTCTTGAAGCCGTTGTAGGATCACATTCGATTTGGTATTGTAAGTAATTTACGGAAGAAATGAATTGAGCCCAAGGTAAATGGTTTTTTGATGCTAGTAAAAACGGGTTCGGCTCTAAAACCCTAGTTTTTCAAACCCTTGTGACATGTGGGTTTCATGGCGAGGACCCCTCAACCGATAGACATCACTATCCTCGGCGCGATAATGTTGTCTCCTTAGTGGTGGAAAAGGCAGTGTAATAGTGCTTCTATACATGGCGGGATGCATGGGGACATATGCGTAAGGCAATGCGGGCCGGTTTGGGTTGGCAAGGGGGTGCGACACCACTTGGCGTTCAACAGTTCGTTTTAATTGCTACATGTAAACTCGGGATGGTTTTTAAACATGGTTAGGGCCATTTTACCGGGTTTTCCACGTTTTAAGAGCTTGGGTTCGGTTTTCATGGAGGGTTTGTAAGCTTATTCTTTGGGTGCCATTTATTCCTTGAGGCTATGGTGAGTCATTACAGTTTGTCTTTCTCTGCGGGTGTGCAATTTCACATGCTTGGGGTTTCATCTTTTACCACACTGGCCATTCATCTCTTGGTACACTGCGGGTAAGTTGCACTTATCCTCCCTTGTGCGCTAATTTTCGGGTTCGACGGTCACTTTCTGGTTTTCTGTCAGTATTCGTTGGAGTTGGGTTAAGTGTTTTCGTTTTCTATTGCTCCTGGTCACCCTGTCGGTTACCGTTGGGGGTTTTGGTTTTTTCCTAGATAATCATGTGTCGTGTAAGCACATATGCCATACAACTTAAAACTCCTCTCTACTATGATGGGTCTTGATACATCGTATACATTTATCCCATGCCATATTCCTTCATTTCATCTACCAGTGGTTGTAAGTAGAAATCCATATTCTTCACTTGTCTTCTACCAGGGACTATGAGAGCCAACATAAGATGTTCATTCTTCACAGACAACCATGGGGGGCTATTGTTATTAATCACTATTTCAGGCCAAACAGAATATTTGGTGTTCTGGAGGGAATATGGGTTGACGTCATCCATTTTTATGCTGAGTCGTAGACTTCTTACTTCATCCTTGATTTTTTCGGGCCATGTATCCTCTATATGCTTCATGGCTATTGAATAAGTTGGGATTCACATAACTCCCAACTCACTTCTGTGTGAGGCATGCCATACCTGCAACATAGCTAATTTTTTTCAACAAAAGAGCCTTGGATCCTTGGGATTATAGGCATGTGCCTCAATATCTTAAAAGGAGGACCACGTGATTTACCCTTATTTTTTGAATTAACATACCTGTCATGCCCACATTTCGGACATATCTCTTTGTCTGCATATTCTCCTCTATATAGAATACAATCATTTGGACATGCATGATATGATATGTACTCAACAGCCAACATTTTCAATAATTTCTTTGCCTCTTCACAGCTACTGGGAAAGACATTATCACTCGGAAGAAAATTATCTTTGAATAACATGTTGTTGGTGATCATGGAAAATATTAAATGTACATTAATTCCGATATAATTATTAACATTCATAAAATTGACCATTTTTAATGTACATTGTGTGATTATATTTCTCAAATTTACATAAGGGAGGACTTTATGGTAACTTACCTCAAAATTTCCGAGAAACATGCATTCGACAAGCCAAAATTTGATTTCAAGTTATACAGTAACATCGTTGTCCCTAATGGTAGACTTTTACTGACCACTAGGTCCAAAGAGAGGGGTGGTGGAAGCAAATTTAAGGCTTTCGAAAAAGGTGTCAACGATATGAGCATCATCCCCTAGTTGATGATCGTTTTGGAATGCATATAACAACATTGTCTCCATGGCAGTCGTATCCCTTAAGTAATCATCTTTACCAACCTCTATTTGATTGCCTCCATTTCCATCTTGTGAAGAACTACTATCGCTATAGTCATTCCTAATTGGTGAATCTGGATGTAGCGGGAATTGAATCAGTGGTTGATTCAACCATTCTTGGTATTGTTCCTCTCCGATTTTTTCTCTTAATTCAGCCTTCTCTCGATTTGACATTGTCGTGGGGTGCAACGGAAGACGATAGGTAGGTCTCTCATCATCACTATGATCCTAATAATTTCAAAATATATATTTGAACATGATTAGTACAAAATCTATGATATCAATTAGTAAGAATGTTGAAAATGCATGATAAATTTGTTTGACGTTGAAATAATTACATTAATAAACCAAACAATTATTATTATCATCATTGTCCTGGGATTGTAGCTAGAAGATGCAATACTATTACAATACGCAGTGTGAAGCAGCTGTCCATTTTCATCTACCAAATGTCCCTTTCGGTATGCTGCTCTTGATAAGAGCTTCCGACGTTTTGGAGCTATTTGATTATTTGTGCATCTGAACTCGATTCTGAATCTGCATGAACCTGCAAATTTGTATACATTATAAATTTTATTAAACTGGTTGACATGGATAAAAAACATAAATTCAATTAGATAATGAAAAGATAAATAAAATATGAAGTAAATATTACGTCTCGAGATGATATGGAGAACTCCGCGATAGAATTTGACAAATATTATGGAATGAGCTGGATTTTGAAGAATTTTCCATTCGATATAATTATCATATTTTCTCCCTGCATTTGAGAAAAATCAACAATAAATTTTAATGCACACACCTAATTGATGTTGCGTTAGTTAATGGTGCAGTGTTATTAATTGATGCACCGGTGACAAAAAGCAGCAAATAAAAAAACAAAACTTTATTTTTTTAAAGTGAAAAATGTGGTAAATTGAAAAATGGGAGGAAAAATATTTTCAAAAATTTAATTTCATAAAACGTTCTTTAAATACTAAACACTTTTCATTATTTCACTATTTTTGAAAAAAAATTCAACCAAATATTTGCACGAGACATACCTGGAGCAAGAGATCACGAGAGCATTGTGGAACAACGAAATACTTTCAAACAAAACTATTTAGACAATTATGATTCCAAACCTTTGGTGATTCAAATCCTATAGCATAGAATTTCAAACGATCTCGTGATTAAATTTTGTTGCTTTTTTTTACATTTTCCGCAGTATTTTTTACGGAGTAAATAAAACATTTCAAGTTTCTGTTCATTTTCAAAAACATAAAACAAAAAAAAAATCCATTTTTACCCTAAACCTTTCATTATTTTTGTTTCTGCCCTTTCTTCTTCATGTTTCTGTGATTTCAAAATTAGGGATTTTCATTTTAGATTTACATGGTTTGTATTGCTATATATATAGCCCTATGACATCTAACCCATGAGATGACTTGCATAGTTGGATCCCAATCCATGTCAGCCCTTGCGTGAATTTAAAAAAAAAAAAAAAAAAAAAAAAAATTGTAATCGGTGCACTCTGCATAACCTAGCACACCGGTGCGTTGTCTTATCCCAGCGCACCGCGCACGTACTATTTGATAAAAAATTTAAAAACAATTTTTTAAAACTTTGCGCCATATGTAAAATAGGGCATCGATGCGCTATTTCATTATAGCGCACTGCTCACGTACTGTTTGGAATTTTTTTTTTTTTTTTTTGTGTTAATCAGTGCACCATGTAACATATAATGCACCGAGTCTCCTAGTTGACAGAGAGCACCGTACAGTGGTCCCTTGTTTGTGTGGAGAATTTATAAGAATAGGCCGCACCGCACCCTCCATGACACTATATGCTACAAAAACTAACACTAGACAATTTTTAATATTTTCTCTGTGTTAATCAGTGCAGTGGTTAATATATAACACACTGGTGCTCCTTGTTGAGATAGAGTATCGTATGATTTTTTATATTGTTTGGGCGGTGCATTTATAAGAACACGACGCACTGACATCGGCGTGTACATCATTTAAAAGTGCACCGGTTTCTTGATTTTTTTTTTACCTGAAAAGTTGATAACTTATTTATAAAATATATTAGTGAATAATATGGTACAATTTTCATATTGATAAAGAAATGGCTGACAAGAGATTAAGTAACAAAAATAGTGATAACACATCAAGAAAAGAAAAAAATCCAAGTTCTTTGTAAATTCTTTACAAAAAATATTATTCTTTAACTATATGTAAGTTTAACTAATATGTATTGTTTACTGTGTATCATGCAGAGCCACAAAATGACGAAGCTCGACAAGATTATTTTTGATATAGGATCAGAAGAGCGTAAAAGCTTGATGAAAAAATTTCAAAAGGATGAATCAGGTGAATCAAAAAATACTATCGATCCAATATGAATTTCCTTTTTTAATTTTCATTAATAATATACTTAAAATTATTAGATAACATGTTTCAAACAATCTATTAATTCACATATGTTTAATGTTCTATAGGGATCAACAATGACTCAGAAAATGAATGTTGTTCTAAGAAAACAAACAAATAGAACATGAAAATGAAAATGAATTTCTCCTTAGCTCATCTAGAGTGGTGCTGGAAGTTAACGAAAGGGAGAAAAACTTTTACAAAAGTTTGAGGGATCTAGTGAAACGAATGTATAGACGTTCTTTCCACTCACAATACAAAAATCAATCCAATGATTCCAAGAACCAAATTTTATCTAAGCTATAAGAAGAGTTTCCATAGAATTTGTCAATGTGACATGTTAGACTTTTAATAGAAAAAACATACAACAAAAAAAATGAAGGAATGAAAAAGTAATATCCATTTAAATTTTTTTCTAGAATTATTTATAAATATCACTTTTGTTATATTTACTTTTCATATATCAATACAAATTAAATAGTTTATTGTCGTGTTACATTTTTAGGAACATTATGAAAATCTCTAAAGATGAACAAGCTGATATAAGAAATATGCCAGTAGGAATGTCCAAAAAGGTGTAAAAGGAGATGGTCAAAGAAATGGACAAAATTTCATCGTAGGAGGAGCCATATCCACAAAAACATGCTTCAAATGTAATATGTAATCATTGAATTTTTTTATTATTAGATACAATAAATAAAAATTAGCATTAAATATTAATTTTCAAGTATTTTCTTGTATAAAAGAAAAGAAAATGGAACCCAGTCAGCACATAAAACAAGATGACAAGGAAGAAAATGGTTTATATCTAAGTTTCATTTTTGTATATTTTAAGTTGTTTTACAAAAATCATCATTGAATGTCTTCAAAAAGGTGCTAACATACAAAGAAGAACCATCAGACGAATTGATTGACATTGGGTTAAATATGGGTTGTGAGTATATGTTGGCATATCACAAATTAATTTTGGAATTTGTAAGCATTTATCGATCTTGTTTTACTTAGCTCCGTCTATAATTAATAAAACAAAAAAAAACCTTTATATTAAATATGTGATTTGTTATGGGGTATAAAACTTGTAGGAAACAAAGTATGGAACTGCGCCAAGAAGTGAAATCTTGAAAGATAGAACACTACATGGCTTTGAAAGAATGTGTATAGTTCATGAGTCAATTGTTGCTATGGTACGTCATTTATTTTCGATTTACATTGATGTATATTATTTAATATTTTAATTTTCATTATTCTCACCAATATATATACACTCATTACAGTTTCTTTTTATGTGTTTAGATGGAAGGTGAAGAAGAAGAAAACAATCAACACCATGAAAAAAACATTCCTAAAAATAACCCAAGTCATGGAAGTAGCTCGAGTAGTGATAAAAATTCAATAGAATAATGATGATGATTATGTTTGGATATCAAAGCAAGGCATTGTATTTTTTGAAATATTTGTCTGTGAAATCTGACATTTTGTTTAATGTAATGGACATAGTTTCCCAATTGAAAGACAAAGGGATACCAATAACTGTCCCGTTTTGTATGACAAACACTGTCATATATATATATATAATAAAATATGTTTTAATTTATTCTATTGCGTTCTCCATCGTCGTTGTGAAATGTAACACCACTGATTAAATTTATGAATGACTAAATATTATAATGAAGAGTTGTGAAATACGATGATATGATATAACAAATTAATCCAAACATCACATTCAAATGCAGTAATAAAAATTTAATCGATATGAATATTGTTATAAGATATGTGTCATCTTTTGATGAATAATGAATTTTAAAAAATCACAATAATTATGATATGATATAAGAAATTAATCCAAACATCACATTCAAATGCATTAATAAAAATTTAATTAATATGAATATTGTTATAAGGTGTGTCGACTTTTGATGAATAATGAATTTTAAAATATCACAATAATTGCACTGTCACAGGTCGATGTTTCTAAAAAATACAAAATGAACACCGGTGTGTGTCACTTACTGTACAACGGTGTGTTTCTATGATACAACACACCGATGCATTTATACGACCTATGGGCACCGCACAAATACCAATACCAATTATAATTCTAGGTGCGTTTGTGCGATACTCCGTACCGGTGTGTTTATGTGAGACTACGCATTGGTGCGTTTGTACGACCTATGGGCACCGCACAAATCCCAATACCAATTAGAAGGGCCACGTGCATTGTATCACCTACAATGTGCCCGGTGCGGTTTTGTACCTTTACGGCCTGGTGCATGAACCTCCAACTGCTTTAGGCCGACCGTCTAGATGACAAGCACCGATGCATTGACACCTTAGTAGTGCATTGATGAAGAAAACATCTGTAATAATCTATGTCCACCCAATTTTTTTAGATTGTGTTGAAATTATGTTAAAAGGTCCGCCATAACCTCGTAATGGATGTTGGAGAATTTTTTTTTTTGACTATTTTGGCAAATTTTATAACACTAAAAACCTCCTTTATAACCTCCGCTAGAGGGTCTTTTCCTTGTATTGAAAGGGCATTAAATCATTATGCACCAACTAAAAAGGTGTTCTTTCCCTTTAGGAAAGGGATCTTGGTGTTTTTTTCTAAGAGCACAACCTGCACATACCTTTTTGATACAAGAAAATTTTAGAAGATCTAAAATCAAAATTTGAGTGAAAATCTATTGTAGCTATCTTTAATTTAGATGGCCAAATTTTTCATGTCAAAGCTTACTCAAGGAATCAACATGAGCTATAAAAGAAGAATTGGAGGAAGATTAAAAGAAAACAACTTATCTAATTTGGAGGCATGATTAACCTATCCAATAACAAAAAAAAATACTAGATTATGAATATATCTAATAACTCACTGATTTGGAGAAAACTCCATTTTTTTCCATCACCAAAATGATAGATCTGATAGATGGGAAATGAATTTGGAGAGATATCAGGGACTAGGAGCACATTGTTAATGCATCCATTGGTCAATTACACAATACCTTACCCCAAAACCTCAAGTTGAGTAGAGTTGTTGATCGAAATCTTTGAAATGTTGCTATGTGATGTAGAAGGAAGTAAATCTTGACAAAGAGCCATATGATTTGATGTGTTGTAATCAAGTAACCAGTGATTTGTAGATCTACCTAAAGATTGGGCTGATAAATTATGTCCTTTGCTTGTTGAAATATTGTGCTTCTTCATGGCATCATCTAATAATTCCAAATTTTTCCAATATTTTGCTTCAATATGACCAGATTGTCACAAAAGGCACATGTTTCATATTATTTTGTCTTTTCATTTCCCTGTTTATTTGTTGTCTTGGAGGAGGATCCATTGTTATTGGAATTTGGAGGTGGAGACTTGGTATTTTGCTTAGCCTTGGAGGGAGTCTCATAGGCTTGAACATAATTTTTATTTTGTTAAGATCGAAATTTATGCTCACCTTTGGAGTTATGAGCCATCAGCATGAGCTATAAAAGAAGAAGCGAAGGAATACTAAAAGAAAACAAATTATTTAATTTGGAGGCATGATCAACCTATCCAATAACAACAAAAACTACTAGATTATGTAGTCTAATAACTCCCTAATTTGGAGAAAAATCCATTGTTTTTCCATCACCATAATGATAGATATGATAGATGGGAAATGAATTTGGAAGTGGATACTTCATACATTTCTTAGCCTTAGAGGGTGTCTCACAGGCTTGAACATAGCTTTTCTTTTGTTAAGATCGAAATTTATGCTCACCTTTGGAGTTATGAGCCATCAAAGCCTAATTTGAAGAGCTTGAGAGAACATCTAGTTGCTTGAGCTTATATTTTTCTCACATGATATGATCACAAAATGTCTCAAAGTTGGCCATTTTTAATGATCCACTAAGGATATCCCTCATTGCATAGAAGGTAGATGAGAAAAACTAAAAAGGACCCTTTAATTTTGACAATATCAAAAACATACACTCTGCTTCATTTTTCTCCATACAACATTTAATTGGGACAACAATTATGACCTAAATTGACCAAGATAATCCTAAATAGAGACATGTTCATCAAGTACTAGGGTTGATAATCTAGCTTCCAATTCTAAACAGTGGAATTCATTGACAATTCCAAACTAACTTTGTTTGTGAGTGGTCCATTTTCTAAGATGAAATAGTAGGTTGTCTAAAACATGCAACTGAATCAACCCCATGGCTTCATCTTCTTTATTCTCATAGGAAAATCTTAAAATTAGTTTGTTTTCACTAAACATTTTTCACAATCCTTTGGATTGTAACTCCCATTGCAATTTTCTTTTCCATGTATGATAATTATATGGAGTAAGGAACAATATGTATCTTTAATTTTACCATAATATCAAATACTCTCATTTTTTTACAGTTGCAATTAAACACTATGTCTAGAAAAATATTATTTAAAACTTTTGTCCACATATTTAGCTCCATATAAAATGTATTTTACCCAACCTACAAAAAAGGTATTTTCCCATTAAATTTCCCTCAAAAAAAAAATTCCAAGCCTAAAAAAAAAATATTATTTTTGAACTATATATATTGTTTACTGTGTATCATGCACAACCAAAAAATGACGAAGCTCAATAATATTATTTCTGATATAGGACCAGAAGAGCGTAAAATATTGATGGAAAAATTGCAAAAGGATGAATCGGGTGAATGAAAAAATACTATCGATCAATATGACTTTCTTTTTTTAATTTTCATTAATAATATACTTAAAATTATTAGATAACATGTTTCAAAAAATCTATTAATTCACATTTGTTTAATGTTCTACAGGGACCAACAACTCAAAAAAGGAATGTTGTTCTAAGAAAAGAAAAAAAATAAAACATGCAAATGAAAATTAATTTTTCCTTAGCTCATCTGGAGTGGTGCTGAAGGTTAACGAAAGGGGGAAATTTTTTTTAAAAAGTTTGAGGGATCTAATGGAACGAATGTATAAACGTTCTTTCCACTTACAATACAAAAATCAATCCAATGATTCCAAGAACCAAATTTTATCTAAACTACAGGAAGAGTTTCCAGAGAATTGGTCAATGAGACATGTTAGGCTTTTAATAGCAAAAACGTACAACAACAAAAAAGAAAGAATGAAAAAGTAATATTCCCTTAAATTTTTTTCTAGAATTATTTATAAATATCACCTTTTTTTATATTTACTTTTCATATATCAATATAAAAATTAAATAGTTTATTGTCATGTTACATTTTCAGGAAGATTATGAAAATATCAAAAGATGAACGAGCTGATATCATAAATATGCCAGTAGGAATGTCCAAAAAGGTGTACAAGGATATGGTCAAAGAAATGGAAAAAATTGCATTGCAGGAGGAGCCATCTCAACAACAACATACTTCAAATGTAATATGTAATCATTGAATTTTTTTATCATTAGGTAATATAAATAAAAAATTTAGCATTAAATATTAATTTTCAAGTATTTTCTTGTCAAAAATAAAAGAAAATGGAACCCAATCAGCACATAAAACAAGACGAAAAGGAAGAAAAGGGTTGATATCTATGTTTGTCAGTAATTTTTACTTCCTTATAACAACTTAACTTGATTTCATTTTTGTATATTTTAAATTGTTTTACAAAAATCACCATTGAATGTCTTCAAATTGGTGCTAACATACAAAGAAGAACCATAAGACGAATTGATTGACATTGGGTTAAATATGGGTTGTGAGTATATGTTGGCATATCATAAATTAATTGTGGAATTTGTAAGCATCTATCAATCTTGTTTTACTTAGATCTATCTATAATTAATAGAACAAAAAAAAAACTATATTAAATATATGATTTGTTATGGGGTATAAAACTTGCAGGAAACAAACTATGGAATTACGCCAATAGATGAAATCTTGAAAGATGGCATAGTACATGGTTTTGAAAGAATTTTTATAGTTCATGAGTCTATTTTTGCTATGGTACGTCATTTCTTTTCGATTTACATTGATGTATATTATTTAATTTGCAATTTTCATTATTCTCAGCAATGTATATACACTCATTATAGTTTATTTTTATGTTTGTAGATGGAAGGTGAAGAAGAAGAAAACAATCAACACCATGAACAAAACATTCCTAAAAATAACCCAAGTCATGGAAGTAGCTCGAGAAGTGACAACAGTTCAAGCGAAGAAGGATGATCATTATGTTTGGATATCAAAGCAAGGAATTGTATTTTTTGAAATATTTGTTAGTGAAATCATGCATTTTGTTTAATGTAATGGACATAGTGTCCCAATTGAAAGACAAAGCGATACCAATAACTGTCCCATTTTGTATGACAAAGAATGTCTTATTCATATATGTGTGTGTGTGTGTGTGTTAATTCATTCTATTGCCTTCTCCATTGTCACTGTGAAATGTAACACCACTGATTAAATTTATGGATGATTAAATATTATAATGAAGAGATGTGAAATCTAATTATATGATATAACAAACTAATCCAAACATCACATTCAAATGCACTAATAAAAATTTAATTTATATGAATATTGTTATAAGATATGTGTCGTCTCCCCACCTGTTGTATCCTTCTCGACTCTTCGGCTATTGATGGGGTAGCACATGCTAGTTTGGAGACGACCACACCTACTGCTAACTCAGGCAGTTTCTTGAATGTGCCGGAGGACATACCCATTCCGGAAAAGACCAGTTCATCATCTGAGTCCGACACATCTGCGGAGCTGTGTCTGGGGCGCAACAACTTTGGTAAGAAGCACAAGACCACGAAGAATAAGCACAACTATATTTTGAATTTCAGTTGTGAGAGCGGTATGGCAGATTGGGGTCACATTGCGGCTACTATGGTAGCCGGGAGAGTGAGGGGCTGAAAGTACTCTACAGCAAAACTTCAATAGTGGATCCGTGAGATCTGGGGGGACACCCTCGAAATCCTACCAGAGGTCCTGGTATTGACCAAAGGGTGGTTCACTCTTTCATTCTCCCACCCTGAACTATCGGATTGGGCCCTCAAACAATTCTGGTATCTGGAGATGCATCCCGTCTATCTCAAGAGATGGGTTCCACTATTTTACCCCAACAAGGAGAATGCGGGGGCTGGCCCTATATGGATGACATTTCCTAGACTACCTGTGCATTTCTAGAATGATTCAGCCCTTCGAAACATTGGGGGCCATTTCTAGCTCTACCTAGACCATGATCGGTCATATCTAACCACTGGCAGCAGGGCTGTTGCTTGAATTTTGATTTTCTTGGACACTCGCAATGGTTTGTATGAAAATTTAAACATGTTGTTTGATGGGATGATGTGGCAGCAACCTCTGGATTACGAAGGGGTGACATTTCGATGCAGGAAATGCCATGAGGTGGGGCATTTATACAAAGAGTGCCCAAAGAGGGTTTTTGGCAGGCTGGTTGCAAAGAAATCTCGCACTGTGGCTACACAGACCGATCCTACTATTTGTACCGATTGGGCTACAACTGGATTTCCGCTGATTGGACGAGATGCTACGCCTGCTACTGGGATGGTGTCAATTGATCAGCTCCCCAATTGGCCTGTCACGCATCGTAGAAATCATGCACAGGATACCCCGGTTACTCAGTGAACTACTGCTATCCCGGGTACTCCTTCTCTCATTGATTAAATGTTTTCTAATTTCTTGGCTGATTTATCAACTGTTACACTTCCTTGTTTTCCATCTGGCATTGCTGAGAATTCTCAGTTATCATCATTTTCATTTCCTTGTATTTCATCGGAATCAACTAGCCACTCTCTGAAGATCCCCTCGATTTTATGCTCCATTGCACTAGCCCCACCATTATTTACCCCCATCATACAACATACTTCGGCTAAAACTACCTCATGCAACTCTTCATCCCCATCAGAGTCTCACACCTCGAGACATAACTATTTCCTTAGATCCCACATATTACCCCTCATGGGTGAAGCATTCGGTATTGGGCCGAGTTAGAGCTTCTTACCCACCAAGACTCGAGGTAGACCATATGCATTAGCAACGACCATCAAGCATGCAAATCTTGAAATGGAAGCGGGTACACAATCCTCAATTATGTTGGTCCTTAGAGCAAGACGACCCATATTAGCTGTTACATCATGATCTCCCTCTGCTACAATTGCAGGGGACTGGCCAACCCCGATAAGAGATTGGCTTTAGAGGATCTACTTGCACAGCAACCCATTGATATTTTTTTTTTACAAGAGACGTTGGGGGAGGGTTCGGCGGTGGAGGCTATTCTCATAGCTCTACTACCCAATTGGTCCTTTATTACACTTGATGCTCACGGTAGATCATGGGGATGTGCTTTGGGGGTAAATGACAAGACAACCTAGATGAACAACTGCTGGGGACGGGCGGGTGTGCTCAGTATGAATGTTCATTTTGGAAAATCTGAGCTCGAATTCACTTTGATCAATGTTTACGGGCCCTGTACCAATAGAGAGGATTTCTGGCACTCTTTATTGACATTCTCACTACTGGCCACCCCTCACATCATTTTGGGTGGCGATCTCAATTTTTCTTTGGGAATTTCTGAATCCTAGGGCACGAATGCTTCCCCGGACACATTACATAGTCTTTCAACAGATTTGTGGAGCTGGAGCAGATAAATTACCTCAATGCACCAGTTTCAATGGGTGAATTGGAGGGGGTATTGAAATGGTTCAAGAGGGGCAAAAGCCCTAGGCCTCATGGCTGGCCCATCGAATTTTTCATTCACTTTTTTGAACTCATGGAAAATGATCTACTGATCATGATTGAGGACAGCAGGGTGAGGGGCAGGATATATGATGGGTTTAACACTACTTTTATTGTGCTCATACCAAAATCTGATAACCCAACCAGCTTCCAAGAGTACAAGCCCATATCTCTATGTAACTATATTTACAAAATCATATCTAAAATTATTGCAAACAGTATCAAGCCCTTCTTATCCACCCATATTGAAAAGGAACAATTTGAATTTTTTCACCATAGAAAAATCCATGAGGCTATTGATACTACCCAGGAGGCCCTTCATTCCATCAAAACTAAGCGCCTTAAATCCACTATATTAAAAATTGATCTTACAAAGGCATTTGACCAAGTTAATTGGAGTTACCTTCATCTCATACTTATTCATACTGGCTTTCCTCTCTCATTCATCAACTGGATTATGGGATGTATTTTTCATGCTACTTTCAGTATCCTACTCAATGGTACAGCATCTGATTTCTTTCATACGGGGCAAGGTCTACATCAGGGATGTCTGCTCTCTCCACTGTTATTTTTCCTGGTTATGGTGGGACTCTTTGTCCTTATAAAAAATGCAAAGACTCAGGGTTTATTGCATGGACTCCAGATAAATGATTTACTACACCCCACTCACCTTTTATTTGTGGATGATGTACTAATCTTTCTCAATGGTTCTAGACAGGATGCCATACAATTTGACTTTCTACTGAAATTTTTTTGTAGAGCCACTAGTATGGTACCTAATTCTCTCAAATATTCTATCATCATGACTGGCTGCTCGGGCCAGGAACAAGGCATTGCCATGACTCTATTTGACTATGTCTGTATTGATAAAAGTGAAGGCCTCAAATATCTGGGATATCTTGTCAAACCAAATGATTATAAAATCAAGGACTGGAACTAGATGATTGCCAAAATTGAACGCAAGATCAATGCTTGGTACAATCGATGGCTGTCTAGGGCTGGCCGACTGGTCCTTATAAAATATGTGCTTGAAGCTATCCCGGTATATTGGATGACACTCGCATGGATACCTATTGGTATTAGTAATGGAATTAAAAGCATATGCAGACATTTTTCATGGCGGAACTAGGGAAAGGACTCTACATTTGCATGGATTGCACGAGATCAGATCAACATTCCTAACAAATGGAGAGGTTGGGGGATAAAATATCTCCACCTTTTCTCTAGGGCGCTTGCGGCCAAAATGTGTTGGCACTTAATCTCTGGACAGAGCCTCTGGAAGGAGGTCATTGTGGCAAAATATATTGCATCGCGGACTACTCCTGATTGGATCAAAGACAACATCGAGCCATCGATGGATGTGTCGATTATCTGGAAGGCAATAATAAGAGTGACACTCATTATTGAGAAGGGTTTATCCTGGAAAATAGGATCTAGTGTGAATGTTCGGATTGGCTCTGATTCCTGGTCTGGGAGTGGAGATCATTATAAATTACCTGCATACATACTTGAGCACCTTGCTCAGATTGTTGACCCTGTTAATACCACTTGGCAGGGTTAGGCTTGGTTACAGGCTTATTATTTGGGGATCCCACAGCCGGGCACTTGGATATGGCAGAAATACATCTAGGCATTAAAAGCTTCCAATATCCGCATCACAAAACTGGAGGACGAATTGATTTGGGCCTGCTCACCTGATGGGCATTATTCCTCGAAAATGGGATACCTCACCCTCATCCAGCACAAAGAACCCAGGAAAAAAGCATGGTGGTGGAGGAGCATTTGGAAGATAAAGGCTCAACACAAGCACAAAACTCTATTCTAGTGTATACTTAACCAGTGCATTCCCACCATGGAATACCTTCACAGATGTGCCATTCATGGACCTTCTCAATGTTTCTATTGCCTCTCAAATTGCGAGGACACTACTCACCTTTTTCTACACTGCAATACTAGTAGAGATATCTGGGCTCGGGTTACTACTAGTTTAGACTGCCCACATCATTGGTAGGGTGTAACATTACTGGAATCATGGAAAAACTGGTGGCAACTGAATACTGGTAGCCCGAGGATGCGCAATCTCCCCCTAATTATGGCATGGGAAATCTAGATTGGTCGAAATAAGTTGATATTCAATGGTCAGCCTATTAATTGTGACAAAATATGTGCCGCCACTATTGCTACTTTCCACCTCCTACCTGAGGATCGTCAAAATAGTACCCCCACATCTAGGACAGAAGAGAATATCGACCATAGCATACCTTGGGCCTATTATGATGGTTCCTCCAACACATAGGGCTATGGGGGGGGTGCCACATTAGATTTAAATGAGCATCACCATTAAAAAATATGGATGGGATTGGGACTGGGCACAAACAACTTTGTAGAACTACAATGCCTTAGACTCCTTCTGACATTTTCTTGGGAAAAACATTGCAAATCCATTCAGATTTTTGGGGATTCACTACTTGTGATCTACTGGTTAAATAATCTTGCTCACTGTCACTCGCACACACTGTCTGCACTACTGCGAGGTTCATAGACTCCGAATACTTTTTGACTCCATCTCTGTGGTTCACATTTACAGGTCTCGGAACAAAGCGGCTGACCAACTGTCCAAAGAAGCTACGGAGCTGATTTGGGGCACCTGGCACATTACTGAACAGATTGGAGGACAGGTTTTCAAATTTTTCCACTGGCCTTTTATGGATGAGGCACCTGCTCATGGGGCTGACTAACTATACAGTTTTGGGGAGGATTTTGTGACTACTCCCATGGACTCCTACCGGCATGTATTATTTTTATTTCTATCATGTTTATTGTAACTATATCTAGTAAGTTATGCACCGAACTTACTTTCATGAATATTGTAAAATTTAGATCAGATTTTGAGACTGATTATTAGACTACTATAGGCCAGAGTGGCAACATAATGTGATATATCTTTGACTATTTTCATTAGTGAAACACTACCAGCATATGTAACATGTAACTTATCATTATAATGGAAAGTTACAAATTTTTCCTTTGTGAAAAAAAGAAGAAGATATGTGTCATCTTTTGATGAATAATGAATTTAAAAAAGTCACAATAATTATTATATGATATAACAAATTAATCCAAACATCACATTCAAATGGACTAATAAAAATTTAATTAATATGAATACTGTTATAAGATGTGTCAACTTTTGATGAATAATGAATTTTAAAAAATCACAATAATTGCAATGTCACAGGTTAATGTTTCTAAAAAATAAAAAATGAACACCAGTGCGTGTCAGTTACTGTACACCATTGTGTTTGTATGATACAGCGCACCGGTGCATTTCTATGACCTATGGGCACCGCACAAATACTAATACCAATTATAACTCTCGGTGTGTTTTTGCGATACTGCGCACAGTGCATTTGTACGACCTATGGGCACCGCACAAATACCAATACGAATTAGAACAATCAGTGTGTTTGTCTAATACTGTGCACTGGTGCGTTTCTATAAGAATACGAACCGGTGCATTAATATGTACTATGGGCACTGCACAAATCCCAATACCAATTAGAATGGCCCCGTGCATTGTATCACCTACAGTGTGCCCAATGGGATTTTATACCTTTACGGCCTGGTGCATGCACCTTCGACCGCCGCGGGCTGACCGTCTAGATGACAAGCACTAGTGCATTGACGCCTTAGTAGTGCACCGATGAAAAAAACATCTGTAATAACCTACGACTGCCCAGTTTTTTTAGTTGTGTTGAAATTTCGTTAAAAGCTCCGCCAAACCTCAATTACCAAAACCGGATGTTGTATAAAATGGTTTTTTGACAATTTTGGCCAATTTTATAACACTAAAACCCTCATTTTTAACCTCTGCTAGAGGATCTTGTCCTTGAAGTGAAAGTTCATTAAATCATTATGCACCAACTGAAAATGTGTGTTTTCCCTTTAGGAAAGGGATCTTGGTGTTGTTTTCTAAGAGCACAACCTGCACATACCTTTTTAATACAAGAAAATTTTAGAAGATCTAAAATCAAAATTTGAGTGAAAATCTATTGTAGCTATCTTTAATTTAGATGGCCAAATTTTTCATGTCAAAGCTTACTCAAGGAATCAGCATGAGCTATAAAAGAAGAAGCAGAGGAAGACTAAAAGAAAACAACTTATTTAATTTGGAGGCATGATCCACCTTTCCAATAGCAACAAAAACTACTAGATTATGTATATATCTAATAACTCCCTGATTTGGAGAAAACTCCATTGTTTTTCCATCACCAGAATGATAGATCTGATAGATGGGAAATTAATTTGGAGAGATCTTAGGGACTAGGAGCACATTGTTAATGCATCCATTGGTCAATTGCATGATACCTTACCTCAAAACCTCAACTTGAGTAGAGTTTTTGATCGAAATATTTGAAATTTCACTATGCAATGTAGAAGGAAGAAAATATTGATAAAGAGCCATATGATTTGATGTGCCTTAATCAAGTAACCAGTGATTTGTAGATCTACCTAGTGCTTGGTCCGATAAATCATGTCCTCTGCTTGTTGAAATATTGTGATTATTCATGGCATCATCTAATAATTCCAACATTTTTCTTCAATATGACCAGATTTGCCACAAAAGGCACATGTTTCATGTGATTTTGTCTTTTTCTTTCCCTGTTTCTTCGTTGTCTTCGAGGAGGATCCATCATTATTTGATGTTGGAGGTGGAGACTTCGTATTTTTCTTAGCATTGGAGGGAATCTCACAGGCTTGAATGTTGTGAAACCAGCTCCAAAAAGAGAAGAAAAGAGATATCAATGCCTTAGAAATAAGCCACTTTGTGGGGGCAACCTCCAATACATTACATGAATGAACAATTCTTGGATTATTCAAATTACAAAACCCCCTTTCTATATATAGGAGTCCATGGGGCCACAATGTAATCCTAGCCGACCTAACAATAATAATTTAAGGGCACAATAATAACAATATGGGGGTTACAAGGGTACAATAATAACAATAAGGGGGTTACACTAACAAGAATAAGGTACTATACTAGTAATATTGGGACCTAACATTGAACATAATTTTTCTTTTGTTAAGATCAAAATTTATGCTAACCTTTGGAGTTATGAGCCATCAAAGCCTAATTTGAAGAGGTTGAGATAACATCTAGTTGCTTGAGCTTAGATTGTTCTCGCATGATATGATCACAAAATGTCTCAAAGTTGGCCATTTTGAATGATCCACTAAGGACATCCCTTGTTGAATAGAAGGTAGATGAGAAAACCTGAAAAGGACCCTTTAATTTTGACAAGATAAAAAAAATACGCTCTGCTTCATTTTTCTCCTTGCCACATACTTTTAATTGGGACAAAAATTATGACCTAAATTTACCAAGATACTCCTAAATAGAGACATGTTCATCAAGTACTAGGGTTGATAATATATTTTCCAATTCCAAACAGTGGAATTCATTGACACTTCCAAACCAACTTTATTTGTGAGTGGTCCATTTTTTAAGATGAAATAGTAGGTTGTCTAAAACATGCGACTGAATAAACCCCATGGCTTCATCTTGTTTATTCTTATAGGAAAATCTTAAAATCAATTGGTTTTCACTTAACATTTGCCACAATCCTTTGTATTGTAACTCCTATTGCAAATTTTTTTTCCATGTATGATAATTATATGGAGTAAGGAACAATCTATATTTTTAATTTTACCATAATATCAAAAACTCTCATTTTTTTACAATTACAATTAAACACTGCGCCTAGAAAAATCTTATTCAAAACATTTGTCCAAATATTTAGCTCCATATAAAATGTATTTTACCCAACCTACAAAAAAATTTATTTTCCCATTAACTTTGGCTCAATTTTTTTTTCCAAACCTAAAAAAATCAATTTTTTTTTTTTTTAATTTCAAGGTTTTTTTCTTTAAAAAAAAAATAATAAATAAATATAAATAATAAAATGGTGAAAATATTAGGGCTTGCCCAGGCAAAAAAAAAACACCTTCGAAAGATTGGTGAAACTAGTAGGCAATAGTTCTGCTTCTGTTGGCACTATTCCTCAGAGCCACAACAATTCTTCATCCAAGTGAACACCAATGCTTGTAGTTAGAAGACCACTCAAAGCTCCTGCAATGTCATCTGAATTCGCTCATATGACTGAGGCAATCACTATCACTATAATGTTCCTATGTTCTGAAAGTCCAGTTACAAGTGACTGAGAAAGGACTACCAAAGAGCCAGACCACCCTGCAAAACAACAAATGAACGAATGTCGTGTTCCACAAATCTCTAAATCTAGGAAATGGTGTCACGATTTCAAAAATCAAATATAGAGTAAATAGATATCTCTATTCTATCACATCAAACCAGTCTTTATTTATTGAAAGCAAGTGAGGTTGAAGTTGAAATCTTACCAATTCCAATAAGCCTTGCATTTCTTGGGGAAAATCTACATTATTGACTATAGTCAGTTGTCCCTACATTGCATACTCTGGCGCCATGTAACCGCTACATACTCCAATCAAATGAAATAGAAACACTTCAACTAAGTTGGGGTGTTGTTAAAATCACATGATTACATAAAGGTAAACTGTTCAGGAAAGGGTACGAGAAAAAAATGTAAGATTACAATGTCCCCACAACTCTGGTTTGGATATGACTCTTCTCTTCGGGAAAGAGTCTAGCTGACCCAAAGTCTACTATCTTGGGATTCAATTCATCATCAAGCAAAATGTTGGTTTCTTTAATATCTCTGTGAATGATTGGAGGCTTACCCGTCTTCCAGTCAAGAAATTAATTCAAAACTCTGCATTTCCCTGACTAGAAATTACAAACAACTTCTTCACTGCTATTTTTTTTCCATCTTTTGTGTTTCCCTGAAAGAACCACTCATGTCAACAACGAATGAAAAGTCGTCTTGGATCTAGAAGTTTATTAATATGTGCATGAGAGAAAGTAGGTCTCATGGGAAAAAATACAAAATTATCAGTGAGCTAGTTTGATTTGGCAATTCGATGGGCTAACATCATATTAATTAGCAATATTATCAATCCAATAATATAAGTCTATAAATTTCATTTTATAAAATGTAAATAACTTAATAAATTTAGGTGATAGACGGTGATAGGTGGTGCTCTGTTAAGCCACTCCTTAATGTGAAGTCACAGGTTGTGACATAAATTAAATGATCAGTAGGCAATAATCTATAATAGGCATCAAAACATTTACTTATGATACATCTCATTGCCAAGATTTAAAAAATCATACAAATCAACTAAATTATAACTTTATTTTAAATTATTATTATTGTTATTAATTACAAGTGGCAAAAGAATTGATATATGAGTTAAACATATTGTAGCAAAATTCTTAACCATGATATTCACTTCCATTTAATGATGGAGTTTTTCCACTTGTAAATAGATTTTGTTACAATACTATGGTTTATCAATGTTACATGACCAAAAAAACCACAACTTATTTCATATGACATTTTTTTTAATTGATCAATTTAATTAAAAAACATAAATACTTTAAAAATATATTTCAACTTCAACCTTAAATATCTAATAATTATTATTAATTAAATTAAAATTGTAAAAACCCTATTCTAAAATAAACATGTGAAATAATTATTGACCATTAAATTTAAATTGTGGAAATCATATTTCAAAATAAACATATTTATTAGACTAAATTTATATATAATATATATAATAAAAAACTAAAAAATAGTAATATAAACACTTAATGTAATTAAATGTACTCACCAAAATAAACAAATTCTGGAAAGTGAAGTGATGTAGAAATTTCATTTTATCTAATAAAAATCTAGATATTAAATATACAAATTGTATTATCAAGGCTGAGTTGCAATTTTGGAGGTAATGGATTTTATTCATGAAATTAGATTATACAGCTTTAATGGATTTCATGCTAAATCTTAGTAAAGATTATGTTACAAAGAAAGAACCTAATAGAATAAAGATTTTGGAAGTTATTGATTTCATCTCTGTATTATCAAATTGCAATTTCAAATTGATTTAATCATGGATTTTGGTGAAGTTTGGATTATAAGAAGGATAGATGCAGATAGGATGATGGGGAATGCATTTTTGGACTTTTTTTATTCTAAACAGACTCTATGAATGCTTGGAAGGTAAAGAGAATTGACCCTGGAAAGTGCATCAGACAAAAAAATTGATGTAAATAAGAATATAACAGTGTCATTGGACAAGGAAGAAAGAGAAGTCAAAATGTAGATTTTATCTTAATTTATTAAAACAAGCATGATAAATCTCAATTAATTATAAAATTAAAAATAAATATTTCTAATTACACTATATTTTCCTTAAATGTATGAAAAAATTGTACATTATCATATTATTCACTATTGTAATTGACATATTTTCTTTTACCTCTAAATTAAAATAAAAAAGATAAGCAATTTTTTTTTTTAAATACACTCCAAATTTATATACATGGTCTTACCTATGCAAACAACCTTGAAAAACATTACAAATTCTCACATCTCAAGAACATTAACAAAAGATTTTTTTGGCATGCATATCTTGATTTCGAATACCTTGGCATGCATACCTTGATTTTTTGGCATTACAAATTCTATTCCGAATAAAAATCATTGATTGCATACCTTGATTTCGAATAAAGATTTTTTTGGCCCAAGGCAATAGCCCAAGAAAAAGATTCCGAGAAATGGCCCAGGGCAATAGCCCAAGAAAAAGATTCTGCGCATGTCAAGAAATCTTTTGGAACCAATTTCTTCAGAAAAGTTGCAATCACCTCATCAGACTGAGAGGAGCAAGCATGAAGCATCAAGAACCACAAGACTCGTGATTATACGCAAGATTATGTAGACATATAATAACTACTAGATTATGTGGATATCTAATAACTACTTGATTAGGAGAAAATTTCATTGTTTTTCCATCACCAGAATGAAAGACTAGGAGAAAAATTTAGGGACATAAATTTGGAGAGATGTCAAGGACTAGGAGCACATTGTTAATGACTACACATGATCGCAACCTTTGAAATGTTGCTATGCAATGTAGGAGGAAGCAAATCTTGACAAAGAGCTATATGATTTAATGTGTCTTAATCAAGTAACCAGTGATTTATCAGTAAATTATAGAATTATCAGTAAACTTAAATTAATAATTAGACGATTTCATGGATTAAAAAATTAGAGATTAGCAAAATGCCAACTCCATCCTATAAATTAAATAGCTCATTAACTTGGATAAGACATCTATACAAACAAGAAAAACAATCAGCCAAAAATTAACAGAGTTTTTTTTATTTATAAATTTTATAAGAATCTATGTAATATGAATAAATCTACTAAATTTATACATGGAAACAAACTTGGAAAACATTGCAGATTTTCTATCCAAAGAAAGATGTAGCTTCATGTTTGTGCTATCATTAACAAAAGATTTCTTGACACGCACATAATCTTGGAAATGGGGCAAGGCATGGGGAAAGGATTATGTGCATATCCAGAGATCTTTTGATAATGGAGCCAATTTCTTCAGGAAATTTGCAGCCATTTGCAATCACCTCATAAGACTGAGACGGCCAAGCATAAAGCAAGAACCACAGGAGGACTCCTTTGAATAAAAATCAGACGGAGACATAGCTTCTTTGAACCGATTACACGCAAGGACGGACATACCAGGTTTGATTCCGAATAAAAATCATGGCGAGGACCCCTCAACCAACAGACGACACTATCCCCGGCGTGAAAATTTTCTCTCCTTAGTGGTGGAAAAGGAAGTGTAATGGTGCTTCTACACATGGTGGGCTGCATGGGGACATACGCGTAAGGAAATGCGGGCCAGTCTGGGTTGGCAGTGGGGTGCGACACCACTTGGCGTTCAACGGTCCATTTTACCTGCTATATGTAAACTTAGGATGGTTTTCAAACATGCTTAGGGTCGTTTTACCGGGTTTCCAATGTTTCAAGAGTTGGGGTTTGGTTTTCATGGAGGGTCTGTAAGCTTATTCTTTGGGTGCCATTTCTTCCTTACGGCTACGGTGAATCATTACAGTTTTTCTTTCTCGGTGGGTGTGCATTTCACATGCTCGGGGTTTCATATTTTACCACACTGCCCGTTCATCTCTTAGTACACTGTGGGTAAGTTGCACTTATCCTCCCCTATGCGCTAATTTTTCGGGTCCGACTGTAGCTTTTGGGTTTTCTGTCAGTATTCGTTCGAGTTAGGTTAAAGGTTTTCATTTTCTGTTGCTCCTAGTCACCCTGTCAGTTACTATTAGGGGTTTTGGTTTTTTCCGGAGTGGTTTTTCCTTTGCTTTGTTTCGGGGGTTTCTGTAAGGGTCATCGTTTTCCCAGGGTGGTTTTTTGGGCACGACCCAGTGACCAGTTTTAGGTTTGTCCTCTAGTCACTATTTTTTGGTGGTGGTTCTATCTGGTCGGTCTTGGTTTCACGGTCACATGGGAAATGACGGTGAGTTTATTGTGTGGAACCTGTGGTGGAAGACATCCTCTCTCTCTGGGGCATGAAACCCATAAAACATAATCTCACCTAAGTCTCCCTTCTGGCTCAGTCTCATTCTGATAAAGGAGACTTAGATAAGCTTAGGTGGAACCCGGTGAACGGACTGGCTTCCCTGGGTGGTGATATCAAACCAACCCTCGTGCCAAGGGTGTCTGTTAGTCTGAATATGGTTTCTCTCCTGGTCATAAAAGGGTTGCTTGGGGACCATTGCAGTCTTATCCCCTCCTCTGGTAAAGGTAAGAAGAATCGATCGCTTAGGCCATTGTTCAGATCCAGAGGGTTGGAGGATGTTTTTTGGGTGTGGGGGGAGTATCATCTATGGGGTCAGGTCTAGTTTCGGAGGTCGAGGTCCATTTGTTCCCAGAGATAAAAGATGGTATTTCTCTCTGGCAGGAACACACTCCTCATTTTTTTCAACCAGAAGGGAAGGATACAACTCCTTTGGGGGGACTCTCTATAAATGAACTTGTGGGGAGGACAGACTTGGATTAGGGCGCAAAGGTCTTATTTGGTAACAACGTAGCAGAAGGTTTCAGTGGAGGCTTCCCCACTCAGGTGGAGGAGGGTCGGGGCCAGGAAGGGTTTTTCGAGGGAATCCAAAGTCAAGGTAAATGGCTGGATGGTATTGGGTGGCAGATAGGGTGTTTTATGGCTCCATTTCTTCAGCAGTAAGGGGAGACCCCTTCTCAAGGGCGAAAAAATAATTTGATGGCAGGTTCAAAGCAGAAGGAGGATTAAGTGGCACACACCAAATATTCAAAATTCTCGGTGAGAATAGACAGCCAATCGTGACTCAAGAGAAAAAAAGGGCAAGGTTATTAAGGTAAGTCAGGAGTGTCCAAACTTGGTTTTTGGGGTGGACCTACATTTTTATCGTGTAATGACCACATCAGAATCAATCCTAGTTGGCATAGCTAGATATAAGTTATTCCTGGTTGAATACATTATGGAATTGATTAATCCCAGCTGGTTGGAGGAACTAGACAGAGATGTGGAGGTAATTACGTCATCTAAAGGATGGTTTATGGTCAGTTTTAAGAACACGGAAATGCTGGAGTGGGTTATTTCAAGACAATATGGATTTGATATTTCTCCCATTCTATTTAAAATATGGACCTTGCTTTTCAATGCAAATAGGGAAAGGGTCGACGAGATTCCTGTGTAGGTTAGCCTCCCAGCTCTCCCCCCTATTTCTGGACTATGGAGGTGTTTCGGGCTATCGGGGATATCTTGGGATCTTTCCTGGAGGTGGACATGTCCTTTCTGAAGACTCGGTCTAGGAATACAGCCCACATTCTGGTTAAACGGGCACCGAGGGATGGGATGATTCAAAAAATTATTCTTAATGTAGAAGGTCATGCGATGGAGAAATTTATTGATTATGAGAATTTGCCTTTCAGATGTCATCAGTGCCACAAGTTAGGGTACTTGGAACGGTATTGTCCTTTGTGGTTCTCAAAAAGAAGGAAACATAAGAATGGGGCCACTCATGGCCGTCAGATCAGATTCGAGGTCCCCTCAAATGCAGAGGAAATGGAGGTCCAAATTGAACAGGCACACATGGAAAATAGCGCTCAGCAAGAGGAGGTGACTCATAGAGTGGAAGATAAAATTCCCACGTAATGGATGACATGCAGGACTTGGATCAGGCCCCGACTCAGGAGCAGATAGAGACGGCTCCTGCAGATCCAACGTCGGATTTGGTGGGTACTACCCCTTGCCCCTCTTCTCCTGCATTAAACTCTTTTGATCATTTTTTCAATTGTATGAGTAAGCCTGGTCCTTCTAGGCATGATCATTCTGTATCCCTTTGTGTTAGCAATGTGTCATTAGACATGGACAACATTATTACTACTATACCTAAGAATTCTTTTGACACTGCCCCTTACAATATTTGGCCCTACGACAAAAAATTGATGGAAAAAATAAGTTCATGGTGGGTTGGGAGGATTCCTTGTCATGGATAAAGTCAAAAGATTAAGAGTGAGGAAGTCAAATATTTCAAAAGCCAAACTTAAATCCATCTTGGATATTTTGGATGGTAGACAACTTTCCGTCAAAGGGGTGCTTAGAGCAGCAGGATCCCAGTCCTTGGTTTCAAAATGATTATTTTTTATTTCAATTGTAGGGATTTGGCTAGTGCACCCAAAAAAATAGCTTTCAAAAATCTCTGCTCACTGTACAAGCCCGATATAATTTTTCTTCAAGAAACTTTGGGTCAAGGGGACCTTGTTTCCTTAATTTTGACCTCCCTCTTACCAGGCTGGACCTTCATTACATCTGATGTAAAGGGTCGTTCAGGAGGCCTTACCACGAGTCTTAGACATAGCACTTTGAAGGTTCTAAATTGTTGGACTTCAGATTTGTTGATTTGAGTGAAGGTTTCTTCACTAGACCTGGCTACAAGCCTCACCCTTGTTAACATTTATGGTCCTTGTAATGATAGGATAAGTTTTTAGAGCTCGATTTTGAATAAATATTTCATGAAAGCTCCCCATTTGATTATCGGGGGCGACCTAAACTTCATTCTAGGGAGATCGGAGGTTTGGGGCCCAAATTCAAGGTCAAATCCCTTGGTAGACTTCTTCCTCATGAAACTTAGAGATGGAAATTTCTTTGACCCAAACTTGATCAAAATTGCTCCGACCTGGAGGAACAATAGAGTGGGTGAATCCAAAATTGCTAAAAGACTGAATCGATGTTTTCTCAGTGATGACTTTGCCATAAGAATGAAATATTTCGTCAGTGGATTGGAACAGGTGGTGAGTCAGATCACTCTCTTATTATCCTTGAAATGATAGGGCCATCAAAGAAGTTGACCTCCCCTTTTAAATTTAACTCAGTTTGGCTGAAGGAGGAGGGATTCCAAAAAGTGGTGTCCGATTCGTGGAGCCCGATGACGAAGTGAGATGATACTTTTTCTCAGGCCCTTATTAATAACTTATATCAAATATTAAAAAGGCCACCATCTTGTGGGAAAAATAAAAAGAAAAAACAGACACAAAAGAGCTCCAGGACATCATCGATGCTTTGGATATTTTATATAAGGATATCAAGACAAGGGTTTTGTTGCTGAAGCCTCTTGGGATAACCTAAAAATGCTAGAAAAAAAGGGATTTATTAATGGTCAAAGAGGCTAGCTGGAGATTGAAGAGTCGAGCCACATGGTTACAAGCGCGCAACGAAAATATAATTTGTTTCCACAAATATGCAAAGGGCAGGAAGAATTCAAATACCATATGGTAACTTGACACTCTTGAAGGAGAAAAGGAAAAGACTTTTGAAGACCTCGCCCGCTTAGGGAAAAACTATTTCAAAAATATCTACATGTACCAGGGGGGGGGGCCACGATCAGGGAAATAATTCAGGTAGTCCAACTTTTTCCTAGGTATGTGGACACGAAGGAAAATGTTCTTCTTATGGCACTGGTGGAGAAAAAGGAAGTGGAGCATAGCATAAAGTCCATGCAAAAAGACAAAAGCCCTCGTCTTGATGACTGGATGGTTGAATCCTTTCAATACTTTTTCAACCTGATGGGGGATACCATCACAAACGTGGTGGAAGAATCAAGATTCAGTGGTTTTACTCATGATCCATTGAAAACAACGTTCCTGGCTCTCATCCCAAAACAAGACTCTCCTTCCTCTTTTAATGATTTCAGACCTATTTCGCTATGTAATTGTATATATATAGTTATTTCCAAAATGATTGCTAAAAAGTTGAAGCCCATTTTATCGAAATCTATATCTAAGGAACAATTTTGTTTCCTGGCTAGCAAGAAGATTCCTGAAGATATTAGTGTGGCTCAAGAAACTCTCCATAGTGTGAAACTCTCAAATAAAAAATGTATGATTTTTAAGATTGACCTGTCAAAAGCCTATGATTGGATCAATTGGTTGTATCTGAGACTCCTTCTTACTCATCTGTGGTTCCACATTGACCTTATCAACTAGATCATGGGATGTATCAGAAATGTGTCTTTTTTTGTGCTGATCAATGGAGTGGCATCCCCATTTTTTCTCAATAATCATGGGCTAAGATAAGGATGTCCTCTATCACCACTCCTTTTTCTTTTGGTTGTTGAAGGCCTCAGTCAACTAATACACCAGGCTAAGAGGAATGGGGATTTTGATGGGGTCGAGGTGGCGACCAATATGTCTATTTCTCATCTTCTTTTTGTGGATAATATTCTGATTTTTTGCAATGGGAACATGTGGGAGATCTATAGTCTGAAGCATTCTTTGGGCATGATCATTATTTTCCAAAACTCCACCTACAAAAATCGATCCAATGATTCCAAGAACCAAATTTTATCTAAACTATAGGAAGAGTTTCCAGAGAATTGGTCAATGAGACATGATAGACTTTTAATAGCAAAAATGTACAACAACAAAAAAAAAAAGAATGAAAAAGTAATATTCCCTCAAATGTTTTTCTAGAATTATTTATAAATATCATTTATAAATATCACTTTTGTTATATTTACTTTTCATATATCAATATAAAAATTAAATAGTTTATTGTCATGCTACATTTTCAATAATATTATGAAAATCTCAAAATATGAACGAGCTCATATCATAAATATGCCAGTAGGAATGTCCAAAAAGGTGTACAAGGATATGGTCAAAGAAATGGACAAAATTGCATTGCATGAGGAGCCATCTCAACAACAACGTACTTCAAATGTAATATGTAATCATTGAATTTTTTGATCATTAGGTAATATAAATAAACAAATTAGCATTAAATATTAATTTCAAGTATTTTCTTGCAGAAAAGAAAAGAAAATGGAACCCAATCAGCACATAAAATAGGAAGACAAGGAAGAAAAGGGTTGATATCTATGTTTGTCACTCATTTTTATTTCCTTATAACAACTTAACTAGATTTCATTTTTGTATATTTTAAGTTGTTTTACAAAAATCATCATTGAACGTCTTCAAACTGGTGCTAACATACAAAGAAGAACCATCAGACAAATTGATTGACATTGGGTTAAATATGGGTTGTGAGTATATGTTGGCATATCATAAATTAATTTTGGAATTTGTAAGCATCTATCAATATTGTTTTACTTAGCTCTGTCTATAATTAATAGAACAAAACAAATATTTTATATTAAATATATGATTTGTTATGGGGTATAAAGCTTGCAGGAAACAAACTATAGAACTATGCCAATAGATGAAATCTTGAAAGATGGCATAGTACATGGTTTTGAAAGAATGTGTATAGTTCATGAGTCAATTTTTGCTATGGTACGTCATTTATTTTCGATTTACATTGATGTATATTATTTAATCTTGCAATTTTCATTATTCTCACCGATGTATATACACTCATTATAGTTTATTTTTAAGTTTGTAGATGGAAGGAGAAGAAGAAGAAAACAATCAACACCGTGAACAAAAAATTCCTAAAAATAACCCAAGTCATGGAAGTAGCTCAAGCAGTGACAACAGTTCAAGCGAAGAATGATGATCATTATGTTTAGATATCAAAGCAAGGCGTTGTATTTTTTGAAATATTTGTCAGTGAAATCATACATTTTGTTTAATATAATGGACATATTGTCCCAATTGAAAGACAAAGGGATACCAATAACTGTCCCATTTTTTATGAGAAAGATTGTCTTATATATATGTGTGTGTGTGTGTGTGTGTTTTAATTCATTCTATTGCGTTCTCCATTGTTGCTGTGAAATGCAATACCACTGATTCAATTTATGGATGATTAAATATTATAATGAAGAGATGTGAAATATAATGATATGATATAACAAACTAATCCAAACATCACATTCAAATGCACTAATAAAAATTTAATTGATATGAATACTGTTATAAGATACGTGTCGTCTTTTGATGAATAATGAATTTAAAAAAGTCACAATAATTATGATATGATATAAAAAATTAATTCCAAACATCACATTCAAATGTAATGTTAATAAAAATTTAATTAATATGAATACTTTTTATAAAGATGTGTCGACCTTTTGATGAATGAAATGACACTATCACAATAACTATAATTGCAGCTGCTGTGTTGATGCTCAAAATACAAACATGAACATCAGTGCTATGGGCTATCGTACACTCATTGTGTACGTAAAGGATACAAAGCGTACTTTAGTAGGTTTTATGACCTATAGGGTTCTGCATAAATACTAATACCATAATTATACTCTCAGTACATGAGGGAAGCGAGTAGAAAAGGACTGGTGTTTAGTGAGACTACACTACTGTGCTAGTACGACCTATGGCACCGTGACAGCAACAGACACATGACTATAATAACTAGTAAACAATTTGCTGAGTCATCGCTCACTCAGCAGTAGTTTTCTATAAGAATATTAACCTGGGATAAGTGATATACACGGCTTTACCGCACACATCCCATCACCACTAGCATTTCTCGGGTAGATCGAGCGCACAGTCAGTGCTCAAGGGGAGTGGCATATACAATTATTGTGCACGTATGCACCTTTCGATCACGCTTTTGGCCGACCGTTCTAGATGACAAGCACGCAGATGCATCGACACCACATAGATGCACCTCTATGAGAAAAACATCTATAAGAAACCCACGCTATCGCCCAGCTTTTTTTAGTTTTTGTTGAAATTTTGTTAAAAGCTCCACCAAACCTCCAGTTACTAAAACCATGATAAGCAGAATTTTGTTTTTTTGATAATTACTAATTTATAACACTAAAACCCTCTATTTTTCTTACCTTCACTAGAGGATTCTTGTCCTTGTAGTGAAAGGTACAATAAATATGCAAACAACCTTCGAAACATGTGCTTTCCTCTAGAAAGTGGGGATCTTGGTTTTGTCATATGAGTACAACCCTCATACATACCTTTTAATTTCAAGAAAATTTTAGAAGATCTAAAATCAAAATTTGGTGAAAATCCACCGTAGCTATCTTCCTAATTTAGATGGCTGGCAAATTTCTTTACGTCAAATATTACACAAGGAATTAGCATGAGCTTATATGAGTAAGAAGAAGTAGGAAAGTTAACTAACATGAAACAAACTTATTTAATTTGAGTGTACATCCACCCTGTCCAATAACAACATCACTAGATTGGTGTAGATACTCAATAACTCCCAATTTGGAGAAAACTTCCATTGTTTTTCCATGACCGTAATGATAGATCCTGATAGATGGGAAATGGAATTTGGAGAGATTCTGTAGGACTAGGGACGCAGCACATTGTTAATGCATCCATTGGTCAATTGTATGATACCTTACCCTCTAAAACCCTCAACTTGAGTAGAGTCTGTTGACTAAATATTTGAAAATGTCGCTAGATGTAGAAGGAAACAAATCTAGAACAAGGAGCCATATGATTTGGATGTGCCTTAACTTCGAAGTAAAATCAGAGATTTGGTAGATCTGCATCAGAGTTTGAGCGTATAAAGCATGTCCCTCTTCTTTGTTGAAGTATTGTGCTTTATTCATGGCGCATCTAATAAATTCCAACTTTTTCCAACATTTTTGCTCAATATGACCCGTATCGGCCATAAAAGTTCACATGTTTCATTGATTTTTGTCGTTTTTTTCTTTCCCTCTCCGGTCGCTTTTCTGTTGTCTTTATGGAGGATCCATCATGCTATGGAAGTTGAGTGTGAGACTCGTAGTTTTTCTTAGTATTGGATGGGAGTCTCATTATGCTTGAAACATAAATTTTCTTTTACAGATCAAATTTATGTCAATTTTGAAAGTTAGTGGGAGCCATCAAAGCCTAATTTGAAGAGCTTGAGAGAGACACATAGTTACTTGAGCTTAGATTGTTCTCACATTTATATGACTGCCAAAATGTCTCTGTAAAGTTGTCAATTTTGAATGATCCACTAAGGATATCCTCATGTGAATGAAGGTAGATGAGAAAACCCGAAAAGTGACCTCTTTAATTTTTGACAAGATAAAAGAAATACACATCAAGCTCATTTTTTCTCCTTGCCACATACTTCTTAATTGGGAAAAAAATTATGACCTAAATTGACCAAGATACTCTCCTAAATAGAGAAATGTCTATCTAAGTAGTAGGGCTGGGATACATCTAGAAGCTGAATTCCAAACCAACTTTGTTTGTGGTGTCCATTTATTTAAGATGAAAATAGTAGGTTGTCTAAAACATGCAACCGAATCCTCACAACCCCTATGGCTTTCAGTCTTTTCATCCTTATAGGAAAATCTTAAAATCACAGTAGTTTTTCACTAACATTTTTTCACAATCCTTGATTGTAACTTCTCGTTGCAATTTTATTTTCCATGTAAGTGATAATTATATGGAGTAAGGAACATAATTTTGTATCTTTAGTTTTACCATAATATCAAACACTCCTGGCATTTTTTTACAATTACAATTAAACACTATGCCTGAAACTTATTTAAAACTTTTTTTATCCCAAATATTTAGCTCTGAGCATAAAATGTATTTTACCCAACCTACAAAGATATTTTCCTGCATTTCTAACTTTTCTACTCTATTCCAATCCCAAAAAATCAATTTATTTTTTTTAATTTCCGGTTTGTTTTTAAAAAAAATTAATAATAATAAAACATGGTGAAAATATTAGGTCTTGCCTCAGCCAAAAACACCTTCTGAAAGATTGGTGAAACTAGATAGACATTATGTATGTTTGGCACAGCATCTAACCCCACCACTACAAAATTCTTCATGTATAAGTGAATGTCATGCTGCTTGTGAGTCAGAGGACTGCTCGAAGCCTTTGCAATGTTATCTAACTTTCATCACAGACAGAGGCAATCACCATCACTGTAATGAAAATTTCTTTTGTACGTAACATATGAATCTACAGATATGGACTGAGGACATCACTACATGTACTCGTGTAATGCTCACCTCTGAATCCACTCATATGACTGAGGCAATCACATCATCACTGTAATGTTCCTGTGTTCTAAAATTCCAGTTACATGTGACTGAGAAAGATGTTTAGAGCTGAAAATGATTCCAACAGAGTGCAACAGTTTGTTTGAAAGAGGATTTGACGTGGACAAATAGGTTGTGATTACTCAGTATAGTAGTATGAGGAGAAACCAGGCTCAAAATTACAAAAGGAGTCAAACCAACCCTCAAAAGTTGAAAACGATGTCACGGATCCTAAATCCAGAAACGATGTCATGATTTCAAAATTGGACAATCATAGTAAATAGACATTCTATTCTAGCATATACCAAACCAATCTTTTGAAAATATTCTCAGATCTATTTATTGACACCAAGTGAGGTTCAAGTTGAAAATTTTACCCATTCCAACAAACCTCTACTTTCTTGAAAATTTATGTTATTGACTTTTTCTTTTGGGAAAATCGTACATTATTGAAAATCGATATTTTTTACTATAGACAGTTTTCCCCTCATTATATACTCTGAGCCATGTAACGGCTACATACCCAATGAAAACAAAAACAGAAACACGTCAAGTAAGTTAAGCTGATGAAATTGTATGATTGCATCGAAGGTAAACCATTTAGGAGGGTAGAGAAAAACGAACTAGAGATTATAATGTCTCGCAACTTTGTCATGATATGACTTTCTCTTTGGCATCTGGCTAGCTCAAAGTTCGTTATCTGAGATTCAATGCTTCACCAAGAAAATGTTAGATGTGCTTTAACGTCATTGTTTAATGTCTGTGTGTGAATTATTGATAGGATGTGATAATGAAGACTGCGGGTAGGTCCATCATGGTCAGACATGTACCACCAGTGCTTTGGACTCCAGCATTAATTCAAAACTTTATGTTACCTTGACTAGAAATTACAAACAACTTCTTCGTATTGTTATCTCTTTTAAAGTCTTGTGTTTCATGAAAGAACTGAGTCAGCATCAACTACTAATGAAAAAGCCAAAGAAAGTCATCGTAGGTCTAGAAGATTATTAATCTGTACTAGAAGGTAGGTCCCTCAGGAAAGATAAAATTATCACTCGAGCTAAAGGTTTGTTTGATCTCATGCGCGAATTTATGGCTAACATCATAGAAATTAGCAATGTTATCAATCGAAACAAATATAAGTCTATAAATTTAATTTTCATATATATATGTATATGTACACACACGTATACATATATATATATACGCACATATCTGAAATGTAGATATGTATTGTGTACATGACAGATGAAGCATATGGTACTCATAATACAGTTCATACTTTTATTTTGAGATATATATATATATATATATATACATATATATATATATCTGAAATATAGATATATTACTGTAATGATATAAATTAAATGATAATAAAAGTGCGTATAGGCAACAATGTATAATAGACATCAAAAATTTTACATTATATTATACATCCTAATGCGAAGATTACTAAAAATCAACTCAAATTATAACTTTATTTTAAAATTATTATTATTGTGTATTAATTACAGTGGTAAAGAATTCATATATGAATTAAACATATTGTAGAAAAATCTTAATCCATGGAGATTCACTTCCATTTACCGTGAGTTTTTCAACTTGTAAATAGATTTTGTTATGAGTTCAATTTATCATTGTTACATGAGCTTAAAAACAGCTTTACTTTATTTCAGTTATGAAATTTTTTTTGAATTGATCAATTTAATTAAAAATCATGAGTAATTTTAAAAATAAATTTCAACTTCTAACCTTAAATCTCTAATAATCATTAATAATTAAAATTAAAATTGTAAAAACTCCCTATTCTAAAATAAATATGTGAAAAGTAATTATTAATCATTAAAATTTGAAATTATGGAAATCCTATTTCAAAAATAAGCATGTTTATTAACCTAAATATACATATAATATATGTAATAAAAAACTAAAGAATAGAAAACATAAACACTTTATGTAATTAAATGTAGTCACGCAAAACAAACAAATCTTGAAAGTGAAGAGATGTAAAAATTTCATTTTGACTCTAATAATAAAAATTTCAGATACAATATACAAATTGTATTATGAAAGCTGAGTTGTGATTTTGGTGGTAAACGGATTTTATTCATGAAAATTAGAAAGCATACAGCTTTTAATGGATTTCTATGAGTAAATCGTAGTAAAGCTAATGTTACAAAGAAAGAACCTAATATAATAAGTGATTTTTAAAGTTCTATTCCAAACTATATTCTTTGACTTGTTCCATGTGTATCCCTACATGAAAAACACAGTGAATAAGCAAAAACAGTGAATAAAGAAAGAAACAGATTCATTAGATAACCTGAATAAAAAAAGTATTATTATTAAAAAAATATTACTATTATTTTATAATAAGAATTATAATAATTTATTAATTTCAGTTACAAAGTATCAGTAATGATTATGATCAAGATCCCAACAATTTTTGAAAAAAATTATATCGATGAGTTAGAAGTTAATTTCATTAATTTCTTTATTATTAATATCATAAACAATTTTTACAAATACGAAATAATAACAGGGGAGTTGGGAATAGAGAGAGATTGGTGGTGCAAGATTTCTTATCGACAGAGGAGAAGGTGAACGAGTCAACGGAAGGCTGATTTCTTATGAAAAGAGGGACTCAACGGTAGGATAGACTTGGCAATATAATGGCTTGAGGCGTTGAGAGGTTTAGTGGATGAAGGACCTCATCTAAGAAATGAAAGGATATGTTTTAGAGTTTGTTAGAATGGCTTTACTGAGAGATAGATGTAGATAGGATGAAAGAGAATTGCTCACTGGAAAGCGTAAAGGAGACAAAAAAAACGATGTGTAAATTTTGAATAATTTCATTGGGACAAGGAAGGAAGAGAAGTCAAAATGAGATTTTATCTTAATTGTTAAAAACTAGTATGATAAATCTCAATCAATTATAAAATAAAAAATAAATATTTTCTAATTATACTATATTTTCCTTTAAAATGTATGAAAAAAATTGTACATTATCATAAGCGTCTTATTCATATATGTAAACAACCTTGAAAAAACATTACAAATTCCTCATCATACATGCTTTATGCTAGCATGGCTCTCAAGAACATTATTATCAATAAATTTGGCATGCACATCTTGATTTCTTGAATACCTTGGCATGCAAGCACCTTGATTTTTTTGGCATTACAAATTCTCATCTTGAATAAAACAAATACTGATTGTATACACCAAATTCTGTATCGAATAAAAGATTTTTTTGGCTCATAGTAATATGCTCAGGGAAAAAGATTCCGAGAGATGGCCTTTGAAGTTAACAGCCCCAGGTAATAGTGCCCAAGAAAAGATTCTCGAAAAGCGGGTTTAAGAAACCTTTCAGAAAAAGTTACAATCATTCCTACTCAGACTGAGAGGGTGGCATGAAGTAGTTAGACTGCGTGATGATGTCATGTAGTGGGCTTTTTTGAATCAGGGTTAGTATGCAAGATTATGTAGAGCATATAATAACCACGCTAGATTATGGATATCTCAATAGTTATTTGATGAGGAGAAAATTTCTGTATTTCGTTTTTCCTATCACCAGAATCGAAATGATCTGATATGGGACACAATTTGGAGAGATCCCATGACCTTAGGGAGTAGTAATAGCACGACTTCACTTGGTCAAGTGTATAACACCTTATCCCAAACCCCTGTGTGAGTAGTGCTGATGACATCTGGCACCTTAAAGCTGTTGCCATGGCAATGTAGGAGGAAGCAAATCTTTGACAGAGAGCTTTATGATTTAATGTGTCTCATCAAGCAAACATCAGTGATTAAACTCAGTGATTTATCAGTAAACCGATAGAATTATCGATAAACTAAAATTAAAAGTTAGACGACTTTCATAGATTAAAAAATTTAGAGAGATTAACAAAATGCCAACCTCCGTCCTATAACAAATAATATGTCCCATTAATCTGGATAAGACATTCATACAAGCAGCAAGAAAGACAATCAACCAAAAATTAACAGAGTTTTTTTTATTTATTTATAAATTTTATAAAAATTCACAATGAATAAATCTACTAAATTTATACATATAAACTTGGAAAACTCATTGAAATGATTTGATTTCATGTCCAAAGAAAGATGAAGCTGTCCAGGTTTGTGCTATCATTAACAAAAGATTTCTTGACACGCACATAATCTTGGAAATGGCATGTGAAACAGGCATGTAGAAAGGATTGTGCATATCCAGAGATCTTTTGATATAATGGAGCCAATTTCTTCGGAAAGGTGCTGTAGCCATTTGCAGCAATCACCTCGTAAGACTGAGACGTCATAGCATACACAAGAACCACAGAGGACCCCTTTGAATAAAAATCAGATCTGGAGACATAGTTTCTTTGAACTGATTACGTACGCCAAGGACGGACATATCAGGTTTTGATCTCGGAAATAAAAATCAGTTGATTTTTCATGCTAAAAGTGCTGAAGCATTGTTCTCCTTTTGTTAACATACAGTGAGCAGTCAGGCAATCTCGAGTATCACATTGGTTGTGACTCCCAGTTTATTTTGGACCCTTAGTTTAGAGTTGTGTTTAATTTTTGGGATAATTATTTTATATTTTAGTGAGAATTTTAGTTTTGAGTTTCAGTTGATTTTGGAGTAACTATTTCATATTTAAAGGTGGTAGTATAGTGCAGTATTTAATTGTGAGTGAAGTGAAAGTTAATTTTTGATAACTATTTCACATCTAATAGTAAATGAATTTTATATTTTTTTCTTTTAAATATTAATAAAATTGTAAATATGTTATTTTAAATAATTATATTAGTTAATACAAATTATAAAATATTATCAATTTATTTTAAATTAATAATTTGTAAAATATATTATTTTATATAATTATGTTGGTATGGTATAATTAATAATATTACTATATTATATAATTTGATTATGTTAATTATATTATATATAATTAATTATGTTAATTATGTTATATTAAAGTTTCGTCTGGCTTTGACTAGTGGCTGCACACACGCATGTAAAGGGTATCTCGTATTTGTAAGGTAGTCCCAAGATCAAGTCCCTGTAGAACCCGCGGTTGGGTCGTATAGTGTGCCTCCCTGTCAGCCCTCCCCAGAGAGCAAAGGTCTGCTCACCTGCCGCCATGGGAACTCGTATGGTTTTCAAACATGCTTAGGGTGTCGCCACTAGCTTTCCATGCTCCAAGAGCTCGGAGCTTGTATGCATGGAGGGTTTGTAAGCTTTATCTTTTTTGGATGCCATTTCTTCCTTGCGATGTTCGGGTGAGTCATGTCACAATTTTTCTTTTCTCAGTGTGTACATTTCCTATGTTCTCGGGTTTATTTTTACCACACGCTCGCTCATCTCTTAGTACACTCATCGTGTACGAACTTATCCTCCCCATGCACGCTAATTTTTTCAGTCCGACTGTCGCTCATAGTTTTCTCGCTCATTTTTTGAGTTAGTTAAAGTAGTCATTTTTCTGCTGTTCTGGGACCCACCCTGCTATCATTGAGTTTTGGTTTTTTTTGTGGCTTTTTTTCGTTGTGTGGTTTCGGGGTTTCGCAATAACAACGTTCTCCCTGAGATGGTTTTTTGTACCCACCAAGATGACCCGCTTTCTAGGTTTGTCCTCCTGTCATCATTTTTTGTGGTGGTGGTTCTATCCTGCCGATCTTGGTTTCTTGTCACATGGGAAAGCGATGTGAGTTTATTGACTTTTGGAACCCAGGTGAAAGACATCTCTCTTCTGCATGGAACCCACAAAACATAATCTCGCCTTAGTCTCCTTCTCCTGCCTGTCCCATTCTGCGATAAAGGAGACTTAGATAAGTCGTAGTGGAACCCGACGACCGATCCCGCTTCCCTTAGTGGTGATATCAAACCAACCCTCGTAAGCCAAGGGGTGTCTGCTATTCGAATATGGCTTTCTCTCCGGGTCGCAAAAGGGTTCCCTTTTGGGGGACCGTTGCGGGCCCCTATCCCCCTCGTCTGAAAAGGTAGAAGAAAGCTCGTCGCTAAGCGACCTGTCGGGCATCCCGAGGGTCGGGAGGATGTCGTGCTGGGTGTGGGGAGTATCGTTTACTGGTCGTGTCCACTTTCCCCGAGGTCGAGGGTCCATTGTTCCCTGCAGACAATGAGCATGTATTTTCCTGAAAAAGAACACACTCCTGTCTTTCTTTTTCAATCCGTAAGGGAAGGACACAGCCCCTTTGGGGGACTCTCTATAAAGTCAACCTGTGGGAGAGGACAAGACTTGACGGCGCAAAGGTAGACTCGATTTGCAACAACGTGCAGTACGCGTTCTCTAGCATGGCTTCCCCACCTGGGTGGAGGAGAGGCATTTTCTGGGCTGTGGAAGGGTTTTTTTCGAGGGAAATCAAAAGTCAAAGGAAAATGGCAGATGGTATTGGTGGATAGAGGGAAAGTGTTTCTAATGGGTCCATTTCTTCAGCAATATGGGAGACCCCTTCTCGGGCAAACAATTTGATGATTCAAAGTAAGAGGAACTCATGACACACCAATATTCAAAATTTCGTGAGAATAGATATCCAATCGTGAATCAAGAGAAAAAGAAGGCAACAGTTATTAAGGTAAGTCGTGAGTGTCCAAACTTGGTTTTTGGGATGGACCCACATTTTGATTGTAGACAATGGCTAGAGCACTGTAATCGATCCTACTGCGGCATAGCTAGAGATAAGTTCTTCCCTGTTGAATACATTACGAAATGGATTAATCAGAGTCTGGTTGGAGGCTACACGACGAGATGTGGAGGTAATTACGTTATCTAAAGCGATGCTTTATGGTCAGCTTTAAGAACGTTTGAAACGATCGGGAGTGGGTTCTTTCAAGATAGTAGGGACTTTGCAGTATTGCCTCCATTCTATTTAAAATATGGACCTCGTTTTTCAATGCAAACTGTGGAAAGTGGTTGACGAGATTCCTGTGGGTTAGCTCCCGCCTCTCCTCCCCCCTATTTCTAGACTTGCATGGGAAAAATACCGTAGAGTGAATCAGTATTTAGGTATATTCAAACCTTTTTACTTTTCCTTCTTACCCTCAAACCCATACGCTACTTTTTCAATGAAGCTAACTAGCGTATACACGCGATCTCCCTTTATTAAACTCGCGTATACACAAAGAGATCATATTAGGTAATTAAATCTTACTCAGATCTATATGCAAATATTCATTCTTCTGATTTTTTTTAGCTATCAGAGAACATTAAGTGAATAACAGTAATAAATAATCGTCATATAAGTACTCACAATATGAACACCAAGCATTTTATGTGGAAACCCAAGTTCGGGAGAAACCACCACTCGCTCGTGCTAATAGCTTTCAATATTTTTATTATAGAGAAAACATATTACATATATGTACATCAGCGCGAGTCACACCGATTGCAGCACCCACTGCGCTCGCTACCAGCCTCTCCTACGAAAGGGAGCACCGACACCCCGACTCGCTTACCACCCTTCCCGGAAGGGAGCTCCGACCCCCTCGATCTCGCTTTACCACCCCTCACCTGGAAGGGGAGCTACAACCCCCGATCGATCGCTACAACCCCGTGCGACTCACTATGGGACTACGTTTCATCAATTTTTCATGCACCTGGATCCAAACAACTTCTAATAGAGCAATAACTTAGTGTGCCTCGCTTTTCATCATATTTCTCAGTACCTGACCCACATCCACACATTTAAGCTCAACTCATACAACCAAACCGATAAGGTATAACCCGAACCTGTAGAATATGTATATAGGGTGAATACGCTAGTAATGTATCGTACATTATACCCCATGCTTCACAAACCCTAGTTTGTATAATGTTGCTTTCCTTTTCATCTGATCTGCGTATATACTGCGCCTTCTACCATACAAACTCCCGCACATACTTCTCTCGTACATATTAAAGTGTAGTTATCTCACGCGCACACGCTTCTTTGCGCAGTCGCGTATATACGCGCTTTCTTCTGCAGCAACCAGCGTATGTGTTCTTCGTCTATATTTAGGTCATTAAAATTCTTCGAAATAACACACATGCGATTTTACCCCTTTACGTCGTATGTATGTTCGCTTATCGCTATCTAATCATTCCATACAAAATGAAGGTAGTAAACACAAATACATTTGATCTAGATTCCCTTCTCTATTTTCGTCATAGTGCTTCATGCATTTAGATCTATCATTCAATCCGTAAATCCTTTCCATTCGGGATACTATTTGAGAGAAGTATTCATTCAAGCTTTATATATCTTGTTTCCACACATCATTTGTACGTAATGAATTTCTTTCTCCTTATATAGGGTTTACCCTTTTTCAACACCATGAGCCAAAACCACATCACTTCAGTGGTATTCTTGGACTGCGGGTCATACAGACGAATTATTACTCAATACAATGGGTCAATCACATGTGATTACCCTCGGTTTTTCTAATTTATGAGCGCTTTTGCCCACATGCGACTTGTCACGTTATTTCTCGCGTGCACACGCGACCTCTCCTAGACACCCGCGTATGCTCCGAGACATACTCTTTTTCATCGAGATCTAGTACACACATATCCTTTTTCTTTCACTCCTTCCGTACTCACCGTAGATACATCGTATTTACATCATTTAACAAGATCTATCAAGACATATTCCATCAAGCACAACTTCACTCAAGTAGGTTACATCATCTTCACTCAAGTGGGATTGCTATTCAAGCGATAACACTCTATCAAGTGTTGCTATCTAGGACAACACTCTAATCATATTGCTACAACAATCACTCTCTCTTTGACTTGATGTGCAACTACTGATGGTGTTTTGATCACTAAAACAAAGACAGATACATTAAAAATAAAATGACACCATGTCACGTCTCATTCTTTTGTTTGATCATTCATTTCATTTATTCAAACGCTATGTTACTCTCCCCTTTTGACATCAAGGGTAAAAGGGCTGACTCAAACCAACACAAGGTTTTTCTCTCCCTGTAGAAGGAAGGCTCCCGTATTTGCAGTACAATCAATGCACCCAAGTTCCCTCTGAGCCTTATGTCGAATCTTCAAACATATTTTTCAAAAAGTAGCATGACTCCATGACCTTCTATCACCAAATACTCATACTTTACATCAAAGATCCAACCAAGTGGATTTACAGAGATCAGACTCAAAGTCGTAAACTGCGTGGTTTTACACATTTTGACTCAATGCCACCCAAATCAAGTGGGTTTACATATTTTTGACTCAACTACCCAACATGTGGCGTTTACAAAATGAACAAGTCCTTATATGACCGAATACATACTTACATCATAGGTCTCAACATGACCTTTATCACATCACAAATATGACTTTTGATGACTAATACCAAAAAAGACCTCAAGAGAGATCATATATCGTAACCATCATAATGCCAACAACGCATTATACTCAGCAAGGCTAGGGTCTAAAAAATGTGCATCCGAATATCCTTTTCCATATGACCAAGGCTCCTCCTTAGTTTATGCAACCCAAACACCTCAACAAAGTAAGTCACCTGCAACAATCACTGCATGATCCTGTCCTTACTCTCAATTATGTGACTTTCATATCTTTCAACGAATACTCTTCATACAAAGAAATGTGACTCATCCATAATCTTCAACATAAGAAACCAGTATCACTTTTCATTAGCATGAGTATAAACAATAATAATGCTACTAAATGCATAAACTCATTACGCTGCCGTACTAATGCTCCCTCTCAACTCCTTTGCTCTGATCTTCACTGCTATCCCACTGCATACGCTGATTTGTTTCTTCGGAACTGCAGTGTAGATGTATGGATTTTTGTCCATCTAAACATGCGTATGGAAAGGAAGCCCATAGAAGTTTTTCACATTTCTTCATCTCCCGAATTTTTCCCTCTCTCGCACCTGTTTCTTTCTTCTACACGATGTTCGCTCACGTAAATACAGCAACTGTCAATAATTAAATCAACCATGAGAATCACTCACATATTGTTTCTCGTACGTATACATTACTAATCCTTATAATGTATCTACATAACTTCTTGCGCCTATTCAGGGGGTAAGCTTTAGAAGCGTGACACTCATTGTAGGTGTCGTATTGCCGGTGTTTCTTAACTACCCTGCCTTCTTTCTCGCCTTTGCTTTGAAACTTCTTATTGTGTCGAAAATTGTCCAATTTCTCGTATCTATTCATCCCGTATTCTTTTTTCCACATGTCTCATATTTATATGTATAACATCTTGTACTGACCGTAAAAGTAAGTATACTAAGAATCATACCGTGTTCTTCTATTCTTTTTCCTCTATTGTATCATTCGATGTATGACCAAACCGTAGAGAAAAAACAATATCCCTTAAAGAAACCAGTAGTACCTATTCTGTAGAATCTGCTTTGTTTGTGGACCTAAACAACTCGCTTCGTAATTTGTCGCAACATGCCCATACTATGATACCATAGCGATTCAAATTATTGATGCTTCTATAGTTAGGGAGGGGAATGGTTTCTTTTTCGTAGTTCTATGATTGCTTCATGACTTTTTTTACTTCTTTTCAGACACTTCAGATTTTGTATTTACCCTAAACCCTTCATTATTTTTGTTTCTTCCCTTTTCTTCTTCTTGTTTCGTGATTTCTAATTAGGGCTTTTTTCATTTTAGATTTATAGATTTTTTATTGCTATATATATATAGGCATATGAAATTCAACCCACTAGTATCGATTTGTAGTAGTCGGATCTCAATCCACGTCAGCCTTTCTATGAATCTCTATAAAAACACATATTTTTTAATCAATGCACTCGAGATAACTCTGAGGTATACTGCATGGTTCATTTTATCTCAACGCACCGTAAGTATTGTTTGGATACAAAAATTAAAACGAATTTCTAACCTGTGCCACCATGTAAAATAGGTACCTGTACATGAGCGCTATTTCATTATAGTGCACCGCTCAAATACTATTTGGAATTTTTTATTTTTTATTTATTTTGTTAATCGGCACACCATGTAACATATAATGCATCGGTCTCCTAGTTGATAGAGAGAGCATCGTCCGTCGGTGAGTGCTCTCGTGTTTGCGTGGGCGTATTTGTTCAGGATAGTTAATGAGTGCGAAGTTACACATGTAACACACCAGTGTTCTTTTTTGAGATACGTATCATAGCAATTTTTATTATAATTATTTGAAGCGTAGTTTTATAAGAACATGACTGACCGGGATCGTCAGGTTAGTGAAAACATCATTTAAAAGTGCACCTGCTTTCTTTATTTTATATTTTTTTTTACTTGAAAAATTTGATAACTTATTTATATATATATATAATGAAGTCGATATAGGTACATGTTTCATATTGATAAATAAATGGTTGACAAGAGATCGTAAGTAAACAAAAATATCGATAGAATACATCGATAGAAAAGAAAGACAAGTTCTTTGTAAATTTTTTACAAAAAAGATATTATTTTTATTCATATAGCTTAACTAATATGTATTGTAAATCGTGGTATCATTCAAAGCCACAAATAACAAAACTCGAAGGCAATATTATTTCTGATATAGGGACCGTAATAGCGTAAAAAGCTTACGCATAAAAAACTGTAAAAGGATGAATTAGGTGGAATCAAAAATACTATCGATCTCAATATGATGAGTTTCTTTTTTTTAATTTTCATTAATAATATACTTAAAATTATTAGTATAAATAGTTGTTCTCAAACAATTCATTGAATCACATATCTTTAATGTCTCTATAGTAGACCAAAGTTGACCACTCCATTCGTAAAATGAATTATGTTCAAGAAAAAAATAGAATGCATACAAATAGAAAAACCTAATTACCCGCTCTTTAGCTCATCTAGAGGGAATGGAAAAGTTAACCTAAAGGGGAGATATTTTTGACAAAGTTTGAGGGACTAGTGGAACGTAATGTATAGATCGTTCTTTCCACCCAAAAATAAAAAAATCAATCCAATTATTCCCAACCGAAATTTTATCTAAACTATAAGAAGAGTTTCCCATAGAAATTCAGTCAATGGACATGTTAGATCTTGTAATATACAAAGAAAATTCATGAGCAACAAAAAACAACGAAATGAAAAGTAATATCCCTTAAATTTTTTTCTGAATTATTTATAAATATCACTTTTGTTATATTTACTTTTCACATATCGATCAATACAAATTAAAATAGTAGTTTATTGTCATGTTACATATCGTGGAAGATAATGAAAAATCTCAAAAGATGAATAAAGTCGTATATCAAATGAGCCATAGGAATGTCCAAAAAGGTGTAAAAACGCATATGGTCAAAGAAACATGGAAAAATTTCGCACCTACAGAGGAGCCATATTCACATCAACAACATGCTTCAAATTCTACATATGCAAATCATTGAATTTTTTCGATTATTAGATACAATAACTAAAAATTAGTATTACAAGGTACATCTTTCAAGCATTTTCTTTCGTGGGATAAAAGAAAAGAAAAATGAACCCGCTAAGCACATAAACAAGCATGACACATGAAGAAAATGTGTTTATATCTCCAAGTGTCATTTTTGTAGTACATTTTGTTGAGTTATTTTAAAAAATCATCATTGAATGTATTTAAAAAGGTAGCAAAAGCATACGCTGTGCAGAAGAACCACTGTACTATCAATTCGATTGACATTGCTAAAGTATGGGTTGAGTATATGTTGGCATGTCATATAATAATTCTGGAATTTAAAGATATCTATCAACTTTGCTTTTACTTAGCTTTCATCTATAACTAATAAAACAAAAAAAATTTTTATATTAAATATGTGATTTGTTATGGGGTATTAGAGAAACTTAGCAGGAAACGAAAGTATGAAACTCATGCCAACAAGTGAAATTCTTTAAAAGATAGCATACTACATGGTTTTAAAAGAATGTGTATAGTTCAGTGAGTCAATTGTTATGGCATAACGTCATATTTATTTTCGTATCATATCATGTATATTATTTAATATTTTAATTTTCATTATTTCCACCACCAATATATAGCGACCCGTCACATTTTATTTTTATGTGCTTTAGATGGGAAGGTAATGAAAGAAGAAAGAAACAATCAACACCGTGAAAAAACATTCTCAGAAATAACCCATGAAGCAGCTTTCCAGCAATGAGAAAAATTCAACAGAAGAATGGTGATCATTATGTTTAGTTAATATCAAAGCAAGGGCATTGTATTTTTTTGAATATTTGTCTCAGGAAAACTCGACATTTTGTTTAATGTAATGGACAGAGATAATCCTACTGAAAGACAAAGGGATACCAATAACTCATTCCTGCTTTTGTGTGACAAACACTATCTTAGAGATATATATATATATATATATATATATATATATATATATATATATATATATATATATATATATATATATATATATATATATATATATATATATATATATGTTTTTAATTCTATTCTATTGTGTTCTCCATCGTCGTATGAAATGAACACCACCCATTAAATTTATGGATGACTAAATATAACAAATTAATCCAAACATCACATTCAAATGTATTAATAAAAATTTAATTAATATGGAAATATTGTTACAAGGTATCTAATTTTGATGAATAATGAATTTTAAAAGATCACAATAATCAAACTTTGCAGTGTCGTACGTTTCTAAAAATACAAAATGAACACCTCGTATAAAAGTTTGATTGATATAGCAATGGGTGTGTTTTGATGATACACACACAATGATGTATTTAGTAGTCGTACCTATGGGGACAATTGCTAAACACCAACACCAATTATAATTCCCGATGGTTATGTGATACTGTGATCGCGTAAGCGTTTATGTGAGACTCACGTACTAGTGCGTTTAGAGATACCCTATGGGCACCGCACAAATACCAAATATTAATTAGAAAACAATTCCCGTAGTGTTTTTTCTCATAATCGTGCACAAAGGTCGTTATAAGACTCACGAATCCTAAGACGCGTTGATACGACTCTATGGGCACCCAACACCCCAATACTACTGAAAGGCCACGTATGCTGTATCACCCTACATGCGTAGGGCTGCATGTAGCTTTTTGTAAGGCTTCTAGGGCATGTAACCTCCAACTGCTGTTTGGGTCGAAATTGCCTCAGATGATCAAGCACCCATGTATTGACACCTTAGTAGTCATCATGAATATATATCTGTAATAACCCTCTATCCACCCCAATTGTTTTAGATTTGTAAGGAAATTTTGTTAAAAAGCGTCCGCCAAAAACCTCATAATGATGTTGAGAAAAATGTTTTTTTTAACAATCTTTTGGCTAATTTTATAAATACTAAAAAACCTCCTCTATAACTCTCCGTCTAGAGGGTCTTTTTTCTTGTATGGAAGGGTATTAAACAATTATGCACCAACTAAAAAGTGTGTCTTTTTCACTTAGGAAAGAGATCTGTGGTGTTGTTTTTCTAAGAGCAAAACCGTATATAACTTTTTGATACAGAAAACTTTGGAAAGATCTAAAACTCACTGAGTGAAAATCTATCAGATAGCATTTTAATTTAGATGGACAAATATTTCATGTCAGCTACTCAAAGAATCAACACGAGCTTATAGCAGAAGAAGTGATGAAGATTATAAAAGAAAAACAAGAGGTATGATTAACCCTATTCAATAACAAAAAAATACTAGATTATGAGATATATCTAATAACCTGCATCATTTGAGAAACTCCATTTTTCTTTTTCCACTCACCAAAATGACAGATCCCTGATAGATGGGGAATGAATTTGAGAGAGACACTCGGGACTAGGAGTACATTGTTAATGCATCCATTAACAATTATGTACAATACCTTACCCCTAAAACCTCAAGTTGAGTAGAGTTTGCTGATCGAAATCTTTTGAAATGTTGCTATGTGATGTAGAAGGAAGTAAATCTGCACAAAGAGCCATATGATTGATGTGTTGTAACTCAGCAACGCATGATTTGTAGATCTACCCAAAAGATTGTATTTATAAATTATGTCCTCTCCTTGTTGAAATATTGTGCTTCTTCTATGTGCATCATCTAATAATTCCAAAATTTTTTCCAATATTTTGTTTCAATATGACCCGATATTTGTACAAAAGGCACATGTTTCATATTATTTTTGTCTTTTCATTTCTTTTTATTTGTTGTCTCTGGAGGAGGATCCATTGTTATTGAAATTTGAGGTGGAGACTCTAGTATTTTTCTTAGCCTTTGAGGGGAGTCTCTGTAGTTTGAAAACATACTTTTTATTTTTGTTAAGACTCAAATTTATGCTCACCTTTTGGAGTTATGAGCTACCGCATGAGAGCTATAAAAAAGAAGAAGGCGATGGAATACTAAAAGAAAAAAAAATTATTTAATTTGGAGGGCATGATCAACTCTATCCAATACAAAAAGAAAACTAGCTAGATTATGTACTCTAATAGCTCCCCCGATTTGGAGAAAAATCCATTGTTTTTCCACCATCACCATAATGATAGATCCTGATAGATGGGAAATGAATTTGAGGTGGAGACTCATGATATTGCTTAGCTTTAGAGGGTGTCTCATACCATGAAACATAGCTGCTTTTCTTTTGTTAAGATCGAAATATATGCTCACCTTTTGAGTTATGTGAGTCATCGTAGCCCTAATTTGAAGAGCTTGAGAGAAATATCTAGTTGCTTGAGCTTATATTTTTCTCACATGGACATGATCACAAATAGTCTCAAAGTATGTCTTTTTAATGATCCACTAAGGATATCCCTGTACATAGAAGGTAGATGAGAAAAAACCTAAAAAGGACCCTTTAATTTTGAGAAGATAAAAAAATATACACATCAGTCATATTTTTCTCCATACCTATACTTAATTGGGATAACAATTATGAGTAAATTTACCAAGATACTCCTAAATAGAGACATGTTCATCAGCGTAATAGGGGTTGATAATCTAGCTTCCAATTCTAAATACAGTGAAATTTATTGACAATTCCAAACTAACTTTGTTTGTGAGTGGTCCATTTTTTGAAGATGAAATAGTAGGTTGTCTAAAACATGCAACCCGAATCAACTCATGGTCATTTTCTTCATATTCTCATAGGGAAAAATCTTAAAATTAGTTTGTTTTCACTAAACATTTTTTCACAATTTTTTGGACTGTAACTCATTGTAATTTTTTTCCATGTATGAGTAAATTATATGAGTAAGTGAATAATTTGTATCTTTAATTTTACCATAATATCAAATACTTTCATTTTTTTGCTACATAAATTAAACACTATGTCTAGAAAAATATTATTTAAAACTCTCTCGTCCACATATTTAGTCTCATATAAAAATGTATTTTACCCAACCCTATAAAAAAGGTATTTTTCCCATTAATTTTCCCCTCAAAAAAATTTTTCCAAGCCCAAAAAAAACATTATTTTTTGAACTATATATACATTGATTTACCTGGGTATCATGCACAAACCCAAAAAAATGATGAAGTTTTCAATAATATTATTTCTTATATAGGACCAGAAGAGCGTGAAAATATTGATGGAAAATTAGGATGAATTGAGTGAATGAAAAAATACTATCGATCCAATATGACTTTCTTTTTTTTAATTTTTCATTAATAATATACTTAAAAATATTAGATACATATGTCAAAAAATCTATTAATTCAAATTTTTTTATTGTTCTACTGTGACGGACCAACTCTGTAGAAATGAATGTTTTTTGCTAAGAAAAAGAAAAAAATAGAACATGCAAATGAAAATGAATTCCTCCTTAGCTCATCTCGGAGTGGGTGTTGAAGGTTAACGAAAGGGGTAAAAAATTCTTTACAAAAAGTTTGAGGGATCTAGTGGAATGAATGTAAGAAAGATTCTTTCCACTTACTACATACAAAAAACTCAATCCAATGATTCCAAGAACCAAATTTTTATCTAAAACTACATATGAAGAGTTTCTGCAGAACTCGATCAATGAGACATGTTAGACTTTTAATAGCAAATAAAACGTATAACAACAAAAAAAGAAAGTGAAATGAAAAATAATATTCTCTTAAATGTTTTTCAGTAATTATTTATAAATATCATTTATAAATATCACTTTTATATTTTTACTTTTTCATATATCAACATATAAAAAATTAAATAGTTTATTATCAGTTACATTTTTTTCGTAAAGATTATGAAAATTCCAAAAGATGAACTGAAAGTTGATATCATAAATATGCGAGCAGGAATGTCCAAAAAGGTGACAAGGCGATATGGGTCAAAGAAATGGAAAAAATTGTATCACAGGAGGAGGCTATCTAGCAACAATAACATATCAACATAATATGTAATAATTGAATTTTTTCGATCATTAGGTAAATATAAATAAAAAATTAGTATTAAATATTAATTTTCAAGTATTTCTTTTGTGAAAAGAAAAGAAAATGAACCCAATCAGCATGAAAACAAGATCGACAAGAAAGAAAAGGTTGATATCTATGTATCAAAGCACTTTACTTCTTATAACAACTTAACTTGATTTCATTTTTTTGGTATATTTTTAAGTTTTTTATACAAAAAAATCATCATTGAATGTCTTCAACCTGGTACAGAACATACTAAAGAAGAACCATTGCATCAAACTGATTGAAATTGATAAATATGAATGTGAGTATATGTTGGCATATCATAAATTAATTGTAGGGAATTTAAAAGTATCTATCAATCTGGTACAATTTAGCCCGCTCATCTATGAAAATTAATAAAAAAAAGCTAGATTAAATATAATATTTGTTATGGGTATAAAACTTTATAGGAAAATAAAAACTATGAACTACACCCAATAGATGAAATATTGAAAACATGGTAGCGCATGGTATTTTGAAAGAATTTTTATAGTTCACAGTAGGTCAATTTTTACAGCAGTAATGTCATTTTTCTTTTTGATTTACATTGATGTATATTATTTTCATATTTTGGCAATTTTTCATTATTCTCACCAATGTATATACATCTCATTATAGTTTATTTTTATGTTTGTAGATGGAAGGTGAAGAAGAAGAGAACAATTGACATCACAGGAACAAAACATTCCTAAAAATAACATAAGTCATGGAAGATAGCCTTTCATGTATGATAACATAAAGCAAAGAATGATGATCATTATGTTTGAATATCAAAGCATGAGGTATTTTTTGAAATATTTATAGTGAAATCATGCATGATGTTTAATGAATGGACATAGTGTCCTGAAATGAAAGACAAAGCTATACCCAATAACCCTGTTCCCTATTTTGTATAGAAAAGAATGTCTTATTCATATGTGTGTGTGTGTGTGTGTGTGTGTGTGTGTATCTAATTCATTCCTATTGTATTCTCCATTATCGTTGTGAAAATCTAACACCAATCGATTAAATTTACTACTGATTAAATATTATAATGAAGAGATGTGGAAATCTAATTATGATGATATAACAAACTAATCCAAACATCAGCATTCAAAATGTCACTCAATAAAATTTGAACGATATGAATATTGTTATAAGACAGGGGCGTTCTCCCCACCCGTTGTATCACCTCGACTCTTTAAGCACATGGGGTAGCACATGCTCGTTTTTTGAGACAGTCGCACCCATCGTACTCGGGAAATTTCTTGAATGTAAAGCGAAGGGACACCATTCCGGAAAAATACCCGGGCCGATCATCCGAGTCCCATAATATCCGCGAGTCGTACTCCGGTGCGCAACTTTTGTAAGAAGTATAGGGACCGCCCAAGAATAACCCACAAACATATTTTTTAATTTTTGCCAGGGGAGAGCCGGGAGCGAAAAATTGGGGCCGCAGCTGCGTTGGCTTGCGGGTGGCGGGAGTAGGGGCCGGGTGTTACCTCCGTTAACACTCGTGAGGGACCTTGCGAGATCCGGGGGGACACCTTTAATATCCCACCGCAGGTCCCGGCAACCACCTGTGCGTGTTCGTTACCTTTTTTCATTCACGCGCCCAACTACCTGATGGGGCTCAAAAACAATTTCGGGTATCCAGACACATCCCTATCTATCTCGGGTGATGGCCCCACTATTTAACCCACATGGAGAACGCGTGTCTGTCCCGATATGGATGAGACGGTTCGGACTCGTTCCGGTGGGTATTTTCGTAATGAGTCAGCCCTCCGAAACATTGGGGGCCATTTCGGGCTCTACCTGGACCATGATCGGTCATATCTGACCACTGGCAGAAGGGTTTTTGCCCGAATTTTGATTTTCTTGGACACCCGCGATGGTTTGTATGAAAATTTCAACATGTTATTTGATGGGATTATGTGGCAACAACCTCTGGATTATGAAGGGGTGTCATTTCGATGCAGGAAATGCCATGAGGTGGGGCATTTATACAAAGAGTGCCCAAAGAGGGGTTTTGGCAGGCTAATTGTAAAGAAATCTCGCACTATGGCTACACAGACCGATCCTACTATTTGTACCAATCGGGCTACAATTGGATTGCCCCTGATTGGACTAGATGCTACGCCTGCTGCCGGGATGGTGTCGATTGATCAGCTCCCCAATTGGCTTGTCACGCATCCCAGAACTCGTGCATAGGATACCCTGGTTACTCAACACACTAATACTATCCCGGGTACTCCTTCTCTCACTGATTATATGTTTTCTAATTGCTCAGTTGATTTATCAACTATTACACTTCCTTGTTTTCCAACTGGCATTGCTGAGAATTCTCAGTTATCATCATTTTCATTTCCTTGTATTTCATCGGAATCAACTAGCCACTCTCTGAAGATCCCCTCGATTTGTTGCTCCATTGCACTAGCCCCACCATTATTTACCCCCATCATACAACATACTTCGGCTAAAACTACCTCATGCAACTCTTCATCCCCATCGGAGTCTCACACCTCGAGACATAACTATTTCTTTAGATCCCACACATTACCCCTCAGAGGCGAAGCATTCGGTATTGGGCCGGGTCAGAGCTTCTTACCCACGAAGACTCGAGGTAGACCATCTGCATTAGCAATGGCCATCAAGCATGCAAATCTTGAAGTGGAAGCGGGTACACAATCCTCAATTATGCGGGTCCTTAGAGCAAGATGACCCATATTGGCTATTACATCATGATCTGCCTCTCCTACAATTTCAGGGGACTGGCCAACCCCGATAAGATATTGGCTTTAAAGGATCTAGTTGCACAACAACCCATTGATATTCTTCTTTTACAAGAGAAGCTGGGGGAGGGTTTCGGCGGTGGAGGCTATTCTCATAGCTCTACTACCCAATTGGTCCTTTATTACACTTTATTCCCACGGTAGATCAAGGGGATGTGCTTTGGGGGTAAATGGCAAGACCACCCGGATGAACAACTGCGGGGGACGGGCAGGTGTGCTCGGTATGAATGTTCATTTTGGACAATCTGAGCTCGAATTCACTTTGATAAATGTTTACGGGCCCTGTACCAATAGAGAGGATTTCTGGCACTCTTTATTGACATGCTCACTACTGGCCACCCCTCACATCATTTTGGGTGGTGACCTCAATTTTTGTTTGGGAATTTCTGAATCCTAGGGCACCAATTCTTCCCTAGAACCTTTGGCTGAGTATTTCACCACCATGCTTAGGGAGGCCAATCTCATTGACATTTAGACCATCAAACTTCAACCCACATGGAGAAACAGAAGGACTGGAAATGCTGCAATGGCTCGCAGGTTGGACAGATTTCCTATCAAGCTACCACTCCTCTCTACTTTATCTCGGAATCGACAATGAGTTGGATGGGGCAGAAAATCTGATCACTCTCCTAATTTTCTGGCATTTGATTGTGGACCCAACAGAGCCCGGCCACCTTTCAAGTTTAATTCCAGGTGGCTTCGTGACCCTGAGTATCACCTGCTGGTTACTCAATCCTGGCAGAACTATCGGCCGTTAATTGATAGGGACCCCGCCCGAATCATTAATGAAAATCTCATGCGCATCAAGAACCTCACTATTCAATGGATTGGTAACAAGAAAAGATTGGAAAGGGAGGAACTCCACCGGGTTGAAGAGGAGATTGCACTCCTCAACAATTCTGAACTCATGGGCTATAGATCAGAGGATACTAGGATGCATCTTATTGCACTTGAGACTAAAATGGAAAAACTTATGAGGCAAAGAGAGGAGGACTGGAGACTTAAAAGCCGTGAAATTTGGTTACAGGCTGGGGATGAAAACACGAATTTTTTTCAGCATCATGCTAATGGGCATAGAACAACAAACATGATTTGGGAATTGTCTGATCAGAATGGTTTTGTGGATCACACACAATCACAACTACATGACTTGGGCACTCGACATTTCACCAACCTCTACAGAGCACCTCCCTACATTGATCTTCCGGATATCATGCACATTACATAGTCTTTCAATAGATTTGTGGAGCTGGAGCAGATAAATTACCTCAATGCACCGGTTTCAATCGGTGAACTGGAGGGGGTATTGAAATGGTTCAAGAGGGACAAAATTTGTGGGCCTCATGGCTGGCCCATCGAATTTTTCATTCACTTTTTTGAACTCATGGAAAATGATCTACTGATCATGATTGAGGACAGTAGGGTGAGGGGCAGGATGTATGATGGGTTTAACACTACTTTTATTGTGCTCATACCAAAATCTAATAACCCGACTAGCTTCCAAGAGTACAGGCCCATATCTCTATGTAACTGTATTTACAAAATCATATCTAAAATTATTGCAAACTATATCAAGACTTTCTTATCCACCCATATTGAAAAGGAACAATTTGCATTTTTGCACCACAGACAAATCCATGAGGCTATTGGTACTTCCCAGGAGGCCCTTCATTCCATCAAAACTAAGCGCCTTAAATCCAGTATACTCAAAATTGATCTTACAAAGGCATTTGAACAAGTTAATTGGAGTTACCTTCATCTCATACTTATTCATACTGGCTTTCCTCTCTCATTCATCAATTGGATTATGGGATGTATTTGTCATGCTACTTTCGGTATCATACTCAATGGCATAGCATCTGATTTCTTTCATACAGGGCAGGGTCTACATCAGGGATGTCTGCTCTCTCCACTGTTCTTTTTCATGGTTATGGAGGGACTCTCTGTCCTTATAAAAAATGCAAAGACTCAGGGTTTATTGCATGGAATCTAGATAAATGATTTACTACACCTCACTCACCTTTTATTTTTGGATGATGTACTAATATTTCTCAATGGTTCTAGACAGGATTTCGTACAATTTGAATTGCTACTGAAATTTTTTTGCAGAGCCACTGGTATGGTACCTAATGCTCTCAAATATTCTATCATCATGACTGGTTGCTCGGGCCTGGAACAAGGCATTGCCATGACTCTATTTGACTATGTCTGTATTGATATCAGTGAAGGCCTCAAATATTTGGGATATCATATCAAACCAAATGATTATAAAATCAAGGACTAGAACTGGATGATTGCCAAAATTGAACGCAGGATCAATGCTTGGTACAATCGATGGCTGTCCAGGGCTGGTCGACTAGTCATTATAAAATCTGTGCTTGAAGCTATCCCGATATATTGGATGACCCTCGCATGGATACCTATTGGTATTACTAACAGAATTAAAAGCATATGCAGACATTTTTTATGGCGCAACCAGGGAAAGGACTCTACATTTACATGGATTGCATGGGATCATATCAATATTCCTAAGAAATGGAGAGGTTGGGGGATAAAATATCTCCACCTTTTCTCAAGGGCTCTTGCGGCCAAAATGTGTTGGCACTTAATCTTTGGACAGAGCCTCTGGAAGGAGGTCATTGTGGAAAAATATATTGCATCGCGGACTACTCTTGATTGGATCAGAGACAGCATCGGGCCATCGACGGGTGTGTCGATTATCTGGAAGGCAATCATAAGAGCGGCACTCATTATTCAGAAGGGTTTATCATGGAAAATATGATCTGGTGTGAATGTTCGGATTGGCTCTGATTCCTGGTCTGGGAGTGGAGATCATTAAAAATTACCTGCATACATACTTGAGCACCTTGCTCATAGGGACATATATTACCTTGCTCAGATTGTTGACCCTGTTAATACCACTTGGTAGGGTCAGGCCTGGTTACAGGCTGATTATTTGGGGATCCCATAGGCGGGCACTCGGATATGGCAGAACTACATATGGGCACTAAAAGCTTCCAATATCCACATCACAGAACTGGAGGATGAATTGATTTGGGCCTGCTCACCTAATGTGCATTATTCCCCGAAACTGGGATACCTCACCCTCATCCAGCACAAAGAACCCAGGCAAAAAGCATGGTGGTGGAGGAGCATTTGGAAGCTGAAGGCTCCACACAAGCACAGAACTCTATTCTGGTGTATACTTAACCAGTGCATTCCCACCATGGAATACCTTCATAGACATGTCATTCATGGACCTTCTCAATGTTGCTATTGCCTCTCAAATTGTGAGGACACTACTCACCTTTTTCTACACTGCAATACCACTAGAGATATCTGGGCTCGGGTTACTACTGGTTTAGACTGCCCACATCATTGGCAGGGTGTAACATTATTGGACTCATGGACAAATTGGTGGCAGCTGAATACTGGTAGCCCGAGGATGCGCAATCTCCCCCTAATTATGGCATGGGAAATCTAGATTGGTAGAAATAAGTTGATATTCAATGGTCAGCCTATTAATTGTGATAAAATATGTGCCGCCACTATTGCTACTTTCCACCTCCTACCTGAGGATCATCAACATAGTACCCCCACATCTGGGACATAAGAGAAGATCGACCATAGCAGACCTTGGGCCTATTATGATGGTGCCTCCAATGCGCAGGGCTGTGAGGGGGGGGGGGGGGGCACATTACATTTAAATGAGCAACACCATTACAAAATCTGGATGGGATTGGGACCGGGCACAAACAACTTTGCAGAACTACAATTCCTTAGACTCCTTCTGACATTTGCTTGGGAAAAACATTGCAAATCCATTCAGATTTTTGGGGATTCACTACTTGTGATCTACTAGTTAAATAATCTTGCTCACTGTCACTCGCACACACTCTCTGCACTACCGCGAGAGGTTCATAGACTCCGAATACTTTTTGACTCCATCTCTGTGGTTCACATTTACAGGTCTCGGAACAAAGTGGCTGGCCAACTATCCAAAGAAGCAAAAGAGCTGATTTGGGGCACTTGGCACATTACTGAACAGATTGGAGGACAAGTTTTCATATTTTTCCACCGGCCTTTTATGGATGAGGCAGCTGCTCATGGGGCTGACTAACTATACAATTTTGGGGAGGATTTTGTGACTACTCCCATGGACTCTTACCGGCATGTATTATTTTTATTTCTATCATATTTATTGTAACTATATATAGTAAGTTATGCACCGAACTTACTTTCGTGAATATTGTAAAATTTAGATTAGATTTTGAGACTGATTATTAGACTACTATAGGCCAGAGTGGTAACATAATGTGATATATCTTTGACTGTTTTCAGTAGTGATACACTACCAGCATATGTAACATGTAACTTATCTTTTTTTTGCTAAGTTAAAGTAATCTATTAACAGTGAAAAAATATTGTACAACTGGCCTTGGCCATATCTGTGCCTTCAGAGAGGCAATTTAAGCTAACAGTGACTTGATTTTGGAGGCCCTGCAAGGGGCGCCATCTTGAAGAACCCAGGACAGAAAAAATCCCACGCAGGGGATCGAGCTGGAAAGACATAAACTTGCAACTATAAGCATAGCTATAACACTGGACCATTACAAGACGAGACCACTGTGAGGACAGAAACTGGTCTTTTACAAAAATTGGACCAGAATTGAGATAAGCATTGACATAGCAAAACATGCCCTCAGAGAGGGCCGAGAAAACACAAAAGAAACCAGAAAGGAGGGACGGGTTACTCATCCAGAGGAACCTCCTCAATCCTGCATCCGAAGTCTTCTGGATTGCTGTGAGCGCGGGAGAATTCATCATTGTGGTGGGCAACAGTAGGAGCTTCAGCGACAGAGGCCTGAACGTGAATAGTTTCCTCCTGCAGAGACGCCCTGGAAACCTCAGGCAGACCACTCGCGCTCTGCTGCATCGTGTTTATTTGAGTTTCGTCGCCTGGAGTAGGTTCCTCAGGCGGGTTCTCCGGAATAGGCTCCTCCAAGAAGACCACGGAGATAGCCACAATAACGTGAGGTTTGTTAAGAGCACAGTCAAACGAGAAGAGGGCCGTGTGCGACTGAGCAGGCAGTGCATCCCCAGATGGCGAATCTAACCTGCGGCCTGAACGGAGCAAGTGCCCATGGAGGAGGCGAGGGAGGCTGTCATAATGAGCAGAGGTGTCAGTCGGGGAAGAAGAAAGGGAAGGAGAATGCCTTCTGGCAAAGCGAGAAGACCCCCTCCTGCACCTCATCCTTTGCCTCAGCCTAGGCATTTTTGTAGCTTTAACAGGACTGGAGCGCTGAAGCACCCGAGAGCACGTTGCAGAAGGAATGCCCAAAACCAACCGTCGCTACAAACAATGGGCCGCCACAGCAACGTGCGTGTCATCACCTGCCGGGTATCAAATCGGTGTATAGACCGCGCTACGTACGCGGCATGACAGTGTGTTTCGCAGCTCCTGCGTCCATACCAGGTAGTCGTTATTGTGAATTCACTCACTGGCCTAGACCAGCGCTCCATGGGTATTTAAAAACTCAACCTCGCAACCTCCGTACGCATCTATCGAATAAATCTGTGCTTGCAAATATTCTCAGCAGATGTGGGAGAATAGAAGACGAGGTTGCTCATTTCTAATCGCTCAACTTAGAATAATGAAAATCGCTTTCATTAATAAGTTTCATCAATGCAAACACAAGCTGGAGAGAATTAATTTGGATCGATGAACCTTGAGCGTCATGTAGCTCTGTCTTTAATACAGTGAGTCAATGTCGCGATGAGGATGGTATGTGGCTCTCCTCAGTCCACTCATCTCGCCCTTCTCACGCTTTCTTAACCACGTGCTACACCATATCCGGTACATGTAACTTTATCATTATAATGGAAAGTTACAAATTTTTTCGCTCGAGAAAAAGTGTGTCATCTATTCGACGAATAATGAATTTTAAAAGCACAATACCTTGTCGTATGTATAAATGCCAAATTAACTCATACACTCACATTCAAACGACTAATAAAAATTTCAATTTAATCATGAATATCATGCAGGTAAGACAAGCCAATCTTTGATGAATAATGAATTTCGAAAAAAAATCACGAAATAATCAGAAATCGCTGCTAAAGCCATGTTTTTAAAAAATAAAAAATGAACACCCTGATGCTCGTCTAAGCATCATACACCGTTAGTGTTTAGTATGATATAGGACAGTGCATCCGCAGCGTATTTATGCACCTATGAAACTTTAAGGCAAATACTAATACCAATTATAACTTTGCGTGCATGCCAGGCGATATCGTACACAACATGCAGTATTTCCAGATGAACTATGGGCAAAGTACAAATACCAACACGGTAATCTAGAACAACTCGGGGTGTTTTTTAGTATTTTTCACTCATGCGTTTTCTATAAGAATATGAACCGTGCAGACAATACTTTCACTATGTGTATCGACAATCCCAATACCTACCATGAATGGCTCCGGCGTGCGTTGTATCACCACATCGTCTGATATGAGCTTTGCTGACGCGTTTTATACGTCACTGCGGTGCATGCACCCTCAGCCACCCCCAGTCAATCATCTAGTATGCATAAGCACCATGCAATGACACACCTTATTAGCGCACCGACGTGAAAACATGTCCGTGATAACCTTTTACGACCGCCTTGTAGTTTTTAGTTGTGCTGAAATTTTCTGAAAGCTTCAGGCTTTAAACCTCACACTACTCCGATGTTGTATAAAAATGTTTTTTTGACAATTTTCGCCAATTTTGTACACTAAAACCTTCCTTTTTAACCTCTCATAGAGTGATCCTGTCCTTGTATTGAAATTTCATTAAGTCATTATGCATCTAACTGAATGTGCTTTGCCTTTTAGGAAAGGAATCTAACTGTGTTGTTTTCTAAGATACACAAACTCGACATATACCTTTTTTTAGATACAAGAAAATTTATAAGATCTAAAAATCAAAATTTCTGAGTGAAAATCTACATCGTAGCTATTCTTTAATTTAGATGGACAAATTTTTTCTCAATGCTACAAAGCTTACCATTCAATGAATAAGAATGAGTCATAAAAAGAAGAAGCAGTAAGAAGCACTAAAAAGAAAAAACTTATTTAATTTCCGTAGGCATGACACACTTTTCCAATAACAACAAAAACTACCAGATTATGTAGATATCTAATAACTCCTTGATTTGAGAGAAAACCTCCATTGTTTTTCATTCCATCACTGTAATGACAGATCCGATGAGAGTGAAATTTAATTTGAGAGAGATCTGGGGACTAGGGGAGCACATTGTTAATGCATCCACTCGGCCAATTAGACATGATACCTACCCCAAAAACTCAACTTGAGTAGAGTTGTGCTGATCGAGATATTTGAAATGTTACTGTGCAATGTAGAAGGAAGAAAATCTTTGATAAAGAGCCATATGATTTGATAAAGCCTTAATCAAATAACTAGCGTATTTGTGGATCTACTAGTAGTCATGGGTTTGATAAAACTCTTGTCTGTCTTTGTTGAAATATCAGGATTATTCATGGCATCATCTAATAATCTTCCAAAAAATTTCTTCAATATGACTGCTGTGGATTTGTTGCATATAAGGTAGCACATATATCTCAGTGTGATTTCTGTCTTTTTCTCTTTCCTCTCGTTTCTTCGTTGTCTTTGCAGGGGAGGATCCATCATTATTTGAAGTGAGGTGGAGCACTTGGTATTTTTCTTGAAACGATTGAGGGAGTCTCATAGGCTTGAATGTTGTGAAACCAGCCCAAAAAAATAGAAGAAAAGAGATATCAATGCCATCTAGAAATAAGCCGCTCACTCGAGGGGGCAACCTCCAATACATTACAAGTGTACATGAGAACAATTTTGGATTATTCAAATTACAAAACCCTTCTTTTTCATATAAGATGTCCATGGGGGCCACATGTAATCCCTAGTGGGGCAACAATGTAATCCTAACATACCCAACACAGAACATTTAAGGGGCACAATAATACACAATAACATGGGGTTACAAGCGTACAATAATAACAATAAGGGGGCTATGCACTAACAACAATAAGGGACTAATACTAGTACATATAGGGACCCTAACATTGAACATAATTTTTTCTTTTTGTTAAGATCGAAATTTAGTGCTAACCTTGGAGTTATGAGCCATCAAAGCTCTAATGAAGAGCTTGAGAGAACATCTAGTCAGCTGAGCTTGGATTTTTCTCGGTGATGATATGATCACAAAATGTCTCTAAAAGTTGGCCATTTTGAATGATCCACTACAGACATCCCTTGTTGAATAGAAGGTAGATGAGAAAAAAACTTGAAAAGGACCTTTCATTTTGACAAGAGTAAAAAAATACGCTCTGCTATTCATTTTTCTCTCCTTGCCACACAATTTTAATTTGACAAAATTATGACCCTAAATTGGACTGGCAAGATACTCCTACAATAGAGACACATGTTCACTGGCTACTCAGGGTATGATAATATATTTTCTCACACACAAACAAAGGGAATTCATCGTATACTTCTAAACCAACTTTATTTCACATAGTTGGTCCATTTTTTGAAGATGAAATAGCAGGGTTGTCTAACATGCATCGAATTAACTCCCATGGGCTTCATCTTTGTTTATTCTATAGACACTGAAATCAATTGGTTTTCTACTTTCTAACATTTGCACAATCCCTTGTATTGTAACTCCTATTGCATATCTTTCCATGTATGATAATTATATGGGAGTAAGGAACAAACTGTCCATCTTTAGATTACTTACCACAATATCAAAAAACTCTCATTTTTTTAGAAATCATACTAAACACTGTGCCTAGAAAAATCTTATTCAAAACATTTGACTCAAATATTTAGCTCTGTTATAAAATGTATTTTACCCAACCTACAAAAAAAATTATTTTTCCCATTAATCTTTGGCTCAATTTCTTTTTCTCCAAACCTCATAAATAAATCATTTTTTTTAATTTTCAAGTTGCTCTTTTATAAAATAAATATAAATAATAGAAATGGTGAAAAATATTTAGGGTATATGCAAAGTAAAACACACCTTCGAAAGATTGTAAGTAAAATCTAGTAGGCAATAGTTATGTCTCGTCAGGGCACTAATCCCGAGAGTCACAACAATTATTCATCCAAGTGAACACCAATGATCGTAGTTAGAAGACCACTCAAAGTTTTGTAACAATGATTCATCCCTGCTCTTTCTGCAGAATCAGAGGGCAATCACTATAAATCGTAATGTTCCTCATAACTCAAAGTCCAATCACAAGTGACCTAGAAAGGACCATCACTAAAGCAGCCAAACCAGACCTACAAAACAAATACAAATGAATCGAATGTCGTGTTCCACAAATCTCTAAATCTAGGAAATGCGTGTCAACGATTTCAAAAATCAAATACAAAGTATATATTCTATTCTATCACAGACGACTGAACCTGTCTTTATTATCAAAGCAAGTGAGGTTGAAGCTGAAATCTTACCAATTCCAATAAGCTTTCTGTACTTTGGGAAACGATCACATTATTAAAATCTTTCTGGAAAATCTCACATTATCGACTACATTGCATACTCGGCACCATGTAACCGCTACGATACTCCAATCAAATGAAATAGAAACACTACAATCCAAAGTTGGGGTGTTGTTAAAAATCATAACATTACATAAAGGTAAACTCAAGCGTAGGAAAGTGGTACTTAGAAAGAAAAATGTAAGTTATAATGTCCTCGACAACTCACGTGTTTGGATAGTAGACTTTTCTCTCTCTGAAAGAGTCCCTAAGCTAACCCAAAGTCTGATTATCTTGGGACTCAATTCTCTCATCAAGCAAAAATGTTGGTTTCTTTAATATCTCTCGTGAATGATCGGGAGGCTTGCCTGCCTTCTTCCGCTAAGAAATTAATTCAAAACTTTGCATTTCCTCGACTAGAATTGCTATTACTAAAACAACTTCTTCATCGTGCTATTTTTTTTCTCCATCTTTTGTGTTTCGAACAACCACTCATGTCAACAACGAATGAAAAGCTACCTTCCTTGATCTAGAAGTTTGATATATGTAGCGTTGAGAGAAAGTAGCTCTCATGGACTACAAAATTATCAAAAGTGAGTTGGTAGTTTGATCCAAATGCATACATCAATGGGCGAAATATCATAGAATTATCAAATATTATCAACCCAATAATATAAGTTCAGTACTATATCATTTATAAAACAAATAACTTAATAAATTTAGGGGTGATAGATGGTGATATGTGGTGCTCGTTAAGCCACTCCTTAATTGAAGTCATGCGTTGTGATATAAATTAAATAATCATAGAGGAACATAATCTATAATAGACATCAAAACATTTACTTATGATACATCTCATTGCCAAGATTTAAAATCATACACATCAACCAATTATAACTCATTTTAAAACTATTATTATTGGTGCTATTAATTTCAAGTGGCAAAAGAATTAATACATGAGTTAAACATATTAGTAGCAAAATTTTCACTCATGATATTCACTTCCATTTGATGATGCTTTGAGTTTCTTCAACTTGTAAAATATATTTTGTTACAATAATATGATGTGATCAATGTTATATGACTAAAAACCACATCTTCTTTATTTCTGATATGACATATCTTTTTTTAATTGATCAATTTAATTAAAAACACAATACTTTAAAATATATATTTGTAACTTCAACCTTAAAAACGTCTAATAATTACTATTAATTACAATTAAAATCTTGTAAAAACCATAAGTATCTAAAATAAATAAGTGAACATATATGTATTTACACCATTAAATTTAATCAAATTGGAAAATCCTGATTCTGCAAATAAACATATTTATTAATTAAATTATATATAATATATATATAAAAACTAAAAAATAAAGGTAATATAAAATTATTCTAATGTAACATTGAAATGTACTTCCACCACCATATACAACAAATTTTGGAAAGTGAAATGTGATGTAAAAATCACTTTTATCCTGATCAAAAATCCAGATATTAAATATACAAATTGTATTATCAATACAACCTAGTTGCAATTTTGGAGGTAAATGAGATTATCCACGCGAAAATTAGTATTATATCATGCTTTAATGGATTTTACGTATCAAATCCTAGTAGAGCTTACGTTACAAAGATGAAAGAACCTAATAGAACAAATGATTTTGAAGTTATTCGATTTCATTCTCATATTATCAAATTAAAATTTCAAAATAGATTTAATCATGGATCTGGTGAAGCTGGATTATAATAGGATAGATGCGATAGGATGATGTAATGCGTACTTTTGACTTTGTTTGATTCTAAACAAGACTTATGAATGCTATGCTTGAAAGGTAAAAGAGAATTGACCCTGAAAGTAACTTTGACAAAAAAATTGATGATAAGACAAGAATAGTAACAACTATTGGACAAGGGAAGGAAGAGAAGTCGCTTAGATTTGATCTGGAAGATATTATCTATAAGAGTATATGATAATAAGACATGCTAATGATATAATCATTAAAAACAAGTAATATGATAAAATTCAATAATTAAATTATACATTTTAATTAAGTACTATATTCTTCTCCTTTTAAATGCATGCTATGAAAAAAATTGTAATATTATCATATTATTCACTATTGTAATTGACATATTTTCTTTTGCCTCTCAAATTAGAAATTAAAAAAGATGACAATTTTTTTACATACACTCGATACTTTATATACATGGTCTTACCTATGCAAACAACCTTCGAAAAAGACATATATAAATTCTCACATAGCTTTATGCTATCTATTATCATAGAACTATTGAGACAAAAGATTTTTTGGCATGCATATCTTGATTGATACACTTTGGCATGCGCTACTTTCGATTTTTGTAGCATTACAAATCTATTCCTGAATAAAGATTAACCAGTCATCGATTGCATACCTAGATTTTTCGAAGCCAAAGATTTTTTTGGCCCAAGGCAAATAGCCCTAAGAAAAAGATTCCGAGAAATGTGCACTCAAGGTAATAGCGCGCAAGAAAAGATTATGCGGCATGTCAAGAAATCTTCTTTGGAACCAGTTTCTTCAGAAAAGTTGCAATCACAATCTATCAGACCGAGAGGGCGCAAGCATGAAGCAGCAAGAACTAATAGGACTTCTTGATGTTGCAGGCAGTGGCTTCTTTGAACCGATCATGCGCAAGATTATGTGGATATTCATAACAACTACCATCGTACCAGAATGATAGATCTGATAAATGGGACAGCAAATCGTGGAAAGATCTCAAGGACTAGGAGCACATTGTTATCGATCTCACTTGGTCGTGCATATACCTAACCCCAAAACTAGCGTTGTTGCAACCTTTGGAAATGTTGCTATTCAATGTAGGAGGAAGCAAATCCTGATAAAGAGCTATATGATTTAAGGTGTCTGTAACTGCGCAATCCAGTGATTTATCAGTAAAATCATAGAATTATCAGTAAACTTAAATTAAAAATTAGATGATTTCATGGATTAAAAATTTAGAGATTAGCAAAATGCCAATCTATCTCGTGGTATAAATTAGTAGCTAGTTAACTTGATAAGAGCATCTATACAAACAAGAAAAACAATCAGCCAAAATTTATAGAGATTTTTTTATTTATTTATTTATTTATTTATTTATAAAGTAAGAACTACAGGAGGACTCCTTTGAAATAAAATCTCAGACGTGAGACATAGCTTTCTTTGGAACCGATTACACGCAAGTGACGGACAGTACCATGGTTTGATTCCAACTAAAAATCACCAGTTGATTTCTCAATAAAGTTTTGTGCGTTGATTATTTCCTATGCTGTAACCACTATGAGCAGTCAGTAATCTGAGTATCGACTTTGGTTGTGAGTCCCAGTTGTATATTTTGGATGAGTGGGATCTTTAGTTTAAGAGTTGCAGTGAATTTTTTGACAATTATTTTATATTTCTAGTGGGACTCTAGGTTTGAGTTTCTAGTTGATTTTGGATATCTATTTCATATTTGAGGGGTGGTGGGGTACATAGTGTACATTTAATTTGTGAGTGGAAGTGAAAGTTAATTTTGAATAACTATTTCACATCTAATAGTAGTGAAGTTGAATTTTATATATTTTCTTTTTAACATTAATAAAATTGTAAATATGTTATTTTATATAGTTATATTAGTTAATACTTATTTTAAATTAATAAATTTGTAAATATATTATTTTATATAATTATATTGTATGGTATAATTAATAATGTTTTTTAGATTATATAATTTAATTGTGTTAATTAATATTAGTACCATATTGATGATTATGTTATATTAGAGCTTATCGTGGTTTGGTCTAGTGGCAAGCGCTGCATTGCTGTCATTGCTATGTGCGTCGCTGGTCGCAATGTCACTACGAGTTCAAGTCTCCTGATAGCAAACGAGGCTCATGGTAGGGCTCGTGTAGCTCTCCTCCTAGGAGTATAGTGGTAGCTAGGTGATTCAATCTATCGTCACGCTGTAGTACGACATACCTGGTGTCCCGTCGATTCCTCCTAGTAGAAAAACATTAAAATGAAAAAATTAAAAATTATATATATTAGAAAAAAGAATTATTTTAAATAAATTACAAACAAATATATAAATATTATTTTTATATAATTATATTTTATGATATAATCATTAGTAATTATGTTACAGTAATTTTTTATTTTTTTAATTAAGATAATTACCATTTAATTGACTGATGAGAGAATGATATATAAGTAATACAATTTCAAGCAAGAATGGTTTTTAAAAATTAAAGTAGATTTTGTTTATTATTGAATCCAAAAAAAAATGTTCGAAAATGCTCACTTCCTCTAAGTTAGAGTTGGTGATATTATCCCTAAATCTCAACTACTAGAATTGTTCTTATAAACAAAATATGCAAAAGTATTATAGTATAAATATTAGTGAGATGTAATTTAATTAATATAGTCAAACATTAAATTCTTAAAATTAAAAAAATTAACAATTTCATTAATCACATACCTAGTAATTCACAGCTGAAAAGTTGTATCACCTCCAGAATGGGAAGTTTTTTTTCACTTTTCTCTGAAGGCACAGTAGGTACTATTATTAGGGGTGATTCTCGTTATGGGAGGCCATCCCAGAAGCTCTATGACTCGATTTTTCTAAATTTGGAATTGGAAAATTTGAAAGTTCAAACATTTTCAACATTGTAGATGGAGAGCAGAAATGAAGCATTTTTTCACACAATCTGGGAGAGGTCCAAGTAAGGAGGCATGCATCGTATCTTTGTGGACAATGAATATGTTCTTGGAAGTCAGTTTGTAGGATCAAGCATCTCGATTTGGTATCGTAGGTAATGTGACAGATAGTAATGAACTGAGCCCAAGGTAAATGGTTTGTTGATGGTAGTAAAACTAGTTTAGCTCTAAACCCTAAGGTTTTTCAAACACTCGCAACTCGGGTGATTGTTATTAAGACAACTCGTGTGGGATACCATCTCACGGGCGTGAAAATGTTCTTTCCTTAGTGGTGGAAAAGGCGCGTAATGAAGCTTCTACAATATGGCAAAGCGTATGGGCACACATGTAAGGCACAAACGGTGCCGTCCTGGTTGGTGGGGGTGGGAGACACCACATGGCATTCAACGGTCCATTTTACCTACTATATGTGAACTTAGATGGTTTTCAAACATGCTTAGGGCTAATTTTACTGTGTTTCCAATGCTTTAAGAGTCAGTTTGCTTTACCTAGGTCCGTAAGCTTATTCTTTTGGGTTCCATTTCTTCCTTACGGCTACTTGACAATATAGTTTTTATTTTCGTGGGTGTGCATTTCACATGCTCATGTGGTTTCATATTTACCACACCGCCTGGCCCATTCTAGTACACCCATGTAAGTTGCACCCAGTATCCTCCCTATGCGCCATCTTTTCTGTCCACCCGTAGCTGGTCACGTTGTCGTTGGAGTTAGGTTAAAGCTTTTCATTTTCTGCTCTCAGTCACCCTTGCTTGCCAGCATCGTTGTGGCTTTTGCTTCATATATGTTTTTTCTGTCGTGTTTCCAAGTCAAGGGTCAATGCTTGTGGTGTTTTTTGTGGCACAACCCGAAAGGACTCGCCTTTAGGTTTGTCCCATGGTCACTATTTTCTCCGGTGGTGGTTCTGTCCCAATGGTCTGTTCTTCAACACAGCAAGTTGTATATGCTGTATTGACGGAACAACCGCAGTGGAGACATCTCTTCCGGGCAGTGGAACCCAGGAACATAACCCAGCTGAACTTCCTATGGCTGCTCCACCGGACAAGAGACGCAAGGTCATGAACTCGGTGACGGACTGGCTTTCCTGGTAGGATACTGTATCCAACCTCACCAGAAGGCAAGGTACCGAGCATGAAGTTTCCTCTCTCCAGGTCACAAAATGGTTGGCTTGGGGTCTGGCTGCACTGAGTCCCCGCCTGGTAAAGGTAAGAAGAATTGGTCGCTAGGTCACCGTTCCGTATCCTGAGGCCGGAGGTGAGCAAGCCGTGCTGGGTGTGGTAGAGTATCTCGTTCAGGTCAGGTTCAGCTTGTTCCGGCAGATAAAAGTATGTATTTCTCCTATGAATGTCATCTCATTTTTTTTTAAGGGATACAACTCCTTTGGGGAATTTACAAATGAACTTGCGGGGAGGATGACGCAGATTGAAGCAAAGTTCTTATTTGCAAACCTCGGCGGTATGCTCTTAAAGGCGGCTCTCAATTTGTGTGGAGGAGGGTCGTGGCCTAAGAAGGTTTTCGAGGGAATCCAAAAGTCAAGGGAAATGTGGTTTGGATGGTGCTTGGTGGTGATAGGTGTTTTGATGGTCTACTTTCGGGCTGGGCATGGGACCTCTGTTGGGTGAAAACAATTTGATGGTAATTCAAAGAGAGGACTCATACAACACAATTAAATATTCAAAAATTTTCAGGAGAAAGATGTGCCCAATCGTGACTCGCAGAGAAAAAAAGGTAGCGTTATTAAGGTAAGTCCCAAGGAGTGTCCAAACTGGTTTGGGGGTGGACCCATATTTTGATTCGGCGGTAATGGCTAAACAGCACTCTAATCGTATCCTAGTTACATATCTCAGAGACAGCCCTTCCGGCTGAATACACATGAATGGGATTAATCGCACTGTTGGAGGCACTAGACGGAGATGATGCGCAGGTACTATCTATATGCCAAAGCGATGGTTTATGGTCATTTTCAAGAACGTGCGAAACGTCGGAGTGGGTTTTTCAAGATGAGAGGGATTTGAAGATATTGCTCCCATTCTATCAAACATGGGATCTGCCAGCACAGGGTAAACAGGGAAAGGGTCGATGAGATTCCGTGAGTGGGGTTAGGCTCCCGCTCTCACCCCCTATTTTCTAGACTATGTAGGTATTTCTGTGCTACTGGTGATATCTCGGGGACTTTTCCGGAGGTGGGACATGTGGGACCCGTCCAGTAGTCACAAAACCCGCATTCCTCGTTACAACCGCAATCGAGGGATGGAAGATGATTTAAAAATTATTTCTAAATGTAGAAGGTCATGCGATGTGAGCAAATCAATACTTTACTGTAGACAATCTCCTGCTTGATGCTTTATCTGGTACACAAGTTAGGGTACTTCGTACCTCACATCGTCTTTCTATGTGTTCTCAAAATATAGCTAAAGACACAAAGAATGGGGCCACTCATGGTCGCTGACCAGTATTCGAGGTCTCCGGAAATGCAGCAGGGAAATGGAGGTCCAACAGAAACAGCACATGGACAATAGTGTACCAAGAGAGGATGAGGGCTGATCCAGAGTGGAAGAGAAAATTCCTCAATGTCGATGGATGACATGTAGGATCTGGGATTGAGCTCTCGACTCTGGAGCAAGAATAAGAGACGATCTCGTTGATCCAACCTCGTATTTGTGGACACTACCTCTCTCCTTTCTTGTATTAAACTCTTGACTCTATTTTTTCAATTCAGTGCTGAGTAAGTCTTGGGTCCCTCTGAAGGCGTGCACTCGCATTTATCCCTAGTGTATGAGCAATGTCGTCGCACGTACGGACAACATTATTACTACACTATACCCAGTTTTCGATGACACTGTCCCTTACAATATTTGGCCCTACGACACAAATTGCATCGTAAAAATAAGTTCATGGTGGGTTGGGGAGAGCTATACTATCATGTATAAACAGCCAAAATATTAAGATGAGGGTGTCAGATATTTTGCAAAAGCCAAACTCTAAATCCATCTGGATATTTTGGATGTAGTAGACAACTTTCCTTCAAATGGGCGCTGTAGAGTAGCTGTTTGATCCCTGACTCTTGGTTTTAAAATGATTATTTTTTATTTCAATTGTAGGGATCCCTGCTAGTGCACCCAAAAAATTAGCTTTTCAAAAATCTCTACCAACGTGACAAGCTCACGATGTCATTTTTTTCTTTAAGAAACTTTGGGTCGAGGGGACCTCGTTTTCCTTAATTTTGACCTCCCTCTGCCATAGTCGGGACCTTCACTATACCTCGATGATGGTTGTTTCGAGAGGCCTATCACTACCAGTCTTACAGACAGTATATTCTTTGAATGTTCTGAAATTGTTGACTCTCGTAATGTTGAGTGATTGGAGGAAGTGTTCTTCACCTAACCGCAAGCTACAACCCTCACCCTTGTTAAAATATTTATGGTCCTTAGAGTAATGACAGGGACAAGTTTCTAGAGCTCGATTTTTCTGAAGCTAAATATTTCTTGAGTGAAAGCTCCCTCATTTGATTGTTTGCACAACTCAGAACCTCATTCTCAGGGAGATTGAAGCGTTTGTAACCAAATCTCGCGTCCAAATCCCTAGAATTCCTTCCTCGATGAAACTTAGGGATGGAAAGCTCTTTGACCCAAACTTGATCAAAATTGCTTTCGACCTGAGGAAAACAATAGAGTGTGTGAACCCGAAAAATTGCTAAAACATCGAACCCGATTTTTTCTCGTAAGATGACTTTGTCATGACAAGAATGAAATATTTTGTGTCGCGGGATTGAAACGCGTGGTGAGTCTTGATCTCTTCAACTAGGGGTCCTTGAAATGATAAGGGCCACTTCAAAGAAGCTAACCCTCCTTTTAAATTTAACTCGCTCACTCGAAGGAGGAGGGATTCCAAAAAGTAGAATCCGATTCATGGAGCCCGATGATGAAGTGAGATAGTACTTTTTCTCTGCCCATTAATAATCTTATATCAAATATTATAAATCGCACACCATCTTGTGGGAAAAATAAAAATAAAAAACGAATACAGAAAAGAGTCTCATGACATCATCGATAGCTTTGGAGATTTTATATAAGGATACTCGAAGACAAGGGTTTTTGTTGCCGATGTTCTCTGGATAACCTAAAAAACATGCTAGAAAAACACTGGGGATCTATTAAAGGCTCGTCAAAGAGGCTATCAAGAGATTGAAGAGCGCAGTCACATGGTTACAAGCAGTTAACGTAAAATACAGACTGATTTGTTTTCACGAAATATGCAAAAGGGTTAGAAGTAATTCAAATAGCCATAGGGTAACTTGACACTCTTGAGGGGAGAGAAGGAAAAGATTTGAAGACCTCGCCGCTAGGGGAAAAATTATTTCAAAAAATACTTCACTATGTAAATCTGGGAAACGATTGGGTGAAATAACTATGTAGCTCAACCTTTTCCCGTAGTGATGTGGACACTTCGGGAGGAAAATGTACCTTTTCTATGGTGCACCTGTGGGAGAAAAAGGCAAGGAGCAATGCCACAAAGTCCATGAAAGACAAAAGCCCCGATCTGCGCATGATCGGATGGTTGAATCCTTTCAGCACTTTTTCTCTTCGACCCGATGCGGATACCTATCGCTTTAAACGTGTGGAAGAACTGGTGAGTCAGAGGGTTTTTAACGTGATGATCAGCATCAAAACAACGTTCCCCGGCTCTCATCTCCAAAAACAAGACTCTCCTTCCTCTTTTAATGATTTCTGACCTATTTTCTGTTATGTAATTGTATATATATAAAGTCATTTCACACTGATCACTAACAAGATGAAGCCCATTTTATCGAAATAGTATATCTAAAGAACATTTAGCCTCGGATGAAAGAGAAGATTCATGAAGCTATTAGTGTGGCTCCCGACGAAACTCTCCATGGTGAAACCTTCGGTCAAAAAAAAATGTATGATTTTAGATCTGATTCTACAAAAGCCTAGCATGATTAGATTTGCAGACTGTTGTATCTCGAGACTCTTTTCCTTACTCATAAGGGGTTCTCACATTGACCTTATCAACCCAGATCTGCATGGGATGTATCAGTAAAGTGTGTCCTTTATGTGTAGTCGATTAATGGAGTGGCATCCCATTTTTTCTCACAATCATGGGCTAAGATAGGGATGTCCTCTCTATCACCACCTCCTTTCTGGCCGTTTAATATGCATTATTGAACCATACCAGTTTCAGAGGAATGAGAATTTTATGTGGGTTTAGTGTGGGATCACATCGTGATTTCTCTATCTTCTTTTCGTGTGTATGATATTTGATTTTTGCAATGTGGGAACATGTAGAGCTCCATGGTCCTAAGCATGTCTTGCATGATTCATTATTTTCCAAAATTCCATCTCCACAAAATCAATCCATGATTCTTATAACATATCTATATTCTAAATCATAGGAAGAGTCACCAAGCAATTGTCAATCTAGATATGATTATGACTTTTAATAGAAAATATGTACAACATATCAAAAGAAAGAATGAAAAAGTAATATTCTCTGAACATGTTTTTTCTGAAATTATTTGATAAAGTATCATGTATAAATATGACTTTTTGATTCATATTTACTTTTCTTATATACTCATATATGAAATAGTTTATCTATCATCTTTCGTCATGCGAAATTTTTCATGTGACGTGGGCATCTCAAAAGATGAATGAGCCGATATCATAAATATGCCGTAGGAATGTCCAAAAAGGTGTACAAGGCCATACTGCTAAGTAACATAAACAATGGTATTGCAAGAGTGGTCTATCTCAGCTACACATACTTCAAAATGTAATATGTAATCATTGAATTTTTTGATTGGCATATAGCAGTAATATAAATAAACAAATTAGCATTAAATATTAATTTCAAGTATTTTCTTGCATAAAGAAAATGGATCCCAACTACATACAAAATAGGGGACTATATAAGGAAGGGTTGTATATCTATGTTTGTCACTAGTTTTTATTTATAACAATAACTTAACTAGATTTTCATTTTTGTATATTTTAAGTTTTTTTTATAAAAATCATCACTGAAAATGTTCCTCAAATCAAAATAACAAGCTACAAAGAAGATCCACTGTGACAAATGACTCATATTGTGGAAGTTATGGGTTGTGAGTAGCATGTTGGCATATCATAAATTAATTGTGGAATTTGTAAGCATCTATCAATCTTGTTTACTTAGTCATTTATAATTGTTAGAACAAAAAACATTTTATATTAAATATATGATTTGTTGATAGTGTATAAAATTGTAGGAACAAACTATGGAATCCACGCTAATATGAAATCTCTGTAAAGATGGCATAGTACATGGTTTTCTGGAAAGAATGTGTAGTTCATGAGAGTCAATTTTTGCTATGGTAATGCTACTATTTTCGATTTTCATATTGATGTATATTATTTAATCTTGCAATTTTCATTATTCTCACCATATGTATAGGGTACACGTTCCATTATAGTTTCTTTTTATGTTTGTACATGGCAGAAGTAAGACTAGAAAACAATCAACACCGTCAGGAACAAAAACATTCCTAAAAATAACCTAAGTCATGGGAAGCTTAGCTCACAGTAAGACAATACCAAGCCAAGAAGAATGATGACCATTATGTTCATGGATACTGTGCAAGCATGCGTTGTATTTTGAAAATATTTATCAATGAAATCATACATTTTGTTTAATATGCAATGGACATAGTGTCCCAATTGAAAGCATGTGCTTAAAAGGACACCTAATAACTATCCCATTTTTGTAAAGGGACAAAGAACCGTCTTATATATGTAAAAGTGTGTGTGTGTGTGTGTGTCATGACTATCATTCGCTGCATTCTCCATTGTCATTTGGAAATGTCAATGACCACCTATTCAATTTATGGAGATTAAATATTATAATGAAGAGATGTGAACTCTAATGATATGATATAACAACTAATCCAAACAGACATATTCAAATGTACCTAATAAAAAATAAATTAATTTGATATGAATACCGTTTATAGGATACGTACGTCGTTTTCGATGAATAATGAATTTAAAAAAGTCACAATAATTATGATATGATATAAAAAATTAATCCAAACATCATATCTAAAATGCATTAATATTACACTTACCATATAGAATACTTTTATAAGATGTATCTACTTTTGATGCTAGACTGAAATGAATTTTAAAAATCTTCACAATAATTGCACTGTCACATAAAGATGATGCTTTTCTAAAACATAAAATGAACACTGCAGGCATGTCACATCATGAACTAATAGTGTTATATGACAGGATACAGCATCTGTGTATTTTCTATGACCTAGGTGGGGTACCGTAGACAAATACTAATACCAATTATACCTTTCTGCAGGCCGAAATGAGAAAAGGCGACCGGGTAAGCGCAGGTGGAGACTACGCACTAGTGCATTTGAACCACCTGTATGAGCATCCGACAACACCAATACTAAGCTTAGAACAATCTGTTTTCTTTCCTGATATCGTCACTGCATTTTTCATAAGAATACGAACCGTCATGAGTGATATAGCATTATCGGCACCGCACAAATCCACAATACCAATAGAATGGCATGCTGTACGCGTACAAGGCAGTTCGAGCGTGGTTTTATACCGCTAGCGTCAATGCCACGCACTCTTCGACCGCCCCTGAAATGACTACCCGTTTCAGATGACACAGCACCATGCCATGCGTATACCAGTTAACGATAACGCACTGGCAAAAAACATACATGAGAACAGCTTACCACCTACCAGCTTTTTAGTTGTGATGAAATTTGTTAAAAGAGCTCACCTCAAAACCTCCGTTACTAAAAACCGATGTTGTAGAACATTTGTTTATACCCTGTCAATTTTATAATACTTTAAATCCCTCATTTTTAACCTCGCTAGAGGATCTAGTCCTTGTAGTGAAAGTTGTCATTAAAATAGGGCATATGCAACAACCGAAATGTGCTTTCCCTTTAGTGAAAGGGATCCTGGTGTTGTTTTCTAAGAGCACAACTCTACGTACTTTTTTTAATTCAAGAAAATTTTAGAAGATCTGAAAATTCACATATTTGGTGAAAATCTATCTACGCTATCTCTAATTTAGATGTACTAAATTTTTTCAGTCATAATATTACACAAGGAATTAGCATGAGCTATAAAAAAAGAAGAAGTGTAGGAAGATTAATGAAACAATCTGTATTTAATTTGGGAGGTAATGATCCACCTCCATCCAATAACATCACAAAAACTACTAGATTATGTAGATACCTAATAACTCCCTAATTTGAGAAAACTCCATTGTTTTTCCAGCTGAATTCGTAATGATAGATCTCATAGATGTGAAATGTAATTTGGAGAGATTCTTAGGACTAGGAGTACATTGTTAATGCATCCACTGACAATTGTATGATACACTACCCTAAACCTCAACTTGAGTAGAGTAGCTGATCGAAATATTTGAAACTGTCACTAGATGTGAAGGAAACAAATCCAACAAAAGAGCCATGTGATTTGATGTGGCCTTATCAAGCAACTCAAACTGGTGATTTGTAGATTCATACCCAGAGCTCAGTCAATAAAGCATGTCCTCTTCGTTGATAGTATTGTGCTTTATTCATGGAAGCATCTAATAATTCCAACTCTTTTTTCCAACATTTTTCTTCAATATGACCAGATTTGCCAAGCTAAAAGGCACATGTTTCTATTGATTTATTCTTTCTTTCTTCTCGCTTTCTTCATTGTCTTCGTAGGGAGGATCCACTCATATTTGGAAGTTGGAGGTGGTGACTAGGTATTTTTCTTAGTACTTTGAGGGGAGTCTCTGATATGCTCGAACATAAATTTTCGTTTGTTAAGATCAACAGTATGCCCAACCTTTTTGGAGTTATGAGCCATCAAAGCCTAATTTAAGAGCTTGAGAGAAATATACATAGGTTACTGGAGCTTTAGATTTTTTTCTTTTCCTCACAGATATATGATCACAAAATGTCTCAAAGTTGTCAATTTTGAATGATCCATTTAAGGATATCCTCTTGTTAAAAGATGATGTAGAGAACCCATAAAAGGACCCCTTTTCATTTATGACAACATAAAAAAACACACCGCTTCAGTATTTTTCTCCTCACATACTATAATTGGGAAAAAAACTAGTGACCTGAAATTGACTAAGATATCTCCTAACAGAGACATAAGTGTTCATCAAGTAGTAAGGGTTTTCCAAGATAATCTAGTTTTAATTCCAAACCAACTTTGTTTCGTGGGTGGTCCATTTTTTAAGATGAAATAGTAGGTTGTCTAAAGATACGCAACCCAATCCCAACCCCATGCTTTCATCTTCCTTTATCCTTAGTAGGGAAAATCTTGAAAAATCTGCTGGTTTTCACTTAACATTTTTTCTACAATCCTTTGATTATAAACTTCGCTGCAATTTTATATTTTCCATGTATAGATAAACTTATATGATGTATAAGGGACACATTCTGTATCTTTAGTTTTACCCATAATACTCAAATGATCTTACATTTTTTTTTAAAGTAATCTGATAATTATACATCATACTGAAAAACTTATTTAAAACTTTTTTTCATCATATATATTTAGCTCCAGATAAATGTATTTTACTCCAACCCTTACAAAAAAAATATTTTTCGCATTAATTTTCTTTCGTACCTCAAAAAAAATTCCAATCCTAAAAAAATCAATTTATTTTTTTTAATTTCAAGGTTTGTTTTTTAAAAAATTAATAATAATAAAATGGTGAAAATATAGTTACTTTGCCTGATGCCAAAAAACACCTTCAAAGATTGGTGAAAGTAGCAGTATAATATTTATGTTTATGTATGGCACTAATCCCCACTGCCATATAAAAATTCTTCAGCATATGCAAGTGAATGTCACCCTCGTAGTCGCAGGACCGCCATGCTCTTTGGGAACAATGTTATCTAATCCTCCTCATACGTAATGTCAGAGTAGGCAATCACCATCACCGTAATGTTCTTGTAATGTGTCAAGGTGAATCCGCACATATGACCGAGGCAATCACCATCACCGTAATGTTCTCGGCAATGTCATCCGAATCCACCTACATGACCGTAGTAGGGCAATCACTCATCACCAGTAATGTTCCCGTGTTCTAAAAGTCCATGCATGGGATCGAGAAAGATGCTTCTGTGGCTGAAATGATTCCAACACGAGGGCAACAGCTTATCTGAAAGAGGATTTGACGTGGACTGAATAGGGTTGCTACTATCGGTATAGTAAGATGTGAGTGAGAAACTAGTCTAAATCGCTAAAGGAGCCAAACCACCAGTAAAAGAATAAAATGAACAAATTGTGTATGTGTCTGTCAGACCTCTTCTAAACCAGAAACGATGTTAATGATTTCCAAAAATCGAAATAATAAAGAGTAGTAAATAGATATCTCTATTCTAGCACATCAAACCAACTCTTTTATATTCCCGCATTTATTTATTTACACTAGTTGAGGTTCAAGTTGAAATCTCATCATTCCGAACAAACTCTTGGCATCTCTTGGGAAAAAAATCTCCACGTTACCCGACTTTTCGTGAAAATCTACATTATTGAAAATCTACATTTTTTACTATAGTACGCTTTTCCCCCGCATCATACCGAGTATGTAACCCGCTAATATACTCCAATGGAATGAAACAGAACACTGCCAAGTAAGTTGGGTTTTGTTAGAAATCGTATGATTGCATGTAAGGTAAACTATTTAGGAAAGGGTAGAGAAAACAACGTGCGAGATTGCTAATCGTCTCGCAACCCTTGTTTGATATGACTCCCTCTCTGTGAAAATTGGCTATTTCAAAGTCCCGCTATCTAGTGATTCAACACTGTTCTATCAAGAAAAAATAAAGGAAGGTTAGTTGCTTTTAATGTCATTGTTATAATTTTTTGTGTAATTATTTCGAGGAGGTTGATAACGAAGATCTCAAGTGGCAGACAGGCTCAAAATGCCAAGAAATTTCAGCCTATGCTTTGGATCTACATTAATCCTACAAACTTTGTGTTACTCGATTAGAAATTACAAACAACTCTTCATTGTTATCTCTTTTAAGTTCTGTAGTTTCCATGAAAGAATCATAGCCGTCAACCACGTATAAAAAGCCAGTGAAAAAGTCATCTTAGGTCTAGAAGATCATTAATTCCATGACACCAGAAGGTAGGATTCCATGGGAATGATAAAATTATCACCGTAGCTTTAAATGGTTTGTTTGATTCGGCGCCGAATTCAATGGGCTAACATCATAGAAATTAGCAATAAGCTATCAATCGATAATATAAGTCTGTAAATCTAATTTTTCTGATAGTGAAGTCGATCCCAGCTCACTCCTTGACGCCTCTAGTGAAAGATAAGTGTATTGGACATGACATGATGAAGACATGTAGCCCTCTCCAAACTTTCACGAGACATATATATATATATATATATATATATATATATATATATATATCTTAAATATAGATATATTATTGTAACTGATATAAATTAAATAAGATAAGTAAAAAGGAAATAGTAACGAATGTATAATATGATACTCAAAAATTTACTTATAATATATCTCATTGCCAAGATTAATAAAAAAATCAACTAAATTATAACTTTATTTTAAAATTATTATTATTGTTATTAATTAATATGGCAAAAGAATTCATATATGAATTAAACATATTGTAGAAAATTTTTAACCATGGAGATTCACTCACTTTTCATCATGGAGTTTTTTCAACTTGGTAAAGATTCTTTATGTTAGAGTACTCATATTCTATCAAGTAGCCAGTACAGGGCTAAAAATGCTTTATTTATTTCATAAGGGAATTTTTTTTAATTGATCAATTTAATTAAAAAATCATGAGTACTTTAAAAAAATAAATTTCAACCTCAACCTTAAATCTCTAATAATCATTACATAATTAAATTAAAAATTGTAAAAAAATCCTCATTCTAAAATAAATATGTGGAAATAACTTATTGACCATTAAATTTAAAATTAAGTAGAAATCCCTATTTCAAAATAAGCATGTTTATTAACCCTAAAATATACAGTTATAATATACGAAATAAACCTATAAGAATAGTAAAGCATAAACACTTTATGTAATTAAATGTAGTCACCAAAATAAACAAATTTGAAAGAGAAGAGATGTAAAAAAGTCATATTTATCTAATAAAAAATCTAGATATTAAAATATACAAATTGTATTATGGAAAGCTGAGTTGTGATTTTGGGATGTAATGGATTTTATTCAAGGAAATTAGAATATATAGCTTTAATGGATTTCATGCTGTAATCTTAGTAAAGCTATATGTTAAGAAAAAACCTAATAGTAATACAGGATTTTGGAAGTTCTATTCTAAACCATATTCTTTGGATCACTGTTCCATGTGTATCCCTCAAAGAAAAAAACAGCAATAAGCATACAGTGAATAAGAAAGAAAACAGATTCATTAGATAACTCATGAATAAATATATATAATATTATTAAAAAAATATTACTATTAATTTTGATAATAAGAATTATAATAATTTATTAATTTCATTATAAGTATCTTGATTAATTTCATATGATCAAGATCCCAACAATTTTGAAAAAAATTATATATACAGTTATTACTACCATTAATTTTATTGTTAATATCACAAACATATTTTGAAAACATGAAAGAGTAATAAAGGGAGCTGAATAGAGAGGGGATTGGGGTGGTGCCAGATTTCTATCACAGAGAGAGAGCGAACGAGTCAACGGAGAGGGTGATTTCTGATGAAAAGAGGGACTCAACGGTACCTGAGTGAACGATAGACCTGGCAATGCCATAACTGTTTGAGGCAAGTTGAGGAGGTTTAGTGGATGTAAGTGACCCATCAAGAATGAAAGGATAGTTTCTAGAGTTTCGCAAAAGAAGATTGAGTTTAGGAGTGTGAGTAGTTTCAAAAAGAAAGATTTGAGTTTCAGAAAGAAAGATTTTGGTGAAGTTTGGATTATATATTTACATATAATAAAAAATTACAAAAATAGTAATGAAAACTAGCAATAGCTAAAACATGTAAACGCATAAGAACAAAGCAGAATACATAGGGAAATAGTAATATAGAAGAAAAAATCTTAAAATTTTAAACCAAAGTTAGACCACCTTAGTTTATTCAAAAACTCATACATTATGTTTATAAATAACTGTAAAATTTCAATCCATGGTTAGTTGATTCGCAGTCAATTAAACCTAGTAGTTTCACGTTGATCCCCATAACTATGTTTCACGTTTTTGTCAGAGATTGCAAACCACCTCTCAAAAAAGCTTTGATATGTGATGGGAGTTGAACCATGCCAAATTAGCTAGGTCTCAGAATTTTCAGGTTGGAATTTGGTAAAAAAATTAAAAACAAAAATGCTGAAATGAGTTTCAATAGTTTTTTAATGTAATAGATTCAAGTATCATGATCAGTGTCAAAACAAAATTGTGATTACACCCTAAAATCTTAATAAGTTTTAACAGAACTATATCTCAAACTATCTACAAAGTATTTATAAATTTTAATATCATAATTCTAAAAAAATTCATTACATTTTGACTTTTTCTATTTTTTTTCCAGTTGTTTTGTCATTTTCAAATATGAGTCTTTATGATTTACCTCAGTTTGCCCACATCTAAAAAACTTCATAACTTAACGTAAAAAAACAATAATGATTTTTTTCTGAAGTTTGAATATTCACTGGATTTCGCTAGTGTTGCAGGCTCCCTCACCTTTTGGTATTCGTAATTACCAAGGATGAACTGTATATTTGACTATTAATGTGAATAATTAAAACCGAGCTTCGAAGCTTTTTGCTTAGCTTCTCAAACTCTCTTTTTAGTAACATAAATTTGAATGCTTCTGAATTCATACAACCCCACTGGCATATAGTTACAACGAGTCGATAAGAGTAAGATAAGATATAACAAGATTATTGAAAGTTACGAATTAGGCCCCTCGCTTTATATACCTATGGTAGGATGGGTCCTTTCACCAATGCACATGCCTCTTTTCAATTAACTACTAACTACTTTGAACATAATTCACTTATTTAATTAGTTAGTGTACTTATATTTATTCTATTTTATACAAATTATATTTGTTACACAAAAATGTTACAACCACTTTTCTTTTTCGCATGGAAAGTATGGGAAGGCTCTATCTATGGGAACTCTTCACCCAATTTGCCTCACAATATATGGCAAGTGATTGTGTCTTCATGCTTATTTCTGATCAACTAAATCCATGTATGATTATTCCCTTGCCATACATTTGCAACATTGCCTCACAGAGAGAGTCAAGCCTTTCTTCATAATCTCATGGTCCTTTTGGGAACACATGCAAGTGATGGGATTTACCACTCCAGAGACTTGAACAAGACTTGTTTTGCTTATATCATATTCCGGCTAACACACCTACATGTCCTTACTATTTTCTACAGCTAGCGAGAATGCATGTATACGAAACAAGTGGTTAAGCTGATGTACACTTATCATACTCATGTCTCTGAGACAATGAAGGAAGTACATCAACGTTATCCCACTTGCGAGTGGGACTAGTACGTCCCCATCCAAGAGTGTCAGTGTAGTCACTTAGTCCTATGTTTCTTTGAAGCCCATATGACAATGACACTTCTACTCTATTCACTATATGTGGGATGGATTGGGCAAGAGAGATTCTAGAACCAAGACGTAGGCTTTGGGATCCCTGTGTACTGAAAGATCTCTCCTCATTTCGTGTCGTACGCAGTGTAGAGAAGGTTAAAGATTTAGTGGGCACATCTCGAGACCCAGCACATTTCTGGCAATGACAATGGTGGCGATCAACTCAGCAGAAGATACTTGTTCAAAGCATTGTCGAGGACAAGCAATTGATGACTCGAATGCTAGATGACAAATATACTCTGTAAACGTCTGATGTTGCTTAATGATATGTAAGATGCAAATAGAAACATGACCAATAGATCGATGCACCCGGTGTCCCACATATTCACTGGAGAGCATTATTTCCTAAGGGGAGGTCACATCCTCGAGGCCGGCCGATTCAAGAATTCTCTAGAAGTCATGACGAAGGAGAGCTCATCTGCACAAAGTTTCACAATTTTTTCTAATAGGGGGAACAAATTTCCTAAAAGAGCCATCGCATCCTCAATAGCAATAATACACCTGCAAACAGCGTAGCATTTGAGATTATGCAATTTTCCCCTCGTGCTAGCGGCTGATTCATTTGAGTTTTTTAGAGTATTTCTGCCTTTGCTCTTGCAAGTCAGTCAGCTATCACAATCTATCACTCTTTTGTACTCGTAGTGTATCTCCCCAGTATATATATATAAAACTACTTAGAGTTTCTCCATAATAACATTATTTCAGGTATGACGCCTTTGTCCAATGATAGTAACTCTGTTTATGCATATAAATATTATTGTATTTCTGATTACAAAGATATATATCTAAAGCATCACCTTCATCTCTGACATGATAATGAAGGTGGAGCATCTGTTTCCAGTATACCAAACACTAATGTCTATATCTAATGATAGTTTTCTACATGTTTCGTATATCTAATGCTAATAGCTAATGTTCTCATATCTAATGAAGCTTCAACTAATGCTTCATATCTAATGCTAATAGCTAATGCTTCTCATATCTAATGCTAATGCTTTCATGTTGTGGATATTGGATATCACAATATAATAGCTTCAATCTCTAATGCTTCAGATGCCTATGTTGTGGATACTATGTATATCACAACATAATAGCTGCATCTCGTAATTATAAGTTATGGATATTGATATCAAGCAATATAGTGAATACCCACAATATAGCTTTGAAATACTTCGTGAGTAAGTTTTGAAACTTTTCGCTGTTAATGTACACCTAAGCGTTCTGCCTTGCGAATCTCGTGATAAAAAAACCAAACACCAAAGTCGCACTCAAATAGTAAAATAATTCATCTAAATTTTCTACAATACCTACATAGCCGATCTTTATCTCTATTATAATATGATCGTTATAATGACCACTCTGTAATAACATCCTGTTATAGGCTATTATATTTTCTTTTCTAGATGGTTAGTAATTACGCCCTTTCGCATGATAACAATAAGCCTAAAGCTCGTAACGCTTTCTTTATTCTCCCATACTTCACATGGCATAATTCATATGTTTGGATCTAAAGTTTGGCTTTGGATCCAAAGTTTGGTTTAAGTTGAGAAAATAGAACACCTCTTTCTCGGCATAATTTATACTGTATGTTCAAGTGTTGCTCATGGTGAGTTAGTTTCCCTATCTCTTAAATAAATACCACGTTTTGAACACCTTTTGTTAAATAATCAGGTCAATTCTAGGTTCTTTACTAAGCTTCCCGTAAAGAGGATAGAGACCCTCTTTCGGTGTTTGATTTATGTTTCTAGGCTCTTACATATCTTCAGAAAGACAGAATAAATTCTTAATGCGCCTCATTTATCTTAAACAAGGATAGTGAAAACCAAAAGTTCAAATTACGTAGGCCACCCTTCTCCATGGACATTTTTTGATAAATCCCCGATATTATCTTACACAAAGAATCCAAAAAAACCAAACCCTACTTTTTGAGCTTCTCCATTACTATTGATAAATCTTGCACTGATTATATATTTTCAAAATAGGTAACCACAATAAATATTGCAACCAGATATTTTCGCAGTAGATAACCACAACACCGTATATTTCTTCAAAAATATGTGCACCACAACCCATACATATAAACACAACGTAATCCACAACAAATGCATGTAAATCGCTCGATCCCCACATATTCTGCAAAATGATATAACGGCACAACCCGATAATAAACACAATTTATTGCCTCATCACTGTCCCTTTTCAACAGGTTTTCCACTATTCGTATTGATGCATCAACTCCTCCAAATAAGAGACATATATAGCAAATCTTGTCATTGCCTGACCGAACAATTTAGGATAAATAAATCAATATTCCAACCCACACAACATGGATTATATATGGAACAAAATTTCCCAACCACATAACAATTGGATTAATCAATATTCCAATCCACACAGCATGGATTATACATGGAACTAAATTTCCCAACCACATAACAATTGGATTATATATAGAACTAATAGAAACAAAAAAAAATCACCAAAATCACCTTCCAAACGTTCCAGATAAGATAGACAGAGCAACCAATAATCTTGTCCCAGTCTACTCAACAATTTGGATAAATAATCAAATATTCTCATCCACATAACAATGGAACTATATATGAAATTTATATTCCCAGCCACATAGCAATTGGATTATATAGGAAATTTATATTCCCAGCCACATAACAATTGGATTATATATGTAACTAATGCAAACAAACAAAACTAGCAAATAAGAGAAAACCCATTCATATATCCTCGATAATTTTATTTTCCAAAAATTTAAAACACATTCTTATCCATCCACTAATATCATGGAAGGCATGCGTTTCTTTACATGCAATGATATAATTTATGCAAGTTATTTATTTTTATTTAAATGCAGATAATCCTCTGGGAACCAGAATCGCTAAACTCCATAAAATCTATCTAAAGAATATTCCAAGACATGGACTACGAAGAACTATCATCATAACTTTATTTCGTAGCGGCCATATGTACAATCAGATCTACCACTCGTGAACTGCAAAACAGAGAGTCGATGGGACTAAATTAATATCATAAGCATTGCAGTAATACTGTTGAAAATTATAAAATTCATTTACCATACTTGAAATTTACAGGTGGTTCAATTCTCACCTATAACCCCACTCGTTGTCATACCATGACACTAATTTCACAAACTTGTCACTCAGGGCTATCCCAGCCGAAGCATCAAATATGCTTGATCTACAACAATAAGCAAGTTACAGTAAATATCACAACTAATGCATAGCAAAAGTTAAAAAACAAACAAGTAGTATGTCGGACAGATTCGCAACATACCGACTGTCCCCAATGAAATCTGTAGATACCACAGCATCCTCTGTGTAACCAAGAATTCCTTTCAAATTTCCTTCAGATTCCGCCCTATAAAATGATATGCACCATATATAAGTTAGAATTAAATACACAACCTCGAGCCTTATTCCTGTCAGAGATTTTTTATATCCTTCCTCCTCTCAGGGGATAAGAGGGATAACTTACTTGATAGCCGCCTTAATCTCATCATAAGTAGCAGACTTCTCAAGCCTAACAGTCAAATCAACAACTGAAACATCTGCTGTGGGTACTCGGAAGGCCATTCCAGTCAACTTTCCATTGAGAGCTGGTAAAACCTTGCCAACAGCCTTCAATAATACAGTAAGAGGTTGTGTCAGTGAGAACATAGGAGACAAGCTGGCAGAGATTCATATTTATGAAAATTGGAAAGCAAATGTGCAGAAGACAATTGATTAGAGAGTGAACCAATTGCTTAAGTACAGCCAGTATACCTCAAAGGAAAACCAATGAATAAAAAATGCAAAAATTAGTTTAAAAAAAATAAAAATAGTACAACTCAAATGGGATCCAATGTCAACGAAACTATGTGTAGTTGTTGCTCTTACTATGAAAAGTGGCACTTCAATCTATAGGAAGTACCCAAAACAGAGTCTAATAATATCATCTAACGAATAACCTTAGCTGAGGGGATTCAATGGCACTAGCGTCAAGAGTAGCAGATTGCTATTCACAATCCTGTGTTCTCTCCTAGAGTATAACCGTAAGGATGAATTAACACTGGTGGAACAAAATAAACAAACAAGCTGAAAAATCTGGGCTTTGGAGTGGGCAGTAGTTTTCCAACAACAGTCAGCTTCGATAACTATGTGAAAGTAAAGGGTAACAAGCTATATTTTGTCACCACGCACGATAAGGTGGTTGTGCAATTGATTGGTGCTCAGGTAAGATCTTGTCCATACCAAGATTGGTCCAGGTAAAGTCCTAGTTGTGACCTCTCAAGAGGGGATGATATATCAGACTTATCAGGGCTGCATCTAGACAAAATTAGGCCTTTTTCCTTTACCCAAAATTTGATTAAAATGTTTTTAATTCAAACAAAAGTAACCAACTGAATAAAAACTAACCATATAAACTGTTTACGCAAATTTATGCAAATGAGAATCACCAGTCAAGATGTTACCGAGGATTCTAAATGTGGTTAATTAACATTGATAAGTCACTGATTCCTACCTTAGCTGCTCCCGTACTGCTAGGGATAATGTTGAAACCAGCTCCTCTGCCACCTCGCCAGTCCTTGTTTGACGGTCCATCAACCGTCTTCTGAGTTGCTGTTTACATACGATATACAAATCAATGCAACTTGTAGATGCCTTGAAACAATAAATTGCAAGGGCATAATCCTAGTTCAAATGAGATAAGAGTTTTGTTCAGATAGCACGTGTACCTGTGATGGAATGCACGGTTGTCATAAGACCTTCAACAATGCCAAACTTGTCATTGATCACCTGCCAGAAAAGCAGATAGTTTTTGTTTTATTATAACATATAAGTTCTTCCCAAGCACGATGGGGTTTCACGATGGGGTTTTCCTCAAGTAAATACACCCACAGAATTAAAACTGTCATAACTCTCAGCAAAAGTATCATTGCGAACCTTAGCCAAAGGAGCCAAGCAGTTAGTAGTACAGCTTGCATTTGAAACGATGTTCAAATCAGATTTGTATTGGTGCTCATTAACCCCAACAACAAACATAGGAGCATCCTTGCTGGGAGCCGAGATAACTACTTTTTTAGCACCTCCCTGTTAAAGATCAACAAACAAAATCTTATCATATGAAGTTCAAACTGTAAATTGTCATCATTGCACTTTATACTGTCTGAAAGTTATTATACTTAGATATGTCTATAACCACTCAACTCAAATTAGATATACCATTAGCCACTCATATTTTTCTATGCACAAATAACAATTCACTACAATTAGATTTGTCAATAGCCACACATATTTTTCAATGCACATATAAAAATTCATAGATTTCTCCGTAGGGGCTGGGCTGCAAACAAAAGATAACATTTTTGAATCACCTCCTAAATCTTATTCAAATAACTAGGACTATGGGGAAATTTTAACAACCTTTCAGGAGGTGACCGCTCCGTTCAGTTTGGGAGATGTTTCAACTTAGAATAGAGTTGGCCATGTGGATATCAACCAAAAATGTCAATTTTATAGATTGAGATAGAGCGAAAGCATCTCCATGTTCATGTAGGTAGAGGTATTATATTTGACAACCCTTTAGTTCCATCAAATATCATTTATCATTTTTTTTTCGGTTCATTGTAATTTTAGGCAATAAACTTTGAAAGAAAGAACACCAATAATAATGATTGAAGTATGGAATGGAAATATTCAAACCTTCAAGTGGGCAGCTGCTTTCTCCTTGTCGGTGAAGACACCCGTGGATTCAACCAGATAGTCTACGCCAACCTCGCCCCATGGTATTTCCTCAGGATTTCTATAGTTTTGAAACCCAAATGTTAGAAGTTCGACCCCACCCAAGAAAAAAAGCTTCAGCATGCATCTAGTTCTCTGTTCATTCATGGCCATAAATAGTGTATTACCTGAAACCGAAAACGGCCACAGTTTTTTCTCCAAAGAGTAAAGTTTTCGAGTCTTTGACCTTGACTTCATGATGCTTCCATTTGCCGTGGACACTGTCATACTTGAACATATAAGTCTGAAAAATTAACAGGTACACGGAAATTAGTATCTTGAATCTGTAAAATATGGTGGAATAAAACAATCAAATGAGTTTCTTCAAACTTCATTCTCGATAAAACTTAAATGCTGTTGACAATAAATCGAAGAACGAAAAAGACTACAGATCCTTCGTCATGAATAGAAAAAGAAAAAAAAACAATCTTTAGTTTGCCAATCAAAACTTATCCGCATAATGCTGTACAAATACCCCTAATTTTCCTTCACTTGTATTCCGTCAGCGCATGAAAAGTGGCTCAAATTAAAAAAAGATGCTATTTAATTGGCAGCGAGACTTTGCCATAGAATAATGTATTTACTATGCTAGCAAACCTCAAAAATTGTTAAAATATATCGTGTATAATGATCAGGCAGAATTGAGAGAGAGGAAATCAATCCCTGATAACATGTTCTGGCTTCAAAATCGATATTTTAAACAAGCTTCAATTCTCGCATATAATCCAGGAAGAAAACGCTATAGAGCTATTCAAAACTTTAAATGTGCCAAAGATCAGTATTTCCAGTGATTGATTTTGAGCCAATTTTCCCTGAATCGGAAAAGATGTTCTACAAAAGTCATTTAGATCGTCACCAGAATTTTTTTATCAATATCAAACTCAAAAAGACTCATAGACTAATGGATAAAATATGCATATGCTGTAACTAAGGGTAAACAAGGGTTTAATCGGCACTCTTAGCCAGCAAATTTGTAAGTCGAAACAAGTAAATAGAAAAACAGTAAGCTTTGGTTACATAAAAATTGCCTGCATAGCTTTCTCCTGCTATGTAAAAGTCATGGGTTTTATACTGTGGGAATCTCTGGAACCATCTCACAAGGAATTCATATGAATCCTCGGCTGCAAAACCTACATTATTACGCCTCAATGGATCCTTTGCCACTATTCTAATATTATATAAGATAATACAATGATCCTCTGCCACTACTCTAATACTGCATAAGATAATACAATAATCTTTGATTAAGATTTTATTTTGTTCAATATGGAATTTACCAGTAAATTGATCATCCAGTGCCAGCAAATCAGAAGACGTATTGGTATATGAAAATCCCACACCCACAGGAGATTCTAGAAAGAGAAAATTCGCTTCTGCTTGCAAAATATAAATCAGGAGGAGCAATCTCAGAAATCGTATAATTTATTAGATGGCGATGAGTTCGAAGCCTCTCCTTACCTCTGTTCCAGGAATATTTTTCAGGGAAAGGCCTGTGCCATTCGTTTTGAGATGAAAAGGGCCCAATTCTTGTGCTGCTCCATAACCGATGGATGAACATCTAGGGCCTGCAAATGCCCAAAAGAATTCATATATCAGTTATTCAACAGGAGTTCAACTCACTTGATGTCAATGAAGTTCAGAGGAATATATTCATTCAATATATACTTTCCCGCATAGCTCTCGCCTGCTACATGAAATGGGCGCCCACGAAATTCCTATTGCTTTCTGCTTGCAATTTCTGTTTATTCATCGACATTGTTTCGTTTCTCCTCGACTGCTTCAGTATTTGGTTTCTCCTGGGCGGCTTCAGGGTTTCTTCAGAAATTAGTGCGTCTGCGTAATCTTTCATCTCTAGGTTTTCATCATATTTTTTTCTGTAACTGTATTTAATTCTAAGGTTCAAATGGTTTCAATCGTCTAACATTCATATCAATGGTGTACAATGGTACACGTAGCAATTTAGCAAAGTTGTTTTCAAATAAGAACGTTTTACAGCGTAACTAGAATACACTCTCTCTTAAGACTCTACAATATATATTGGATGAAGGGAAATGTTATGATAAAACTTGTAAAATAACCCATTAGGGTTATGTCAACTTACTCTATTGTTAATCACATAGTGCCAATTTTGTAAAACTATAATCTACAGTGAGGACTTAGTGGGTTTTTTATTTTGTAAGTTTTGTTTGGATTGAAAAATAAAAAAATTATAAAAGCTAAAATTATGTAGTGAAAAACTTTGTTTAAAATTTTAGAACAAAAAGTTGAGTAAGTTTGACATCATATAATATGAAATATTTTTATGAGTATAAAGTAAAAAACATGTAATATTTTTTAGCTACAATTAGGTAATTAAAGATATGTATATAGATTTTCTTAATAGAAGAAGTTTGATATTCATTAACAAAAAAAAATTGGAAATAGTATGTAGTTAGAAGAATTATGAACATCCATCATATTTGCTCAAGATAAATCATGTCCTGTGAAATAATTTAATAAACTATATTCCACATGAATACCATGGGTCAATACCATGGGATGTTTTTACAGTTTATTATTATTTTATTTTATTATTTTTGTTTTTTTATTGTTTTTTGACCTAGTTAAAATGTTCATTACATTATGTCAATCTTTTTATTTAATTTACTTTTTTTTTGTGTGTAATTTGACATAGTCAAAATTTTAAACACGACATTACAACAATTATATTATACACCTAAAATCAATTTAACTTATTAAAAAAATAAATAAATAAATTTAACATTATTACGTCGTAAGGCGTTCTTATTTGAAAACAACTTCCCTAGCTGCCAATGTGTCCATGTCTGAACCATTGGATCAAATGTTAGACTATTGAAATGTTTTAGGCCATTAGATCCACAAGTAAATAGTTTTATTACGCCGCGTTCTTATTTGAAAACAACTCCCCTAGCTGGCACTGTGTCCATATTTGAGTCATTGGATCAAATGTTAGACGATTGAAATGTTTTAGGCCATTATATTCACAAGTAAATAGTTTTTTATATGTTTTTTATAATTTTAATTTTTTTAACGTAATAATATTTACGGCGTAAGGCGTTCTTATTTGAAAACAACTCCCCGTCCATGTTTGAGTCATTGCATCAAAAGTTAGACAATTGAAATGTTTTAGGCCATTAGATTCACAAGTAAATAGTTTTTTATGTGTTTTTTATAATGTGAATTTTTTTAACGTTAAAATGTTGTTAAAATATTTATTTTTTTTTAAAGTAACTTTTAAGTTAAAATGTTGTTATTAAAAATTTGTTAGATTTTAACCTCAATTTAACATTTTGACTATGTCAAATTACACAAAAATAAAAATATTAACATAATGTAATGAACATTTTAACTAGGTAGAAATGCAATAAAAATAAAAATAATAAAGTAAAATAATAATAAACTATACTAAGATGGCCTAAATCAATCTTAACTCTGGATCTACCAAGAGCCAAGAGAGATCATATGTCTTTGATATGCAAATCTCTTTTAGAGTAAAAAAGAATTGATCCCTCACATAAATAATATAGATCTAAACTAATTATTTAATAAAACTATTTTTAAATGTTTATAACCATTATTCTTTTAAAATTTTACTTAATAAAATGGATCTAAATTTTCATACATCCAAATATACATAGTTTTTCTTGTTCTATATTATTTTTGTTACAACTATTTTATTATTTCAAAAATACATGGTCTTTTTTGTTATATATTATTTATGTTATAATTGTTTTATTATTCATGAGTAGTATTTCTTAATATATAGAAAATTAAATTAATAATGAAATTTTTTAAATTTCCAAATTATTTCATAGGACATGATTTATCTTGAGCAAGAATGATGAGTGTTCATAATTATCATTTCTTAAATAATACTAAATTTACCTTTAATTACTTAATTGTAATAGTTTCTAACTTCATAACAGTTTGTAACTACATACATACTCTTCCCGATTTTTTTTGTTAATGAATATCAAATTTCTAGATATCTTTAATTACCTAATTGTAGCCAAAAAAATCTTACATGTTTTTTACTCTATAATCATAAAAAATTTCATATTATATGATGTCAAACTTACTCAACTTTTTATTCTGAAATTTTAAGCAAATTTTTTCACTACTTAATTGTAATAGTTTCTAACTTCATAACAGTTTGTAACTACATACTCATTTTTTTTTGTTAATGAATATCAAATTTCTAGATATCTTTAGTTACCTAATTGTAGTCAACATGTTTTTTACTTTATAATCATAAAAAAATTCATATTATATGATGTCAAACTTAATGAACTTTTCATTATGAAATTTTAAGCAAAGTTTTTCACTACATAATTTTAGCTTTTATAATTTTTTTATTTTTCAATTCCAAACAAAACTTACAAAAGAAAAAACCCACTCATTCCTTACTGTAGATTATAGTTTTACTCAATTGACACTATGTAATTAACAATAGAGTAATTTGAGACAACCCTAAGGGGTTTTTTTGTACAAGTTTTATCATAACCTTTCCCTCCATCCAATATATATTGTAGAGTCTTCTGAAGAGAGAGTATATTCTAGTTTATAACCTGATCCACAATCAAAGAAAATGGCTAGGGATTTCACAAATTATTAGTTTATAACTTGATCCACAATCAAAGAAATGGATAGAGATGTCACAAGTTATCATTCGCACAGTGATTTATTGATGTTCTCAGTTGAAATGGGTCCTATTAGATGCATGGTGGCCATAAACACTGAAAAATTCAAAATAGATATCTCTTATGACATCCATATTCTCTACAAACCATCCAAATTTTCCATCTTATACAACATTTTTTAACAGTAAACGCTCAATTTACTCTCCAATTTTTGAAACCCCCACCCATGGTGGGGGAGATCACAGTGTAAAATCAAATTTTCTTGTGGTTTTTTGAAAGGGTTCATAAACAAAACACACAATGAGAAAGTCAATATTGGGGTATAATAACTAATTTTTGAATCATTGTGATAAACAAAACATCACATTATCTCACAGAATATATCTAATGCTATAAGGATCTGAGATGATAACAAAGTTTTGAATCATGATAACTAGGTGACAACCAAAACTAAGTTGTAGCCACAAGGAAAAAATCACAACAACTCACAGAATATATCCAAGGTTGTAATGAATCTCATACATAGTGATGGACCTCATCGGAATTTAAGTTCACATAGAACACCACCTTAAAAATTATATACTCTTGAACAATTTAGAATAACCTAAGATGTCTAGATTGGATGTCAAGGTGGGTGGTACAATAATTGAGGATGCTTCTTAAAGGGTAAGGGAATTTAGATACTCTACCCTTCCACCAAAGCTATAAAAAGTGAGACGTGTAGATTATAGTTTTACAAAATTGACACTATTTGATTAAGAATAAGCTACAAACATAAGGTATTTAAAAAGTAATAAGAGGAAGGTACATGAGGGCCATGGTAATTAAAAATTTTCATACAACCAAATATACATAGTTTTTCTTATTCTATATTATTTTTGTTACAACTATTTTATTATTCCAAAAATACATGGTTTTTTTTTGTTATATATTATTTATGTTATAATTGTTTTATTATTCATGAGTAGTATTTCTTAATATATAGAAAATTAAATTAATAATGGAATTTTTTAAAATATGTGATCTTTTTTAAATTTCCAAATTATTTCATAGGACATGATTTATCTTGAGCAATAATGATGAGTGTTCATAATTATCATTTCTTAAATAACACTAAATTTACTTTTAATTACTTAATTGTAATAGTTTCTAACTTCATAACAGTGTGTAACTTTTTTTCACAAAGGAAAAATTCGTAACTTTTCATTATAAGATAAGTTACATGTTACATAGGCTGGTAGTGTATCACTACTAAACAGTCTATGAAATATCTCATTATACTACCACAGTTGCTTTCATTTAGACTAAACAGTCCCAAAATAGCATATCAAAATGTTGCCAATATTCTCAAAGTAAGTTCGGTGCATAACTTACAGGAAAAAGAGACAAATACATAATAAAAATAAAAATAAATATACATGCTGATAGGTGTCCAAGGGAGATAGAAACAAAATCCTCCCAAATGTTGTGCAACTAGACAGCCCAATATGCAGGTGCCTCATCCATAAAAGGCCAATGAAAAAATCTGTAAACCTGTTCTCCAGTCTGTTCTGTAATGTGCCAGGTGCCCCAAGTCAGCTCCGTAGCTTCTTTGGACAACTAGCCAGCCACTTTGTTCCGAGACCTGTAAATGTGTACCACAGAGATGGAGTCAAATAGGATCCTGAGTAGATGAACCTATCACAGAAGTGCAGACAGTGTGTGCGAGTGACAATGAGCAAGATTATTGAACCAATTGATCACAAGTTGAGAGTCCCCAAAAATCTGAATGGAATTGCAGTGTTTTTCCCAAGCAAATGTCAGAAGGAGTCTAAGGAATTGTAGTTCAACATAGTTGTTTGTGCCAGGTCCCAATCCAATCCTGATTTTGTAGTGGTGGTGATCATTTAAATGGAGTGTGGCGCCCCCTCCACATCCCTGTGCATTGGACGCACCATCAAAATAGGCCCAAGGTCAACTATGGTCGATGATTTCTGGTGTCCCGATTATTGGGGTAATGTGTTGTCGATCCACGGGTAGGAGGTAGTAGGTAGCAATGGTAGCGGCACATATTCTGTCACAATCAATTGGTAGTCCATTGAAAATCAGCTTATTGCGACCAATCCAGATTTCCCAAGCCAATATCAAGGGGAGATTGTGCATCCTCGGGCAGTAAGAATTTAGCTGCCACCAATTTGTCCATGAGTCAAGTAATGTATCACCCTGCCAGTGATGTCGATAGCCCAAATCAGTAATAACCCGAGCCCATATACCTCTAATAATATTGCAATTTAGAAATAGGTGTGTAGTATCCTCGCAATTTGTGAGACACTAGCAGCATTGTGAAGGTCCATGAATGGCTCGTCTGTGAAGGAAGTCCATGGTGGGAATGCACTGGTTTAGTATACACCAGAATATTTTTTTTTGCTTGTGCGGGGCCTTCAGCTTCCAAATGTTGCGCCACCACCATGCTTTTAGTGGGGGTTATTTGGGCTGAATAAGAGCAAGGTATCCAAGTTTCGGGGTATATTGCCCATCAGGTGAACAAGCCCATATCAATTTGTCCTCTTGTTCTGTGATGCGAATGTTGGATGCTTTTAGTGCCCAAATGAAGTTCTGCCATATCTGAGTGCCCTCCTGTGGAATCTCCAAATGATCCACTTGAAGCTAGGCCTAACCCTACCAAGTGGTATGAGCAGCGTCCGCAATCTGTGCAAGGAAGTATATGTCTCTGCGAGCCAGGTGCTCAAGAATGAAGGCAGGTAATTTATAAAATTCACCACTCCCTGACCAAGAATCAGTGTCGATCTGAACAGATACACCAGATCCTATTTGCCATGATAAACCTTTCTGGATGATGTGAGTTGCTTTTGTGATCGCCTTCCAGATAATGGAAGCACTAGTCGACAACACGATTCTGTCTCTGATCCATATTCCGCGGCGCAATATATTTTGCAACAATAACCTCCTTCCAAAGGCTTTGTCCAGTGATTAAGTGCCAACACATTTTGGAAGCAAGAGCCCTTGAAAATAGATGGAGATCTTTGATCCCCCAGCCACCCCATTGCTTAGGTATGTTGATGCAGTCCCAGGCAATCCAAGCAAATGTAAAGTCCTTTCCCTGGTTGCGCCATAAAAAATGTTTGCATATACATTTGATTCTGTTTGTAATACCAATAGGTATCCATGCCAGGGTCATCCAATAGACCGGGATAGCTTCGAGCACAAATCTAATAAGGACCAGTCGGCCAACCCTGGATAGCCATCGGTTATACCAAACATTGATTCTACATTCAATTTTAGCAATAATCCAGTTCTAGTCTTTGATTTTATAATCATTTGGTTTGATATGATATCCCAAATATTTGAGGCCATCACTGATATTTATACAGACATAGTCAAACAGATTCATGGCAGTGCCTTGTTCCAGGCTCGAGCATCCAGTCATGATAATAGAAGATTTGAGAGCATTTGGTACCATACCGGTGGCTCTGCAAAAACATTTAAGTAGCAAGCCAACTTGTACAGAGTCCTGTCTAGTGCCATTGAAAAATATTAGAACATCGTCCACAAATAAAATATGGGTGAGGTGTAGAATATCATTGATCTGGAGTCCCTGTAAAGTTCCTCGAGTCTTTGCATTTTTTATGAGGACAAAGAGGCCCTCCATAACCAGGACAAATAATAATGGTGAGAGAGGACATCCCTGACGTAGACCCTGCCTCGCATGAAAGAAATCAGATGTTGTGCCATTGAGCAATATGCTAAAAGTTGCATGACAAATGCAGCCCCTGATCCAGTTTATAAATGTATGAGGAAAGCCAGAATGAATTACGATGAGATGAAGGTAACTCTAGTTTACTTGATCAAAAGCCTTTGTAAGATCAATTTTGAGAATAGTGGATTTAAGGCGCTTAGTTTTTATGGAGTGAAGGGCTTCCTGGGCAATACCAATAGCTTCATGGATTTTCCTATGGTGCAAAAAAGCAAATTATTCCTTTTCAATATGAGAGGATAGAAAAGGCTTGATATGATTTGCTATAATTTTTGATATGATCTTGTAAATGCAGTTACAAAGAGATATGGGTCTGTACTCATGGAAGTTGGTCGGGTTGTCAGATTTTGGAATGAGCGCAATAAAAGTAGTGTTAAAGCCATCATAAATCCTGCCTCTCACCCTGCTATCCTTAATCATAATCAGAAGGTCGTTTGCCATGAGTTCAAAAAAGTGGATGAAGAATTCAATGGGCCAGCCATCAGGCCCAGGGATTTTGTCTCTTTTGAACCATTTCAAAACTCCCTCCAGTTCACCCATAGAAACCGGTGCATTGAGTTCATCAATCTGCTTTTGTTCCACAAATCAATTGAAGTACTGTGTAATGTGCATGATGTCCGGGAGATCAATGTTTGGTGGCGCTCTGTATAGGTTGGTGAAATTTCGAGTACCCAGATCATGTAGTTGTGATTGCGTTCTCGCCACAAATCCATTCTGATCAGACAATTCCCAAATAACATTTGCAGTCCTGCACCCATTAGCATGTTGCTGAAAAAACTTAGTGTTTTCATCCCCAGCCTGTAACCATATAGCGCGGCTTTTAAGTCTCCAGTCCTCCTCTTTTTGTCTCAGAAGTTTTTCCTTTTCAGTCTCAAGTGCAGTAAGCTGCACCTTGGTATCATCAGATCGATATCCCATAAGATCAGAGTTGTTGAGGTGTGCAATTTCCTCTTCAACCCGATGGAGTTCCTCCCTTTCCAATCGCTTCTTATTTCGAACCAATTGAATAGTAAGGTTCTTAATTCGCATGAGATTATCATTGATAATCTGGGCAGGGTCCCTGTCATTCAAGGGTCGACAGTTCTGCCAGGCCTGGGTGACCATCAAGTGATACTCAGGGTCTCGCAACCACCTGGAATTTAATTTGAATGGAGGTCGAGCTCTGTTGGGTCCACATTCAAATTCCAGGAAGATAGGAGAGTGGTCAGATTTACCTCCTTGCCCCACCCATTTTCGATCCCAAGTTAATGTGGAGAGGAGTGGCTGCTTTATGAGAAATTTGTCCAACCTGCGGGCCAAAGCAGCATTCCCAGTCCTTCTGTTCCTCCAAGTGGGCTGAAGCTTGGTGGTCTGTATATCAATGAGGTTGGCTGACCTGAGCAAGGTGGTGAAAAGCTCCGCCAAAGGATCAGGGGTAGCATGGGTGCCCCAGGATTCAGAAATTCCCAATGAAAAATTCAAGTCACCACCCAAAATAATGTGAGGGGTTGCCAGTAGGGAGCAAGTCAATAAAGAGTTCCAGAAATCCTCTCTATTAGTACAGGGCCCATAAACATTTATCAAGGTGAACTCGAGCTCAGAGTGACCAAATAGGACCTTCATACCAAGTACACCCGCCCGACCCCAACAGTTAATCATCCAGGTGGTCTTGTCTTTAATTCCCAATGCACAACCCCCCGATCTTCCATGTGCATCAAGAGTAATGAAGGTCCAATTGGGAAGAAGTGTTTTTAAGATAGCCACCACCGCAGAACCATCTCCCAGAGTCTCTTGTAGAAATAGGATGTCTATGGGCTTCTGAGCTATCAAATCCTTGAGTGCCAATCTCTTATCGGGTTTGGCCAGTCCCCTGCAGTTGTAGGAGAGGCATATCATGATGTAACTGCCAACAAGGGTCGTCTTGCTCTAAGGACCCGCATAAGTGAAGATTGAGTACCCGCTTCCACTTCGAAATTAGCTCGCTTGATGGCCTTTGCTAAAGCAGATGGTCTACCACGCGTCTTGATGGGTAGGCAGCCCTGAATCGGCCCAATACCGAAGGCTTCACCAGTGAGGGGTAGGGAATGGGATCTAAGAAAATAATTATGTCTCGTGGAGGGTGTCTCCGAAGAGGAATATGAGTGGCAGGAGGAAGATTCAGCAGATGTGTGTTGTGTGATGGGGGTAAATGATGGAGGGGCCAGTGCGATGGAGCAACAAATCGGGGGGAGCTTCTGTGTGAGGCTAGTCAATTCTGATGTAATACAAGGAAATGTAAAAGAAGAAAACTGAGTATTGACAGCAGTACCAGATGTTGAACAAGGAATAGTAACGGATGGTAAATCGACAGAGAAATTAGATATCAATGAGTCAGTGATAGGAGATGTACCCGGGATAGTTGAAGTGCGCTGAGTAGTCACCGGAGTAGCCTGCGGACGTGATCTGGGATGAGTGATAGGCCAAGTTAGAAGCTGATCAATCGACACCATCCTAGCATCAGGTAAAGAAACCGGTGTAGTCAACGGCACATCAGCAGAACCCCGATCGATACAGATAGAAGGCTCAGTCTGCATAGTAACCATGCGGGATTTCTTTGAATCCAGCCTGCCAAAACCCCTCTTTGGGCATTCTTTGTATAAGTGCCCCACCTCATGGCATTTTCCGCAGCGAAACGACACTCCCTCGTAATCCAGTGGTTGCTACCACATCATCCCATCAAAAAGCATGTTGAAGTTGTCATACAGCCCATCACGAGTATCCAGGAAGATCAAGATTCGAGCAACAACCCTGCTGCCAGTGGTCAGGTAGGACCGATCATGGTCCAGGTAGAGCCCAAAATGACCCCCAATGTTCTGGAGAGAAGTATCATTCCAGAATTGCACGGGCAGTCCAGGCAGACGCATCCAGATAGGGCCGGCCCCCGCATTCTCCTTGTTGGGATCAAATAACGGAACCCATCTCTTGAGATAGACGGGATGCATCTCAAGATGCCAGAAGTGCTTGAGGGCCCAATCAGATTGTTAAGGTCGGGCGAAAGTGAGGGTGAACCATCCTTTGGTCAGCACCAAGACATCCGATAAAATGTCAAGGGTTCCGCCCCAGATCTCACGTGTCCACTGCTAAAGTCTAGCCGCAGAGTACTTCCAGCCACGCACCTTCCCAACAAACATAGTTGTCGCAATGTGTCCCTAATTCACCATACCACTCTCACAACCGAAGTTCAAAAAATAGCTAAGCTTATTTTTAGTGATTCTATGCTTCTTTCCAATTTTGTTACGTCCCAGACCCAGCTCAGCAGATGCGTCGGACTCAGATGATGAGCTAGTCTTCTCCGGAATGGGGATATCCTCCGGCACATTTGAGAAAATGCCCAAGGCAACAGATGGAGCGACCGTCTCCAATCCAATATGCGTCACACCTCCAATATCAGATGTGCAGTGCGAGACTCCACAGGGAGGATGAGAGCCTCCAATACTAAGTTGCGCCAAGGAATGAGAAGCATCACCGATGTCAAGATAGACCGCCTCCGAGAAAGGCACCGAGATCCCAATATCGACACCTGCCAAAGTGTCTTGTTCTGCCAGAGAGATACCCCATATTCCAATGTTCGTGGCAGAGGGTGTGGAAAAATTATACTGTTTGTGATCACCCATGGGAGTAGTGCAGCCCTCCACGTTGGACTGTGTAGTCATATTAGGCAGCGCCTCCCCAAGCACCGGGTCTAGGTCAGTCATCTCTTCCACCTCTCCGTGAGTTCCCTAACCCCAAATGTCGTCCCCCTCCAGTGGATCATCCGTGTAATCCACCTCATCATCATAGTTACCCATGATAACAAGTGGGCAGTCCCGGCAGAGCCCGTGATACTCCAACAGAGAACGACAAACCCCAATATAATAATGCACGGGTTTGAAACTAGTGTAGCAGTCAGATAGAAACCAGCCGAGTCCGTTGAGTAAACAAAGTAGCACACCAAACCAAGAAGTAGGAGCAGTGTCCAGACAATAACCCAGACAGGGTCCACAGTCAGAAATAGACCCCATCCAAATCAGCACGCCATCAAAACCAATGACAGCATATCTGTAGTATCAGAGATGTGTGTCATATGCCCACCGGTATGGAACCCAAGGAACCAGAAGCCCAGACAGCGGATTCATAGGGTCCCATTTCATACCCCACAGTCGAGAGCAAGTTGGAGTGTGATGGTTGTCTATGCCTCCCAGCTTGGGGAAATACAATGGCTCGTTCTTGCGCCAGCAACACTCCCGACACAGTCAAGTAAACTAGTATAAAACCCCCATTGAAACAGTCCGATAATCCGCGAGGCAGCAAGTCAAAGGGTCCCGAAAACCCGATACAAAAACGAAATCCCGAAACCCATCATCCCACAGTCCAAAGGGTCAATACCTGATCAAACGCCATGTTCCGGATAAAGTGAATCAGAACCAGGTTGTCGCCATGCTAGCGTTCGCCGCCATGCTAGGGTTCCCACCATCACCAATGCACCTTCTCTTAACAGTGTGTAACTACATACACACTCTTCTGGATTTTTTTTTGTTAATGAATATCAAATTTATACATATTTTTAATTTACCTAATTGTAGCCAAAAAAATCTTACATGTTTTTTACTTTATAATCATAAAAAAAATTCATATTGTATGATATCAAACTTACTCAACTTTTTATTTTGAAATTTTAAACAAAGTTTTTCACTACATAATTTTAGATTTTATAAATTTTGTATTTTTCAATTCCAAACAAAACTTACAAAAGAAAAAACCCACTCATTCCTTATTGTAGATTATAGTTTTACTCATTTGACACTATGTAATTAACAATAGAGTAATTTGAGAGAACCCTAAGGGGTTTTTTGTACAAGTTTTATCATAACCTTTCCCTCCATCCAATATATACGGTAGAGTCTTCTGAAGAGAGAGTATATTCTAGTTTATAACCTTATCCACAATCAAAGAAAATGGCTAGGGATTTCACAAATTATTAGTTTATAACTTGATCCACAATCAAAGAAATGGATAGAGATTTCACAAGTTATCATTCGCATAGTGATTTATTGACGTTCTTAATTGAAATGGATCCTATTAGATACATGGTGGCCAAAGACACTAAAAATTTCAAAATAGATATCTCTTATGACATCCATATTGCCATCCAAATTTTCCATCTTATACAACAATTTTTAACAATAACCGCTTAATTTACTCTCCAATTTTTGAAACCCCCACCCATGGTGGGGAGATCAGAGTGTAAAATCAAATTTTCTTGTGTTTTTTTTAAAGGGTTCATAAACAAAACACACAACGAGAAAGTCAATATTGGGGTATAATAAATGATTTTTGAATCATTGTGACAAACAAAACATCACATTAGCTCACAAAATCTATCTAATGTTATAAGGATCTGAGATGATAACAAAGTTTTGAATCATGATAACTAGGTGACAACCAAAACTAAGTTGTAGCCACAAGGAAAAAATCACAACAACTCATAGAATATATCGAAGGTTGCAATGAACCCCATACATAGTGATGGACCTCATCCGAATTTTAGTGCACATATAACACCACCCTACAAATTCTATACTCTTGAACAATTTAGAATAACCTAAGATGTCTAGATTGGATGTCAAGGTGGGTGGTACAATAATTGAGGATGATTTTAAAGGGTAAGGGAATTTAGAAACTCTACCCTTCCACCAAAGCTATAAAAAGTGAGACTTGTAGATTATAGTTTTACAAAATTGACACTATTTGATTAAGAATAAGCTACAAACATCACTTATTTAAAGAGTAATAAGAGGAAGGTACATGAGGGCCATGGTAATTAATGCAATTCTTTGTACTATTTTTATTTAAAATAGTAATTTTTATTTGTATTTTTTTAAATGAATATTTTTAAATGTGTTGTACTATAAAACAGTAGTTTGTATTTGTATTTTTTAAATGAATTTTTTTAAATGTGTAATTGAGTAAAATGTATTAAATTGATATTCTAATTTTTAAGATATTTATTTCAAAAAATCAAAGTATGGTGAGTTTTTTTTTATTGAGCTTTACTCTAGATGTGCAGAGAATGAGTCTATCTCAAGTCCCAAACAAGATTCTTCTTTATCTTCGTATTCTAGCTTGCACCTTAACACTCCTCCTCTCCTCCTTGCACAAATTTAAACTATGAGGCACAAGGTAGTTGTTGCATATAAAAACATTTAGATATGATAAGAAAACTTTGATACTCTATTGTAATTTTCTCTACAAATGTGATGGAAAATGTGAAAATTTACAATCTTGTATACAAGATCAAGAAATTTATGCCCAATATCCAACACCATATAGCAATACATGTTCACCAATTCAACAGTTGCTTCTGAATCTCTCTCAGTGCTAGAGTTGTTTTCTCAATAAACTTATTTTTACTGCTCTTGAACTGATGAAGCCATCATTGTTGCATATAGGAGCATTTAGATCTAATAAGAAAAGTGTGATATTTTGTTATAAGTTTCTCTACAAATGTGTTGGAGTTTTTTTCTCAACAAACTTGTTTTTACTGCTTTTAAGTGATGAAATTCATCGTTGTTGCATATAGGACCATTTAGCTCTGATAAGAAAAGTGTGATATTGTGTTATAATTTTCTCTACAAGTGTGATGGAAAGTGTGCCATGAATGTTGGCAATTTCATGGTTAATGTAATATAAGATAAATAAAAATCCATTTCTTCTACACAAGATCAAGAAAGCTATGTCGAGTAGCCAACACCACAGAACAAGACATGTTCTCCAACTCCATAAATGCTACCAAATCTCTCTCGATGTTGGAGCTATTTTCTCAATCGCCTTATTTTTACTACTCTTGAAGTGATGAAAGCCACCTTTCCATACATTTTTTTATTGTTTGCACAAAGAACAAAAAAAACCAACTTCATATCAGTGATACTGAAAAAACAAGAACATGGCAGACACGAGGGACATCAATGGTAAATAAAAATGTAATATTTTGAATATTTTCAAAGATCGTGAAGGAAATAATACATAGGTGACTCAATAGGAATTGATAAAGATTAAATATGGAGGAACTGCACCAAAACAACCTGTGATTTTGAAGGTAGAAAATCACGATCTATTTCTTTTCATGAGGCATTCATGTTGCCATGATCAGACAAGGTATTTAACTTAACTTCAACATAGGCCTCATGATTTGTAAGGCTCAAGGAAGAAGTATTGTATTAAGATTTCACTACCTGCTTCCATGGAAGAAAATTGTGATTTTCATTCCTCCATGATGGCTCCTTCTCTGCAACATCTTATTTCTTCTAGGCTACTCTTTCCTGTGTTATATCCTTATTCTTTTGCAACATGTGGTAAATACAGTATATATATATATATATATATATATATATATATATATATATATATATATATATATATATATAATGTTAGTTTTTTTTTTTTTTTAATAAGTTAGATTGATATTAGGTGTATAATAGAAATGTTGTAATGTCATGTTTAACATTTTGACTATGGAAAATTACACAAAAATAAAAATAAAAGTAAATTAAATAAAAATATTGACATAATGTAATGAAAATTTTAACTAGGTCAAAATACAATAAAAAATAAAAATAATAAAGTAAAATAATAATAAGCTATATAAAAATCCCCGGATGCGGGTGCTAGATAGCTCAGCAGGGCTACATGGGGCTGCCATGTGGATCACCACATGGTGCGCCCATGTGCCTCAACCTTGGGACGCCCATCACCTTAAATTTTCATGTGGAATGGGCTTTAAAGCCCCATGCGCCACCCTCCATGCGACGTACTCGGTGAGTCTCAGAATAACTCTCCTCTACAACATGTTGTTCGGCACTCCCGTTGTTTCTCTGGCTCTCCCGCTCGCTTTGGTCGCTTTCCCTTTGGTTTTATGGCTTCAACCCTCCCCTGTTCAGGCGAGAGGCTTCTGGGCTCTTGCCTCTGCAACGATTCCTCAGTTGTCTGGTTTCTCTCCCAAGTCAGCCTCGATGCCTCATCGTCACTAGCAACGCTGTAAGCAAGCTGGGGGGAGGGGTCTCCCTTCGCGTCCTCCTCTGTCCAATACCTTCCCCCAGGACCTGAATCTTCCCATAGACTGTGCCATGACAGACTTGTCGCCCCCTGACTTCGTGACTGCCTCGCCTCCCTTGTTTCTCCCTAACCCCTCTGCTCCTCCCTCCTCCTCCCCCTGTAAAAAGCGGGCTCGTAAGTCCACCATCCCCATAGAGCCAACCTTCCTCCCTCGAAAGCTTAAATATCTCCCCGTGCAGCCTGCCTTCAGCTCCAATTATGAAGATAGTGATATCAAGCCTGCAGAAGATAAGTGTCTTCCGGGATTGCATCATTCAGGCTCCTCCTTGCGGAATGACAACTTCAACTTGAATGCCTCCCTGGACATTCTAGCCACTCTGCAGGACGAAGCCATTCAGGACACTCTGGTGGAGCGCCTCGAGCTTCCAGTATCTCCTCGCGTGCCGCATGAGGACTCTGAGCCTGGGCTTGATTCTCTGGACTACGGCTACATCTGTCGCATTCTCGAAGAGGCGTCTCCCTCCAGCGAAAAGCATGAAGGTTCTCCATAGCATTCTCTCTTAGGTTTTTTGCAGTATGGTGGTTTTTCATGTTACCTCTGTTAGTTCTTTATGCTTCATTTTGCACAGGTTTAAGGTTGGTTTCCCGCTAAGGGCAGCTCGTTTTCCTTGGATTATCAGGGATGGTTTCCCCTCTAGGGACAGTCTAGTTTTTTACAGTAGTTTTTTGACTATTCCCTCCGAAATGGACCTGTCCATTTATGAGGATGCGCAATGTAACTTATGGTTGACGATATAATAGAATTAGTTTTACTTAGAAAAACAAATAATAAGCTATAAAAACAACCCATAGTATTGACCTGTGGTATTCATGTGGAATATATTTCATTTAAAGGCCAAATTAAGATGGCCTATGATTAAAATGTTTTAGGCCATTAGATCCACAAGTGTATATATATATATACATTTTTTTTAATGTTAGTTTTTCTTTTTTTTCTTTTTAATAAGTTAGATTGATTTTAGGTGTATAATTGAAATGTTGTAATGTCATGTTTAACATTTTGACTATGTCAAATTACACAAAAATAAAAATAAAAGTAAATTAAATAAAAAGATTGACATAATGTAATGAACATTTTAACTAGGTCAAAATACAATAAAAAATAAAAATAATAAAATAAAATAATAATAAGCTATAAAAACAGCCCATGGTATTGACCCATGGTATTCATGTGGAATATATTGTATTTAAAGGGCGAAATTAAGATGGCCTAGATCAATCTTGACTCTAGATCTACCAAGAGCCAAGATGGATCAAATGTCTTCATATGCAAACCTCTTTTAGAGTGAAAAGAGAATTGATCCCTCTCATAAATCAAATAGATCTAAATTAACTACTTAATAAAATTATTTTTAATTGTTTATAACCATTATTCTTTTAAAATTTTACTTGATAAAATGTATCTAAATTTTCATACATCCAAATATACATAGTTTTTATTGTTCTAAAAAAAATCCTAATGATGTGATTATTCCGAAAGACATTTTATCTACATTATGGATCACAAAAGTCTTAGATCTAACAAAGTTTTTATTTTTCTATATTATTTTGTTACAACTATTTTATTATTCCAAAAAGACATGTTTTTTCTTGTTATATATTATTTATGTTACAACTATTTTATTATTCATGAGTAGTATTTCTTAATATATAAAAAATTAAATTAATAATGAAAATTTTTAAAATATGTGAAATTATTTCACACGACATGATTTATCTTGAGCAATAATGATGAATGTTTATGATTCTCATTTCTTAAATAACACTAAATTTACCTTTAATTACTTAATTGTAATAGTTTGTAACTACATACATACTCATTAAATGTTTTTTTGTTAATGAATATCAAATTTCTTCTATTAAATATATATATATATATATATATATATATATATATATATATATATATATATATATATATATATATATATATATATATATATATATATATATATATATATATATATATATATATATATATATATATATATATATATATATATATATACCTAATTGTAGCTAAGAAATATTACATCACATTAACTCACAAAATATATCTAATGCTATAAGGATCTGAAATGATAACAATATTTTGAATTATGATAACTAGGTGATAACCAAAATTAAGTTTTTAGCCACAAGAAAAAAAAATCACAACAACTCATATAATATATCCAAGGTTGGAACAAACCCCATACATAGTGATGGACATCATGAGAATTTTAGTGAACATAGAACACCACCCTAAAAATTCTATACTCTTGATCAATTTAGAATAACCTAAGATGTCTAGATTGGATGCCGAGGTGGGTGGTACAATAACTGAGGATGCTTCTTAAAGGGTAAGGGAATTTAGATACTCTATCCTTCCACCAAAGCTATAAAAAGTGAGACTTGTAGATTATAGTTTTACAAAATTAACACTATGTGATTAAGAATAAGTTACAAACATTAGTATTTTAAAAGGTATTTAAAAAGTAATAAGAGTAAGGTACACAAGGGCCATGGTAATTAATGTGATTCGTTATACTATTTTTATTTAAAATAGTAATTTGTATTTGTATTTTTTAAAAGTAGTATTGTTAAATATGTTGTAATATTTTTATTATTAAATGTGTAATTGAGTAAAATGTATTAAATTGATATTCTAATTTTTAAGATATTTATTTAAAAAAATTAAAGTGTGGTGAGTTTTGTTTTATTAAACTTTGTGTCTAGATGTGCAGAGAATGAATCTATCTCAAGTCCCAAACAAGATTCTCATGTCCCAAACAAGATTCTTCTTTCTCTTCTTATTCTAGCTTGCACCTTGACACTCCTCTCCTACTCCCCGCACAAATTTATACTATGAGGCACAAGGTAGTTGTTGCATATAGGAACATTTAGATATGATATAAAAATGTGATACTCTATTATAATTTTCTCTACAAATGTGATGGCAAGTGTGCTCTAAATGTTGACAATTTCATGGTTAATGTAGTATAAGCTACATGCAAATTTACAGTCTTGTATACAATATCAAGAGCTTCCAAATCTCTCTCAGTGCTAGAGTTGTTTTCTCAGTAATTGTTTCATATAGGAGCATTTACCCATTTTTAGTCTTTTAATGATTCAATTAAAATTAACATTTGTATGTTGTTATGAGGAGATATTTATTTTTCATGTCAATTACCTTTTATAACTTTGGGAGATTCTTAATATTGCATTTTTTTTAATAAATGGAACTCAATTATATATTTAAAAATATGATTAGGTAAGATAATTTTAGGATTATAATTTTATTTTTCCAAGTTGACAATGTGAATGTTTATTTACCTAAAGTTGGCTCCCATGTTCAATACCTCCCCATGGGGTTTGAAGATAATAGGTAATGGATATTCAACGACATATAAAACAAATAATTTATACATCAAAAAATCAGTTCTATATATTATAGTACTTCTAGCATGAGCAATCTTTCAATCTGGCATTCAATTCTTCATTAATAAAGTTGTTTTACTTAGTAGGGAGTACAATAATTTTGTAATCAAACAATAGGAGAAAACATATTCACAATATAATTTATTTGAAAAAATAGGTGTGTAAAATACTTTAATAAGAACTAGATTTGTAATTATTAAATATAAAACTATAACTTAAAATTGTGAAATTAATTTGTATTTTTTGTTTCTTATGTATATAGAGAAAGAATAAACCAAGTTAAGAAAATAAACCATAACATAAATAACAATATCTCCTTCCAAAAATGTCTCCATATTAAAATGGCATTCACTTTCTTGTATACCAAGGCTATTGTTTTTTTTTAAAGAAACGGATAGAGTGATATATTAATTTCTGGCCTAAATGCCTCAAGTCTGCTTACATAATGCTAGGCAGTGCCCAAATTTCTCCCTGGCCAGGACCAAAGTGGCTTTTTCCTTGCTACGCCAGAGGTTTCTACATACTATTCTTTGATCAAACGCCTCTATCTTCCCCAATTTGAAAATGCAAACAAACTGCTCCAGTAAAAGGCAGTAGAACATGTTAAACAGACAGTTAAGGGATGGGATCCCAGCGTTCTTCTCCATCACTGAGAAGGACTCCAATGGGGAGAATAACAACTTTATTAGCTTCAGTGTCAGCTTATTTTTTATTATCTCTCTTGACATGATAGAATTTCAAGATCCGAAAGGTTTTCGACAGGATTCTTACTCTGTTTATCAACCTGGACAGTCTTAAGGCTAAAGGGGATGAGTTGTCTACAATGGATTTTATAATAGACTGGGATTCGCCCATCACAATTGCATCGTTGATACCGAGAAGTTTAAGTTGCTTGAGACCTTGGAGAAGGGCCAGGGCTTCAGCTTGGATGCTGGTATTGAAACCCATTCCCCGCGCATATCTAAGATCAATTCTGCCCTCAGCATTTTTAACCACTCCTCCTGCTCCTGATCTGCCCGGATTACCTTTTGCTGCCTCGTCAAAGAATAGGATGTTCTGCGCCTGCTTTGTGCAAAATGCCAAGAATTCAGATGCATTACATTGAATTTGCCAGTCTTTTAGAACTGCGGGAGGCCTGGCTATTTCACTGAAGTGGAGATCGAGAATAGAGCTCCAAGCAACATCTTGATCGCTCAGATTTGCCCCATCGAGCTGACCTCCAACACAATCCTTTAACTGGCTTTTTATTTTTACCCAGACTATCTTGTAATTGCTCTTCTTATCTCTGAATATCCTTTGATTTCGTTCCAGTCATGTTTGCCAACAAATTAATTTGGGAAGGACGCGCCAGGCAGCTTTGATATGAACGTTCTGAGGAGTGCCTCCAGGATACGAATTCATCCAATTCGAAAACAGATCTGTTATGTAATTGGGGAGAACGAAAACAGAACTCCATGGGCCTAAGGCCTCTTTCCAAATATCAGCAGCAAACTTGCAATTGAGCATCATGTGCGCAGCTGTTTATGTGTTTTCTCCACACAGCGTACACCGAGAGGGGCCCAGATAGCCTCTTTTCTGAAGTCTATCGTCAGTCAAGATTCTTTGGTGACATAGAAGCCAACAAAAGGAGTCGATTTTAGGAATCAAAGGCTGGGACCAAATCCCTTTCCACGGTTTCGGATCAGGTGGAACATGAGGGTGCGAGAGGAGCTACCAATACCCCTGCGAGACTGTATAACGCCCAAGGGTCGACCCCCAGCCACGAATATCTAATTTCCTGTTGTTAAATGGAGCCTTGCCATTTAAGAATGCCAAGAAGATTGCGAACTCCTTGGAAAGAATCTGGGGCACCTCAATCTTTATCCAACTATGCCAATCTCCATTCTCCCAATTAGAAATATCCCACAGTGTATTGAAACCTGCTCTGGACATCCAATCTTTCAACAAATCCAGGGAACGATCTTCAGCCAGGGGTTCGCAGCCCATAATAAGATCCTCCCATATTCTAATCTGCTTGCCATTTCCAGGGATCCAATGCGCATGCTGGCTGATTAAGGAGGAGGATTTTGCACAGAGCTTGTGGATCATTGAACCAGAGATTGCTATGGGATTGTCCAAACACCGTTTCCTCTGCCCACGAAAGTACTTTTCCACAAGGCTAACTGAGCCCATCCCGGATTTGGAGCAATTATCCTCCAAAGCAGTTTTGCGCCCAACGCTATGTTTTGAGTGCTAAAACTCTTGAAGCACAAACCACCTTCCAATCTGGGCATGGAGATTTTGTCCCAGCTAATTAGCGGGATTTTCTTATCATTTGCTTTCCCGCCTTTCCAAAAGAATTTTCTTATGTGAGCCTCCATTTTCTTCATTATACCAGCTGGGGCCAGCATAACAGCAAACTGGTAAATGGGAAGGCTGCTTAAGATAGCTTTTATAAGCACTGACTTACCTGCCAGGTTAAGCCAGTTGAAACCCCAGGAATATATCTTAGATTTAAGCTTTTCCAGCAGGGGTAACTAGTCTCTGTTGACAGCACATTTTTGGAAGATAGGGAGGCCCAAATACTTGAAGGATGACCATGATGAGGAGGTAGCAAAATCAAAGCAACAGGATATGGCATGGAGAGTGTTGGCAGGGGTATTCCAGCAGTAGATATGACATTTAATTTTATTGAGGCTACTTCCTGATTCTTCACAATACTCATAAATTGCATCTTTAAATCTTTGAGCAGAGGGCACAGAGGCAGCACCCAGCAAGAGGGAATCATCCGCGAATAACACATGATTTATATTTTTAACCCCTCTTTCTATGCTCAGGCCCATGATCTCTTGATCCTGCTGCTTTTTATTCAAAAGGAAACTGAGGACTGAAGCTTGAATGACAAAGAGCAGCGGGGATAGAGGAAATCCTTGCCTCAGAACACGAGATTCTTTAAAGAAATCAGTGGCCCTCCCATTCACCAGTGGGGCTATCCAAGGCTCACTGATACAAGCCTTAATCCAGTTGATAAATTTGGGGCCAAAACCAAAATTGCACAGGACGTCCATCAGGAAACTATGTCTCACTCTTTCAAAGGCGTTTTCTAGATCTAACTTGACAACCATTCCTTTCTCTTTGCGAGCCAAACTTGAGTGTATCGCCTCTTGAACCAGAATAAAGTTATCCACAATCTGTCTTCCCTGAATGAAACCTCCCTGATTTTCTGGGATCATGTCTGGAAGAATGATTTTTAATCTGTTGGCAATCACTTTTGTAATCAGCTTGTAGCCTATATTGCAAAAGGAGATAGGACGAAACATGCTGAAGGTGTTGGCGCCTTTCTCCTTGGGGATGAGGGCTAAAAATGCCGAATTGGTGCTTCCCCCGATTTTCTGACTCTATTGTGATTTCCGTACCATTCTGCATAAGTCCTTCTCCACAATCTGCCAACAAGTCTGCAGGAATCTGGCGGTAAAACCGTCAGGACCCGGGGCCTTGTCCGGATCCATTGCGAAGAGGGTGTTTTTTATTTCATTGTTAGTGATTTCTGCTTCCAATAAATGATTCTTTTTGTCGGTAATCAGGGAGGGCACCTCGTTCACTAGGTTAGGAACATATCCCAAGGCCTCCTCTTCGCTATAGAGATTTTTGAAGTGGATGTATGCAGCATTTTTTATGCTGCTGATGTCTCTATGCTTGATAGTCTCAACTTTAATTTCTGAGATGGAGTTGAGGCATTTTCGGGCTTGGGCTTGCTTGTGGAAGAAGGATGTGTTTCTGTCTCCCGCCTTAAGCCAGAGACTGCGGGATTTCATTCTCCAATAGTCTTCCTCTGCCGAGCTAGCAAAAAGGAGCATATGTTGGAGGTATGCCTCCTTGTCTAGTATTTCTTTAGTGATCACTACATTTTCCGTATCCAGATGATGCATCTCAAGACATTCCTGAATCGTTTTTCTTTCCACTACAGGATTAGGTAAGGTTTTTACCCAAGCTTTAAGCGCTACTTTAACTCTCCTAAGTTTCTCCTCCCAAACAAAGAAGGCAGAGCCTTTGACTGGGTGCTTCCAGCTTTCTTTTATTAGCTGCAAGAAGGACCGTTCCTTGACCCAATGAGGGTTGAATTTAAACGGAATGGGGCCTTGATCCAAATGGGCCAGTAGATCAAGTTTTATGGGTCGATGATCAGAAACACTGCAAGACAGAATATGCATTCTAGATTCTAGACCAAGAAGAAGAAAGGAACTTTGAACAAAGAATATGTTTAACCTTGTAGCGATATGACCCGGACCAAGCCTTTTGTTGGACCAAGTGTACTTACCAGAAGAAGGCTTGATGTCTATCATGTCCCAATCGTGGAGCAGATCCTCAACCCATTCCCGCGTCGGATCCCTTACAATGCTTCCTCCACGCTTTTCTGCCAATGATAAGGTGAGATTCAGATCCCCTACAATGATGATATTTTCCAACTCTTCGGATTCTGCCATACTTCTAATGGAGTCCCAACAGGACTTTTTTTCTCCTACGCTTACAGGGGCGTACACGTTAAAGAGGGAGATAGTCATTTCTGTTTCCACATGCTGAAGTTTTGTGTACAGCCAATGGGTATTGTTAACTTCTTTGATCCTTGAAAACTTGTTAGCATTCCAAATAGTGCCCAAGCCTCCTGATGCACCTCGAGCTGAGACTGCTTGACCTTCACTTTTCTTCCACAGTTTCTTACCAATATGGAGGAAGGCAATGCCCTCCATTTTAGTCTCCTGAATGAGGAGTATATCAGGAGATTCTGATCTTATCAAACTTCTTATAGCTTCTTATTTTGTTCTGCTCCCCATACCCCTGCAATTCCAGGAGATGATCTTCATCACTTACTTTTTGGATGGTGAGCTCCTTTAGAGCTCTGGGACTGATTTCTGGTTGTCTTCGGTGTTTTTGCCAAGAGTTTCTCGAGGGTTGGTTGGCTTCCCTGGAGTTTGTCTTTATAAGTCTCCTGCTCTCTTTTTTCACGAGAAGATTTTCGGCCTCTCAATGATCTTCTAGCCGAAGTTTGTGAATCCCCTATTTCGCCTTCTTCTTCTGAGTCCTCCGAACCTTGCACCTCCTCGGTCTCTTCTATGAGTATCTCTTTTGATCTGTCTGCATTACTTTCAACTTGATTTGGTCCCGAGGGGGACTCTTTATGGGGCGATCCTTCCTTCTGCAACTCTGGTTCTTGGGTGTCTTCTTTTTCTGAGCTTAACTGTGCAAATTTGTTTCCTTGTTCTTCTATGATAGGGGTTTGAATCCCAGGGGCTGCCTGAGGGCCTTTTCCATTTGTATTTCCAGTTCTAGGGGCTTTATGGGCAGTTTTGGTCCTTTTGACTTGGGTCCATCCTTCCTCCTTGCCTTTCTGCACTTCACTATTCTTTGGACAGCCTCTAGCAAAATGACCATAGACATGGCATTTCCGGCACTTAAACAGGAGCTGCTCATAGTCCAGCATTTGAACATGTGTCCAGCTTCCAACCCTGATCTTTATTGCCTCGGGAAAACCAACCTCCAGGTCAAATTCAACACAAATTCTAGCACAGTCGTATTGATCTTTGCTGTTTGCTCGATCAATGAATTTGCCCAAGGTGTTTCCGATATGCTTAAGAGATTCCCAATTCCAAAAATGAACTGGCAGATTGGGCAGCCTTACCCACACTGGGACGGCAGTGGGGACATCAACTGCAGGGTCAAAATCAGGCGTCCACTTGTTGAGATACAGCACCTGAGGGCCCATGAAATAGGGACCGTTCTGGAATATCATATCCTTGTCCTCCTTGTTAGAGAATTCAAACAGGAAGAATCCCTTCCCTAGAAAATACGAGGTGACTTTATTTTTTTATCAGCGGTGCCCAATTCCTAGCAACCCAGCTCTCTGTGGTTTTGAGGGAGGGCCAGAGCCCTGTGAACTGCCCTACCAAAGCACGCTCAGCCAAAGAAAGGGCGACCTGGATCAGACCCTCCGGAGGGAGCGAAATCTCGGGGATGTCATCCAAACGCTTCACAAACTTCGCCGCCTCAGATGCTTTCTTCTTTGGCAGCGATTCCAGAAGTTTGAGAAAGGCCTCATTGTCAGTGGGGGGAGGCGGAGGAGGCAACTCCATTATAGCAGCGGTTTCTTCGCTCAACCAATGTGAGCACACACAACTCCCAGCATTCAATCCATATCCCCCTAGCCACCACAAGGTGATAGAGCAAAGGGTATTAAGACCCCTGCAAAACCAAGATGCCAGTAACAAAGAGCCTATGCGCCGCGTTGAAGGCCTGTGCGCCACGCAGGATCAATGTGCCGCGCCTAGTCAAGAGAAACACTGGGAGGCCGACTCAACGCGTCGCGCCTACCCAATGCGCCGCGCTACCCAGTCAAAGCGCTGCGCAGATCAGATCCGGAGCTGAAGAACCCAGACCACAGATGGCAGGCAACGGAGCCCTCCCAAGCAGCCAGAGGGCCGAGACCGCCGCCACAAGCGCAGAGGAGTTGCAGAGCGTCCGAGCTTAGACCTATCAAATCGATAATTGGGAATGATTCTCTCACCGTATACCAAGGCTATTGTTATTCATATACAATATACAATTTCTGACAAGCATGAAATTGGCGCTGGGATATGTGGATGAACTTGGAGTAAACTCTATTTCTGTTAATAGAAATTCTCTTTATTTACATCTATGCTAGATAGATTGTACTTGAATGTATTTAAAATATCTTATTTGAGTTACATGCTCGTTTCATGCTTGTTTCAGAGGATTATTAATCACCAAAGGATTTACACCCCCAATTTCCTATTTCAATATCTATAACAAAAATTTTATATATGTGAACAAATTATGTTGGTTTATATATATGTTTTCACCCACAATTGCCTATTTCAATATCTATAACAAAATTTTATGGTTGATAACTCTTATCATCAATATTTTTGAAACCTCCACGACCTGCTTCCATGGAAGCAAAAATTGTCTTTCATTCCTTCACAATGGCTACTTCTCTGCAACAACTTATTTCTTCTAGGATACTCTTTCCTATGGTATCCTATGGTATTGCCTTAAAATGTTTCTTTTGCAACATGTGGTGCAATTTCTAGTATAAAAAATATAAAACTATTTACTTGTGGATCTAATGGCCTAAAACATTTCAATAGTCTAACATTTGATCCAATGGCTGAGACATGGACACCTAGAGAAGTTTTTTTCAAATAAAGTCAATACCATGGGTTGTTTTTATAGTTTATTATTATTTTATTTTATTATTTTTGTTTCTTATTGTATTTTTACCTAGTTAAAATTTTCATTACATTATGTCAATCTTTTTATTTAATTTACTTTTATTTTTATTTTTTGTGTGATTTGACATAGTGACATTACAACATTATTTCTATTATACACCTAAAATAAATCTAACTTTCAAATATATATATATATATATATATATATATATATATATATATATATATATACTTGTGGATCTATTGGCCTAAAACATTTCCATTGTCTATAGCTTCATTCAGTAATGGTGGCTCACATAATAAGAATGGGTATCTAATAAGTTACTAAATAAACGCCCATGCAGCATTTATTATGTCAATTTGTTAGATAAAATAAAATCATAATATACATATCACATTAAAATATATAACATATAAATAGTAATTATAAAGTAACATCCATTTTACCATATTAATTAAAATAATAATTCCACAATCATATTTAAATTTAATTAATAAATACATAAAATTTAAATAGTTGCAACATAATAAGATTCCTAACCATGAATATTCACCTCATTTTAACTTGGATATTATTAACTTATACATAGACTTTCTTACAATAGCATGGGCCAATACAATGGCTTATCACTACCACATACTCAAAAACTATGACTCATTTCAAAATCAAAATATCTTATAAATATTTTATTTTAATTTTATTTTATAACATTTTAAAAATTAAATCTAAAAGAAAAAAGCTATGGGGAAATGTTATAGTGGTGTAAATGTTTGTAAACATTTACATGTGAGCTCAATTAAAAAAAAAAAAAAAAAAGTTAACATCTTGTAAACATTTTGATTTGATGCAAAAAAATGATAATTATTAATAAATCAAATTACATAAAAGTAAAAATAAAATAAATTAATTGCCCCTAGAGGCGTTGCACCTACACATATAGGGTATATGTGTAGGTGTAATGTTAGTATGTAAATAATTTTAAATGTTGGCTCAATTTATACATTTAAACAGTTAAATTCAATTTGTTATATTTTTATTTTGTTATTAACTCGTGTATTGGTTTTGTTACAATACCATCGCTTATCAATACCACATGCCCAAAAACCATAAATGATTTCACAATCAAAATGTTTTCTAACAATATGACAAGACTCTTAACCATGGATATTCACCCCCTCTTTGCCATTAATATTATGAACTTGTGAATAGACTTTGTTATAATACAATGGGCCAATACCATGGCTTATCAATACCACATGCCCAAAAATCATAACTTATTTCACAATCAAAATATTTTATAACAATATGACAAGATTCTTTATCATGGATATTCACCCCACTTTACAATAGACATTCTTAACTTATAAATAGGTTTTGTTACAATACCATGGATTATCAACACCACATGCCCAAAAACCATAACTTATTTCATAATCAAAATATTTATTTTAATTTAAGCGTTCTCTTTATGAGATTGGGTCACCTCACACAATCAAAAAGCTTTCTTATTGCCCTTCTGGCCAATTATATATTAACATGTGTCCACACATAATATTGTAATATATTAAATAGAGCTAACATGTTTTATTGATCGCGGACTATCACGAAAAAGGTAGTAGGGATCACGAAGGAAATATGGCGATCGATATGAAATGAAGCAAGCAGATACCCGTACTTCCTATCTTTACCATGTTGCCCATGAAGGATGCAGTACATGTAATACCATCAAGGTCATGAACGGTGATAATATCCACCTGAAGACGCAGCATTTAATGTTGTAGTAGTCCATATTTGGATTTACCCGTCCACTAACCCTCACTGCAATGCAGAGTTGATATCATTCATCGTGGGGTTGAAGTCTATCGGTGGAAAGAGTGGAATTAGCCATAAAACCCGTGAGTTTGCGATCATCACGGTACGTTCATTTCTCGGATGCAATGTGTTGGGTATCTGTAATTTATTAGCAAGATTGGTAGAGTCCAATTACAGAAACAACATCATTTCAACCAACTTTGGGATTCTAGGATCTAGCCCTCCTGAATCCGGAGAGGGATCTCTCCAATGAGTACAAAGATGGATTTGTCTTTGAAGTTTGGGATAATGATATTAGGCTAGTTATGAAGTCCAAGGGTTTTGTTTTTTTTTTGGATGGTTGAACATGATTGCTGTTAGAGGTGAAAAGTCCCAAAGGTAAAGAGGTTCAAAGGTGAGAAGTTGCAAGCAAAGAGAAAGTTTTGATCAAGAAGAAAGATGATGGCGGGTTTTCAGTCCATTGGGCTATGGAGTCATAAGAGGATTTAATTGGAACAGCAAGAGGCAAGAGTGGTCCATGGGGCAAGTCATCTATGTCTAAGGATCTCTTTAAGATTCGATTTATGGAATGAATTGATACATTAAGAAGGGGAATAAACAGATGCAGAACAAAGAGCAGCCCAGGATCTGGTAAGTACTTTGAAACTAGCCAGCCTTTGACCAGGCACTTAAGAAAGACATGAAAGAAAACTAGGATCTGGTAAGTACTTTGAAACTAGCCAGCTTTTAACACATTCTAAGGGAAACAATCAAACAGTTATGCAAACAAGACTGGGACCAGGGCTCACCATATTTTCCTCAGTTCATCTTCACACAACAAATACTTAAAGTAACATTCAAAAATAATGTTCAGCTAAGACAACAAGACGAGGGAACGCCAGCATTCATGTGTTTAAATTGAATTAAATCATTTTCGAATAACACAGTTAGAAGAAAACATTTAAATAAAGATTTTTCAGCCAGAGAAGGTTACTGGTATACAGTAGGTCCTAACCCTGTTCAAACTATTCTTTACAATAGAAAATGAAACATAATGAAAACGGAAACAAAATCACAAGTTACAATAAGAATAACATCACCGTCAACATAGACCAGGATCCCATAAATCAACTTGTATTGATGCTCCAAACCAGTTACAATCTTCAAATCCAGTGTGTTAATTCATCTTTCTTTCATAACCTAACTTATTTGTTACAAGCAGAGCTCCAAGAGCCAGTGAATCACTATTTACAATCAGGAGTCTTCAGCTCAATTACATTACAATGCTTCGGCAATTACATCAACAACCAACCCCTCACTCATCTTCTACTGAAGTATTTATAGAAGGATGAGGAGGTGAGATCTGTTTAAAGATCTCAAAAACAATTAATACCGAGTTAATGTTTTCTTGGCCCTTGGGAGGCTCAATGAAGAAACTGTACAGGTGTTTCACTGTATTAATTGGTTTACACTTATGAATTAAGCTCGGTGGGAGCTTTTGTTGACCTTTGAGGCTCTGTGTGATGCTAGGGTTACTCTGCAGACATCCTTTCATTAAATTCCTGGCAGAAGTAACTCTTCGGCTGTGTTGAGGCAAAATATCTGATTCTGATCAATAAATTCTGTCCCTGATTGAATACTTTGAGGCACAGGTGGCGCTTTAGTCGCTGGGAGGCATCAATTTGCCTCCATTTGTGGCGGTGGAGGGTTTTCCTGATAAAACACTTTAGGTTTTCCTTTAAACTGTGTTTTAGATTGGGGATTAGGCTTTTGATAACTGTCTTAGCCGTAATCCCCGCTATTCTGTCCATTAATTCTCTGCTCTGATAATTTCCTAGTCTTTGACACTGATAATCTTTGACTATGCCTGTTTCATGGTTTTCTTGCTGTCGTGTCGGGCTGCGCAGGGTTATAAGGCATCAATGCCTGAGAAAACATGGATGAAACGTGCATTCCAACCCTGTGGGTGATTTCCGTGGAGGAATCGAAGACGGGAGGGTCGTCACCCTCCTTCCCTGAATTTTCTTTAGAAACCACGAACAAATGATTTAAACCCTGCAAAATACGAAAACTCATTAAAAAATCCTGATTTTATAGGCTTGACTGCATCGGAAGGTGTGTGGAGGAGCGTGGCCGTCAGATGGCATCATCCGACGGTCAGGATTGATCGAGGGAGATTATAGAATAGGTGGAAGAGGATCAAATCTGAGCTGTTGATCACGCATGATCGACGGTCGGGAGCGGAGGTTTGAAAGTCAAACGGAGGAATCGAACGATGGATTTTGGACCGTCTATCTGCAGATCAGATCGACGATGGAGATGTGATTTCCGCTGTACGATGGCTTGGTTATCGCAGGCACAACTTCGACAATCGTCAGCCGTTGGATGAACGGGCTTAGATATGACGGTGGTGGTTAATATCGCTGGGTGTCTTGGTCCGGGCTTTAATGCGCAATGGAGGGTGGTTTTGCAAACAGTAAAAAGGGTGTGTGGCGGCAAGCGGGTGGAATTGCTAGCGACCAAGTAAAAACCGCCTTCCACTAATGGGCAGTGCGATGGAAACCCCGCGGGTTTGGAAAACAGCGCATGGATGGGGGGGTCCACAGGAAAAGCACGCTCCGCACCATCCGATTTGCGAAGAAGATAAACGGTGGAGGTTGCTCCACAATTTATACGGGTGGAAAACTTTGGAAATGAATTAAAACCCAAAAAACACGAATTTACAAAGGTGGCTAACAGTGGCTCCACTTGGGGATGTTGCCTTCTTGAAGGCATCAAGAATTCAGACTTGATTTCTCTGGGAGGCTGACTTGTGCCTGACCCATTATTCTCTCTGGGATGCTGACCATGTGCCTCATCCTTTAGATTGTTCTTCTTTTGCTGGATGATCTTGCTTTGCTTCTGAAAAATAATATCAGTTATGAAAAAATAATGGACTTCATCAATACAACTTTCTACCTACCCAATCCTACTGATCTAACATTTTTTCTTCATCAGAGTGCACTTGGATTGGAAAAATCTTTTCACAACATTTTATTCTTTTGAAAGCACAAAAACTAATCTAATTCTACTCCTTATTTCTCCCTGAACTCATATTAAACAGTTGAGCTCAGATATTTCTCTACCTAATCTACTGTCCGTTGGGATTAAACTGTCCAACAGACTTCCATTCTCTAAATTCTACAACAGAAATTTAAAAACAGTCAAGTCGAGATTAAGCTGTTTGACTTGTTGTGATCTATGGAAAAAAACAAGCTGCACATAGATTATTATTTGCAAAAAATAAAAACAAAATGGAAGGCTTAAGATCTGAAAGTTTCTCATCATAGCCTTCTCTTTTCTTCACAGCTCTGTTTTTGCTTTGCTTTTGAGCCGTCTTTGCTTTTCTTCTGGTTCAGATTTTGAGCTTGTTTGAACCTTCAATTTCTATCCAAATATATCTACTGATAAGCCAAGATTGAACAGTTTGGAAAATCGAATTCACTATCCTATCAGCAAAAAAATTTAAAGCCAATTAGTCAAGATTAAATAGTTTGACTAACTAGAAGTGTGTTTTTGAGGAGTGGCATTTGAGCTAGCACACTTTCAGATTTGTTTCTCTTTTTGGCATGGGGCTTTGCCTTTCTTGTTTTCATTTCTGCCCTCTTTTCTTCTTTTTCTTTGTTTTTGTATTTTTTATTTTTCATAACTTTGAATGCAATGGTGGATGGAATATTCATAATGGAAAAAGATAAAAAGGCTTCAAAACATAAAATGGATCAAGAGAAGTAATACTTAAGCATCCTGTCATTGACAGGACCCCCAAACAATTTTGTTCCATCCAGTTCCTGTAATAAAAATGCATTATTACTAGCAACTGAATGAATAGCGTAAGGGCCTAGCCATAGGTTGTCAAATTTTCCGTGCTTGCCCTTTTCTTCCCTCCTTGAGTCCCACTTTAAAACTTTGTCCCCAATATTGAAATTGCTGGCCTTTGTTCTTCTGTCAAAAAGCTTTTTGATTTTGTCCTGTTTCTGCAATGCTTTGTTAGACACTTCCTCTCTGGTTTGTTGAAGATGAATGGTCTGATTTATTCTTCTGGTCATGTCATTTTCTTCAGTCTGCAATTCTTGGATCAACTTCATAACTGGCACACCAAGGCTGTTTGGAAAAATTGCATCAGTACCATACACAAGCTAGAAGGGTGACATGCCAATGGATTTCTTCAAAGTTAATCTGTCAGCCCAAAGTGCATGAACCAGCGTCGTGTGCCAAGACTTTTTATTGTCCTTCAACAGTTTCTTGATTATGTTCACTAAGATTTTGTTGGAAAATTCTGCAAGTCCATTACCTTGAGGGTAATAGGTTGTGGAATGCCCCAATGTTATCTGATATCTATGGCAAAAGTCAACCATTTTCTTTGATCCAAATGTTGTTGCATTATCTGTGATGATCTTGGTGGGACAGCCAAATCTGGAGAGAATGTTAGTCTCTATAAATTTTATGATAACTGAATCATTGGCCTGCCTACAAGGAATGGCTTCTATCCACTTAGTGAAATAGTCGGTGGCAGTAAGAATCCACCTATGCTGGGCAGAAGATGGTGGATGGATTTCTCCTATGAAGTCAAGTCCCCACTTTTGAAAAGGAGCTTCAACAGTGACTGGATGCAGAGGAAGGGGTAGCAGTTTTTTTTTGCCCTCAAATAGTTGGCACTTATGACAGGCAATGATCATCTTGTGTATATCAGGAAAAAGAGTAGGCCAATAGAAACCAGCCCTCAAAATTTTGTTGGCTGTTGACTTCCAGTACAAATGACCCCCACATTCTCCTTCATGGAATTCCTGCTTAACCTTCTCTGCATCAAACTCAGGCAAACATTTAAGCAATATACCACTTGCATTTTTCCAATAAAGACATCTATCTATAATGCAATAGTTTACTGCTTTCAGCTTCAAGAACCTTGCCTTTGTTTTTGTCAAACCAGGAGGTGTATTTAAATTAAGCAAAGCATAAACAATATCAGCATACCAAGGAGAATTCATAAAATGATCTTCAATGATGGGAGTTGAGAGTTCTTCTTGGTTATCCAAAGCATTAATCATATTAATATCAAGAACTTCACAATTTGACTCAGCCATTAATCTAGCTAGACCTTGGCCTTTGATGAGCTTAGTGGGTTTTATCTCTAAATCATATTCAAGAATAACAGCAATCCACTTACCTCTTTTACCATCCGGATCCTGGGTCAGAATGTCTTTAACAACTGAATTTGGGACAAAGGCAATGACGTGTGAGTGAAGGATGTATACTCTGAAGTCTTTCAATGCTTTAACCAAAGCAAAAGCTTGCTTTTCCATAATGTTATACTTCAAAGGGGCATCCCTCAATGCCTTGCTAAAGAATGCAATAGGCTGCTCTTGTCCTTGTGGATTTTTCTGTAAAAGGACAGCAGCTATGGTATGTTCTGATGCAAATGAAAAGATATAAAAATCTTTTGAAAAATCAGGACTTATGAGAACCGGTGTTTTGGTTAATGCTTGTTTCACCAGCTCAAAGGATGTCTTTGCTTCCAAGGTCCATTTTATCCCTTGCTCCTTCTTCAACATGTTTGTGATATTTCTAAGGAGCTCTGCCAAGTTAGGGATGAACCTTCTCAAAAAGTTAATCTTCCCAATGAAAGACTGCAACTCTTTGATATTTCGAGGATGAGAGATTTGCAATATAGCCTCAATCCTCTTTGGATCTATCTGTATACCCTCTTCTGAAATAATGTGTCCAAGAAGCTTACCTTCTTGGAGACCAAATAGTGTCTTCTTAGGGTTTAAAGATATTCCAAACCTTCTGCACTTCTCGAAAACCTTTCTCAAATGTTCTAAGTGTTCTTCATCCGTTTTTGAAAACACAGTTACATCATCGAGATAGATAATGATGAAGAAGCCCAATTCTTCCGAGAATGCTATGTCCATGGCTCTCTGAAAGGTTGCTCCAGCATTCATTAGACCAAAAGGCATTTTCACATACATGAAAGTGCCCCATGGTGTAGTAAAATATGTCTTTAATTGATCAGTAGGGTGAACTAAGATCTGATTATACCCCGAATAGCCATCAAGCAAAGAAATTCTTTTAGACCCTGCTACCCTTTGTAAGATATGGTCCATTTTTGGTAAAGGGTAGTTGTCTTTCAATGAAGCTTTGTTTAAATCTCTAAAATCTATACAAAGCCTGATTTCTCTAGTCTTCTTCCTAACAGACACCAGATTAGATACCCATTCCGAATATCTAATAGGGACAATAATACCAGCATCATACATCTTCATGATTTCCTTCTTGACCAAAGGCAGCTGTACAGGGTTTATTCTGCACAGTTTCTGTTTGAATGGTTTTTGGTTTTCTTTAAGAGGGATTTTGTGTTGTATTATTTCAGTGTCATAGGATTTAAGATCTTCGTAACTCCATGCAAAAACATCAGAAAATTCTTTGAACAGCTCTATGTACTTGAGTTTAATGTGAGCTGGCAAAGTTTTGGACAGTTTGATCATTTTCGGTTTTTCCTTACTGCCTATGTTGCACTCCTCCACTTCAGTCTCTACAGGTTCCAGTTTAGGTTTTTTGGCCACATCATTAAAATCAAACAACTCTTCTAAAGGTGTTAGACCACTTGGAAAACTTTCATTTTTAGAATGCAGAGTTTCTAATTCCTCTGTTTCTGATTCTGCACTCAATTCTGTTTCGTTTCTAAGTTTGCTAGTCTGAAGGTTAATATTGACAAGCTCAGGAGAAGGTTCTTCTTCACCAAGAAAATTTTCTTCACTGCAGTCGGTATCATAATCTGAATCTGAACTATGCAATTCAAATTCATTTCTGAATTGCATGAAGTCTTCTATTTGTTTATCTCCATCAAACACCTGCCAATATTTTTTATTATCAGGCACAGCTGGTCTAAATTTTATCTGAGTTGAGCAATCTTCGGTCTCATATGGCGTTAGACATGTCCTAGCTGCAAAGGCTAAATTGTGGGTTATAAGATTTCTTTTTCTCGGGACAAAACTCAGTTTGGACTCCTCAAATGTTTTCAAAAGATCCATGACATCATTCCGATAGGCCCTAAGTCTGGGATGATTTGCATTATACTCCCCATTGACTTGCCTAATTATTAACTCAGAATCCCCATATACATTGATTTTCCTGGCTCCTGATTTTTTCAGCAAATGTAAGCCTAAGAGCAGGGATTCGTACTCCGCTATGTTGTTAGAACACTGAAAGTTTAATTTGCAAGAAATGCATTCTGTGTGCTTGCTTTCAGTGTTAGTAATCCAAACACCTGCACCAGCATTTGTTCTAGTGCATGACCCATCAAAATACATACTCCAGAGAGGATCATTTTCAGTTTTATCAGTTTGGTGAATGTCCTATGTATGATTTGATTCCTCAAATTTTTCACTATGTTGAGGAATGTTTTCTTCACTGTCAAATTTTAACAGCAATGGACTTATGACTTGTAAATCAAGACCTGTGTTTCGTTTTCCAATATTTTCAAGTGTAGCAAACTGTTTTGACACTTCAGTGATGTGCTCTTCCTCCTCCCTATCAGCCATTGATCCTGTTAAAGTGATTTGTTCAGTAAGTGTTTCATCATTAAACATGATAAAAGAATCAAGGCATGTACTTACAGAATACAAAGGAGAGTTTTGAGGCCTGTCTTGACTTGTAACTGTGTATTGCATGTGGGACTCTCTGTACAGTCTTCTAGTTTGATTGAAAACGGGGATCGTCGCATAGGTCATGTCCATTTGCATAGTCCCCTGTAACTTAGCCCCCCAAGATCTTGATAAAAGCATTCCATACTTCGGGGGCACATCAGCCACAACAACATCCATAACTAAGCATTTGGCTGGAATCTGGGCTAAGTTAACACAAATGTCTTTGATCAATCCTAAACACTTGAATCTGCTTGAGTCAAAAGAGTAAAGATCTTTATAAGGTCTGGTGATTTCAAGACCCAGGCTCTCCATTACAGCTTTTGGCATTAAATTATGAGAAGCGCCTGAGTCATGCATAGCGTTGTGTAGAATTTTGTCATGAACGTTCAAAATTACATAAAAGGGAGGGACAGGTCCCTCTTGAAACTTACCTTCAATCTTTGGACCAAAAATAAGCTCTGGCTGGTCGTCATTAAGATTGAGTGTATCCTCATTTTCTCCTATGTTCAAAGCCTTCAAAATTTTGGACCGATATACATGTTGGGCAGCTAACTCAGTTAATGGGACAGAAATTTTGATCCTCGAAATTTCCTGCTCCAGGATGAAAGGAATTTGATTCTTTAAAGCACTTGTTTCGGCCTTATTAGCTGTCACTTTATCAGCAACCACAACTTGCTGATTTGTTTTATCTACACTTGACACAACGGTTGAAAAAGGAGTACTAGCTGAAGTGTTAGTACTACTAATGTTTGCACTCTGTTTTTCAATATTTTGAGTGTCTTTCTCTTTACCTTTACCAGAATTATCAGCCACTATTTTGTCCTTTTGTTTGACTATTTTAGGCTTGGTTGTAGTGCTGTTTTGGGAAGATTTGTCAGAGGTTTTGGTGTTGGGGGTTTGTTGACCGGTTTTGCTTCTAAGGTCATATTCTTTTTTAGTATCTATGACGACATTTTCCATGTCTTGATAATGATTTTCATCATCGTCTCTTTTGTCATCATAAGGTGTGTATAGACCTTGTTTCTTATCATAATGAATCTCAAAGTCATCATTATCTACCTCCAACATGTTTATATCATTATCCTCTATTATTTCATCTATTTCCTCAACCTCACTCACATAGTTTTGATGAAAGGGAGGAGTGATCTATTGATCATCTTCCCTGGGTCTGTTTGGAGGCTAGTTTCTTCTTACATTCTGATTCTGGTTTTGGTTTCTGTTTTGAGGAGAAGTTTGGTTTTGACTGGCTTGTGCTCTCTCAAGAATGCTCATTTTCTTCATCATCTCCTCCATCATTTTCTCCAGTTTTGAGTTTGAAGTAGAAGGTGTATGTTCCTCTCTAAAAATTACTCTCTTCTCGCTCTTCATTCTTGCTCTTTTCTCCATCAAATTTACTTCCACAGAAAGAGCACCTCTTTGCATATCTGCAAGAGTTGCAAAATCTCTTTCTCTCAGCGAATAGGTCATATCAGAATCAAATCCTTTAGGAAATTTGTTTAAGGCTGAGCCCTGTGGAGGTTTTAGTTCTGGGGAAAGTGCATTATACACACTGTTAAATCTGGTACAATAATCTTGTACACTTTCCCCTGGGTTCCTATGAAGATTGTTATAGTCAGCAAGAACTTGGAGAGGATTCTTCTTTACTTCCCATTTGTTTAAGAATGTCTGATGGAAACCTTGGAGATCATTAATACTATGGGGGGTTAAGCCTTTAAACCATTTTCTTACTTCTCCCCCCAAACTTTGAGCAAATAGTCTAATCTTGACAGAATCATCATCAATTTCATTTCTATCAAAGTAGTCATTCATCCTATCCACATTTTGTGATGCAGTTATCGCGTTGCTAGCATCATACAATGGGATTTTGGACTGATAGTCCTGTGGAAGGTTGACTAGTGGTATAGGAAGGGCTAAGGGAGCATACCATGCTGCCATGATATGTGGTGGGGGTGGGTTTACAAGGGGTGGATTGACAAGAGGAGGTGTGGGCTGAAGTGCAGTGGTTTGAACAACGGATGAAATATGAACAGAGGTGGATGGAACAACAGTAGATTGCTGAGCTGATCTTGGATGAGAGACACCTAAGTTAAGAAGAAAATGTAAATCAGGAGGTGTTGTTCCTCTTCTGCCAAAATGTTCACTTGTTTCAGGAGATGAAAGTGAAGATTCAGAATCTAGCTGATCTAAATCACCAAATGACCTGGTCCTAAAGGGATTAACTAAGTCAGCTTGTGATTGTGGTAGAGCTGAAAGATTTGCAGGGACTGAATTAGCTCTTAGGGGTGATCTGAAAATAGTTGAAGATTCTATCTTAGGAGACTTCCTAAGGATTCTTTCTGAGTTATCAACTATCTCAGGTGGATCAAGGTCAGGATGGGCTCTAGTGTGAATCTTTCTAGGAGCCACTATGTTGTGTTTTTCATACCCACATAAACAAGAAAAGTTCAACCAGATATGACAATATTTGAGAGGTTAACTGATCTGTTTACACAATTTTAATCCAACAGTCCTCTAACTGGATTTGAATGATATGAAAATGACAAGGGTTCTTCCCAGTGGAGTCTTAAGGTCTGTTCAGGATTGTGGAGTCGCCAGGTGGAAATTTTAGAGTGTTTTCAAAGAGGTACACTGTCCACCACAGTGCTTGTGAAACATCCCTTTTCAAGGATATCCCGAAACACAACAAACTCTAACCAGAGATTGACTGGGATGGCATTCACCAGATATGTCACCTCTAAAAGAGGATGAGATCCGGAGGCTACCTGGCCCTTTCCAGACTCTATCTAAGAGTATGAGGTAAAACACAACAAAAGGTAAGTGAAATGTAAGAGCAAGTGTTTTACTACCAATCTGAAATGTTTTTGGTTTTTTCTGAGTTCTTTTTATTTGTGTGGTTTCTAAGAATGTCCTAACTTTGCCTCAAAACTTAGCTACGGTTGTGAGACAAAGACAGTCTAATCTTATGGCTAAGCTAGCTGATTTTTCAAGGTTAGATAAAGTCTTATGAGAATCCTAGGGTTGACCTAGATTGTCACTGATTCAAACAAGTTTCATCATGATTACCATTCGTTGGTAGTGCTTGAAAAAGATGCTTTTTACTCACAAGGTCTTATGAAGATTCTGGGTTCAGTCCCCAATGGAGTCTCCAGAAATGTTAGGTATCTGTAATTTATTAGCAAGATTGGCAGAGTCCAATTACAGAAACAACATCGTTTCAACCAACTTTGGGATTCTAGGATCTAGCCCTCCTGAATCCGGAGAGGGATCTCTCCAATGAGTGCAAAGGTGGATTTGTCTTTGAATTTTGGGATAATGATATTAGGCTAGTTATGAAGTCAAAGGGTTTTGTTTGTTTTTTGGCTGGTTGAACATGATTGCTGTTAGAGGTGAAAAATCCCAAAGGTAAAGAGGTTCAAAGGTGAGAAGTTGCAAGCAAAGAGCAAGTTTTGATCAAGAAGAAAGATGATGGCGGGTTTTCAGTCCATTGGGCTATGGAGTCATAAGAGGATTTAATTAAAACAGCAAGAGGCAAGAGTGGTCCATGGGGCAAGTCATCTATGTTTAAGGATCTCTTTAAGATTCGATTTATGGAATGAATTGATACATTAAGAAGGGGAAATAAACAGATGCAGAACAAAGAGCAACCCGGGATCTAGTAAGTACTTTGAAACTAGCCAGCTTTTAACACATTCTAAGGGAAACAATCAAACAGTTATGCAAACAAGACTGGGACGAGGGCTCACCATATTTTCCTTAGTTCATCTTCACACAACAAATACTTAAAGTAACATTCAAAAATAATGTTCAACTAAGACAACAAGAGGAGGGAACGCCAACATTCCTGTGTTTAAACTGAATTAAATCATTTTCGAATAACACAGTTAGAAGAAAACATTTAAATAAATATTTTTCAGCCAGAGAAGGTTACTGGTATACAGTAGGTCCTAACTCTGTTCAAACTGTTCTTTACAGTAGAAAATGAAACATAATGAAAACGGAAACAAAATCACAAGTTACAATAAGAATAACATCACCGTCAACATAGACCAGGATCCCATAAATCAGCTTGTATTGATGCTCCAAACCAGTTACAATCTTCAAATCCAGTGTGTTAATTCATCTTTATTTTATAACCTAACTTATCTGTTACAAGCAAAGCTCCAAGAGCCAGTGAATCGCTATTTACAATCAGGAGTCTTCGACTCAATTACATTACAATGCTTCGGCAATTACATCAACAACCAACCCCTCACTCATCTTCTACTGAAGTATTTATAGAAGGATGAGGAGGTGAGATTTGTTTTAAGATCTCAAAAACAATTAATACAGAGTTAATGTTTTCTTGGCCCTTGGGAGGCTCAATGAAGAAACTGTACAGGTGTTTCACTGTATTAATTGGTTTACACTTATGAATTAAGCTCGATGGGAGATTTTGTTGACCTTTGAGGCTCTGTGTGATACTAGGGTTACTCTGCAGACATCCTTTCATTAAATTCCTGGCAGAAGTAACTCTTCGGCTGCGTCGAGGCAAAATATCTGATCCTGATCAATAAATTCTGTCCCTGATTGAATACTTTGAGGCACAGGTGGCGCTTTAGTCACTGGGAGGAATCAATTTGCCTCCATTTGTGGCAGTGGAGGGTTTTCCTGATAAAACACTTTAGGTTTTCCTTTAAACTGTGTTTTAGATTGGGGATTAGGCTTTTGATAACTGTCTTAGCCGTAATCCCCGCTAATCTCTCCATTAATTCTCTGCTCTGATAATTTCCTAGTCTTTGACACTGATAATCTTTGACTGTGCCTGTTTCATGGTTTTCTTGCTGATTTAAACCCTGCAAAATGAGAAAACTCATTAAAAAATCCTACTTTTATAGGCTTAACTGCATCGAAAGGTGTGTGGAGGAGCGTGGTCGTCGGATGGCATCATCCGACGGTCAGGATTGATCGGGGGAGATTATAGAATAGGTGGAAGAGGATCAAATTTGAGCCGTTGATCGCGCATGATCGACAGTCGGGAGCGGAGGTTTTAAAGTCAAATGGAGGAATCGAGCGATGGATTTTGGATCGTCGATCTGTAGATCAGATCGACGGTGGAGACGCGATTGCCACTATACGATGGCCTGGTTATCGCAGGCACAACTTCGACAATCGTCTGCCGTTGGATGAACGGGTTTAGATCTGACAGCGGTGGTTAATATCGCTGGGCGTCTTGGTCCGAGCTTTAATGCGCGATGGAGGGTGGTTTTGCAAACAGTACAGAGGACGCGTGGCGGCAAGCGGGTGGAATCGCTGGCGACAGGGTAAAAACTGCCTTCCGCTAATGGGCGGTGCGATGGAAACCCCGCGGGTTTGGGAAACAGCGCATGGATGGGGGGGTCCACAGGAAAAGCGCGCTCCGCACCATCCGATCTGCGAAGCAGATCAACGGTGGAGGTTGCTCCATAGTTTATACGGGCGGAAAACTTTGGAAATGAATTAAAACCCAAAAAACACGAATTTACAAAGGTTTTTAATGTTTTGGCGGAGAAATTTTAATTTGAAAGGATAAGCGCCCGATGGTTTTAGCAGTTGGTTCTGGCGCTCGGGCTTATGGACGGAAAAGGGTTAGGGACTTAACCCGAGGGGCTTAAGTCCTGAACATAGAAAATGTGGATTTTCTATGGGGTTTTTTTTTTTTTTTTTTAATGTTTTTTCAAAGGAAATGAAGGTTCCGATAAGGTTAAAAAGTGGGTTTTTAACCTTGTAAAATGAATTTTGATGAAGGGAAAAAAGCAGAAATGTAAAGATGAGGGATTTTCATGGGAAATGGAGGGACAGAAAAAGAGGTTAGTTTTGGAAGAAGGAAGGGGAAAGGGATATTTGCAGCAGTATTTGGCTTTGGATTTTTGTAGGATTTCAGAGGTTTTTTTTGGATGCAGAAAAGCAGTGTGGGAAACTGGACAAAGGCATGAGGCCTTTAAGAGTCTTCAAGAGCCAACAGTTTTTGATAGGAAAAAATTGTTTTTTGAAGGCTCAGAACAAATTTAGCCACCTTTGGTATAATCAAATTTTACAGGTGGCTAACACAATGCCAGTAAGATCAACCCCACCAATTGGTGCCTGGAATTTGACGTCCTTTGGGACGTATTTTCTGTCTCCGAACGTATTTGACGACGAGTGGAAATTTTCCCCCGTCAGGTTTGATGTCTCTTGTATATTTGCAACCTGTCAAAATGACGCCCTATTTCAAATTTAAACCGTAGAAAAATATGATACATGTACCATGAGGAATTCCACTCAGGGTAAATTTAAATCTAACTACTCTTTCGCACTCACAAGCTCTCTGGCGTTCCCGTATTAAATCCAAAACTCGACTCTGGCATAATTGCATTCAACATTTATTTCTGGGCATCCACGTTTCCAACAACTCTTCTACACCCTTAAGTGCTCTAGCATGCCCCTATTAACTCCAATACGGTGAAAGGTGATTAATAAATGTTCAATCCCATATCATGGAATATTAGTGCAGCAAGATTGTGTTGTAGTCTTGCAGAAATGGGGTTTCCCAGGCTCAATATGCCTTGCACCGCCCTCCCATTTCCCACAGGATTCCGGCACCGCTGTGACGCCCATCTCATGCGGTAAAATTTCCTTTTGTCTAAATGAATTGTTTCAAGAGCCTTCTGATTAGAGTCTACACAGTAAGTGTATATGGCAATGCTCCATCGAGTTAAGATAGCACACAACATTTATGTGCTAAGTCATTGTTCATATGGAGGCGAATGTTCGCGACGGCGGTGTGATACTTGCCCTCCTCTGCCACAACTAGATGGAAGAGCAACATTTGGAGATCAAGTTTTCAGTATTATCTAAAAAATCTACCCCACATAGAAGTATTATCTAAACAAATCTACCCAACACAGATTAGATAGAATGTTGGGGTTTTTTGTGTTGGCGGCCATTTATGTTGTCGACGTTTTTTCCATAGAGGGGTTTTACATAGTCTCTTACAGACTAGGAATTTATATATTGAATTAACTGATAGAATTTATGTCTATGAAAGTAAATTTAGGGATGGAGGGTCAATCGATTCCTACCAAGCAGTCTGACAAATTTAGGTCGTTCATTCGGCGCCTACCCGAGTTAAAATTCTGGTACTCTCTAACAAATACATTTTGTATTGATTTTGCAATGACATTATTCTCTCTATTTGTTGCGCTGGTATTTTGGTCAATATTCTATTGGATTGCGATTTTTCGTATTAACGATGAAGCCGCCAATATTGCTTCCAAACAATACTTCAATAGTATCCCTTTCTATTGTTTTCCCTTTGAATTATATTGTTTTACCTTTGAATTTCACTGTCTTTCAAGTCAATTTTTTCCAAAACAATATGTGGTCTAACATTTTAAGGTACTTTTTTTTTTCCTGAACACTAATAAAATTCTTGGTAAAATATTTGTGTTTTTAGAAACCAAATATATATATATATATATATTATTATTATTATTATTATTATTATTATTATATTATTATTTATATATATATATATATATATATATATAATCTAGATGACCCACGTCAATTTCATTTTTTAGGTTTAATTTGTTGTATAATTCAATGTTATATAACACCCATAATTATCTCTAGCCGAATTGTTGTCTCTAGTCTAGACTAACATGCTGGGATGATCGGTTAAGGAGGACAACATGTGAAAATAAGTTTTTAAAATGCTTATCATATCATACTAGCCCAAACCCATGTATAATATGGTTTTACATAGATATGAAGGTTGCATATCTCAAGTTTCAAAATTGATATGTTGGTCATTTGTGTGAACTTGTCATATGCATTTTGGAGCTCACATATCAAAGTTTAGATAGATTGAGATATCATCCATACTAGTTGTACTTAATGCACAAACTAAACTCAAAATTTATTAACATAAAAATGCTCACACTCACTTCCTAAAATGTTGATAAAACATCACCCCACCCCATCCCATCCCACCCCACGCCACCCCACCCCCCCCCCCGACCTTAGAATCATCTATAGTGTACATCGTTGCTATGAGTGCAATAAAGAAATGAAGTTTTTTGAGGTGTTTTTGACTTGTGAAATAAATGTTAGGACTTGCTCCCAATGGGATTGCAGAGGTTTGTGCATTTGATTGAGTTGGGGCGCTTTCTGATTGTGCATGGTCTGAAGCTAACGAATATTTAGCTTTTTCATCCCGTGGTGATGCATTGTTAAAAATTTGGGTTATAAGACTTCCACTTGTAGTTAATCTTATTAGAAGCTTGGTAGAGTATGCACGTGAGGTTGGAGGCGTTTCTTATGAAATTTGTTTCTTTTTTAAAATCTTATTGTTTCTTTTTCGAAAGTATTTAATTGCCTTTTTTTAAGTTTAATGTTGATTTAATTGTTCATAATATATTTTTATTTGTTTTATAAATTAATTCTTTTATTGATTAAATGAAATTTTAATTTAATTCAATATGATTATAATACATCATTCTGGAAGTAAGGATTGGCCCTTTTGCAGTTTGTTATTCATGTCTATAGATTAAATATTTTATTTCTAAAGAAATGGTATCAAATAAAGTTTTCAATTTTTTTATGCAATCAAATAAGAAAGCTTTATATTTTGCTTTGTTATACATGTTTATAGATTAAATACTTTATTTAAAAAGAAATGGTATCAAATAAAGTTTTCAAAGTTTCTATGCAATCAAATAAGAAAGATTTATATTTTTCTTAGGCATCAACATACTTTCCATGGAAAATTCAAAAATAATACAATGAAAATAAATAAATACGACTTTAATCTCATAACATTTTATACAAATGGAGCAAGACTAGAGCTGCAAATTCTAAGGAATCCTATGATGCTTTGGATGAGTACAAATTAGAATAAATGATGGATATTTCATTATTACAGATTTCTTAGCCGAAAGCATTCAATACGAGTCTAGTAATTTTTTTCTTCGTGAATTTATATGATTTTATTATATGGATAACAAAATTTATATTCCTGAAAAAATCGTTGCGAACGCAAGCTACTGCTTCTACTGCCTGAGCCCGCGCACAGCTAGGGTTCCTCCATGTCGCCATGGAGGTTCTAGGCTTGCCCCAGGTTCCTCCGTCCCTTCCTCCCCCGTCAGCTGAAGATGCATTCAATTCAATGTTGGCCTCGATGTCGAAGAAGAAGAAATCTGAAGCCGCTAAATTTGTGAAAAAAATGGACGATATTCCTGTAATCTCCCTTCCCCCGGAGGGACCGATCCAAGTAGCTTTGTCCCTAGCAGATCGGGCCCTTGTGGGATAGTTTACTGGCCTTTGGCCCTCTCCAAAAACAACAGAGAACTGGGTTGTCAATAACTAGACGCCCTTGATCAAGAACAATGTAACCTCGTATTTTCTGGGGAGAGGCTATTTCATGTTCGACTTCATCACAAAAGAGGATAAAGATCTGATATTTCGGAATGGGCCCTATTTTGTGTGTCCTCAGGTCCTGTATCTCAATAAGTGGATGCTCTATTTCGACCCAGCAGTGGACGTTCCAACGGCTGTCCTAGTTTAGGTTAGGTTGCCGAACCTCCCAGTGCATTGCTGGAATTGGGATTCTCTGAAACACATTGGTAACGCTCTGTGTAAATTTATTGACCAGGAAAACAATAAGGATCAATATGACCGTGCCCGGATATGCATCGAGGTTGATCTAGAGGTGGGACTTCCGGAGGCAATAAAAATCAATGTCGATAGTTGGACTCATGTGAAAAAGTTAGACTATGAGCAACTGCCTTTCAAGTGTCGGAAATGCCATGTTTATGGTCACTTTGCTAGGGGCTACCCGAGCAATGGAGAGACAGAGAAAGGTAAGGAGGAGGGATGGAATTAGGTCAAGATGTCAAAGATCTCCCATAAAGTCCCCAAGTCTAGGGCTCCAAATGGTAAAGGTCCCCAGCCGGCTGCTGTTCCGCAAGTCCCTCCCCCGAATGGCCATGAAAACAAGTTTGGGACCTTAAGGTCAGCCTCAGAGGAAGTCCAGGAGGCCAAAATGAAAAAGAAAGCTCCCCCTGACAAAGGGACCCCCTCTGGCTCGAGGCAAGGAGAAAATGCCTCAGAAATACCTAAGGAAAAGCAGGCAGAAGTTGAAGAGGAATATCAAGACCCGGAGGAATCAGAGGAGGAAGGAGAAATTGGGGAGTCACAAATCTCGGCCAGAAGATCGACAAGAGGCCGAAAGTCTACCCGTGAAAAGAGAGAACAGAAAACCTACAAAGATAAGCTCCAGGGCAGTCAACCAACCCTTGAGAAACTCTTGGCTAAAACTCCTAAGATGACAAGAAATCAGACACAGGGCTCCAAGGGAGCTCATCTATCCCAAAAATGTAAGTGATGAAGGTCGTCTCCTGGAATTACAGAGGTATGGGGAGCAAAGTGAAAGAAGAAGCCATAAGAATTCTTCTAAGGATTGAAACCCTAGACATTATTCTAATTCAGGAGACAAAAATGGAGGGCAAAGACTTCCTCCAAATAAGCAGAAACTTTGGAATAAAGGTAGTGGACAGGTTGTCTCTGCTCGAGGAGCCTCGAGCGGATTGGGCTCCCTTTGGAATAGTAGCAAGTTCTCGATGGTCACTGAGATCCTAAATACTCACTGGTTGTTCCTGAAACTCCAGCATCTTGACACTAAGGAGATATGTTGTCTCTTCAATGTGTATGTCCCAGTAAACGCAGGGGAGAAAAAGGCTTGCTGGGACTTTAACAAAAATCTGGCAAAAACAGAGAATCTGGAAAATACCATCATTGTTGGCGATCTAAACCCCACCTTGCTTTTGTCAGAAAAGCGAGGAGGCAACATCACAAGGGATCCAGCAAGGGATTGGGTGGAGGACCTCATGCAGGACTGAGATTTTCTCGACATTAAGCCCTCTATTGGTAAATATACTTGGTCAAATAAAAGAGTTGGTCCTGGGTACATTGCTACAAGACTAGTTAGATTTCTGGTTCAAATTTATTTTCTTATTTTAGGATTAGAAGCAAGAATGCATATTCTCCCTTGTAGTGTCTCAGATCACAAACCTATCAAGCTTGAGTTGTTGTCCCAAAAAGATCTTGGCCCTATTCCATTTAGATTTAGTCCTTCATGGATCAAGGACCCAGACTTCATGAATAAGGTTAAGGAATGTTGGAGGAAGCCTGTCAAGGGCTCTCCCTTCTTCATTTGGGAGGAAAAACTCAAAAGATTCAAAGTTGTTCTGAAAATTTGGGCCAAATCCCTCCCTAACCCAACAATTGAGAGAAAACAAGCCCAAGACAATCTTGAGCTCCATCTCTTGCAAACGGAAGAAGCTGAAATCACAAAAGAAGTCCTAGACAGGGAGGTAGAGTTACAACACAAGTATCATAAGACTTGCCTGATGGAGGAAGAATATTGGAGACAAAAATCTCGCAGTATTTGGCTTAAAGCGGGAGACATAAATTCCTCCTTCTTCCACAAACAAGCCCAAGCGAGAAGAAGCTTCAACTCCATTTCAGAAATCAAGGAAGAGGCCACAACCCATAAGTATTTCATGAGTATCAAAAGGGCAACCTTTTCTCATTTTAAAAATATTTTCAGTGAAGATGGGGTGATGGACCGAAACTCTAAACTTCTAGATGTGGTTCCTTCAAAGATCACCTCTAGGATGAATCAGATTCTGGAAGCAAAGGTCACCAAAAAAGAAATAAAAGATGCTCTCTTTGCCATGGAGCTCGACAAAACGTCCGGACTGGATGGGTTTACCGCTAGATTTCTCCAATCTAGTTGGCAGATAGTGGAAAAGGATCTGCTCAAAATGATTTTGAAATCCCAAGCTTGTTAGAAAATCGGGGGCAGCATTAATTCTGCCTTTCTGGCCCTCATCCCTAAGGAAAAGGGTTCCAAGGTTTTCAACATATTGCGCCCCATTTCTCTTTGTAACATAGGCTACAAACTAATAACCAAGGTGATTTCAAATAGATTGAAATGTATCCTTCCTACCATCATCCCAGAGAATCAAGGTGGCTTTGTTCATGGGAGGCATATTGTGCATAATTTCATCTTAGGTCAAGAGGCGATTAATTCAAGCCTGCAACATAAAGAAAAGGGCATAGTTGTCAAACTAGATCTGGCAAACGCTTTTGATCGTGTCCGATACAGCTTTCTCTTGGAGGTAAAGCACAAGTTTGGATTTGGGACTAATTTTATCAATTGGATCTGGGCTTGTATTTCTAAGCCTTGGATTGCACCTCTGGTGAATGGGAGAGAAGCAGACTTCTTCAAAGTGACAAAAGGGCTTCGTCAAGGGTGTCCTCTCTCCCCTCTTCTATTTTTCCTCCAAGCTTCTGTTCTAAGCTTTTATTTGGACAAGAAGTTGTTAGACCAAGAGATCATGGGCCTCAACATCACAAGATGTGTCAAAAACGTAAACTATGCTTTGTTTGCCGACGATTCTCTAATGTTGGGTGCAGACTCCGTTCTTATGGCTTCTAGGTTTAAAGAGGTGTTGGAGGATTTCTGTGAAGCCACTTGAAGCATCCTTAATAAGGGGAAATGCCATATTTATTACTGGAACACTTATGCCAGCGTTCTCAGTGTCATTTCCAGATGTATGGGATTTGTTGCTTCATCCAACTGGACTTCGTTCAAGTACCTAAGCCTCCCAATCTTCCAAAGACATGCCTTTAGCAAAGACTGGCTTCCTTTGATAGAAAAATTCAAGCTCAAGATCCAAGCTTGGGGTTTCTCTTGGCTCAACCTTGCAGGTAAGACAGTCCTCATCAAGGTTGTTCCTAGTAACCTTCCTATTTTCCAATTCTCTGTTACGCTGGCTCCCTCTTGTATTCTCAGGAAAAAGGAGGAGTTAATCCGAAAATTCTTCTGGAAAGGCGATAAAAAAAATGACAACAAAATCCCTCTAGTTAGCTAGGACAAAGTCACCAAGCCTCTGATGGAAGGAGGCTTGAATTTCAAAGACCTCTGCATACAAAACGTGGCCATGGGAGCTAAAATTATTTGGAGACTCATTGCTCCTAATCCTGGTTGGGAGCAAAAGGCCTTGTGGAATAAATACTTCATCGGTCTAAGAAAACGTTGTCTTGACATCCCCAACACTAAAATTGAATTGCATTTCCTCAAGCTATGGGCCAAAGCCACTTCACTGATCAATATTCACGCATTCTGGATCCTCGACAACAACAAACAAATAAAAATTTGGGAAGATCGCATTATGGATAACCCTCCTCTTTCCGAACTCACCTCTCTCCAAGCGCTGCGAAATTGGATGTCAAATGCTTTCCTTTCCACTCTGTGGGATATCTCGTGATGGAACGACAACAACTGGCACAGTTGGAAGCAACTCCAAGTGCCTTTGGAGTTGAAGCGTGATTGTGATGAATTATACATGCTCCTGAAAGGTATGGCTCCGATCAATTCCAGGAGAGCTAATAAACGTGGCTGGGGTCCTCATTCGGGCTGCTATTCAGTGTCTCTGGGTTACAAAAAATTGCAGGAACAACCCCATGTCCCTCCAAATCCCTCGACGTGGAAGGGTCTTTGGAGCCACAAGATGATTCCAAAAATTCATTTTTTTTGTTGGCTCATATGCCACAATAGAATCTTGATAGAGGATAGACTGAAGACAAGAGGCTTTCATGGGCCTTCTAAATGTCGATTGTGCTGCGAAAACGAAGAGAACGTTGGCCATCTTATGCTGGAATGCAAATTCGCAGCAGAATTTTGGCAGGAGCTATTGAGCCCTTGTAAAAACAATCTTATTCTTCCCATCTCCATCCCAGAATTATTTTCTAATTGGTTGCATATTTATCCAGGTGCATTCCCAAAAAATGAAAGCTTCAAAGCAGCCTGGCTCTCCTTGCCAAAGATCATTTGCTGGAAAATCTGGCTTGAGAGGAACAAGAGAATTTTTAGAGACAAAGTGCAGGATGTGAAGCTTATCATGGTCAAGATTAAATGCCAGTTGAAAGAAAGCCTGGGTGACCAGCTCGAGGAAACTAATTTAAGCCAGCAGGAGCTGGATTGGGGCGCCATGATGGACCTCTATTTTTCTGAAGTAGTAAGGCAAAGCAAGGCAATCAAAGAATGGAAAATTAGATGCAAAGAGAAATAATTTTCAGAATGGATCATCCAACAATCTAGACCTACTCTATTATTCGACGGGGCAGCCAAAGGTAACCCTGGGAAAGCTGGCGCAAGAGGTGTTATCAAGAAAATTGAAGTCAGAATCGTCCACAGTTATGCCTGGGGCTTGGGCCACAATACTAGTATTCAAGCGGAAGCGTTGGCTCTGCTCCAAGGCCTCAAGCAAGCCGAGAACTTAGGTATCAAACTAGTAAATGTAATTGGCGATTCTCGGTCCATTATAAAAACTATAGTGGGAAATTATGTCCCTACAGATTTTAGATTTGCAAGAATGGTGGCAAGAATCAAAACTCTGGTTAAATCTTTCCAAAGTGTGAAATTCTTCCATGTGTTGAGGGAGAATAACAAGGACGCAGATTTGGAAGCCAATAAAGCTGCTCTCCTTTCCGCAGGCACTCTATTAAGAGGAAGAGTCGAAGAATGGGATCCCATCCCTTAAATCTCTTGTTTTCATGTTTTATTGCATTTTACTGAATTAGTTCGTTTGTATCCACAAGTTAGGGAAAATTACGGAGATTGATTCGATTTCTAATTGTAAGTACCATCGGCTGATAAGTATCTGGACCATTGAGCTCCTGGCAGGAGAGGAAAACTATGCTTTGCCGTCACTCTTTGTAATCTAATTTGAGGCATTTATGCCATGATTTTAATATAAATCAATATTCGTTCCTGTGTAAAATAAAAATAAATAAATAAATAAATAAAATAAAATATAAAAAAAAAATTAAAAAAAAATAAAATAAAAAAATTAAAAAAAAATAAAATTA